>OW679197.1:99729467-100329467 GCA_940337035.1 Agriotes lineatus
TCGTCAGAATATGTCCTTAAATGGTTGCCGTCTTTCCGGATAGCGAACAATATATAAATTTTGCGCCATTTCTTCGTTTTCTCCAGTTTCAATATAAACTAATATCATATCAAATTTTTCAAAATGTTGATTAGTCATTTTCACAAACGAATATGTAAAAATGAAATCGACATTAAATGTAGAATGTCAACATAGTTTTGTTTCTAGGATATTAGCTTTTGTTTCGTAGCCTACTGTGGTTTAAAGTAATAAAGTTTAAATAAATTGCATAGAAAACCAATAGCATCCACGTTGTGTTCTATTTTTGAAAAGAGATTTTAATATGCTATCTTTTTAGATTAAAATATATAGGGTGTTCCATTTAAAAAAATGAGGTTAGGTCCGATAACTTTTTTACCTGACCCCGTATACTTATTCTGAAAACAGCAGATTATTCAACAATCATTATAAAAAAACTTTTATTTAAAATATTTTCCTGTATCTCTTTTAACTAAGAAAATATAGGGTCATTCTGAAATTGACAATTTTCTTATTTTTCCCCGTATTCCTTAAGCAAGCGAAAATTTTCGTATTTTGATTTTGCCATTTTAAGTTTGACCTAAAAAGAGCACATGACGCCTATATTACTTTTTTGATAGCACTAACAATTACGGAGATACCCTATAAAAGTGTCGAAAATGGGACACCCTGTACATGGTTACACTTTGTCAAACAAAAGGTGGTAGCAAAACCTGTGGTCTGTACCAGAGCGCTTTTCGTTCCCCAATTTAAAGCAGGGCACTTCAAATACAGTTATGTTCCTGAATGTATGTATACTTTCTCGCTTCCCTGTCTGTATATTGTCACATGACATGTCTCGTTTGACAAACTGACATTGAACTTTCGCACTTTTTCGATCAGTCGGCGCATATTCAATATTTGCTCTATTTTGCTTTTGCTATGAATAAAGCCAGTTTGTTTTTTAGATATTTGAGAAAGAAGATACGATTTTAGCCGGACATTGATGATTGGCTAAAGTATTATACTAGAATGTGTTTCGGTGTTCCATATTGGGATGCAGAGATGGAAGAAAATGTTCACACCTCTATCTCCTCTTGCCTTGACTATTTCCGCTATGATCTTGTCCGTGCTACCTACCTTTGCATTTATCATATTTTTTATGGTTTTTCAACTTTTTGTTGACGTTTCGTCAAAACGTCAACATGTAATCTTATACAGAATCCCTAAAGAAGGAAGCTCAATATCCTTCTCAGGGTTACAGAATTTGTGTAATATCTGTGATGAGTCATTTCTGAGTTCTATATGATTTTACCTTGAAATTATCTAGCAAGGTCTTTGACCTTGTCGCATAGTTAAAAATTATAGAATTTAAAGAATTTAAATAATTACCTGAATATATTGTTTTGCTATGTTAATATTTAAAACGTTTGAATAGGGCAAAAACCATATACGTGAACAGCTTGACTAAAAGTATAATATCAAGAGTATCAGAGCTAAAATCCATTAAAATCGTATTTGAAATATTTATTTAACATGCGTAACACGCAAACCTGTTTGCTTGTTGAAACAAGCTGTAATTGTAATTTAAAAAAGTGCATTAACCACGAATACACAGTAAGTCTTTAAAGTTCATCATTTCACCCTTACTATTTGTTGGAAATGCGCAACACGAAATCAGTTAGTTTGGTAAAACCAACTTGTCAATAGATTAGTAAATTAAAAAGGTGGAATTACCAGCAAATGAATGCCAACAATTGAATTTTACATGACATACCTACCAAGCACGGTACGCCGAATTTGAATCAGTTATTGGGCACGTACGATTTTGTTCGGATTATAAACTGGGAACAAAATAAATGCAAATCAGTTTGGATAACTGCATGAGGCATTCAGATTCATCCAACACAGTGGCGTAATTCCCCTTTCCAAGACGGTTTAGTTTTCAAATCTCGTACAAGTTTAATAATAAATACATTCAATCGCTGGGAGGCAAAATCGGCAGATACAAATGGAAAGTATCTTGTCAAAATCTGGCTGAAATACGTAGTACTCCTTGGAGAAATCAGGTCGCTGTTTAAAGCTCCAGATAGCTATTGATCTAATGCAGAACCAGTCCTCAGCTTATCAAAACTTGCTCGTTTTGCAAGCACTTCAAGTACGTCGTTCATTCTTAAGAAAATCATAACAAGGAAACTTATTGTATGTACAATTCGGATTTCAAAGCAGATTTTGTTAATTTCGCCGGTGGCGCTCAACTTCATCGCCCACAATATTTTGGGGTGAGTAGCAGCACCAAATTTAAATTTAAAATATGAACGAATTAACTTGGGAATTTTTAAGGTGGTGAGGCTGATACTGATATTGAGTTAATTGTGTGTTTAATTTATCCCTTCATTCCAAAGCAATTTTTCAGGTTTATGTCTTATTTTCTTTTTGCTCACTTTGCTGTGAAATGCGATGGCATAAAATTTGAGCTGGAGCTCGTAACAAGAGTTAAACGGAAATGGATAAAGGTTTCCTGAAAATAGACAACACTGTTTTCCAATTAAACTAATCTGTAATTCAGTTGATGTAAATATGTCACTGGGCTAATTACCCTCCGTGCTCTGACTGAACCCTAACCACCCTTAAAATTGTCGATATTAATGCGCAATTTCCAGTATTTATCAGAACGAATATGCCCTATAATTTACACTAGATATAACCTTTAGAGTTGCTACTAATTTAATTGGCATTCCCTCGTGTAAGGGTCTTATTTACGTTCAATTGTATGGATGAATTAGTGCAATTAAACGACAATCTAAGTTTCGGGGTATGCCTTCATTTCTTCGAGTTGTCTGCTAATCAACTGTATTTTATTCATTTAGATCGGGGATGGAATCTCTAAATTATGTTTTTGCAGTGATTGTAGTTTAAGTTCACTCTCGTACAATATTCTAGAAATTTCACCTTCACCTCACCTTTTGGATTAAACCTTATGCATTTGGAAAGATATTACCTAATTTGCATTTTCGTTATGAATAGAGAAACAATAATTGTTCATAGAGCTAAGTTATTACTCATATATTCAATGATTTTTTGAAGTAAGGTACATCAATTCAGAAGAGCCGTATTGAACGGAATTAATGTACGTAATGTGTTATAAAAAATCGGGAGTGTGCTCCCCTAGACTTTCTCGCATTCGCCTTGTTTTCTAGCAAATTTGAAAAGTTTATTGCAATGTATTACATACAGCGATAAAATTACATTTTCAGGTAACCACTACCTGTTTAGGTAAAGTGCCGCTTTACGTTAACCTATCATACTGAAATTTTACATCTGGGAGTTTTTCTCAATAATAAATGTATGTGCAAAATTTGTGCAAATACCTTGAAGCAAACTGGTACTTTACTTGAATGGATACCGCTACCTGTTTAGGTAAAATGTCACTTCCGGTTAACCGATCATGCTGAAATTTAATATCTGGTAGTTTTTCTACATAAGAAATGTATGTACAAAATTTTGTTCAAATATCTCGAAGCAAACTGGTACTTTACTTGAATAGGTACCGCTACCTGTTTAGGTAAAGTGCCACTTCCGGTTAACCGATTTTGCTCAAAATTTGACAGGAATCTACAAATTTTGAATAATGACTATGTACATAATTTAAAGGGTCTAGCTTATTTCGTTTTTAAGTTATCGTGTTCACACACACACACACACACACGCACACACGCACACACATACACACACACAGACATAATTCGAAAAATGGTTTTTTCGGAGTCTAGGAGGTCTAAAACGTCAAGATTCGTCAAAATCTCGAAGTCGATTTTTTTGACGATTACAATACTTTCTCTATACTACCGTATGCGAGAAAGTAAAAAGTAAGAAGCAGAAAAATAAATATGAGTTAATTATTTACTTAGTGTCGATGTTTGTCAATTTGTAAACCATTACTTTATATTCTTCATTTATAATAGTGTGAACAAATTTTGAACACTGCTAGAGTTATAAATAAACAGTAACAATTCGAAAATAATTGGTGCACATCTGTAATTTAAAAGCATTTTTACATTTAAATCTTGCACATAAAGCCAAACATTTGTAAAGCTATGAAAAGTTTTGCTATCATGCTATATATTTTATGGACTATTTTACGTATAAACAAAAAAGGATATGGGCTGCTCTTTTTATTAGACGAACTCAAAAAATAGGTTTGCAATAACTGTCAGAGCATTTAAAGTGCACTACTGCTTAAGTGGCCTCTCGAAATTTATATGAAACAACTTACTTGTTATCAATTCTGTTGTTCTAATTATTTAGAACTTTTACCACTTGTCGGTGAACTAAACTTCAAGCACTAATAGGCACAGCTTGTCCCATGTAGGTCGAATAGCCCCGCAATTTTGGCTCTTGTTGTGTTGACCTCGCCCTGGGAAACCAATCCAAGAAGAACGACCCTGCTGCTCGATGTCGTTAAGAAGCTCAGGATAGCACATGTCTTCAGAAAAATACGCTTTAGCTGTTCGCTTTGAAGGCCTTTCAAAAACTACCATCTCCAGGTAATATCTTATAATCGCTGCAGTTGATCGATATGCTTATTGTGTTTTTTATAATTTGAAGGTTAGCACTCTGGACTTAAATCGTTGACCATGCCTTTTCTTTCTATTTGCACAAATATTTATTTAAGTGTGCGCTTGCTTATTTGACAAAACTACTGTTGTTGAGTAGAACAGGATATCATTGTCGAAGTTACGCTAGCCGATAATATTTCTACAATCGGAGCAGTCACCCAAGTAAACAAATAAAACGATGGTTTTTAACAATATTATTAGTTTAGGATATCAAAATTATACAGGGTGAGTTTTTTTTTCATTATCACTATAGGGATCTCGGAAACCGTGAAAGATAGAAGGTTGGTTAAATGGAGAAAGAATTGCAGTTTTATGAGCTTATTCGAGATGTGCTTTTGTTTCTTTGAAAAAATCCAAGGCCTACTAAATACAAGCAAAATATTAAAATTACCTAATTTCTTAAAGACGGTCTAGCGCCGTTATTATTGAAAATAAAAAAAAATAATAAGAAGAAAAGTTTTAGCTATTTTTACGGTGTTTATCTTACACTTATTAGTTTTCGTCTAGCTTTCATAGTTTTTGAGTTATAACATTAAGTTACATTTTTTTAAATAGCAATCATAGTTGTCTTAGACATTTCTAAAAAGAGCATATCTCGTTTGCTAAATGGAGAAAGAATTGCAGTTTTATGAGCTTATTCAAAGTGTGCCTTTGTTTCTTTTAAAAAATCCAAAGCCTACTAGATATTAGCAAAATATAGAAAAATAACTTAATCTTTTAAAGCCTGTCTAGCTCCCTTAATATTGAAAATAGAAAAAAATAATAAGAATAAAAGTTTTAGCTATTTTTAGGGTGTTTATCTTACACTTATTAATTTCCTTCCAACTTTCATAGTTTTTGTTTTCGTCATTTTCTTATTACGAAAATTATTATAAAAGAATTATTTGTCAAAATAGGTATAACAAACCCTATGTCATTTTAAGCGGAAAAGTGAGCTCTTTTTAGAAATGTCTAAGCCAACTATGATTGCTATTTAAAAAAATGTAACTTAATGTTATAACTCAAAAACTATGAAAGCTAGAAGAAAACTAATAAGTGTAAGATAAACACCGTAAAAATAGCTAAAACTTTTATTCTTATTATTTTTTTCTATTTTCAATAATAACGGCGCTAGACCGTCTTTAAGAAATTAGGTAATTTTAATATTTTGCTTGTATTTAGTAGGCCTTGGATTTTTTCAAAGAAACAAAAGCACATCTCGAATAAGCTCATAAAACTGCAATTCTTTCTCCATTTAACCAACCTTCTATCTTTCACGGTTTCCGAGATCCCTACAGTGATAATGAAAAAAAACTCACCCTGTATAACTGGTTTTCACAAAAATAAAATGAGAAGTGGCATCTTTTTCCTTAATTAATTGAAAATACATGCATTTGATGATGTTGCAGATGATAATACTTTCTAGTCTACAGTTCTTGGCATAAACTATCTTTCCGCTTTTATGCCTTAAATTACCTATCCATACATTTTTTCTAAGTTACCAAAGAACCACAGCACATAGTGATGATACCTTATTCCATGTGCTGCGCTGTAACATAAACCCAAACATGGTATCCAAAAACAAAATTTAAGTTAGAGCTAAGTTATGGAACATCAAATATGCCCTGTGAGTAGTGTACCTAGGCGGGTTCTGGGACACTTCCGGTGGTTTGAAACTTGGCTAAGTGTCACGTGGCGGCCTCTGGTTTGAAACTTGGCTAAGTCTAGTCGAAGGTCACGGGCCTAGCCGAGGTCAAGGTCACAGGCCTAGCCGGTGGGCGTGGCCTAGTCGGGGTCATTGACCTCGGCCACTTCCGGGAATTTTTTGGGTTAAAAGTGTAGTTTTTGAAATTTTCCCACGCTCGAGCGTCTGGGATGCAGACATGTTCATTCTTGCAGGATGTTATCAGTAAATCAGAAGCTATCAACATTTTCTCAGGCTCGACCGGATGTGAGTCATCGTCTGACAGACATGCCTATTCTTGCAGGATGTTGTAGAACAATGGCATCCATTGTTTTAAAGTCGACACGAAATTCGAGAACAATGAAGGTATTGTTGTCTGGAGATTAAAATGTGCAAAGCTGGTAAATAGAACAATGGCATAAATTGTTTTAAAATCAGCACGAAATTTGAGAACAATGAAGCTATTGTTGTCTGGAGATTAAAATGTGCAAAGCTGGTAAAAATTGAACAATGAAAGCCATTGTTTGAGAAATCTGCACGATAATTGGACAATGAAGCCATTGTTGTCTGGGGAGAATTTTTGCTGACCTCCATTATCAGATAAGCAAGCTTCCGAATAGGCCGATTGGAAGCATCTTTTAGTAGATAGGTAATGTGTTCGATCCCACTGGAGGACTGTTTAAGCGGTAGACAGTATATAACATAATACAAAAGTGTTGCGGTCTTAGAGACATTGGGAAATCTGCAACATTGTTTGTAAGCAAAGTAAATATTAAGTGTTTTTTCCAATACTTTATTAAATACACAGTCTCGAAAATTGAGCCGATAGTTATATATTTTACTTTTGCTGTTGGATTTATGTACAGCACCCCCTCGCTTTAGAAATAAGCAAGTTCCTAAAGAAATATTATGATGCTGTAGAGATTTACACGTTACAGGTGTGTATAAAAATTACGTATTTATTAAATATTACTGTTAACAAAGCTGTTAAACGTATGATACAGGCAGTTATTAATTAGAGTGGTGGTTTAATTTTATCATTGGAATTTCGGTTTCTTACAACGGTATTTGTAAATCATTCGTAAGTAGTCCACCGATACACATTTATTTACGTTATGCATGTGCAGACTTGCCTGTTATGCAAGGTCGTTGACTTATCGTATGCAGTGTAGGAAATGTTATCATATGACTTTGTCAGCACGCCATAAAAGTTGGTTTTTGTAGTATAAGACATCCGCAAGCTAATTCGGTAAAGAGGTGGAAAAATACTTAAAGAAAATATTAGCAGATAATACATTTGAAAAATTTGCACGACTAATACTCAACATTATTACAATTACATGCTAAAGACTGCAGACAAAAAGTAAGATATCAAAATTTTAAAATAAAACCCAGAGAATAAGAATTAAATAAAGCCAAGTCAAAGCTATTAGATCACGGCAATATATTAGTAAAAAAAAACAAGTTCCTAAAGAAATATTATTATGGTGTAGATATTTACAGGTTACAGTTCGGTGTATAAAAATTACGTATTTATTAAATATTACTGTTAACAAAGCTGTTAAACGTATGATACAGGCAGTTATTAATTACTTAATAAAACAATTGTCCTATATCCGGTATTCATGGTTTATGTCTTAATCTGATTTTAATAGTCGATTAGAGTTGAATAACTAAGGTTATTACAATGCTAAAGACTGTGCGCAAAATGTAAGATATCAAAATTTAAAATAAAACCCAGAGAATAAGAATTAAATAAAATAAAGCCATTAGATCACTGCAATCACTACAATAATAAGGATGCTATACTCAATGGTGAGGGACAGTTTCATTTTTGCTGGAGAAAAACATCTAGATTGGTTAAAAATCAGATGTATAAGAGAAAATCTCAAACTTGTTTAAAAACATTTTGTAACTAAACAATCACATTTAAAATTGTGTAAATAAAGCTAAAATTAGAAGGAGACGCAGACTATAGAAAATACGTGTCAATACTTGTGGATGTGAGCGTCTAGGGAATGTGCAAGGTTGCTAAAAATAAACCGGATGTGAGTCATTGTCTGTAAATGCCAAACTTGTCAGAACCTGTCTAGCTGTCTGCTGCGTAATTAAACAACGAAGCCATTGTTTGAGAAATGTGCAAGGTTGCAAAAATAAACCGGTTGTCTGGAGTTTCTGCACAGGTCAGCGCGGGAGTCTGCGCGGGAGTCTGCGCGATGGTTTGGCGGGAAATTCAAAATTCTGCGTAGGTTTTGGCGGTAAATTTAAATTACACTCAGGTTTTGACGGTAAATTTAAATTATGATCAGAGTTTTGGCGGGAAATTTAAATTCTGCGTGTTGTCTGGGGTTTCTGCACAGGTCAGCGTGAGGGTCTGCGCGAGGGTGTTTGCGCATGCTTGGCGGTAAAATCAAATTCTGTGCAGGTTTGGCGGGAAATTTAAATTCTGCGTAGGTTTTGGCGGGAAATTCAAATTATGCTCAGGTCTTACAGGTAAACAGATAGGTAGACAGGCAAACAGTCAGACAGGCAGTATGGTTTATGTCTTAATCTGATTTTAATAGTCGATTAGCGTCGAATAACTAAGGTTATTACACTGCTAACAACTGTGCGCAAAAATTTTAAAATAAAACCCAGAGAATAAGAATTAAATTAAATAAATCCAAGTAAAAGCTATTAGATCACTGCAATACTCTAATTAATAAGGATGGTGAGGGACAGTATAATTTTGAACTTATCTAGATTGGTTAAAAATCAGATGTATAAAAGAAAACTTGTTTAAAAACATTTTGTCAGACCTGTCCAGACCTGCGCATGTGAGTCATCGTCTGGGAATGTGCAAGGTTGCTAAAAATAAACCGGTTGTCTGAGGTTTCTGCGTAGGTCTGCGCGGGAGTCTGTGCGGAGGTTTGGCGAAAAATTCAAATTCTGCGTAGGTTTTGGCGGTAAATTCAAATTCTGTCTAGGTTTTTGGGCGGGAAATTCAAATTATAGTCAGTGGAAAAATCTGGGAGTGTACAAGGTTGCTAAAATGTATGAGGCCTTTACACCAGATGTATTTAATGATCTCCATTATCAGTGTCTATAAATTTGGTAGACAGACAGACAGGCAGGCAGACAGACAGATAGACAGACAGACAGACAGACAGACAGACAGACAGACAGACAGATAGACAGACAGACAGACAGACAGACAGACAGACAGACAGACAGACAGACAGACAGGCAGGCAGACAGACAGATAGACAGACAGACAGACAGACAGACAGACAGACAGACAGGCAGATAGACAGACAGACAGACAGACAGACAGACAGACAGACAGACAGGTAGGCAGACAGACAGATAGACAGGTAGGCAGACAGACAGACAGACAGACAGGCAGATAGGCAGGCAGACAAACAGACAGACAGGTAGGCAGACAGACAGATAGACAGGTAGGCAGACAGACAGACAGACAGACAGGCAGACAGGCAGGCAGACAAACAGACAGATAGACAGGCAGGCAAGCAGGTAGGCGGACAGGCGAGCAGGCACGCAGGTAGGCAGGCAGACAGGCAGGTAGGCAGGCAGACAGACAGACAGACAAACAGGCAGACGGACAGGCAGGCATTCTTAACACCATTTATTGTACAGATTGTGAGCAGTAATAGAAATAGGTGTGAGAGAGATACCTGTACCAGTTAAGTATAAGTGTCCAAAATGTAAAGGGGAAACCGATCAAGAAGGACGAAAATGTATTGCTTATATTGCACGAACATATGAAAGAAAACAGTGGTGGTAAACATTATCCTCAATCATATTTCAGACAATTCTAGCGAATAACTGAACTCAGCTTGGTGGACGCTATCGTCATGAATTTGATTCTTCTATATACATCTAACAATTCTGATATCTATCATTTGATAAGAAACTGTTGACGTGTGAACTAGTTTGAATCTGTCAGTCTGTCTAACTGGCTGTCTACCTGTCTAGCTGTCTACCTGTCTACCTGTCTAGCTGTCTACCTGTCTACCTGTCTAGCTGACTACCTGTCTAGCTGTCTACCTGTCTACCTGTCTAGCTGTCTACCTGTATAGCTGTCTACCTGTCTAGCTGTCTACCTGTCTAGCTGTCTAACTGTCTACCTATCTAGCTGTTTACCTGTCTGTCTGTCTGGCTGTCTACCGCTTACATACTTGTGACAATAATGAAAACGAATGTAGCGACAGAACTTATTAAAACTAAAAATATTATAAGACAGAAAGTTCGAGCTCTTAAGAAGGGTAAGTTGGTGCAACAACAGCTCCTCGGTAAATTTTTTAAACCTGTTACCGAACAAATACAAAGTGTTGCAAAAGAAATCAATACAAAAGAGAATCCTCCATCACAATTTAAGCCTTTCAAATTGAAAAAGAAAGAGAAAGTTAAATACAATTATGATGATGATCTTAAAAGAAAAACTAAATACGATTATGACGCGGATGATGACGATGATGAATATATCAATATATCAAATCCTCCAAAACTAGAATTATTTACACCAATACCGGCTGATGAAGTATTGTGTGAATCCACCGAAGATGAACCTAATACAACTATAACAAACAAATTTCAACCGCAAGCTATAAGTTCTTTCTTAGAACAGTATGACGAACTTCCTAGAAAATATGTAAGCAATTATCTTATAGAAAGACCAAATCTAGGGAGGTATGGAATTAGATATGATTTTGATAAAAACCAATTTTATTTTGGTGGAGATGAGCTAGATATAAAGGGATCTGATATAATTGTAAAAAATGTTCGCTATGAAGGTACGCCTGGTTTGTACGAATTACTATTTAAAAACGATCCTCAAATAACTCCAACGTCGACAGATAGAGCAAATTATAATGATATCATAAACAGAACAGGTGCGGCGCATAGAAATTTTGATAAAAATGATCAGAAGGTAGGTTTCAACCAAGCGAAATACAAGAAATTTATAAAATCTAACCTGTCATCATCACTCTCGCCATCATCGATATCGTTAAGGACTACAAAGCTTACTGGTAAAGGTATGCAACAAGTTAGCAATAAACCGTTGGATTATGTTTACTGGGATGATCCGAACGAATTAGTTGATCGATTAAAGTTACTGTATGCCTCTCAAGCATCTGGCCATACAAATCATAGAAATGAAATTGTTAGTATAATGGAAGAGTTAAAAGAGGCAGGATAATTGAATAAATCCAGTTCGGAAACAGCACGAGGAGATCCTCCAGACAGAGATGACAACAACACCTCTACCACAATAATTGACTAGTGTATAATATATTTGTAATAATTTTATACATGTACGTTAGACAAATAAACTACATTATAGTTACAATTGTCGTTTTATTACACCGTCGTGCCCATAAAACCGTTACAGGAACAGCTGTCTACCTGTCTAGCTGTCTACCTGTCTAGCTGTCTACCCGTCTAGCTGTCTACCTGTCTTGCTGTCTACCTGTCTAGCTGTCTACCTGTCTGTCTGCCTGTCTGTCTGTCTGTCTGTCTGTCTGTCTGTCTGTCAGTCTGTCTGTCTGTCTGTCTGTCTGTCTATCTGTCTGTCTGTCTGTCTGTCTGTCTGTCTGTCTATCTGTCTGGCTGCCTGCCTGTCTGTCTGTCTGTCTGTCTGTCTGTCTGTCTGTCTGTCTGTCTGTCTGTCTGTCTATCTGTCTGTCTGTCTGTCTGTCTGTCTGTCTGTCTGTCTATCTGTCTGTCTGTCTGCCTGCCTGTCTGTCTGTCTACCAAATTTATAGACACTGATAATGGAGATCATTAACTACATCTGGTGTAAAGGCCCCATACATTTTAGCAACCTTGTACACTCCCAGATTTTTCCACTTACTATAATTTGAATTTCCCGCCCAAAAACCTAGACAGAATTTGAATTTACCGCCAAAACCTACGCAGAATTTGAATTTTTCGCCAAACCTCCGCACAGACTCCCGCGCAGACCTACGCAGAAACCTCAGACAACCGGTTTATTTTTAGCAACCTTGCACATTCCCAGACGATGACTCACATGCGCAGGTCTGGACAGGTCTGACAAAATGTTTTTAAACAAGTTTTTTCTTATACATCTGATTTTTAACCAATCTAGATAAGTTCAAAATTATACTGTCCCTCACCATCCTTATTAATTAGAGTATTGCAGTGATCTAATAGCTTTTACTCGGATTTATTTAATTTAATTCTTATTCTCTGGGTTTTATTTTAAAATTTTTGCGCACAGTTGTTAGCACTGTAATAACCTTAGTTATTCGACGCTAATCGACTATTAAAATCAGATTAAGACATAAACCATACTGCCTGTCTGACTGTTTGCCTGTCTACCTATCTGTTTACCTGTAAGACCTGAGCATAATTTGAATTTCCCGCCAAAACCTACGCAGAATTTAAATTTCCCGCCAAACCTGCACAGAATTTGATTTTACCGCCAAGCATGCGCAAACACCCTCGCGCAGACCCTCACGCTGACCTGTGCAGAAACCCCAGACAACACGCAGAATTTAAATTTCCCGCCAAAACCCTGATCATAATTTAAATTTACCGTCAAAACCTGAGTGTAATTTAAATTTACCGCTAAAACCTACGCAGAATTTTGAATTTCCCGCCAAACCATCTAGGTTCATCTTCGGTGGATTCACACAATACTTCATCAGCCGGTATTGGTGTAAATAATTCTAGTTTTGGAGGATTTGATATATTGATATATTCATCATCGTCATCATCCGCGTCATAATCGTATTTAGTTTTTCTTTTAAGATCATCATCATAATTGTATTTAACTTTCTCTTTCTTTTTCAATTTGAAAGGCTTAAATTGTGATGGAGGATTCTCTTTTGTATTGATTTCTTTTGCAACACTTTGTATTTGTTCGGTAACAGGTTTAAAAAATTTACCGAGGAGCTGTTGTTGCACCAACTTACCCTCCTTAAGAGCTCGAACTTTCTGTCTTATAATATTTTTAGTTTTAATAAGTTCTGTCGCTACATTCGTTTTCATTATTGTCACAAGTATGTAAGCGGTAGACAGCCAGACAGACAGACAGGTAAACAGCTAGATAGGTAGACAGTTAGACAGCTAGACAGGTAGACAGCTAGACAGGTAGACAGCTATACAGGTAGACAGCTAGACAGGTAGACAGGTAGACAGCTAGACAGGTAGTCAGCTAGACAGGTAGACAGGTAGACAGCTAGACAGGTAGACAGGTAGACAGCTAGACAGGTAGACAGCCAGTTAGACAGACTGACAGATTCAAACTAGTTCACACGTCAACAGTTTCTTATCAAATAATAGATATCAGAATTGTTAGATGTATATATAAGAATCAAATTCATGACGATAGCGTCCACCAAGCTGAGTTCAGTTATTCGCTAGAATTGTCTGAAATATGATTGAGGATAATGTTTACCACCACTGTTTTCTTCATATGTTCGTGCAATATAAGCAATACATTTTCGTCCTTCTTGATCGGTTTCCCCTTTACATTTTGTACACTTATACTTAACTGGTACAGGTATCTCTCTCACACCTATTTCTATTACTGCTCACAATCTGTACAATAAATGGTGTTAAGAATGCCTGCCTGTCCGTCTGCCTGTCTGTCTGTCTGTCTGTCTGCCTGCCTACCTGCCTGTCTGCCTGCCTACCTGCGTGCCTGTTCGCCTGTCCGCCTACCTGCTTGCCTGCCTGTCTATCTGTCTGTTTGTCTGCCTGCCTGTCTGCCTGTCTGTCTGTCTGTCTGTCTGCCTCCTACCTGTCTATCTGTCTGTCTGCCTACCTGTCTGTCTGTCTGTCTGTCTGTCTGTCTGTCTGTCTGTCCTGTCTGTCTGTCTATCTGCCTGTCTGTCTGTCTGTCTGTCTGCCTACCTGTCTGTCTGTCTGTCTGTCTGTCTGTCTGTCTGTCTGTCTGTCTGTCTGTCTGCCTGTCTGTCTGGCTGCCTGTCTGTCTGTCTGTCTGTCTGTCTGTCTGTCTGTCTGTCTGTCTGTCTGTCTGTCTGTCTGTCTGTCTGTCTGTCTGTCTGTCTGTCTATCTGTCTGTCTGTCTGTCTGTCTGTCTGTCTGTCTATCTGTCTGTCTGCCTGCCTGTCTGTCTGTCTACCAAATTTATAGACACTGATAATGGAGATCATTAACTACATCTGGTGTAAAGGCCCCATACATTTTAGCAACCTTGTACACTCCCAGATTTTTTCACTGACTATAATTTGAATTTCCCGCCCAAAAACCTAGACAGAATTTGAATTTACCGCCAAAACCTACGCAGAATTTGAATTTTTCGCCAAACCTCCGCACAGACTCCCGCGCAGACCTACGCAGAAACCTCAGACAACCGTTTATTTTTAGCAACCTTGCACATTCCCAGACGGATGACTCACATGCGCAGGTCTGGACAGGTCTGACAAAATGTTTTTAAACAAGTTTTCTCTTATACATCTGATTTTTAACCAATCTAGATAAGTTCAAAATTATACTGTCCCTCACCATCCTTATTAATTAGAGTATTGCAGTGATCTAATAGCTTTTACTTGGATTTATTTAATTTAATTCTTATCTCTGGGTTTTATTTAAAATTTTTGCGCACAGTTGTTAGCACTGTAATAACCTTAGTTATTCGACGCTAATCGACTATTAAAATCAGATTAAGACATAAACCATACTGCCTGTCTGACTGTTTGCCTGTCTACCTATCTGTTTACCTGTAAGACCTGAGCATAATTTGAATTTCCCGCCAAAACCTACGCAGAATTTAAATTTCCCGCCAAACCTGCACAGAATTTGATTTTACCGCCAAGCATGCGCAAACACCCTCGCGCAGACCCTCAGGCTGACCTGTGCAGAAACCCAGACAACACGCAGAATTTAAATTTCCCGCCAAAACCCTGATCATAATTTAAATTTACCGTCAAACCTGAGTGTAATTTAAATTTACCGCCAAAACCTACGCAGAATTTTGAATTTCCCGCCAAACCAATCGCGCAGACTCCCGCGCAGACTCCCGCGCTGACCTGTGCAGAAACTCCAGACAACCGGTTTATTTTTGCAACCTTGCACATTTCTCAAACAATGGCTTCGTTGTTTAATTACGCAGCAGACAGCTAGACAGGTTCTGACAAGTTTGGCATTTACAGACAATGACTCACATCCGGTTTATTTTTAGCAACCTTGCACATTCCCTAGACGCTCACATCCACAAGTATTGACACGTATTTTCTATAGTCTGGCGTCCTCCTTCTAATTTTAGCTTTATTTACACAATTTTAAATGTGATTGTTTAGTTACAAAATGTTTTTAAACAAGTTTGATATTTTCTCTTATACATCTGATTTTTAACCAATCTAGATGTTTTTCTCCAGCAAAAATGAAACTGTCCCTCACCATTGAGTATAGCATCCTTATTATTGTAGTGATTGCAGTGATCTAATGGCTTTATTTTATTTAATTCTTCTTCTCTGGGTTTTATTTTAAATTTTGATATCTTACATTTTGCGCACAGTCTTTAGCATTGTAATAACCTTAGTTATTCAACTCTAATCGACTATTAAAATCAGATTATTTTAGCAACCTTGCACATTCCCAGACGATGACTCACATCCGCAGGTCTAGACAGGAATTTTCTATAGTCTGACAAAATGTTTTTAAACAAGTTTGAGATTTGCTCTTATACAAGTTTTTATCCGGCAAAATTATACTGTCCCTCACCATTGAGTATAGCATCCTTATTAATTAGAGTATTTTTACTAATATATTGCAGTGATCTAATAGCTTTTACTTGGCTTTATTTTATTTAATTCTTATTCTCTGGGTTTTATTTTAAAATTTTGATATCTTACCTTTTTGCGCACAGTCTTTAGCATTGTAATAACCTTAGTTATTCGACTCTAATCGACTAATAAAATCAGATTAAGACATAAACCATGAATACCGGATATAGGACAATTGTATATATTAAGTAATTAATAACTGTCTGTATCATGCGTTTAACAACTTTGTTAATTCAATTTTAGATTAATATTACTGTCTGTTTATATCTTCTATAGTCTCTGCTACAACTATGCTCGTTGCAACCAAAAACAGGACTATTTACAAATACCGTTGTAAGAAATCGAAATTCCAATGATAAAACTACACCACCACCACCCTAGATTTGGTCTTTCTATAAGATAATGGCTTACATATTTCCTAAGAAGTTCGTCATACTGTTCTAAGAAAGAACTTATAGCTTGCGGTAAAGCCAAGGTGCTAACACAAGAACAAAGAAGGTGTTTGTTTTTGCGATATGCGGAAGTTGCTGAATCATATAAACTGAAAAATGTCGGGTGGTAGACACGATTATTTTATCGCCCCTGTTTTGTATTATAAAATTCTGCTAAGACTCCGCTTCCTACCATTTTTTAGTGCTGGAATGTGTATAAGATTGGCTAAAACTACATCAAACTTTTTAAACTGGAAGAGTATTTTTTACTAATATATATTGCTGTTCGATATTTGACAAGGCCCGGTTTACAAGTTTTCTGTCTGTCTGTCAGCAGTGCTTTCGAACCTATATTAATACAATCTAATCTTACGGATCTTACGTAAAAGAAAACAATATGCAATTAAATAGTACTGTTGCTAATATCCAAAATTTTTAACTCAGTTTACACTGTAACCTGTAAATCTCTACAGCATAATAATATTTCTTTATGAACTTGCTTATTGCTAAAGTGAGGGGATGCTGTACATAAATCCAAGCGAAATAAATAACTATCGGCTCGAGACTGTGTATTTAATAAAGTACGGAAAAACATGTAATATTTACTTTGCTTACAAACAATGTCTCTAACACCCCAACACTTTGTTAAATACTGTCTACCGCTTAAACAGTCCCTCCAGCTGGATCGAACACATTACCTATCTACTAAAAGATGCTTCCAATCGGTCTATTCAAGTTAAATATCCAGACATACATCTCGTTGAACGTGTAATAAAACAAAAACCTAACAAGGTATTTAAAATGGTTTGGATTTTCATATTGCATCTTTTTAGCTGGAAATAATTCGATATATACTATTAGACCACAATTAATTCGGTTTATTTTTTGCAACCTTGCACATTTCTCAAACAATGGCTTCATTGTTTAATTGCGCAGAAGATAAACAGGCAGGCAGGCAGGTTTTGACAACTCTGACATTTCCAGACAATGACTCACATCCGTATAGGAATCTTGTAAACATTAGACTCTTAACCTCAAAAATTCATCGTGGGAATCTTGTAAAAATTAGATCTTTACCTCCAAAATGTATCGTGAGAATCTTGTAAAAATTTCAAAATTAGACTTTTAACAGCTTTGCACATTTTAATCTCCAGACAACAATGGCTTCATTGTCCAATTATCGTGCAGATTTTAAAACAATGGCTTTCATTGTTCAATTTTTACCAGCTTTGCACATTTTAATCTCCAGACAACAATAGCTTCATTGTTCTCGAATTTCGTGCTGATTTTAAAACAATGGATGCCATTGTTCAACAACATCCTGCACGAATAGGCATGTCTGTCAGACGATGACTCACATCCGGTCGAGCCTGAGAAAATGTTGATAGCTTCTGATTTACTGATAACATCCTGCAAGAATGAACATGTCTGCATCCCAGACGCTCGAGCGTGGGAAAATTTCAAAAACTACACTTTTAACCCAAAAAATTCCCGGAAGTGGCCGAGGTCAATGACCCCGACTAAGCCCAATGACTCCGACCTTGACCTAGGCTAGATCCGTGACCTAGAAAAAATTCTCGGAAGTGGCCGAGGTCAATGACCCGACTAGGCCACGCCCACCGGCTAGGCCTGTGACCTTGACCTCGGCTAGGCCCGTGACCTTGAAAAAAGTTCAAGGTCAAATGTGGCCCAGAACGCCCCTAGGTACACTACTCCTGTGGACTGAATGTAATGCAATGGTTTAATGCTCACACCAATTCTGGTTGCATAACTAAGACACAAACCGAAATAAAGATTAAAAAAGGCACAAAATTCGAATTTTGTTTAGTGCAACATAAAGTCATTGTTATACATAAAGAAGTGCACAGGATATGATTAGCAGTAACTTTAATTTGATTGACAGAGGTTAGCATTGTTAAAACAGCATCGAAGGGGTTATGTTTAACTTTAATATTCATAATTGATGTTCGTTGTGGCAAACGCATCTTAATGTATATGACTGACAGATATGATTTTGTAATGTCAATACAAGATTGTGATTTTAATATGTACAGAGATGTTTAGGGCGTTACAAAAACCAGTGCTAATAAAACTCGTGAAAACAGTGCCATTAAAACTAATAGTAAAAAAGCAAATAATTGTGTGGTTAAACGAGCTTCGATTTAACATTTACACAAAAACAATTTTAGTTTCTAAGGAAAATAATTGTATAAAACACTTACTGAAAACAGTTGTATTAGTTACTAAGATACCAGTTGTTTTCTTGTTGTTGTTTACTACCGAAGCCATAGAAAGGTTATCTGGGTAGCAAGAGTGGCTCGTAGAACTTGTATTATTTCCAATATTAAATTATATTTGTGTGAATCCAAATTGGTTTTATTTGATCACCAGTCCGCAGAATGCCTTTGTGTTAACAAGTCCCAGTGAAGAGGCAGGTGTCTGCAAAGTTTGTCTAAATAAACCTAACTTCGAGCAGTTTGAGGCATCGGCCAGCTGAAATCTTATGTGTATTGTGAAGAGAAGACCTTCTTTGTGTCTACGTCCAAAAATAAGAAAACCAGAAGAGTTCCAGATTTGTGTAATCGCCGTGCCGTGGTGCCTTGAAAACGTATCCAGCCTACGAAGCCCAGATTTCGAGGTAAACTTGAACAGCAAGGAGTGTTTGAGACGCCTTCAAAGTTGTGCAGTTGTTGGAGGAGATACCGTACGCGGTGTAGAACAGGTTCTAGTTGCGAGGATCCATCCAGAGGATTTTTATCGAGGTAGCGTCCCTTGAATTGTGGTTGGCTTCAGATTTGGATCGAGATGTAGGAAGTGAACATTGAAGGTTAGCGCGTTCCTACGTCACAGAAACAACCCTTTTAGCTACTATTACGTCACTATTATTTGCCTTGCATATTTACCTGAGGCAATTTTGTCAAGTTATTCGGATTTTGAATTAAATTACGTTAGTTTGTGCGAACAAACCATCTCTGTTTTGGGCCGTCAATTTAAAGGTTAAGCTGTCATTTGCAAGAAGGTCGGGCAATTGCCATACAAGTTAATAAGTTATACTCAACAGTAAAAAATATACTGGGTATTACAACGTAATCCTTTGATTGGAGATCTCATGCGAAATCCGGAGTATTTTATTTAAACTAATTGTTTAAATAGGAAAGGCAATGAACCATTTATTTTGCACAGTAACTATTATAAAACATCATTTTAATAAGCCGTAAGAAAGCATATTTGAATTCTTATTAAAACTAACTATAATTATTGGTATCGTGGTGATTAGCCCTAATTCATTTATTTATATTAAAAGCCTTATTAGAGGGCAATCAATACAGTACGTATTTCAAAATCAAGTAGGATGATTGAATAATAGCGAATCGCAAATCGTGCTATGAATGACGTGATAAGTGAAAGTATACTATTTAATACTGAAGGTTCTTTAAATGCGACAATCTAACCAGAACTAACATTATTTTAACTTATACTATGTAGACCTGATTAGCATTTTAACAGTTAACATTATTTTTTAGCTGTTTCTTGTAGTCACACAGCGCCATTTCACTTTACTTGTTAAACTTATTAAATTTAGCTTCAAAAGCCAAAGTGTAGAGTTCTTGTGAGCCCTTTTGTGTATCTAATTTTGATACTTAGAGCCTATATTACAACAGCACTTGTGTTTTTCATTCCCGTAAACTTGCGTAAATTGTTATAATTCACATAAAATTAATCGTAGCGTGTCTATGTTGGTCTCTAATCCGCAGCAATATTTAACTGTTATTTCGAATTCATAATAAAGAATACACAAAAATTGTAGACCTAGTTACAGTGATATGGTACACTGGGTACATCCTTGTTGACATTTTTTTATATTGTACTGCATATTTAGAGGGTTCTCACATTCTATATTTATACAGATTAAGTAAGAAATACGACTTTTAGAAACATATAAGACCTCAGCATTGCGATTTTAATAAAAAGAATACTAAGATTCATAAAAATCTAAATTAGATGATTTACTAAGTGTTATTACCTTGCGCATACCGAAGAAAATGGGTTTTATAAAAAATTATAGCAGAATTACTTTCAAGGCAAATTATTGGCATAGCTTTGTTGTTTTCGCATGTCTACTGTGAACCCTTTTAAAGAACGAAGTAATCACAAATTGAATCAGGTCAATTATGTTTAAATAATTTTAATTAACCACTGCCATGGCAATACCCTTTAGCAACGGGTTCCATTAAAAAGTACAAAGTACAAAGGTACAAAGTACAAAGGCTTAAAAGTCTAATATACGAGGTTATATTCGTATACAGTAATTTGTGGTATCCTGAATCGTAAAGGCATGTTTACTGAACTCTGTGTCTAGGAGTAAAGAGCCTCCTTACGAGCTCGTAATAGTATATTACCTTACGAGATCGGTAAGTGTCTCAGAATAGGCCGATAAATAGTTGGAAAATAGTGTTTGCTTGAACAAGGTGTGTGATTATTGTTGCTATAGCAACTAAATACAGAACGATTTTCTTTAAAGTCCTAATACCGTTATATTCATTACGGGCCTCCTTATACAGGGTGAATTCACGAAACCTGAAGTAGAAAAAACAGTTGCTGCTTAATAACTGGACAAATAACTCCGCCGATAAATATAAAGGAATAATTTTGTTTCGTACTAGTGACTTACAGTGTTCTATTTTTTTTCGTTATATTAACCGTCATTGTTGCGCAGTTAACGTTTTAAGCTTAATTGGTTTGCAATGTCTTTTTCAAAGCCGGTGCGTATACTTAGTCAATAGTTATCTATTATCTAAATAGTTTCTAAAAGTCTAAACCAAATTCCAACAAAGGTGACCCAATTCGCGAGTTGCAAATATGTCGAGAATATTAATTGTCAATACTATAACATGGGTTACCTGAACTCTTCGTCACTCTGTAAAATTGTAAAATTTACATTCACCCCTTTCCTTCTAATATGTGTTAAATCTGTCAGTAATGGCCACAATAGATTATTATACTATTATTAGTATTTACAATAATGAAAGTTATTAATCAAGCAGCCATTACACTTCCAACCTGAGTAAACCTTTGAAATACCATACTTTGGGTGGTGAAGTTTGCCCTTTTGTCTTGAGCTGTAGGGTCAAGTGGGGTAAATCTAAACGGTTTTTGCATTTTGTAAGTTGAAATTACATATTTCGTATTTGACAAGAAATGGTTGGCCACTGTTACAACGCGAATAATGTTTCAACTGAGTTAAACATTTTCACCAAATTCTACTCTCATGAGAGTTGCTATCTGCTTTTTAAGGGCTGTTTACAATTACCCTAACAACTGTCTCAAATATAGGGGGTAATTAGAAACACGTTATACGTGTCCCATTGATCTAGTGGGAAGGGAACATTTTCACTGCATGTAACTTACTTTATCTGAGTGTTTACAATTACCCCTGTATATAATTAGGTACCTACGTATATCTACAAGTTAACAGAATAATAACGAATCATTGAAAAAAACAAAGACCTAAGATTTTATTCAAGTCTAATTCTTACAAAATACATCATTACATTTGTCGGTTCCGTAGTAGGGCTTCAATCATTTCAAATTCAATCGAAGAAATATCGGTTTCTTTTTCAAAAACCACTTCCAAGTCTCCACTTTCTTCGTCTACACTATGTACACGGCAGATGTATTTGTAAAACGTGCCTCTCCTGGACACTTCAAGAAATTTGACCAATAAGTATCTTCCTGGAGTAAGTAAGTGCCATTCTGGCAGTTTATATTCAACTTCTGGATAGGCATATGCTGCAACTTCTCCAGTTCGGTCATTTACATTTATATCTTCACCTTAGTCATCATTATACGGGACTTCATCGTTTTCTTCTTATCTTGCACTATCCTCCTTACGCTTTCTTTTCTGTTTTTCTTTGGAAACCTTTTTGCCGCGAAGTTTGCTTTTTTAAGTACTTTTTTCTACTTTTCTACGTTCTGATTCTTTGAGTCTCTCCACAACTTCTTCAGTCGTTAAACCCTCTCCGTACTGGGCCTATTTCAACCTGGTCTAGTTAGTTAGTTAATTAGTATTTGTTGTGGGGAGACTTATGTCTAATAAGTAGGCCTTCATAGGCCCTTTTTTTCAACCCCGTGGACAAGGTCTAGTCATGAAGGGTACCAGGTACCTTAGTCTTACTTAGAATTTTTCCGAGACTAAGAGGGGAGAAGTTCGAGACTAAGAAGTTCCAACCCTAGCAAGGAATATTTTTACATGGTACACATCGTAGTAAACATGGGACCCACGGCTTTACATCACCTCCGAATGATGCCATTCTGTAGAGGTTTTCATTCGCATTTTCTTTGATTTTTAAAAACCTCACCGGGATGGGGGAATTTTCGACCCTTAGAGCAGTAGCCGATAATGCTTAACTACTGAGCTACGGAGCCCGGCCCTGGTGTAACTTTTAAGGGCTCCACAGAATTCCTGTTCAAGTCTACGTGTAGCATTTGAACATTTGCTAATGAGAAAACAGCACCCATATCTGAGGCAGGACTAATGCATTCTGTATTTACAGTGGCCAATGTAAATGGACTTGGTCTTAATTGTACTTGTACTGGTTCTCATGCCTTGGGGCTTTTTAAAGTATTCTTTGTTTCTGGTTCCTTTCCAATTTCAGCATTTTAAACTGTTTTTCGCTGATTGTCTTTGAATTTCTTCAGATCAATTGGATTAAATTCGTCTTCTGGAAACTTATCAGCGTTTACTGGAAATATTCGTGAGGTCATAAATCCGCTTTTAATATTCTGTTCAGTAATAGCTTTTTTCTATACCTCTCCTAAAAGTTCAGTAAATTCATTCTTCTTCAGGCGCCCTGCTCCGTTTCCCATATGTTTCTTTCCATAGGCAATAAGCTTTTTCTCCCAAGCGGTTTTTACTGAACTGAAAACACACTTATCCAAATGTTGGAGTTAATCTGTTAAATGACTCGAAAATGTTACTAGAACGATTTTATTTTCAAGTGCACAGTTGATGATTTTTAAACTTATGTGACCTTTGTGTCCATCGTACAGCAGTAATGCTTTCTGGTCGGGTAGATTTTTTGTCATTCTTAAATCTTTAACTCACTTTACAACTACAGAATGAAACCAGTTAAAAAACAGAGGTTCCTCCAATCATCCATTTGTGGACACAGAATAAACTGTTCCTGGGTAAGTCTTTGGTCACGTCCACCAAGCTTGAGGCTTCTTTGAAAACAATAAAGGTTGGCGAAAATGAACTATCAACCGCTACACAAACCAAGACACTTCTGTATTCTCTTCCCGAACCCCCTGATACCATTGAGAGTGTTTTTTACTGTTCTCCAATGGCTATTATTCTAGATGGATCATTTCGAAAATTACTTTAATCATCATTGAAGACAAACGCAGTATTACCATTTTTTTCGTCAATAACTTTTTCCAATTTTTTATAAAAGTCATATATGACCGCTGTTTTTCTCTGAACCTTTCTTGATTTCTGAAGATGCTCAGGATTTTTAAAAGACAAAGTTTTATGTTGATTCATGAACATGCAATAGCAATGTAAGTCACGACGGCCATTTTTCCAGTGCCGGAGGGTCGTGTTTGCAGAGTAAGTCATTCTAGGTCTTTGCACTAGCGAAACACAAATGTGTACTTTTCTTCGCGTGCCCAAGAGTGCCTCCAGGAGTAACCCCGCGTCAAGTAGATTCGGCATTCGGGCATTTCATGGGAAACCACTTGTAAAGGGAAGCATTGAAATAGCTGCCGGTAAGCTTCACAGAGGGTTCTCCCGATATTGTGATGGTTAAGCATTTATGATATTTTATTTGTTCCTCACTTGTAAACATCAGTTTATCAAGTCGCTGTATTAATCAAGAAAGTTTATTTTAACAAGTTATTAACTTGTAATAGTATTTTACATTACAAGCCAGGTAAAACAGGTTTTACTAGTGATAGGATTGGGATGACTGGCGAGCCGTTAGGCGAGCCTGTCATATCCTTGAGCCAGTAAAAATGGTTACCTGGCGTGTATTGTTGAATGTTTTATTTGTTCCTCACTTGTAAATAACTAGAAATTCACCATTTATTCAAAATGTCAAACTGACAAGCAACTAAATTAATCAATATGACACATACTAAGGAAGACAACTCTGGCTTTGCACGCTATCATTTATCTATGAGCACGCTTGTAAAATATAACTGGCTAGCCAGTAAAAAATTTACTGGCTAGCCAGTTAAGAAACATTTTCAAGGTGAATACAGTGACTTGATAAATTGATGTTTACAAGTGAGGAACAAATAAAATCTTTTATCTGTTCCTCACTTGTTAACATCAATTTATCAAGTCACTGTATTCACCTTGAAAATGTTTCTTAACTGGCTAGCCAGTAAATTTCTTACTGGCTAGCCAGTAAAATTTTACAAGCGTGCTCATAGATAAATGATAGCGTGCAAAGCCAGAGTTGTCTTCCTTAGTATGTGTCATATTGATTAACTTAGTTGCTTGTCAGTTTCACATTTTGAATAAATGGTAAATTTCTAGTTATTTACAAGTGAGGAACAAATAAAATATTCAACAATACACGCAAGGTAACAGGTTTTACTGGCTCAAGAAGGTGATCATATCCTTCTATTCGCCAGTAAAAACCCTCTTACCAATCTAGTAATGTTAAATACTATTCCCACGCCCACAGACGAACGCCGGCCGTTGTCATAACGAACGTGTTTGCTATGAAAAAATCCACAATTCACAGTTATACAGCGGGCTAAACATGTAATTTTAACCTAAGAATTGCTGACAATATGTCATTTTAATCTAAAAGTTACTGAAACTATATCATTTTGACCTAAAAATGACGAGAAATACACTGACATTTTCAGTTCTCACAATGAAGCTGTCACTCATAAAATTGTAAAAATGTACATTGTATGTTATGCCGTCCTCATTGAGGAAACTGAGGACGACTTACAACAAATATTGCATCAGTTTGTGACCACCACCAAGTGATATAATATGATAGTGTCCATTGATAAAACCAAATCATTAACAGTTGCAAAAGATCCCGTGCGGTGTAAATTGGAGATCGACAGGAAGGTAATGCAATAGGCCATGTCTTTTAAATATCTGGGAGTGAATATCTCTAGCGACTGAAATTAATATAAAGAAGGAAAATCTCAAACGATACACGGAGCAACAATGTCCGGTTACCTCCGAGATGTAACATGGAAAAATCGCTATCTGAGCAACGATGCCAAAGTCAAAATTTATAGTCATGGTGAGACCGTTACTAACTTACGGAGCAGAATTTCGAGCGGAGACCAGCAAAACTAAGCAGCTAATGAGAACTGCAGAGATGACTACACTAGCAGCCAGTCTTGTAAAGGCCACTGATCTGACGTTAACTTTAATTCGTAAAATAAACAAAAGCGCATCAAAATTTGTTTACTAATGAATAAATTGTCATAAGCACTGACGTTTTGATGCGCTTTTGTTTATTTTAACAGCAAATTAAAGTTAACGTCAGGTTAGTGGTGTTTAAAAGACCGGCAGTAAGAGCGATAGCGGGAAAAACAAGAATGAATAGGGTAAGGAAAGAAGATATTCGGGAACAGTGTGGTGTGACAGACTTTGTTAGAATGCTGAAATAGCGGCCCAGGACACAATTATAAGAGTGGCAAGAGATCTCAAACCGACTGCAAAACGCCTACCAGGACGACCTCCAAAGAGATAGGCGGCGAGCTGGCTGTCGTCTTCTGTGGATACACCATGAACACAATAAAGTGTGAAGAAAAACAGGCACATGCCTAAATAAAAGACGAAGAAGAAGAAGAAGAAGCAGCACAAATGTGTATTTTTTGTAGTCGTGCGAAAAATGGCCTACATAACTCGTTCGAAAGTGTATCGTACGCTCGTATTTTAAATCACTCAACTCCGCTACATTCCCCTCGGTTCTTATATTTACTCGCACGATATACGCCGACAGAGTAACAAATATTAACATCTGCGATTCATGTAAAGTACCACATAACAGATTGAATCACTGGAAGAAAAAAAGGGGTGGAATGAGCACATATCGAGGATGGATGAAACAAGACTCACGAAACTGCTAGGGTAGTAATTTGAATTAAACAGTTAAATGCCGCAGTCTGGATAGAACAAGTGCATATCCTAATAGAAACTGAAAGAAGAAGAAGAGCAGAGAAATTCATAGTGGTAACATCTTTTTACTGGCTTTAATGGCCAGACGCATTTATGGTCTAGTGTTTAACACCAGGACCATTTGGTATTGCTTATTAAACAGGAAATATATTCATTTGTTGTTGATTGATGTGTAAAACTTGGATCGTATTTGGGTAGCTTGCTGGAACTAACAGTTTTAGATGAGTCCAGGTCAACTTTTGAGGTCATTACAACTAGTGCTCTTCATAACCTCCAACTGAGATAGATAAAATAAGAGATATTTAATTGCTTTTAAGTTACCTGACAATCAGCAAGAGCAAAGGTAATTTATGAAGTTAGCAGCGTTGGAGAAGCTTCATTGAACATGCTGTAGCTCATTCGGTTTTGCGATGTATAATATACAATATACCGTAATATGCTTAAATAAAAAAATACGTACGAGTCTCCGACAGTGTTTCTATAGTATGTCACATAACAAAGTATTTATCCGTTATTTGATTATCGAAAGCCAATGCTTTCTATTTTTATATTTTAGTATCTGGGGCAAAACCTTTAAAATAATGTTTATTCACAATTACTATTTTTCAATATCATCTCTCCAGCGATGTGGAGAACGAACGTGTTCTGCTCTGGTATGCATATTACTTTGATTGCCACTCAATTACTATCCCACTCCAGCTATTCATCATCATCTCTCACGGTTTTAGCCTAAGGCCTGATGAGACTCACCACTCCATCTCCGTCTCAGTCTACCTACGCCTCTTCTTCCTCTGGGTCGCTGGGCTCTTTTCATCCTTCTTTATATTCGTGGATTTTTCTAAACATAAAATTTATTCCCAATAAGTTTCTTCCATCTTTCTTTCGTAATTGATCTTGTCTAGTCATTTTACTGACCTTAAGAGTGTTCTTTTTGCCGTTTGTATCGACTGCAGCTGTTTTGCACTGAGTGTCCAAGTCTTATTTCCGTATAAGAAACTTGTAATTACCATTGTTTTGTAAAATTTTACTCCAGCTATTACCCGACAGCATCGTCATGTGTCGGGCATAGTTCCATATGAGCCTCTGCGACTTTCCTTATTTATCGTATTTCTCCGTATGGTACCTTACTCCGAAGTGTAATTTGTAAGATAGGCGTGTCAGTATTGTTTTGTTAATCGTCTAGAAAAAATTAATATTCCACGTTTAATTTCAAAGCAATTTCATACAAATTCTAAATTCCAATAATTTAAAACACTATAGTACTAGTTAATAACATAGAAAAATAAACTACTTTATTATGTCCTTAATGTAACGGGGTCTTACCGGGAATTATAATACAATGGAGCCTACCCGAGTTTATATTTTGTAGTACCAGATTATAACCACAAAGATAAACCCCCGAGTTTCAAATTTGCTGCAATTTGTATGTAAAATTCAAATTCTAAAGAGCAATTATTCACATCAATTAAAAGTTGAACCTTGAATTCAAAGTAAACTTTCCATTCAATAACTTCAGCATTAATTTAAGGGCTCAGTAACCCGGTGATTTCACTTCCTGGCGGATCGCAGTGGAAGTTGTAAAGACAGCAAGTTTAGGCGTAACTGCTCAAATTCGCCACAACATCGTAAATGCAAAATTTCCGCGAATAGACTGAATGTATAAAATACAACGACAGCGTTCCCTTCTAGCAGCATTGGATCTTTAAGTTATTGCTTTAGGAGACACACTTAAAGAGGTATTGCAATATCAAGTACTGGGGATTTTTTAATATTGAATTAAGAGGATTTATAGTTAGTGCTATGGATATGTTCTTATCAGAACTGTTTTGATATGTTAGTAATGTAGTATTGACAACTAATTATTCTTAGAGAAGTTGTTGTCTTTATTACCAAAACGCAAGTTATTTTATACTAACGAAACAACTTAACAAGCCTACGTCTATGCTCAGCGGTAGGGTTACTGCAATGGCGTCGGCGTAAGAAGGGGTGGTTGGGCGTTACCCTCAGCTAGACACTGGATTTGATTGGAACAAAGTTTATTATATTTACACATACAAATAAGCTTATAACTAGGTAACATTTATATACAGAAAAAGAAAAGAAAATGGCGGATTGGCATCCGCGATTGGAAGCGGGTGTGGTCCTTCGGAGGCGGGGCCGGCGGCTTCCTCCTGCGGTTGCAGCGGCGGCGGTGGCGACTGGCGACGGGGCGGCGAGCTGAGAGCAGCGGCGGCGGCAACGTCGGCGGCAGTGCGGATCTCCTTGGCGGAGGCGGCGGCAGTGCGGATCTCCTTGGCGGAGGCGGCGGCTGGCGGCGTCCTTCGGCGGTTGCAGCGGCGGCTGGCGGCGTCCTTCGGCGGTTGCAGCGGCGGCGGTGGCGACTGGCGACGGGGCGGCGGGCTGTGAGCAGCGGCTGCGGCAACGTCGGCGGCAGTGCGGATCTCCTGGGCGGAGGCGGCGGCTGGCGGCTTCCTTCTGCGGTGGCAGCGGCGGCGGTGGCGACTGGCGACTGGGCGGCGGGCTGTGAGCAGCGGCGGCGGCAACGTCGGCGGCAGTGCTGATCTCCTGGGCGGAGGCGGCGGCTGGCGAAAGTGGCTTTCCAAAGACGGCAGGCAGCAGAGTCCAATGCGTAGGACTGGCTCTAAGTCCACGAGGGTGATAGGCTCTGGAGAGGCTGGAGCTGCTAGCTGGTCCTGGAAGCTGAAGTGGCTCGAACTCTAAGTCCCACGAAGGCGGCAGACAGCTAAGTCCAGTGAAACGGCTGTTGGTCCTGGAGCTGAAGTGGCTGCTGGTAGTCCTGGAAGCTGGAGTGGCTGCTGGTAGTCCTGGAAGCTGAAGTGGCGGCTGGTGGACTCTCCTTGGCTGAGTTGCTGCTGGTTCGACTCTCCTGGATTGAGTGTCTTCTTACTGCCAGCGTCTGACTATTTAAAGGAGCCAGTCCTTTGTCCAACGCGATCTCGACGCTCATTGGTCGAAGTAGAAGGGATGTTTTGCCCGATTTCGATATATTTTGTAATTATAGCATTTAATTGAGCGGCGTGATCAATTAGCGACTTGGTTTTAGTCGCAATCAATAGTTGATGAAATGCCGAGTCTAACGACACCCAATTTGCTATGATTTGAGTAAAAAATTAGCTCAACTTGGAATTTTTAATGCAATGTTCCGCGTAAAGCTTAATTAAGTATTTTTCTTATGGCGTGTGTTAAAAAGTTTATTATGCTTTGATCGGTTGCGCGCTATTTTTATAAGATTATTGAGACCAATTACGCTTTTCTGGGATGCTTCCTTCGTTAATTAAAATTTAATTTGTAATCTGCATCTTTGCTCGCTGTACTCGGTCGTGGCCCCTGATTTCTTCGTTACAATATGCCTTTCCTCGGGCCGCTGAACTCTCGGCCGCTCTCCCGGGCGCGAGTTTGGCTGCCTGATGGAAAAATTGCTTTTTCTCCACCTGTATATGTGCTATCGCTCTGTGGTTTGTTTTAATAGGTAGCGGTTAATTTTTCCTATCTTCTGGTATCCTTTATGTGTGATTAAAACAGAGCGCACTCTGTTTAAAGGGCGTTTTAGTGAAAAATTCTTAATTTAATCTGCAAACATTCGTGAGGCGTATTTCGCTGGCTGTCACCTTTCTTGGCCGGCCGGCTCCAATAAAGTTTTATGGTTGCAATCTTGCTGCACTTTAGAAATTCGTTGTAAGGACACTTATTTTTATGATTTTAGGGTTTTGAAAGATACTTCTGCGTAGGATCGCGGCGGTTTGTTGAACAGATGTAATAATCTTTGTTCTTCGGGCGCCTTTCGGGCGGCGTACGTTTCCTTTGTCTTTATTCGATCTGTTTAACGGTTCATATCAAACTTTTTGGCGTTAAAATGTTTATTGTTAGAAATTAAATATTAAAAATTCCTGTCTTACTAGCTATTCTGAGACTCCTAATATGTAAAGACTGTAAGCCTATAACTAACCGCTTGGTTTACTACTTAATGCTAAACCTAGAGGCTGCAACACAACGAAAGGAAAGCAGTCGGCGCTCCATACGCAAAATCCGTGAAGAAAATGCGAAATTAATCCTTTAATGAGTTCGAAATAAAGAAATACTTGAAACAAAAGTTGTTTCAGTCGAAGTTACCACGAACTTTTATTAAAAAGTTTGCAGAAGGATGCCCCGTTTGGAGCTTAAGAATAATTTTTAACTTTAACCTTGGAGAAACTTGCCCTTCCAGTTCGTTGGGATTTTCTTATAGCCTACCATAGCTGGAAAATAAAGTAGAGATCTTATCAGTCGCTAAATTAATGAAACGTTGGGGCTTTAGGTAAAAATTCCAACGGTAATTTTATAAAAATGTCGGTTGCACTGATTAAACTGCAAAAGAAGTTCAGGTGATTACTTACGTTTTATTTCACAAGGCAGCGACCTGACGGCAACTGAAACAAGATTAAATCTTAAATTACATAAATTTCTTTCAACAAACTGAATATTTAAAATCACTATTTCTAAATCTCTTAAAGTTGTCATTACTGGTAAATTGAAAGTAGTATCGAATATCTGCTCTAGACTTGGTTTTGTGATAAAATATCAGGCAATTAGTGAAACCAAATCGTTTGATTATAAAGGAGCTCATTTATAATATCACTGTTAAAGCATACGTACTTAGTTTTGATACGATAAATATACTGATTACATTGCAGTAACACTACATATCTAATTATCTAAAAGACAACCACAAACTTCGGCTATGTAGTTTGTCAGATATCATATATAGTTAACAATCTATTGTTCCTTCTAACTTTCTATTTGAAGTTCGACGTGCTCGTGGCAAGAAAATCTTGATAATAACATTTTTGTAGAAATGTACGGCAAAGTCACAATCAAGTTGGATTGCTGCCATGAAAAGACAAATTTCACAAAGTTTTTTAGGTACAATTGAATCAGTCTTTCTCATTCGTTACAGTTTACTTGTGAGCTCACCACTACTGTTTATTGGTATTGAAATGTTAAAAATGCGAAAGTTATAACAAATTTACACATCGTAGCTAATCCATAATGTTTATGCAACACAAATAATAATGCGAAGAAGTTAATTATATCGCTCGAACTGACAAAATCGTTGTCACATGGTTGTTTTTTAAACGAAATGTCACTCTTTATCACACTTTATTCCATACATTTGAATTAGTTGATTTATTTCCATCTGATATGTTTCAAATTTCAGATACAAATACTCATAGTTCCAATATGCAGGAAGCAGAAAGAATAGAATTTCCTAATTATATATAAGCAATGGCGTGCTCGAGAACGAGCCCTGATTGAATTCCTACGCTTGATTGATGTTGAATGCCGTTCCGTATTTTAGGGTTTCCTGGTATGATGCCAAGGTATCCATTACTCAGGTTACAGTTTCTGCTCAGCAGAGAATTATATTGTATTGGGGAAATAGTAGGAGAAATTGTGTGCCTATTTCCACAAGTTGTGCACTTGAGTTCAGTACTACAAACTCTAGAATTATATGCTCCATGAATTGCTGGATACTGACGAATTGGCCAGACGCTTGAGCATTTAGTTGCTTCTGAAACTGTAACGGAGTTATATATCGCTGCTTTAAAGTAATTCCTGCTTGCGACAAACAAGGTAAAGAATTCTTGATGTAGAGACCTCACCTGTGCAAATAAGCATACCAGCAGATACGTTTTTTTATGAACTAGCAAATTAGCCGTATTTTTTTTTAATTATATGCATAGAAAAATCTCGATTACGTATTTTGTATGGAATGTCACGGAAAAACTAGTTGAATGTGGTAAAGAATAAAAGTTGCACCGCTCTAGCCGTATACATTATTTATATTTACTATAACAATATACTGCATCAAGCGTTTAATTTCAAGCTGAAGTATAAATAACAACAATAATAATATTACTCTGGAGTGTTGGCTACCAGTTAGTTTAAGACATTTTTCATGGACAAAAAATGTGGCTAAAGGCGAAACAAGTACGAAATGTGGTGAAGCTAGTGAAAACAAATTTTCACTCAGCGTTCGATGACCACAGTCTTAATTTTCCCATCTTGCTGTGACTGAATCGGTGTACACAGCTAAGTTAAATATATTTTATTTTGTACTGCTGCATTTATGATTTACAGTCACTCAGCGAAGATTTTGCATGCATAAATTACCGCCAATTTTGTATGTGCTTCAATAAGTGGGTAGTGCAGTTGTGAACTAAGGCTTTTGGGCGTATTTCCGTAAGAACTCAGATGAACTAGGTACTTCAAAAACCCGAAAGAGGATAGGTACAACGCATATATTTCCCATTGCCAAGGAGCATACTTCTGGTGGCATTTTCCCATTAGATCACAGTCATAATATGCAGATACAGCTGCCTTGACCATCGCAAGCCAGTCCTCCCATTTAGGCCTACGACCCTTCTCCCTCATGCTGAACTAGTAGACCCCCAGATTGCTATCTGATATAAATAGGGTTTCCCTTTAGCAACTTCTACTATATACAAAAATGAAGACTGTGCCATAAAGAAAATATAAACAAAAACTTATAATGTTGCTACCTTTTTTAAAGTTTACTTATTTTAACTGAAAACTGAACCCCGAAGATATCAACACCTGTCTGCAAATACCTTTTAAAAACTTTGCTTCAGAAGGTTGAAACATTGAGACAAGAATGACACTATATACTTCATGCAAATTGCTAGGCAGCACCGACTAGCATCTAAAGCGTGATAAATGCACAAATTCTTGACGTCAACTCTGTAAAGAGCTAATTGAAATTTGAAAATGATTAAGAACAGCAACGGTTCTGCTTTGGAATAAAGTATATTGGCTTCCTTTGTCGAGTGATTTGAGCCGCACTTTGTTTATGTTGTCTAAGACATTTTCGTGTATGTTGGCATTAATCTCCGTACTAGGTTGTTCCTAAGCAGCTTTTGTTTGGGTTGTTCTAAAAGGAATTCTAAAAAACTTGCTTCGTTCGCCAGTTTCGTTTGTTATTATCCGTTAACCGTTGACTATTACTTTACAAGGCTTTAGCCGACGAATAAACCATAATATTGATTGCAATCTTCGATACTATCTCTCGGTTTGACAGGATAAAAACTGTTATAATTACAACAATTTATTTTTAGGTATGTGATTAACTACATTTTTTGTAATTAGATAATTGCCATTTTACCATTATAGTGCTATACTTGTTGCTCTTATTTAAATCTATCATCATTCTTCAAGATTCATGAATTCGACCTGGTTGTCGTCATCAAGAATCTAGTTTCCGGGATTTGCGGGCAGCATTTTCAAGTTGAAGCTGTGTGGTGTTGTGGTTGGTAACAAGGCGAACTGATCTATCCGTTCAAAATCTGTATGATCCCTGTGCTCTTATAGTGAGGAATCTTTATATATTGTTATGTAATGTTAGACAATCGCCAAGTCAATGTACTATTGCGAAAAAATATTTCGCACGATACTTAATCTAGTTACTTGGTTTTATGCACAGTGGCTTTAGTGTGTATCTGACTATCTGACTTTTTGTCATTTTTCACATTTTGGAGATATTGTCGTATTACTAGCTTTTTCAGGTTATGGTAAGAAATGGTGCTTCTCCCGCAACCAACTTCAACGGCCACATAAATACATTTTTATCGTGACAACTACACTAAAACAAAAAGTCAAAGAATTGCGACCTGTTAACTAATCTCCATTTCCTATTAATATGTCAAACACAAGGACTCAAACTTATACAACCTTAATTAAAGATACTAATTTTGTAAGTAGTAATGCTGATTTTTTAATATGTAATAAAAATAAATGCTTATTTGCTCTCTAGGAAAAATTTCATAAATGTTTTAATAAGAGAAGTTCCTTCATTTGTCAGTACAGTTTCTTTTATCCAATAAATGAACAAATTGTTCAAGAATTGGTTATAACAGGTAATTCAAGTTAAGTGTGGAAATTATGAACTTTCACCTATCTAAAATTAATATGCAAATTAAGTATTTTCTTTTATCCTTCCTCAGATTGTTTATCATTCTCTTCAACCAATGTCCTGTTTTAATCAAAAATTGTCTGAAGAAGCTAACTATGTTTAGCGAACCGTTACAAACTTTTTACGTATTTTTAACAATAAAAAAACAAGTGTTTGGGCAAAAATGTTTTCTTAGTAACACATTGTTAAACTGATTATTTTAGCTGAAATCTTTCTCTGATTATATAAGGTGAGTGAGAGGTTCTGATAGATATGTGAACCCTTCATGGTATGAACATGATTGCTAGTGACTACTCATCAACCTTGCATGAAACTTAATTTGTTAAACCAAATTTAAATCATATAAGCTGCTCCGGAAAAACACAAAACTAATATCTCAAATTTGAATTTTATATTAAAAGAATTCTATAGAATATTTAAATCAGAGTAGTTCAAATACTCAAAATTTTAGTACAACTGCTCTACTCACTTCAATAATTTATAACCTCACAAAATTGACCACAACGCGGCTGCATACAGTGTTTTATGCTGATATTCAAAAGCGAAATTTGCAAGAAAACCACAGGTAAACTGAATCAAATCTACCGCCTAGCGTTATCTAACTTGGTTTTTTTTCAGGTTGTGACGTAAAAACGTCTTGGCTTCCTGTGAAAACTGCAAATCCTGGCATAAATCGCATTTTATAGTGACCCCACGAGATTTTCTGGAACTTGGACGTATCTGGATGCTCGGAAATACGATGAATCTCTTCAGCAAGGTGTGTTCTCGAAGTCCACTGGCTTTCCGGACTCCAACCACATAAAAACCTGCTTAATCGTACCTTTTAAAATATCGCCGGCTACGCCTCTGGAGCTGCTGCAGGTGACGCCAACGCCCTTATTTGCTGGAAGTCGCTTCCTTGGCACGAAATCTTCTTCTCGGATGTTTTTACACCTCTTCCCGACCTGCAGAACTTGAGATCCCTGGCTTCCGATGTTGCAATGGACTGGTATCGCAGTTTGAAATTTCCAGGTTGTCCGAGCTGAACCCACGCCGATCTTAGCTGGCACAATTTTATAAATTTTTTCGGTGCCCCGTGACTTGTAGAATAACTGTGTACACTTTTTAGACTTTGCAAATAACGTTCATTATATAAAAACACCAAAACTCGAGAGCATCATTTTCCCACAAGTTGACATTACATAAATCATCTTCTATTTTTTAACAAAAGTGCATCGCGTTACCTAGTAACCGCAATCTAATATTGTTCAAAGGATATAAGTTTTGGTTACAATTTCACATAAAAGGATAAAGTTTGATCAACATGTTTGTTGGTTAAAACTAGAAATTGTCTTTATTTCTTATACATAAAAATTGTCCTTTCTTGTCACATAAACTGTTATTTATCACTGTTCTGCTATGAACACTTAGTTTTAAATTACACTGGCGCTTGAGTTAAATTTTAACCACGTCACTGTTTATTTTTCATTTCAGTTGCCCTCGTTCTGCATTGCTCTTTGCCAATTTTATCTTATTCTGTTTTGATTTCCATCTACCCTTCAGCTTGCTTGATTTTCACTGGCCTGTACGTTCATTAATAATTCCACGCTCATAGTCATCATGCACACAACTAACCTTTATTTACTTACATTTGGTCCGGCTTCAAATATGCTCAAACCTATCATATTGCTGATATTATTTTACTCAAACTTCAAATTCAATCATTCCGAAATCTGCTTTTCTTATGCTAGCCTGTTTCCCTGTAATTATGCTTCTTACATCTCATTTCCAATGCATCTAATTACTTCAACTACTGTCTAGATGGCAATTAAATAAAATATATCAATTCTGCGCTTTAATTGACTTTGTTCAGTATTTCTCTATGCATACAGAATTAAATTGAGAGCATTAGACCATCTCAATATATTTGAATTATGGTACGTTACATTATAGTTCCATCGTGGAATCAAACTTTGAATTAGAACTTTGTACTCCATCATTTGCCTAATTAATATGTAAAATTTTGAACTGTAGACTCGTGAAAAGCCCACCATTTTGTGACCCGTGAATAGCGCAGTTTTTTGAATTGTCATTTAAACATTTTGCTTTAAAATATCGTAGTTAATTGTTCATATAAATTTGCTTGTTGGAGACATAACTGTTAAATTTTAAATAACTGAGTCACTTCTGAAGTGATAGTTTTAATCTAACACTTTGTATTTATTTAATTTTTCTGAATTATGATGGTTGAACATTGAACTAAGTGTTACATTTTAAATAACTGAGTCACTTCTGAAGTGATAGTTTTAATCTAACACTTTGTATATATTTAATTTTTCTGAATTATGATGGTTGAACATTGAACTTTGTAAATTCCGAACCATTTTATATCTTGTGATAATAAGTTCAATTTTTTATTTGTAGAGCTTTACAATTGTGGAATTTATTGCGTGTCTGATATTTGGGACTATTTGCAACGATCATTGAGGAACTCTGAATTTATTATTGATTAAAATGGTGATTCTTTCACATATAATTTAAAGTATACCTATTTAGAAGTGATTGACCACATTTTATCTGTTCGGCAAGAATTTTACCTCGAATTAATATCGTAGTTGCAAAATCCTTTGACCGGCAAGTTTTTGTCTTGTGTGCATCACTATTTTGGAATAAATTAGTGTAGAGGAGTTGGTGCTATCAACTTTATTCTTGGTGCTGCTATTATTTCAACCTTGTTTAACCCAAGAAAGGCATTAGCAAAGGCATTAGCAACTTCATTGAGTTGGTCAAGCACTTTTCTTTGTAACCTGGACACATTTGAAACCAGCAACATAACTTCTAGCTTTTTCATCATAAAGGGTATTTTTTTAGAGGCGGAGAACTTTAAATTGAAATAACACACAGAAAAATGTTTTTAATATCCATGAAATTGGCTATATTTGAAAGATAATTTTATGATATTTATGTTTGAATATGATTTCGGGCATGTGACCGCCGCGGCTGGTGTGTACATGAAGTAATCTGGAGGTCCAATTTTCACACACTCTTCGCAGTAAAACAGTAAATCGCAATAACGCGTCAAATGTTGGCTTCCAAGTGCTCAATTGTTTCCGGTTTATCGACGTAGACATGCGACTTTACATATACTCAAAGTAAATAATCTAATGGCGTCAAATCGAACGAAAGAGGTGGCCAGTTAACAAATCCATTTCGTGGATCTGTTAACTGGCCACCTTACTATCTGGAATGACCTTGCGGATCTGAATGTGGAAGGCTCCATTCCTTTTGCGATTGAAAAAAGGCAGAAAGAAAAAGATATGTTTCGGCATTTCTTCTATTAGAAAAAATTTATGAATTTTATGTGTACATCGCATTCACAAGCTCAGTTTTGAATATTTCTCAATGATTTTTAAACCAATGGAAAGCTTATTCTTTCCGGATTCAGAAGATGTCAAATTAATCACGAAATTATTTTTCAAATGCTACAGAAATTGTTTAAGCAACCAGGAACGCGCAGTATAAAATTCAGCATCGAGGTATTTTTTAAACTATTGCATATAAAGGCATACTTCCAGCGTATGAAATGTATAGAAAATAATGGAGAAATTTTTAATGAAAGAATTATCTCTATTGTGAGGGTCAATGTATTAGCTTTTAATTTGCTTTAAAAAAGCATATTTGTCTATACAGTGCTTTTCTGATAAGACAACGTAGCACGGTTTATCCGACAAAGACATTATCTTATTAGGTTGGTTTGTCTATTGCAAATTTTAAAATAACGTTTTGTAACCTATCAAATTAGGCCTATATGGAAAATAAAACTTAATAATAATTATTATTGAAATTTAAACCATAAAATTGTAACAAGTGTATTATTTTTCAAGTAGGTAGCGTTAGCACAAAAATAATCAATACAAATTGTTGTAAACTGGTTGCTTCTTAAAAAAGTCATAGCTTTAATTTTTCCATTTTTTCTTGAATTTTCTTGTGCTTAGAGCTGCTTTATGAGGAAAGTTCTGCATTATTTTTATGTTTTTATATATTCGCCCTTAAGTTGTAATAAATAGATGAAGAACATGAGGTACTTACTTTTAATGGTTTTGTTTATGTTCGCAAGTAAATTAATCTTTAAATTTCTGGTTTTTAGTAATTACAAATGACATTATTTAAGTATAACCAATCAGCGTAATATAATTATGAGTAAGTATAATACATACAAATTATTTGCAAGCACAGTATATTCGTATGGCTGTTCAAATCAGTGATCCTTAAAGAGCGCCACGCGTGAAACCCAAAAACTGCAGCGGAAAATAAATCGTATTTTTAGAACAATACAACAATAGAGATAATTCGTTCACCAAAAATTTCTCCATTTTTTTCTATACATTTCATACGCTGAAAGTATGCCTTTATGTGTAATAGTTTAAAAAATACCTCCATGTTCATACCTGTACCGTGCGTTCCCGATAGGGTTTGCTTGAACAATTTCTGTAGCATTTGTTAAAAATAATGATGTGATTAATTTGACATCATCGGAATCCAGAAAGATAGGCTTCGCATTGGTTTAAAAATCATTGAGAGATATTCAAAACTAAGCTTGTTAATGCGATATACGCATAAAATTACTCATTGTTTGTAATAAAAAAAAAATCGAAATATCAAAAAGAATGGAACCCCCCACAGTCAGATCATCAAGGTCATTTCAGATAGTGTACATTTTTTTGACTATATCTTCGAGTGCACAACCTACGATAGAATTTATGGTGCCTGCTTTCTGACTAACTGTTTTATGTGGTAGCAGAACCCATCCAAAAAAACTTGCACAAATTAAGCAAACCGATTTGTAAATACAAAAATGCATTAAGCAAGTATTTAGTGGTTTATACTTGCTGTACTGTGTAACTCAAAGTTTCAGGTGGATAAATATGCAAACTTCGGCATCCATTTCATAATGATTTATCAAAATATTCAGAGCCGCTTATACAGATTGCCGCAAGGAGAATATGCATGCGGCCGTAGTGATGTTTAACAAACGAATCAATGTGCGATAGCGGTAGGTCGTTAGGATCATTATAAATACAAGGTATATATTCGATTTTTAAATTGTTTAAATACAATTACGGTCCCCTTACTTTTGCTATGGTCCTAGTTGCCTGCCGCAATCTGTATACAACGTATCAGACAGATCTGCCTAGATTAGAGCATTTCAACTAAATATCCTGTATGTTAGACTCTAACCTAATAGTAACCGTTGCTTTGAATGTGTTTCCATTATAACGTTAATAGATTACTGAATTTGTGCAGAGCATACATTTCAATTAATCGCTAATAAAAAACGTCCATTTTCATTACAACCGAATGATCCTATATTACAACTCGGAAATCTCGTAAATCACCTCCCCCTTAGTAAAATATAAGTAAAAGGTTACGTAAAATTATCAAAAGAGTGTTATTGCGACTACCGTCCTTTCAGAAACGACAAGTTTTGCTCCAGTATTAGGGCAGGTTTAGCTAAAAAAAGGTAATTTGCTAATTAACTAGATACAAAGGCAGTAATTCCGACATAAAATTGTTCATCTCTTTTAATCATGTACTGCTAAAACTGGGATCCCTCTAACATTGCGTTAATTAATAGGAACGTACACCTTTCACCAGCTAGGCTTGGAATGTTGATGCAACAATCGCTGTTTCCAAAGTTTCCGTCTCTAGCAATTTACTTTAAAATGCTTTCGAAGTGTCTGCCTCGCTTTGAAGTTAATTTCCGATTAAAGTTTAGTGACAATTTGAATTTATTGCAAGGAAGTGGGCTGATTTGAAATTTTTGGCACTCTGTCAGTTTTCAGAGTTATACTAAAAACTGTTTGTATTAATACAGGAAGGTTTTGTTTCTGAAGTCACAAAAACTCCTATGTTTTGCGCTAGACTACTTTCTTCGAACATGGTTTTTAGCATGCACATGGTTTTATAGTTAGCACTTAAAAATAGCGGTCGTAAAAATGGTATTCGATGTTAAAGGCTTTTTACTAGAAATTATTCAGTTTTGTGCCAATGTTGCCGATTGTCATATATTTGTCCTCTCCAAATCGCAGGCTACTAAGTTGGAAATTTCGTATAGTGTCTGGCTTTCAAGTTTTACGAAATTTCAAATTGACCCACAACTGAGTACATTCATGTATAGCAACCGTGTCATCGACGCCCCGTACATCAGTTTATCGTTTCGTAACCCTCCTGAATCTCTGGGAAGCTATTAATTTTGCTTTAGTTTTCGAGCCAGGTACTCTATTTCCAAAGCTGCCTTCATTATACAATTTTGACCAAAAGCAATTCAATACGTTCAACCAAGATTTTTTGCCACACTTGGGGTCTGTATTTGCCTTTGGTTTTCACATTTTGTCTCCCAATTAAACTGTTTCTTTTTATCTAATTGTGCATGTGTATCCTGTATGCCGTGAAATAAGTTTTGAAGAATATTCTTGTTCGTAGTGCAGTAACGCCTTCGGTATTCTACACCACTTTACCAATATTACATTTACACGTGGAGATCTTTTGCATCGGCTACTTTTGCTGATATTGAAGCGGGAGAATTCTTGGGAATTGTTTCGGTTACTCGTTGTTGTTGTCGTTATAGATGCAAGACCAGTCCACTTAAGTTTAGTGATTTGTATTTTATCTTAATAGGGGTGTCACAATTTCTTGTATAATTTTTATTTATAAAGCCCAATGCATTTTCGCTTCTCCAGAAACAGGGTAAAGTTCATATATTGGAGCTGAGCATGGTACACACTTTTTGTCATCTAGAAGGTTCTCTATTATGGAACCCTCATTGTATCACAGTCACTCAAAATACTATGTTCACTTTCTAAAGTTTATCTCCGCAGCTCGGTATCTTTCATTGTACTATTACTTTGGAATCTCACAACTCACAATTCTGTGTTTGGTCTCCTGAAATTCTCAACTTTGTCGAGATATTTCCCAATTCCTTATTATTGTATCTTTGTTTTATTTAATGCAGTGTAAAATACATCAGCTTATTCTGCATACATATTTGTGTTGCAATTATTCGTTGATGTGCATATTGTATCTTGATTTTTCCTGTTACCTCTGCCAAGGCTATGGGCGTCTGCATTATTATTATAAAAATTCAGAGTAGGCGGACAGTGGCCGATTGGGTTCATATAAGTATATAGGAGACACATTGGCAATATACTGATACACAGATACAAACTTAGATACAAATTAAGGTTTTATGTTTTTGAACACACCATTTGGATGTTAATATTCAAATTTTTTATGCGTTAGTCTTCGTTCTCCAGTATTTATTTTTCTATTTTTTAGTATGTTTAGCTTTTGTTTCTTTGTATTTTTACATTCTGCTTTGTTCCTTTTATTATTATTGCTTGCTCTGGTTTTTAAATATCCGATCAAAGAGTGATCTAAGTTCGTAACTGGAATTTTCAAACAGGAGAAAACGAATGAATTTTAAAAACCTTTAATTTGATACTAAAGATAATAGCGAGTAGCTATGGTTATGAGAAAGATGGCTGCTATACTGGCAATGCTGTACTAAAGGTAGGGCCAATAATTTGAATTGGCCAGTAAATAATTTATTTGATATGCGGAGATGACTGTTGGCGAAGTTTGCAAATCTATTGGGAAAGTTTGAATATCAATATATCAAACAGTTATAGCAAAGTCGAAGCTACATAACGTTCTAGTACTCATGTACCTCTCTATCTGTTTGGTTAGATACGTTAACCATAATAAACATAAATACTACAATGGACTTATATTAGCACATCTTTCTATTTAGCATTTCAGACTCACATATAACTGAAGTATGGATAAACAAAATTCCAATTCGGAACGAAGCCTGAGCTCCATAAATTATAAAAATAGTTAATAATGTAGCGCATACTGTACCGTTTTCTACTAACTTTAAAAGCGCCTAAACTTCCATAATCGTGTAATTCCTTTTACTACAAAACTTTAGTAATATATTCCAACCTTTATGCTGCTTCCTAAAGCATGTATTAGCAGGATACTCTATTTATCTATTAATGAGTAAGATGAGCTATGAACCCCTTAGTTGAATATTCAGTGAAAGTTTGTATTTAGTTAGCTTAATCCCTGTCATAACTTTTACTAGAAATATTTATTGTAGTCGCTTTTGAATGCGATGGAAGATTAAAGCTAACGATATTATACTCTGATTATTTTGATATATTTCTTGGGTAACCCTCTGACGCTTACAATATTGAAGGTCTAGCATCAAATAAACATACTTCCATTTACTGCAAAAGGTATTATTGTTGTAGGTTTGTAGTAAACTTGTCGGTGATATATTGCTTGTTTTGAATGTATTCTGCTCGTTTTATTGCTTGATGGTGAATATACAAAACCGTTCCTAGAGTATAATTACAACACGCACTCTTTCTGATTTAGGTATTGGTGTAAATTTGTCACTTTCAATAAAATTACTTGGAGATCAGTTCTCGTCACTAATGACTTCCACCACCAAAGTCTATATAAAGACTTGAAGCTGTGTCTACAAAACTCCGATAATATTAATTATATTCTGCAATGACAACAAAAAGAGTAAATGTTATTCTGCAAAGTATGTATTAGACAAACGGACGAACCTAATTTTTTCCAAAGAAAATGCTGACAGTCCAGATATGTTGAGAAATGAATGTTATAGACAAACGAAACGACAGACTAATCTAACTGAAACGGCTAAATCGTACTAAAATATGTGTATGTTTAATATGACATTTACATTGACAACATTGATTAACTTCCATAATGCAAACAATTCAGCAAGTGCGCTATTAATTTTGTAAACAAATACTTTGCATTCCCATCATATCATATAACACACGTTCTATTAATGCTTAGTTACACTAGTACCTGATTAGTATTACTAGCATAAATTTCGTAGAAAAATTATATACATATGTAGCTTCATCTTGAATAGGTTCTCACAAAGCATCAACTGACTAGATGAATGTTACAAAGAATTCTGATTTCGTAATTAAGTGGGAGACACATTATCAAATACTAAAAATTCATTGAGCATATGTGCTTGTATTTTATACACAACTCAAAGGCGTCCGATACCATCTAGTGCAGCAAACTATGGGAACAGTTTATTGAAATACCTATAATATCACGGTCGTACATGACAGTCAAGCAATTTAATTATTTAGCTTAGTAGAATACGGGCTAATAACCACGTATGCAGAAGGACAAAGACCGGACTGGCAAGAACGTTAATATTTTGTATCTACATATTCTTCAGACACATGAACTATTAGGGAAAGTCATAAATAAACAAGATGAAAAGGTTCAAGCTTCTTATCGATAGTTCCGCATAGTGTTGGGATAAGAGTGGTTTTGTCATGTACTCTTTAGGATGGGAACTAATTATTACGAAGCTTAGACGAAGAAAATGTGTTTAAAATCAAGTCAGCGATTTATAAATAGGTATCTAGCGTTAGCGGAAGGTTCGAATGGAACAGACAGCGTCGATCCCCAATCTATCGATAGATTATTAAAAAATATTGCCCGCAGCAAGAATTGAACACGCAACCTGTTGCTCATCAGTTTAGCATTTTATCCACTCGATCTCTCTCACTTCATAGTTACGTTACCACTTAGCTGGTAATGTTAATGCAAGGTGAAAAATACATCTAAAGAAAAAATCGGCTAATATCGCCCAAATGCTTTTCAGCTATTTTCGTTAATATTCCACACAAACTGGAGTAAAAATCATCCTCATAGATTGTGGCGTTTTCAAGATAACGTGTTTACATCCATGCTAAACTGTATTTTCCGACGTTCCTTTACCGCCAAAGTTGTTGTTCTCTGGAAAAAGGTATGCAGTTTAATGAGACCTTTCATATAATTTTAGTTTACTTACGATTGTCTGAGTGGTTGCGACAAATACTGTAAATTGTAAATTGTAAAAAGTAAACCTTTTACTGAACGTACCGAAGTAGAAATTGATAAGTGACATGATGAGTACATCTGGTAAATACTACTAAAAACATGAAGAACCGCGCACAGATCAAATGCCTCAATTCTTCAATTATTGCAAATCACAGATCTACTCTGAATTGCACAGAAATGTACAAAGGATTAAGTTTGTTTGAACATATTGCAAGATGAACTCCTATTAACTTAGAAAGGTGGTAGTACAGAAATATAGCTACAGAAAAGAAGGAAAGGTCGTAATTGAAATGAGCAAATGTGCTATAATAACCGATTGGGCTAACCCTCCATCAGGCAATGCAAGCAGCCGGAAACAGAAGTAAATACCTACATCAATACATTAGTTAGGTATAGCAATGTCTTCTGCGTGAAACTAAGCCTGAAGCGAGAAATATATAGATCTCCTACAAAGTTTTTTGTAATTTATAGTTTAACATACTGTTTAATGCAGTTATGGTTTCAGCAATATAGTGCAACTTGTGATACTTCCACGTGAAGCCTCTCTCATCAAGACCATGAGTTGGGGATCACATATGCTCGTAGTGTGATGGGTAATCATGTTACATTTTTTTAGAAAATTATCATTTACCATATCTAGCAGGAGAAACGATCGTAAAAAATTACACTTAACGCGCATCGAACAGAAAACTATATTAAATAAAAGTCTATGACATTTTTAGGGCGGTCTACCGCAACCCAAGTAAAAATGAAAGGGTTGTCTGTTGATGTGGATGTTTAAATAAGGGCAACCCTGCATATTCTTAAAAAGTAAATTGCAAGCTTTCGTATAGTATAATCACAACCCAAACGACCACCTAGGTAGGTCATCCCTTCATTATCACGCGGATTGGTAGGGTTGGTCGCGCAATGAGAAACAATGGGAGAGATACCCGTATGGTACACATCCTCTATCGAGTGAGAATTTTGTCGTAGAACTACCGCTAAAGGGTTGTTTGCTATTACTGATTGCACGTAAAAGTTGATTTTTCGTATGTTCCAGAATACAAAATTAAAAAACTATAATAAGGTTGTCTTTAACAGAAAATTATCAACTTTTATTTAATATAGGTTTGTATTCGATGCACGTTAGGTGTCCTTTTTGCTGTCGGCTTTTGAACTAATTGAGTGTGTTAAATGTGGAGCTCACAACTCACAACTGGCAGGGAGTGGGTTCGAACCCCACACATGGATCTTTCCTCTACTCTCTCCGGTTACCATAGCAACACCTTTGGTGGTCGTCACTTTTGTATAAGGGCATTCTTCCCTAATTCAAGGAGTTAGACTAGCCACCTTCCCAGGCCGCGGCCCAAAATGACTTATAAAACCACACCTTGTGTTGTTTTCAGCAGGCTCTCAGCTTACATTAAGAGAAAGAAGAAACAACAATCACCGTATCAGCTACTCCAAGATGATTGTTAGGAAACAAAGACGAGACGAAGGCACACATTTATTACGTGAGCTCTCGATTAAAAAATATATGAAATGATATCATAACGCTTTCAGAGATGACGTATCAAGGAATGCCCCCAAATATGTAAAATAGAATACCAGCAGCAGAACACCTCGCGGTGTTTTTTAGACGAGAATTTAGGGTGCGAAGACTCCCAGAGTGTAAAATGAGAAACGTTTTAGAAACTTCATAATTTTATTAAGTAATTGAAGAAGATACGGAATGTGAGACTATATTCTTCCAGCGTACAAGATGAAACACACAAAAACGGAGTCGCTGTGGGTTATTAGAGAATCAATAGCAAAAAGCTGTTTAAAATGTTGTCTCTCTTTCCGATAACGTACCTATTACGGTTGCAGCTTTATGGTAATCCGGTAAATATTAATATAATATAGTTAAATTTATACCCATTCGGAGTCACGTGATAATCTAGTAATTTTACGTATGTCGATTCTTAAAAATGCAATTTTAGGGAAATAAATGGCATTCCGTTTTGTAGGTTATCCTGACATATGCCAATTTCTAAAACAAGGTTGCTACGGGTTTATTCTCTTATATGAAATCAAACTGAATTTACAGGTTAAAGAAAACATAACATGTCGTAAAATGTAAATATAATAAAGATATGTCAGCTGCTACATTAAAAACCTGCTGCGTATAGCAAATTTTAAGTCAATTTCTGTGCATGCATATTCTGTTATAGAACATTGCCATTTGAAGCCTATTTCCTTGCACAATCCATTTAGGGAAGAAACTGAATGTGAAAAATTTCCAGATTCTTCAACCAAGCATTTTTTAGATTTTTTATGGTTACAAATTCTTTAGCTACATACATTTTATATACAGTGTCTTGACTGCTTCGTCGACTTCCGTTTTTGCATTCTTCACTTTCTGGCTCATATTTTCGGTAAATTGTGCTCTCCGAGATATTTAACGCAAGAGAAGCACGGCGAACAGCGTCGGAGGGTGAAACTGTTGATTTACTATTATTAATATTGTACTCTTCATAAAAAAAACGCATAATATTCAAATTAATTGTTGTGACTGCTCGTTATACCGCATGTCCGATGGTTTCTTTTAATTTCCAGTTTTCGGCTCAACAATTTTAGGTTTTATTACCCTTATCTCAATAACTTACACGAAAAATATAATCTGACAGATTAGAAACGTCAAATTTTTAAAATTAATTTTATGAATCGACATGCCGTTTTTTCAAATTTCTTCCATTTCATCTATTTTACTAAAGATGAACAGAGACAGACAAAAGTCACGTGACTCCGAATGGGTATAATTTTGACTATACAAGTGCATACCCTCACCACATACTTTCTAAAAATTAAAACAAGAATATTCGAAAATTACCAGATAACACGATATTTAACCAGTCATGGGTGACTTTAACACCGCAGTTGGTCAACTGTTTTACTTTGTCTCAATACACATTAGGCCTCAAAATATAAATGAGGGATGCCTTAATCGAATTTTGCCAAAATGAATGATTTCTCCTAACTAACACTAGGTTTGATTTAGGAAGGAGGTTTTACATCTGAAAATCGTCCCAATACGGATATAACGGTGTGTTTGCTCGGAGTCATATTGACTTTGTTCTTTTCAATGGATGCTTCCAAGATAGTGTAAAATTCTGCAAAAAAACATTCAGTAGCAGGTATCAACTACGGCCATTTTCTACTGTGTCACAATGAAACTTTAATTGCGGAATATATCTGCATAGTCGAACTGCTTAAAAGTACATCAGCTGGTATTGAGACATCACAAGCTGCTTTTTGTTCGATGCTATTAAGTCTACTATTTTCTGCGAGATGTCCAGATTATTATAACAAAATGTAGGCACTGTCGGAATAACTTGCAAAATAATTGGCATTGTCAGTGGGAGTGTTCTTTACCTTTCATGATTTTTAGAATTTAGTACAGGGCTGTATAGTAATCGAACTACCCTTATGAATTAGTTATTTGTTTTTAATGCAGGTTTGTTGTTAGCACTAATGTCTTTAATAATAACATTTCGAATTACTTTGATGAGGACATTCTATAATAGCAACTGTAATTACCAATAACTATAGTATACGATTATGAACCTGGATAACTTCTATGGTAAAGCATTTATTGGATTAAAATGTATGTCTATGAATAATGGTTTGCCAGAGTGCGTATTTACAACAATGTTCCCCTAGAAATCTTGGTGCTGATAATTAGAAAACTGGATATGCAACAAATGATTAAAAACAAAAAATAGAAATAATGCTAGCCGATTCTGATACGCCACTGGATACTGCTTTGTTTAGATTTCCCTACTGTGTGGTTGAGCCTATCAGAGATTATATTCCACATAATTATTCTGCAATCCGTAGATTGTAGAGCTTTAGCTTTGAACCGATCGAATTGAGTGTTAATAACTTCAGCTATTGCCGTCGCATGCAATAGTCACTGCATTTGCGAATTAATACATTCCGAATACAATTACACCAACATGATTACTGAATGCAATTGTAACAGTATTGCCATTACTTACTCCTCAAGCGGACTGAAAAATATTTGGCCCCTCTAATTCACTTTACGTTTTCTAATTGCAATTACTCTAGTAGCAACCATTTAAAATTAACTCTTACTAAAATACTTTCCCACGAAACATTCAGCATAAGCGGTTTCACATATTCCATTTATTCTGAATACATTCCCGTATAAAAATACCAGAAACGCGCAAAGATGCAAGGTTAAGCTCGAGCTGAAGCGTTTGCTTTCATAAATCTTCAGTCACTTAGAGTAAAAGCTAAAACCTCACTTTCATTATGCCCACCTGGAATCCATAAAGATTTCGGGATGGTTTTTCTCTGCTCGCGTTCCTCATATACCCAATGCATTAAATTATAATGAGGAATCCCAGGCCAATCTGATGGCCCTTTCCCAAATACGCACACAAGACCCGGTGAAATATTTAATATCTACGTGACGTGACAAAGAAAATTTAAATTTGCTTGGAGGAAAAGCCCCGCCATTTGTTACGTCGTAAAATAAAATAAATACGCCGCTTAAGGCTGCAGTTTACAAAAAATGTAGTGGGCCACTAGATCATATCATGATTAATTGATAACCGCTCGAAAAGGGCAGGCAGTCGGGCTCGGAATTAAACGAAAAGTTTGCAAAGGGCCGCTTTCCATCTGCGGTTCATAAAAAGATAGCATCTTTGCATTTTTGCATCAAAGATGACTCGGGGAGCTGCTCCCGCGTGTAAATACTTTACGATATTATACCCTAAGAAATCTAGATGCGAACAATGGAACAGAAATAAAAGTTTTAATTTCGAATTCAGCAAAGTGGAGTCGCTCGCAAAAAGAAACCTCCATTTCTTTGTCATCGTTCATCGGTTTAATTTAATAATGCTGGGTAGCAGCAAACGAAAAATATTTTCTTCTAGAAAATATTACGAAAGGAAATTTAATATTTAAACTTCGCTGCAGTGGTAGCAAGAAACTTATTTAACTTTTTACAATTTTACTTGGTTGTTTTAAATGTCTCCAGCGAGGCGCATTAAGAAATGTGTCTCGCGCAGTTTGGAGCCTCGGTTAGTTAATAAAAAATACTGGAGAGTAATTCTAAGTGCCCGTTATGAGACGTAATAATTTCCGGTTCAAAGATTGCCTCCAGCTTGTACTTTATCGCTTCTGTAAATTTTGCGAAATCAATGCACGTGTACGCAAAATAAAATGTTAACTTTTCGAATACGGTTACGGAGAGAGACATTACCTTTAGCAAATTAAGACTTCTTGCAGACTTAATATTTCAATTGCGTGTATTAGAGCAGAGAAAATGTAACCCGGTCTCCTTAATTTTAATACTTTACATACATATCTTGAGTTGTACCATATTACAAATTATTGCTTTTGGTCAAATAGAGAAATTTTTACATGATTCTAGAATCCACACCTTAGATAAGTTGTTCTAAATTAAGTTAAATTGATACCAAAACAGTAATGCTGGCGATATATGGATGTTCTAATAAGGTTATCTGTAAATAAGACAGAAGCACATATGAAATACAGTAAATTGCAAGTCTCCGGTAGGCTACTTAATTTTATTCTCCTTGGTGTACCGAATAATATTGTCTCAGTTTATTTCAATTGATAAACTCTTTTTTCAAGTATAAATACCAAAACAGTGATTGTGCTTCGAAATCGAGGGGTATTCCGTAGGGGAATTTTGGTGTTCAAGCTCCAGGAATTAGTAGGAAATTAGAAGAAATAGTTGGGGATTAGAGGAATTAGTTAGGGAATTGCGGGAATTAGGTGAGGAATTAGGGGAATGAGGTGAGGAATTAGAGGAATTAATTAAGGAATTCGGGGAATTACTTGAGTAATTAGGGCAACTATCAGGAATTACAACGCAGCGAACGCAACTGCTGAACAGGTTACTTTGAGATGGAATTGGATGAGAGATAAAGCAAAACAGTTTAGAATCTCAATTGAGGGATTTTCCGCAGATGGCGGACCTTGAGGAGTAAATCGCAAAAATTCCAAAAGATCAACATCTCCGTACACCTTCTGATCTTAAGGGCGAAGGTAAGATGAAGTTCGCATCTGCGAAAAAAATTTGTAGTTTGAAAGTAATGGAGCAATTGAATTCCACAGAATGAGGGCACTGTGGTTCAAGGCTTTAGCCAGCAATTCACTTTGGGGGGGGGGGGGGGGGGGGGGGGGGGGGGAGTCGAGCTCTGGACCAGAGACAATTTGTAAAAACTTTATTTTAAAATCAGCATATTTTATAATATTTTTGTAAATATGTATAAACCGGTGGGTTGGCTAAGGCATTTCGGGGGGGGGGGGGGGGGGGGGGGGCACTTGCCTACGGCCTTGCTGTGGTTTACCTTAAGCTTATGCACTACATTGGGTCGTCTTTTCTGGATCCCTGTACAGAACTGAGTACCAGATTATATCACATCTAGTATGTTGTATTTTTTATTAGAATATGGAGAGCCAGCATTAAAGGTAGTAAGAAATATCAAGCAAGGCACAACGTCTTGTCCAGAAATTGCTACCTTTGCATTGAGCTGAATGTGATACCATCAACAATATACTATGTATAAATGATTATCCTGTAGATTTGATTAAAAAGCAAATTAATATACGCATCAATAAAATAAAAAACATTAACAAAATCAATCAACCAATAGAATTACAACCTAATTGTTTAGGCAATGAATTTAACAATTCTTTTATAGCAACACAAGATAAATACATTTCAATCCCATACATTCCCAAGCTTGCTGAAAAAATCAAAAAAGAACTTAACAAATATAATTTCAAAATTGCATATAATAACAACAATACTTTAGGTAAAATGTTTTTTACAAATCTTAAGGATAAAACCCAAATAAACATGCAATCTGAAGTTGTGTATCAGATTGATTGCAGCAACTGTACCTTCACTTATATCGGTCAAACAAAAAAGCTACTGAAAAACAGATTAATGCAACACAAATACTCTATAAAAGTTAATAGAGTTTCACCATCTAACCAAAAAACTGCATTAACAGACCATGCCAACGAAAACTATCATAATTTTAATTTTAACAAACCAGCAATCTTACATAGGGAGAACAATATAAAAAAGAGATTATGCTTGGAAATGATTGAAATACAAAAACGTCCAACAGCAATTAATTATAGAACTGATATTGACAATCTAAGTTCTATTTATCACAATTTATTCAAATAAAATATCTAAAATTCACATTTCGTAAATAATATGTTTTGTTTTGCTAATATCGCCTTATAGTAACAATTTTCAAATTTCACTTAATACTACCCTGCAATAATAGAACGAATTCATGTCCAGTTTTAAGCCTTCTGCGCACTTACTGATAAATTGCAAATATTTGTATGTAACCTTGCAGTTTTATTTAATAATTCAGACTTCTTGCTTGCTTCGAAATGAATGCCAGTAAAATATTAATTGAAATTATATATAACAGTTATTTATTTAAAATGTAAATTTTGATCAATTAATTTCATACTTTAATATTATAAAAAATATATAAAAAGTCGTAATGATTAAAATTAAGTTCTACAAAAGTTAATAAACCGTAAGTACACATATTTAGGGGAATTTTATTGTAATCTTATTATCATAAACTGATGAAGCCAATTAAATTGTGCGAAACGTTTTTGCTTATATATTAAACTATTTACGACTTAATGATTTTTATTTAATATAATATTAATCATGCAAATTTTAACACCAAATTGACTTAATTAATCTCCTATTACAATTTTTTAAAAGATACCATCAACGGTTTCAGGGGGACGTTTACGCCTCCAAGAGAAGCCAAATGGCTAAAAAATAAACTTAAGAAAAAAATGTACCAACTGAAGAAGAAATACTTAATTTGGATACAAAGGCTGAAGTCAAAAACTTCTTCATAATGCTTTAGCTGATACGGAACAATTTGGTATCAATGCAAAAAAAAATTATTGGATCTAGTAAAAACAAATCCAAATAATGGGGACGATATGGTTTTGGAATTAATTTTTGATGAAAGCAGTTCACGTGAAACTTCTTCTGAAAGTATTACTTTGAAAGATTTATCTCAAAAAGTTAGTACCCAATATCTCTCCGAAAAATTACCATAAGTAAAACTCATATTTGACACTAAATCGTCAATAATTATAAAATCCTCATACTGCTGGCTTTTGGATCAAACGGAAGAGTCCCGATCGATAGAAGCGATTTATCGGCGCTACTGGAAAAAGCTCACAAGAAAGCAGCGAAAAGACAGCCTACCTCAACTTCTAAAATCACTAACAAGGAGCGATAGAAAAGAAATCAAACAAGGGACAGTGACTCTACTTCAAACTTTGACTCAGAAGAAGATAGAATGATGGCATTCGACGATTCCGATTCGGCTGATGATTTGGAAGAGCGTTTGCAGCTGGAATCTGAAGAAGTCTTAGGCGAACAGGACTTGAAATTAATTTAAATAACTATTACGCAGTTTTCTATGACCAGTCATGGTTCATTGGTCGAATAATTGAAGATGGTGAAGACCAGCACTACAAAATAAAGTTTTTAAGAGCCCAGCTCAACACTTTTATTTGGCCTCGAAAAGAAGACGTTGATAATATTCATAAAGATTTTATCTTCTACGATCCGATTAATCTGATTGGTAAGGGGCCATTTAAATATTTGGACCTCCTCAATATTAACGATATATATAAGGGCTTTAATGATGAGTAAAGCTATATGTTAATGTTTTTGTTAAGTAAAGTATATATTATATCTATTTTATTTGTTTTTATATAAACGTGAGCTATGTTGTTTCTTAGATGAATAGAATGTTTATTTTTTATTGGGTTTTATTACAAAAATTTCCACAACTTCTACTTATTTTCAAGATATCGTGGTAACGACCGCATAATTTAAAGTAGAAGAGGTATTTTGGAAATTGCGGTCAGGATTTCAAAAAAAAATGGTCGAAATCTATGTGGTCGACGTTTTGACAATTTTATTTCGTCATTCTAGGACTATTTGCATAGACAACCAAGGCATTATTTTAAAAAATTATGGCGTTAATAACACAATGACTAATTGTACATTTGAACAAAAAAAGCATCATTCTTGCGATTATATGACTGGTGTTTACCATTATTATTAATGATGCCATATTTAGCATGTATGTATAGACTAACAATGTTTGGTTTGTTTATCTTCAGAATCCCGAGGATACCAAAACAAAATTGTGTAAACTTCGACCACGTTGATATTTGTTTTCTTTGAAATTCTGACCGCAATTTTTAATATACATCTTCTAGGACTAATTATCTCGCTTATAATTTTTTAACTTAATTGGAGGGCATATAGTAATATTGTCACTTTGGTGTTATTATTTTAGAATAGGCAATATTACACTATGAGTGCTACCTAGTTATTAGTGGAGAATTAGAGAATTGCTACGGAATTAGTAGCAAATTAGAAAATTAGTAGGGAATTATGGAAACTAGTAGGGAATTAGGGGAATTAGTAGGGAATTAGAGAAATTATTACGGAATTAGAGGAATTAGTAACTATCTTGGGAATTAGTGTACTTCACATTTTTTCGCGGTATACTCCTCGTTCGAAATTGAAGAAGCTAAAATGCATTAGAATGAATAAATAGTGGCTTTACATCTTAGTTATAGACAGCGTCCTGTAGCAGCAAAGCTAGTGCCATTGCCGTTCGATGACACTGAAGAGAGTAAGCCTAATCGTGGATGAGGCAACTCAGAATGGTGACAATCCAGCGTGACAACCGCACGGAAGCAGCGTCACTAACCCATATATACAGTGTGGAAACTAAGTAGCGCATAAATTCGTTAACTTTGTTAATCTTCGTTTTCGGGAAAAAATTTCCAGGGTTGTTACAGCGATTAAAATTTACGTTTTGAATGTTACGTTGTCACTAATATTGTAGCGGTAACTTCTTGAGACTGATAATTAGTTATAAGAGTATTTCTAGGTAGGAAATAATTTTGAAAGAATAAACTAAGTAGCAATGAAAAAGTACAAGGGGCGTTTTATGCATTAAAAGTACAAGATAAACATTTGAGATTTGTTTAACGAATGGGAGATTAAATACAGTTAGTTAAATTGTGAATAGGTTATTAAAGAGGTTCGAGCATATAAGTTGATTTAGTTGGGATAGTTGTTTGGTAACAGCAGCGCTTAGATCTTAATTTGTATTAACTGCCAATAGGAATAACTGAATTGAAAGCCAACTACAAATGATTATCTGAATAAGTCAATTATTAAATGTTATAATAAAATATATCATATAGAAATGTATTCTGGAGTGTTAGAGTGTGAAAAAATTGATATAACTATTATTGCTAGGAAAAATTATATTTAAAAAAAAAACAAGCATTTTTTTCTGAATTTGTAATATATATTTTGAGTAAAAGCAAATTCGCATAATAAAAACTCTTTATTAATATGGTTTTTAATTTCTGAATGCTATATTAAAGTAAAAATTAAAGAAACGGAGAATAAACGAATTTTAATAAAGTAACAAATGGTATGAAGAAGAATAAGAACAGCTAATAATGGTAAATAGTCTTCATGGAATAAATAAATCTGTAGAGGATTTGGATAAACTGCATAATAGGAAATGTACACAATTCCTAGGAAATGTGTATAATAAAATTTATCTTACAGTAGCGTCTATTACCACACATTATACAACTGTTTTCAGTGACTAAAATGAAGTTTTCTTCACAAGTGGGTTTTCATTATCTATACTACTGCATTGTTGGTAGCACTGTCAAGCTATGTCAAATGAGTAATTTTCAGGTTAAGTTTTGCGTCAGTCTGTGTCAAATAACAAACAAAACCTAACCTACAAACCTCGAATTTGACATAGACTGACAATACATTTCAGTACTGCCAATACACTTCAGTACTGTCAAACGTATATCACAATCATAGGCGACTAATTATAAATTTATATCGCGAGATATTCTGACTGCGCAAACTATTTAGGCACAAGAATTGCTACTGTAAGATAAAACGTCGTATATCACACGTGAGCGAAATGCCATTATAAGCTCGTGAGAAATTGTATCGCTCGTGCTGGGACACTCGCCATTCAAAATTCTCACTCGCAAATAATGATGCATTTCTCTCACTTATAATATAATCTACTATTATTTCACACATTTCCTGACGATTTTAGGCATTATATACATTTCCTAGGAATTCTATATAATGACGGATTACATACATTTCCGGTAACATATATACTATTTTATAACGTGAGTATCAATGCTAATGATTAATGTTTGTCCCAAGCATAGTTTTTGTTGCTTTTTATGCTTAAAACGCACGACTTAATCTAGAAAAATCAACTGACATTTCTAATTAACTTCATATGAAATAATCCAAGTTAGCTTGTATGTACCAAAATTATAATAGCGAGTCGCTATATTGTCAGTAAAGCAGAAGGTCTTCTTAGTCAATGTCCTAAATTTAAGTGATTGGCTCAAAATTCGAGGAATTATTTTCTCAGTCTAATATGGAATGTTTCAGGTCATTTTTAATAAATAGTGGTTTAGATACATTTCTTAGATGAGAAGGTTTATAAAATACCAACGCGAAAAGATATGTCACTGCTTTTATGGAAATTTCAGTTTCCTGACAAAAATAATATAAACCAGGTGGAGTAACATCAAATTCAATCTGGGCGCAATCTAAGATTAAAAATGCACGTTTATGTAGGTCATTTGTTGTCAGTTCTTGACATTGGGGGACAACTGTAAGGAATTTCGTTCTAAAAAGTAGATGGAAACGGAACAAAGTCACATCGCGCAAACGTCTTCCACAATCTCCGAAATGTTAGGTTCAAGTTGCTCACTCCTATTTCAATATTTTTTGTATATTTAAATATGCTAGTAGTGTACTGTACTGTACAAAAAAAAACTGGCACAAAGTTTTTTAGTTGTGTGCATTAGAATTTTTATATGGCAAGTGAAATACGAATACAATTGCAATTATTTCAATCGCCACGGTTAATCATTCCTAGAGTAAACTTAATTTCCAAAACTAGGACTGCTTCTACCTTAGAAATTCGAATGACTATTCGGAAAATTGCACATTTATCTAGTCTTATAATATTACTTTAAATTGCAGGTTTTGATATTAAAATTTCATACGACATATGAAAGATTTGAATTATTAACGTGACAGTTAACGTCATGTTATCAACTAAAACATTGAAAATTCAAGCGTCATGTTTATATATATATATATATATATATTCGTTTGGTATTTTCGACCGTCTCAATAGTAAGTAGGAAAGGGGTGAGTTGTCGGGTTATCGGTCTGGTGATTAAAGAAAAGACTATTTAGTCATGTCCAAGCTTTCGAAATTTATTTTAATTTCTTCATCAGGGATATCTACAAAAAGCATGTGCTGGATATTTGAGGTTATGTTATTCTTTTAGATGGTACTTACAACAAAAATCTTAGTAACAATTATACTGGTCAACATAGAGGACGGACGAACAAATTACACATTAAAATTTCGATGGATGATTTCCATAATAATTATAGTAGACAAATTAAAACATTGCAGCAATGAGGACAATGAGGTTACAGGTTGGCAATTTACAATCAGGCTGATGTAGGGATTTTTAACACTGTAAATAAAGTAACTAAAATGTATGGTGGGAAATTTGAATATTTAAATGTACAAGGTGAAGCAAAAAAACAATGGTTACATTGACGTATTAATACTACTGATGTGATTATTACAATTATTGTTAGTGTTATCTAAGCTTAAGATATATGCGTAAATGTTGCTTAAATTATCTATATCGGATTTTGAATTTAAAGTATTGTCATTTCTAAAAATGTTAACCATCTCAAGAAAAAGGCGGCTTTTATAATGGGGTTCTGAGTCAAGGATTTTGGCTTCTGCAAAATTGATCTGATGTTGTGTTTCTCTGCAGTGAATAGCTAGTGCACATTTATTTCTTTTTAACTTGCAGTCACTTCTGTGTTGAGTAATGCGGGTTTTTAACCAGTTGGACGTCTGTCCGATGTATATTTTATTGCAATCCCCACATGGAATGGAGTAAATTACGTTTGCACTATTCATCACAGGAGTCCTGTCTTTAGTACCGCATGGTTATGTACTCATTTCTCTAGATGTTGTCTCACTGTTTACCAACATACCTCTTGATTTGGTTATATCTACAATTAATGACAAATGGGATTCAATAGAAAATTGCTGTAGCTTTAACAAGGAACTGTTTATACTCACCATCAAATTTATATGTAACAACACATACTTTTTATTCAACGATAAATTTTACAAACAGATTTTTGGCACCCCAATGGGCTCACCGATCAGTCCTATTCTAGCAACAATAGTTATGGACACATTGTTTGATGATGTCATCCCCAGATTACCCTTCAACATTCCTCTAATAAAAAAATATGTCGATGATGTAATTTTATCCGTACCTAATGAACAAATCGATGAAATTCAGAATATTTTTAACAGTTTCAACCCACATATTCAATTCACAGTTGAGATCGAACAAAATAACAGTATTCCATTTTTGGACACAAGAATCATTAGAAATACCAATAACGTACTAATTCTAGATTGGTACCAAAAACCCACTAATTCTGGCAGATACATGAACTTTTTTTTCACATCATTCCATAAACCAAAAAGTCAATTTAATATTGGCCATGAAAAACAGAATTTCAAGAATTTCACACCCCTCTTTACTACAGAAAAATTTAAATTTGTTAGTTGAAATCATGTCCAACAATGGATATCCCAAAACACTGTTAACAAAATTAATATTTAGTACAGCTACCACAAAATTAAACAATCAGTCAGACGGGTTACCTGCGAGTGACATCATATACAAAAAACTCCCATATATTAAACAATTAACACCCATATTATGTAAAATTTTAAATAATGATCATATAAGGATTGGCAGATATAACCTAAAGAATGTAGGTAAACATTTTTCTAAACTTAAAGACAGGACTCCTGTGATGAATAGTGCAAACGTAATTTACTCCATTCCATGTGGGGATTGCAATAAAATATACATCGGACAGACGTCCAACTGGTTAAAAACCCGCATTACTCAACACAGAAGTGACTGCAAGTTAAAAAGAAATAAATGTGCACTAGCTATTCACTGCAGAGAAACACAACATCAGATCAATTTTGCAGAAGCCAAAATCCTTGACTCAGAACCCCATTATAAAAGCCGCCTTTTTCTTGAGATGGTTAACATTTTTAGAAATGACAATACTTTAAATTCAAAATCCGATATAGATAATTTAAGCAACATTTACGCATATATCTTAAGCTTAGATAACACTAACAATAATTGTAATAATCACATCAGTAGTATTAATACGTCAATGTAACCATTGTTTTTTTGCTTCACCTTGTACATTTAAATATTCAAATTTCCCACCATACATTTTAGTTACTTTATTTACAGTGTTAAAAATCCCTACATCAGCCTGATTGTAAATTGCCAACCTGTAACCTCATTGTCCTCATTGCTGCAATGTTTTAATTTGTCTACTATAATTATTATGGAAATCATCCATCGAAATTTTAATGTGTAATTTGTTCGTCCGTCCTCTATGTTGACCAGTATAATTGTTACTAAGATTTTTGTTGTAAGTACCATCTAAAAGAATAACATAACCTCAAATATCCAGCACATGCTTTTTGTAGATATCCCTGATGAAGAAATTAAAATAAATTTCGAAAGCTTGGACATGACTAAATAGTCTTTTCTTTAATCACCAGACCGATAACCCGACAACTCACCCCTTTCCTATATATATATATATATATATATATATATATATATAAATTGTCCTAGTTACTCTCTCTAAATAAAGCGTTTATAGAAAATCACGGAAGAGCTTACTGCTAAAACTAATGTCCCCAAAATTTATTTCTTATTGACTGTAAACATTAAAACTGTATATTGAAAATGTATTCAAGAACTCTATACTTTGCTGCAAATACACAGGGTCTCCATAAGACATGTGAATATGGCTCAATCACAGACTCGTGGACCAAAAATAAGGTGATTTAACTCAACTTACCTATATTCAAATGCGTTGTGCCGGTATTCTTGTTCAGAGTTCCTATAAAACTGTTTTGCTTCTAACAGCACTCTTGAATCGATTTGGAAAATATTCGTTATGCCACTCCAAACTGGTACAAGGCATTCTTTGAGATGTTATTGGTTATCCTCGGCATACATGACAACTAAATTATATTTGTTTCCAGAAGTACCTGGTGCCGTCAGCCATATTTCTCTTTTGTCTAAATCGTAACAAGAATTAGAAAAATATAAAGAAATTACTAAGGAAAGTATTTCTACGAGAACAGATTCAAAGTTTTATGCTTGCCATTGAAGTGTTATTGTATGTGTCGTAGCAACCATGCTCTATTCACTAGTAGTCCACCGACAATAACCAAAATTACCTCAAAAGATGACTTACACCAGTTTGGATTGTTATAAAGTTATGTTATGATATAGCAATATAAATATTTTTCTGATAAAACAAGTTTCTTACTTCTTTGGGAAACAGTAAGTCATCTGTAAAATAACATCGTCTTCTTCCTGTTTCTCTTATTGAATAAACCTTCAGGCCCTTGTATACTACGTTTCCTCTTTTATTCCTGAGATGTTGATTGATCCTTTTCAGCGCTTTAACAGCCTTCCTCTTGGTCTTTGCCCGTATGACATTCCGTGTTGTACTATGCGTGCGAGTCTATCGATGTTCATTCTATTTACGTGCCCATTCCATACCCTTCTTCTCTGTCTGATCAATCTTACGATGTTTCCGTATTACATTCTTGGCGTATAGCATCATTTCTTACACTATCCTTAACATATTTCCTGCTGTAATATCTATTAGCACATGAATTTCTGATTTTCTGAGAATGCTCTTCGATCTGATATTTTCGTGTCTCATCTCGGCCGCATACATCATCATTGATCGTTCGCATATTTTATATATCACGCACTCGTTTCCCATAATCGGTCTTTTTCTAAAATGTTTAGTCAATTTACAAACTGCCGGCATTTTTACAAAACATTGGATATTTTGCAAAATGACGACTAAATTTCAGCCTTGGTGCTGCTAGGCATAATGAACAAATAGTTACTGAATATTATACGCATGTGTAATAAGCGTTTATATTTCGTCAACTTGGCGGACAACTACGGTACGTCACATCATTCTGCGAGTAACTTCGAAAGTATATATCAAGAAAATGTGACAGTCTGGTGACAATAGTGAAGGCGAATTATGTTTTCTGGGTATTTAAGAAGATAAAGCAAGAAAAGAAGCATACGAAGAGCAAAAGCAGGCAGCGAACATTTTTCCGTCGAGCAAAAAATTGAGAACTATTGAAATTGGATGAACTGCTATTGTTGCAGCACCTAAAGTTGACCGCGGGCCACTAGATGTTCAAAATGTCTTGTGAAAAGATTTAGAGTAGAACAACAGAGTGTACAGAATAGAAACACTAAGTGGTACAATAAAAAATACGTTGTCTTTCTCGTGGTGAGATTCACCATCTGGGCCCCCTACTAGTAGCTTTTCTGAAAAAAGATATTAAGATTGAAAGAATCCACTTTTTGTCAATCTGAATTTGCTGGATAAGGATATACAAAGTGTATTTTCAAATCATAAAAAACACTGTGACACCAAAAACTGCGTATGTAAAATAGACGATTTATATTTACTTAACGACGATCTGTGTTTTTAAAAAGCATCTATTCAATAACCACAAACACAATACATATAAATACGTAGGAGTTCTGATATTGACATGGAATCAAGACGGGATAACCTGGATGCTAAACCAGATCTACGCTACAAGCGGCAACTTAACCAAAAGGTAAACTTGAACCACTAAAAAATCAAGGTCGCTAAAGGAGCCGCTTGCATTCCTATGGGCATTATCCATAGACAGCTTGCATGTATGCAGGATGAAAGCTTATCTTTAAGCTAGAACGCAGTTCTAAATACATAATTGACGAGCAAGTGCGTAATTAAAATTGCAGTAATAGCTCAGTCGGCGTTAATAAATAGGAATGTTATTAGTAAATACATTTTTTGTGCTATGATTGTTTCACTACAGCTCCTTTGTTTTTTCTAACTAGAATGTCGATTAACTGTTGTCTCGCGGTCCTTTGAATTGTCATACCTCCAAGAAGGTGAACAGGAGCTGTGAAAATAATTCAAGACTTGAATTTTTTACTGTAATTTCAAATGTATTTGTTTAAATTAGGGAGGATTCTTACTTTGTGTTATTTTTTACTATTTAAGAATATATTTGCAGCGGTTTACTTTTAGAAAGGTTTTAAAAAGTTCTTTTTACTTTATGGTATTTATAGCGTAAGTGACTAACTGATATTTTGACCAAATAAAACCCCCAATATAGGTTCTATTATGTTGTATAACTTTACAAATTGGCTAGACATTTAGTCATATTGAATAATCGCACATTTGTTCAGTTTATTTAGTAGCAGTAACATTTTGCAAAATGACTGAGATTCAGCCTTAACTTTGCAAAATATTCAATGTTTCTTCAAAATGCCGGCGTTTTGCAAAATGACTAGGCAATTTGCAGAAAGACGGATTATGCAAAACGCCTATGACATGTACACGTGTTTTACAGTCGATGCTTATGTGCTCATTCCTTCACACTACATCTTTCAAGCAGTCAGCTACTACTGTAGATTTGATCCCACTTAATTCATTAGGTTTCCATACCTAGTAATTGTTGCAACAAAGTACTCGATTAATGAACTTTACTTGTTTTATTGGTTTGTTATTCACTGGCAGTTACATCTTTAAGGTTCTGTTGCTATAACCATGCATTTTGTTCTTTCGGCTGAGATTTTCATTTCTACTTGCAATTTAAATGCGTAGTCTTTGCAGACCGTTGACGCTTTCTGAGAAAATTTCAAAATAACTGTTTCGTAAACATTTACTGAGGTCAGTTTGAAAACTCCCGCAGCCACCACCTTTTCAACGCAAACGTCTGAGGGGTGTGCGAGATTGCGTGCGGTGTATGTCCCGTAAACACAGCTATTTCGGAAAGTTTCACTGTTGGGAAAGCTTCACTGTTTCACTTTTAGGAAAAGTACAACCATTTCCGGATGCAGCCTACGTATCTAAAATTTTGAGTTCCGTGTCGCACTTAAGTTTCGTTGAATTGCATATCGACCTCTGGTCGGATACATTCAAAGAAAATCCTTGTATCGTTTCGCAACCAGCCTGTAAAGCAACATTTGACCCTGACGCCGCCGCCATCCTGGAAAGACTCTTCGTTAATCGCGTATGGCTTCACGCTAATTGCTCGTAGGTAATCCTTAGTCTGCTTAGTCTTTGAGTTGTTTTGGAAGAGTTCTGAAGAAGTTTTCCATCATAGCGTGTGTAGAATTTACCAGTTCTTCTCGCGATGGCCTCTAGCTTTGGTAACCAGCGATGTAGTAGGCAATCCAAGACTATGGGCAAATCTTGAGATCTGTGACTCTCTTTGATTTTAACATTTGGTCTTTGATTGAACTGCATTTCAACTAACTTTAATTTGTTTTTTATTATCCCGTATTGCATGAGTGTCTTAGCAGCAATTTGAAATATCCCATGTACCTAAACTATACTCTTGCTTTTGTAAATTACAGTAAATTTTATATGCGTTGTAGCAAGTAAGTTGTATGTTGTAGATTAAGTTTTGGGGAATATAGCCGTTAGCAGTACAGTAACGGTTTCATCGCTCTGCACCAGTGTCTTAAGATGGCTCCCCTTTGAAATTCCTTCCCAGGAAAACAAGTGAAGCTTCTACTTATCACGACAAGCAAGTAGAAATTCTTTAGGCAATCTTTTGAAAACTCTTGTTGCATTCACAGGTACAAGACTGACCCCCTTAAATGCAAAGTTACGAATATTATCTTAATGGTATTTATATTTGCTGTATAATTTTAATGTCTAAATCGCAGTGCAGCTTTGAGTATTTTGAAGTCAAGTAAGCTATTTTAGAGATATCTCAAAGTAAACTAGTAGCCGAGTTCTCTACCCACATTTTCCATCTGCAAGGAGCGTGTCCATGGTGCAAACTCTAAGTCCGAACCCACCATGGAAATGTATTCCCGTATCTTTAAAACTACAATAAATTATTATTTTGGCTATCGTGTGCGAGACTCGGTCTACGCACCACTTCCATCTCATCGAGTAACCTTTAATATTGCTACATTCCGTACACGGGGGCTTTCAAGTAACGTCTTCCAAACGCTTATATTGATATTTAACAAACAGCTTCTTTAACATGACATTTTGTTATATTTAGAACAGAAAATTCATGGAAATATTCTTATCTAGCGCCAAGTTATCCTTAATTTGAAAAAATCGAAGGTATACTTAAGATTAATTTCAAGTCAAACAGAGCTTAATCTCGAACTATGATATTGTCAAAGACGCATGAAAATAATTTGATTCAACCAAGCACCTTCAAATGTATACAGTGAAGTCCTATAATACGAGGGGACCTAAAAGCAACTCAAGAAGTTCTGATATATAGTTCTGTCTTGGAATGTTCTTGTCGAGATATAAGGTTCCCAAGCAAACATTAAGTTAATATGTGTTACAAACTTGTGATAAAGTGCAAGTTAATAGTAACTAGCATCTTGTAATTAAAGTAGCCATGTTTGAAAGGCTCGAGAACATAAATGCCAAGCGCTTACTTAAAGAGACCGTCACGGAAAGTTCAAAACTTGACCTACATTTAAAAACGGTGTTCTCTAATTTTCCACATACAAATGACAATAGTAGACTATAACAAATAAAGAAAGTGCAGTTTTCCAGCATGATGTACCGAGGCGGAAGGGCTGTCAGCTAAAGATAAAGTATTGGTGTAATCTATCCCACTTTTTGCTATCGTAAAGAAATATGAGGATTCACCTAGTTTTTCCTTTCCATCTGGACTGCTGAGTGTTGACCCTTCATACGGTATAGAACTTCAAACTTATTTAAGTCGTGTGAATTTATAACTGCAAATTTCTGCTGCGGGCGTTATTAATTGGGGCAGATTGATATGTATGAAAGCATTTAGTCATCGGACATGTAAACAAACCATTCATATATGTGTGTTGACAGAGTCCGGCGTTGTATCCCTCGTGCAATTTATTGAAACAAGCTGTTGAAATTATTTAACGTTACCTGGGTGATTTCGTGGTAGCGTACGATAAATTTATCATAAAAGGTAAGAGTCAACAATCATATGTAGAATACTTCATCATAACATAATAAAGAAATATATTCATAGAATTATTTCTTCTGATTGTTGATAGGAATACACTCAGTTTTATGAACCAGTAAATGCAACAATCTATACGAAATGGTTAATAATTATGGTTAAATATTACACTTTAAAAACTGCTCTTGTGTACATGGAGAAGTACATCTGCTTTAACGACATTACTTTTCATAATAAAACTGCATTTGTTTGCCCTGCAGTCCTTTAGCTTAAAGGCTCTGTATTAATGATTAATATAATTTATCTTCATCGGTGTTATTATAGACTCTTAACCAAATTAATTTTTGTATCGTTAAGAGCTTCATTAGCGGTAATGGATAGATATTAACGCACTCAGTGCGGTAATGAATATTACCGCACTCTTTTTATATTAAAAAATACATCAAACCAGAGTTTATTGATGAAGATAAAATATTGAACAATACACGTTTGATTATGGCACATAACGAAACTCCTATGATTGCAGCAAAACTCGACTTACCGTCTCGTTTTGGCAATCAAACTCTTTGGGCTAAGATGCTCATAATCAAACTTGTATCGTTAATATCTATAATGCTGCATGGTAATTTTATATTTCATTAATATAAAGTACATTAACAGAACTTGTTGCGTAGCATTTATGTCACTTGAAATTAATCGCAGCTAAATATTTAGAGCATTCAAGTGGTATAAATAAAATATGAGGTTCCACGAATTGCAATTAATATCAATGCATTAATTATGAGTAACTGTCAGTTATCATTAAGTCGAAATATAAAATATATGCCAATTAGTATTGTCAATAATTCAGATTAGTGCAAAATGTTGCTTTTATATCATTAGTAGTAAGAATATGCAATTGTGTCTATAAAATGTATATATCCGCCACGTTCTTTAGCTGAACCCGCAAAGTGCGATTTCAACATTTAGATTTTGATACAAAACGTGTAATATTTTATATTATTTATATTTAAAAAAAAATAAGTGACTCATTTATGCCAAAATATTTTTTTTTAAATTTGGGTACCTATTAATTTAATACTCCTTACAATCAAACAAATATAAACTGAATTGTCAATTCTCTATATATGTTGCCCTCTTAGTCGATAGGTTTAGTAAGACTACAGACAGTGTTACAACTTAGGGCCTTCAGAAATTGAAACAGACACTTGGTCTGGCTCCCCTGAGTGTTTGCAGAAATATTTCAATATGCAACGGATTTGTATGTGTATGTATTTTACTGTTTGTCCTTAGAATTTAAAATTTAAGACCAATTCGCAATGTGCATACGCCGCCAATATCAGGGCGCACTCAGCATTAATGCATACCGAACGCCGTCGGATTTTGCAGAGTACATCAGCCTACCGTTAGAGATCGAGGAGACGCTGGCCTAATTTCGGCAGGCGATCTGGTGTTGCAGGTGCGACACATAAACAGTTAAATGCGTGCGCTCCAGCTTTTCCTGGGCAACTCCGAATGCAAAAAAGTGTTGAAGTAGCGGTCGGTTGACTTCACAGAAGTTTCTAAGAACCTGCTGATATGGCGGTGATGAAACGTTTAAGTCGCTAGGACGAAGCTATAGAGGCATTTACCGGATATATCCTAGAAGCAGCTGCTGGTATTTTGCAACTGGCATTCGTTAGTTATTACTGGAGACCATATTAGGTTGTGTTCCAGCGGCCATTGCAGCGGGAACAGAGTTTAAGTGATGCATAGGCACACTCTCGTGTGTTTGGTGTACACTGCGCTTGAGCATATGCACAGAAGGCTGTTAAAACAAAGGCGCCATTTGAAGCAAATGTCGGAGGTGTGCATTAATACAAATGCGCAGTAGAAGCAGTTATTTAGCAGGTGATTTAGTATTATTGTGATTGTAAATGCGGGGTGATCTAGTGTTTAAATCTGTATTACGTATCATGGTTTCTGTAATAGGAAACGTTAATTTGTGTATAAGCCAATTAGCTTTTTATTTGAGTAAACTTTTTTAGCTAACATTGTCAGCTTATGTCAGCTCTGGTTCATTACAACAAATAAAATAGCCGGAATCTCAATGTTACTGAAATAGTTTGTTACCGTCACTGCGGCTGCAAAAGGAGAAAAGCAAAGGCAACCGACTTCTCAGTCGGAGCTGGTTGTAGGTAAAACAAAAGACCCTAATCTTTAGCTAAAAGAAAAAAATGGGCGGCAAGTAGCAAGTAACCCAGCACTTTGCTAATCAAAAGGTATACTACAGAAGGCGCTACTAACCAAACCTGAAAATTAAAGTTAAAGGCAAAGGCACAAATCAGATGCGCAGGAAAAGATGTCAATGCAGTATAATATCGGCAATAGGTAGCACATATACAAATATACAAAGTACACACACATGGCAAACCAGTTCCAAAGTATCACAGTTCATATCACAAAGCATAAGAGGTATAATAATCTCACCAAAATATTTACACATGATTTAAATAATTAAAGCGTGAATGAACCAATGTTTACTGTAAATTATGAAACTACACACTGACTGTCAAAAATGGTAAATTTGCATTAATAGAGAACTGCACGGCTTTACCGCGGCAAAGTTACTAATAGTCAAATTTTGATTAAAAGTTGAATATAACCTTAAATCTGCAAATGCAAGAATTATTCAGATGTCATCATTAATTAGCAGGACGGTCATACAGACACACAATCCTGGTTAGCAGTAGGGCAATATGTCCCCTAATACGCTTATAAATACCTAATATGTATAATCAGTTTCAATGCGTCACGCAAGTCGAATTCGATTAAAGCATATCCTGCAAGTACGAAACTAACGTGAGTACTTCAACCATGTTAAACGGTCATTAGTATGATGTGATTACCCAAAACTTAAATTTCTCAAAACAGCATGCAACATTCACAACATCCTAATTTACAAATAATAATAACGTGGATGCTACGGGAGACACATCCACTACCACAAGTTACTTTAACAGATAGAATGTCAACAGCTAGGTTCCAGAATAAATTTGTCAACAAATATCTAGAATAACTGGTAAAAACTACTCTACTAGGTAAGTACCATTTTTTTTGCTACATTCGTGTCGTTAGGAAGTCCATCTAATGTTTTCCAAATAAATATAAGCTAACACGACACACAAACAAATTGAAAAGCGAACTCCGTCACTACAAATTATGCGAGCCAGTTCTAACGCAGGTAGACTAAAAGACTAATTTAAACAGACCTCTGGTAGCTCACCGGCGCCGGCGTACAGGAAAACCTCTCGGTAAGCCTCGAAAAAGATAGGTGATTATTCCAATATCGGGCAGCGATAATGCTCCGAGTTCGTCGACAAAGGTATGATATGATTCCTTGAATATGCAACCAGACTAACACCGATGCATGAAGACAGGCCTAACCTAACGCAAATTAATTAAAAATATAAATTCCTATAGGACAAAGAATTATAAATGACTTCTGAACCGTAACAAGTTGTCAATGAGCAACAAGGCCAAAATTAATTTATAAACACGGTGGTGGACCCATAAAAAATTCTAAAATATAACATTTCAAAGGTGCATTGTTTAACTTTAAACGAATGTTTTATCATTTAATTCAGAGTCTAGTTTTATTTAGCTAATCTACAGCTTTATCATTTTACAGATACTAAGTAATGTCTTCTAGTCTTTTACATGCGTAGTGGTCATAGCTCATCTGATTCTAAGATGTCCACATCTGTTCGGTCAACTTATCTCCTTTGGTCTCAATTATCTGTGGTGCGAACTGCTTGCTCTAAATTAATGTTAAGCATCCGCTATACCGTGTCTGTCCAGCGCATGGGCGATCTGCCAGGTTTTCTATTTCCATCATCTTGCACCAGAACCTTTTTCGTATTTGAAGTTCTGCAAAGGATGGCCAAAGAATTATTGTAGTCTCGAGGAGACGATGCTAGAGAGGTTTTACCTGAGTTTAATTATTTGGAGACGTGAGGTATTTGTTCTGTGGGCAGTCAAAGGGATAAGAAGCATTCTTTGGAATTGTATTCTACTACGAGCGGTAATAAGAGAGTCCATATTTCGAAAGTATATCTTAAGACAGAAAACAAAAGTGTTCTAATTACGTAATATTTATCATATTGGGCTATTGTACTTCTTCCAAGTAGCAACCGGCAATTCCCTGTGTTGTCCACCATTGCACCCTAGTATATAACTGCTCAATCACCTGGCACCCCATAAGTTTGATGTGTCTGCTGTTATATTTACGGTCAACTATCAATATACCGAAGACCATATTGGTTGTTGACGAATTTAAGTCTAGTTACCTCTTGCAGGTTATGTTAAGCTCTAGCAATCAACAATGTGTCATCTGAAAAACAAAAATTAGAAATTCTCTCTCCCCCTATAACATATCCGCGCCATCGTGGCCAAGCGGTTAGGGAGCTCGGTTGCGATGCTGCGGTACGGGATTCAATCACCACATCTGGCAACTGGCCATGGTCCACCCAGTCGCTTTAAAATTGGGTACCAAAACCACGGTTGTGGAAGTAGAGAAGTTAAGGCAGTTGTCGAAGGCCTGATGCTAACCACATTACCCAGTACGCCGTTAACGGTGTGCCAGATGACTGAGTTCGGGAAAGAGATGTTTCGGCGGCCCTGACCCGCCAAGTTTCAGACCATACTCCTTCGTGTGAAATAAAGTACCCATAACGTTACTTTTACCATAAACATACCATTTTGCCACTCACCTAGAACGGTTACAGTAATGTATTCCTTTAACTAACTAGAAAGGGAAAGCAGATCCATGCCTCACTGCTTTACTCAGAGAATTGCTTCTAGAGTGCATGTTTAGTTCTTACGACGCGAAAGTCTGCAATTGGTCGTACAAGTTCCATAAATGTCTTAGGATACCTATAGAAATCATGATGTGGCAATCCCAAAGCACATTATCAAACGCCTTTTCGTAGTCCACGAAGCACTGATACGTAGAGATTGCATAAGGTAGGTTCCCTGGTTTCTCTGCCTACTACAAAATTGCATGATTTAATAGTGCGTGGTACTAATGCTAGATACGGTAATTATTACAGTCCCTAGTAGAGCCTATATTTGTGCAGGAACAACTACCGATGGCGACTAGCCATGTGTCCAATTCCCAGTGTGCCAAATTGTCTGACAGACATCAGGTGAATCACCTGTGTAAGTGCGTACGTTACAACGCAACAATATTAATTGATACATGGTGAAAAAGATCAGTGTGGGTGATTTTGTTTGTTTATGACAATAATGATCGATGTTCTAACAATGAACTTAAGAGTAATCTTTATTTTACGAAAGATCTAACTTGTCCCAATTTTCTCAGCATGCGATTAAATCTAGTGAAAAAATTATGTTGTCCTAATTTATTTAATGTGTGTCCTTGTTCTATATGTTGTATTGTAGCAATGGTCATCATTGTTATCTTGGATATCCACTAAAGAAGACGTGTGACTCTGAAAGTGCTGTGATTAGTAGTTGTTTAAACTGTTTCCATAGTGTCTGTGAGCTTTCAGCCTAGATCAATAGCATTATTTTGATATGAACATATTTATCCGCCCGCTTTCGAGCAGCGATGCTTGAAGCCGTAAGTGCAGCGTAGCATTCTTTGCATGCAATGCCAACCGACAATTTTTATGCAAGCCATTAAACTGCCCGCACTCGAGAACAAAAACAGCTATATAAAAATTTAACCGTACAACGAATTGACATAAATTTTAAAACCTCATCTAGCCGTTGGGGTGCCACTGTGATATCTGCACCCGACCAAATTGTAAATTCGAAAGTAACACGGTAATAACAAAAAATCTGCTTAATATAGGTTGGATGCATGTCCAGCTACCCGCATAAAACCGCCTTCTTGACTGTCCGGTCAGTTAACAGAAATTAGGGTCGACGGCCTAATTAATCCAAAGATAAACTTGCTGGATTAAATTTAACAAAAATTTTCCTAGCACACTAATGGTGTGTGTTTGATAGCAAAATGCTCAAATTTATGTCAGCTACAACATGATGTAGATCAGATAAGTAAATATACTCGTAGCTACTTAATAGGGTGGACCGAAAAAACTTTTTCCCCAATTTTGACAGGGGGGGGGGGGGGGTTAGTGACGAAGGTTTTCTAAAAAGAATGTAGAAAAATGTTGAGCCTTGACATATTAAATTTAACCACCCCTCTCTTAATTAAAGTGATGATTTTTTCAATGCAATAAATAGTGCTCCAGGTAGACTGTTCAGAATAATCTAATGAACATGATATCAGAAGTAAGTGAATTATATGGCCTACGAATTAATGGTCAAAAGACAAACTGCATGGTTATTATCAAACAACAACAAACAATAAGAAGATTACTATTGGACAATTGGAGCAATTCACATACCCGGGAACTACTGTAGACTCACAATGGGGCCACTCAATCGAAATTAAAAGTCGAATAGGGAAAGTAAGACTGGCGAGATGCTATATGTTTCCGGTATTATTGTATGGGGTAGAGGCGTGGACGTTGACGGAGACCAACACACGGGAAATAAAAACTTTCGTGATGTGGGTCTATAGACGTACTGTGAGAATTTCCTGGACTGAACATGTAAAGAACAACGCAGTATTGAGAAGGTTAAAGAAAGAAGTCGAAATTGTTAAAACTGTAAACAGAAAGAAACCGTTACTTTCGCCATATAATGACTCACCCAGAGAGATTCGAAATGTTGCAACTGATGATACAAGGGAAGACTTCTTGGCTGAAGAAATTAATACATAGTTTGAACACTACAATTACAGAACTATTTTGAACAGCAGCCAACAAAGTAAAAATAGCCATGTGGATCGGCAATATCCAAGTCTAAAAGACGAAGGAAGTATTGTAATCGCGAAAAAATCACCTTCCGAGATATCTCCAGATATTCACGCTTCAGGGTCCCTAAGTGACGAAAAACAGGTTTTCACAATTGCGTCTGTCTGTCTGTTGGCGGTATAACTCAAAAACGATTTGTCGGAGGAAGACAATATTTTGCATACACATTATGTATCTACCTGACATGAGAAAATTTCAGACAAATATGTATAGAATTAGCATCTTAAATTTTTTTTTTTAATTTAGTTTAGCAATAAATACAAGTAATAATTTGTACATAGCGCAGGATTTATTCTTACCAAAAATGGGCCCCAACAGATACAGAATAAATGTTGTATGATAAAAAAAGAAGCAACAAATTAGTGCGTTATTTAATACAGCTGTAATGCAGGAATTCGAAGGGTCGGTGCTCCGTAGCTGAGGTGGAACTAGCCTGTTCCCTTGCAATATCCCACAACACGTTGGGACTGCATACGCGGTCCACCTGCCCTTCGAATTCGACCACCGGTAACGTTTTTTTTTAATTTGGAAATGGAGATATTTTTACTCCTAACTTAATTTCATTTTTAAAATTACTTAGTGTCGCACTGTCGACGAGGGAAGTTCTGGGTAAAGCCTTTTACAGATTTTTTTTGTTAAAATCGTCCAGTGCTGTTAAAATTGCTGTGATAGATATTGCTGAGCTAAGATATTCAAGGGACTTCTGTTGCTACAGAAGTTGGGGCAAGCCCTGTATAATATTTACAATATATGGTGTAGTTTTGATGTACATGGAGATGATATGTAGATTACACCTGGGTAACTACCTCATCTTCTGTAAGGCCTGTATAATATATGAAGAAGCTAATGGATATATTACTTAAATGTTTGTGAATATACCCATTTCCCTATTTTATTTGTAAATTTTAAACACAGTACAATGTAATACATGAGACCAGGAACGTGTTACAATTGTTATGCAGACGATTATAAGGTTCAGAGAACATTAAGCCGTATTTGGTAAACCAATTTATTACAGTTATTTTGTTGCATAAACTAGCAAAAATTTAGTATTAGCAAATTAAAATCCCGTTTGAGCAATCATCGCCAATTTTTTTCACTAAAATTGATAATTAATTTCACATCCGTTAAATCTTCGATAGCCTCACTCATCCATAGTTTTTGTCAAACCGAGCACGTAGAAAAACAAAAAAAAATTAACTTTGATGTTTCGAACTTCAAAGCCTTGGTCCTTTAAAGGACTGCATCTTGTTAATGCAAATGCCGGTACTCGACTCTTGCGTTAAGTAATTCATCCGTTGCTGTTTAAAGGCGATAAAAACAGTGCAGTTTTGTATCCATTTTCACCACAGCACGAACAAAATCCGTTACAAAACTACTCAATAAATTTCGCGGAAACTGTTACAAACACCCCAAACTGTAAAAGCTCGATCTCTTGTCGCTTTCCAAAACTTTTAATCTGCTTTAGTCCAGGCTAGAGTTCCCTAAATTCGGAATTCTTTCGACCTAGGACAAATCGGCGCAATGCCGTTACAACATAAATAACGAAAGGGGAGGCGTTTGATGAAGAAAATTAGGTAAATGCCAGCTAAGTATTTTTATTTTGTAGACGCTGTCGTGACTTTTGATTAATGCAGAAAACTTTCTGCAGCTTCGATGCTCCAACTTTTTTATGGTGTTGTTTCCCTGGTATCAAAATTTTGAGCTTGCAAGAGATTCCTGAAGTGGAGATATGACGCAACAGAAGCGTTAAGTGTAGGTTTACCTGACCGTTTCGAGAGATCTGTCACGCAATAAAGCAACTATCTCATCAGATAAATTTCTAGCGATGTTCCGTCTCTCGCGCGGCCCAATTCGCTTCGTCTCCCGTGACGTATAATTTAATGCTAGGTACCCAGTTCTTCAGATTAAGTTTGGCAAACTCGTAAAAGAAATTTTGCATAAAAATTCCAACAGCTCCCTTGCAAATAGCGGCAAACCGTAAATCACGCCGATGTGTATCTAAAATTATAACACAGGAAACAAGGGTTGATACAGCTTTATGTCTTTTTCATTAAAAAGCCGCTTGTTTTCGTACAAATGAATGCTCTGGGGCCCATTCAACACTTCAGAAGCTCATGCGAATAAAAAGTTTTTTGATTTGCGCTTTGAATATATGTTGCAGGCGAGTTGATAATTGAATCCTACTGTGCGGATTATTATTTTGTTGTTCTCTTTTGTGTGCGTTTTTACAAACAGGGGTGTGTTGTGTAAGGTGCATTTATCACCGAAGATGAACTCTCGTGCTTAGTGTGCGGAAAATTTATATTTTTAATTTCCTTTCGGCGAGTAAGGAGTAATTTCAGCGCTTTAATGGGGTCACCTTTTAATAACATAATTATATAAAATTCGCCTGACAAATTTCTACAGATAACTAGGAGCGGAAAAGAGACGAAAATCTAGGAATTAAAATTCTCGAACGCGAACTTCCATAAATCCTGCAAAAAGAAGGAATCTAATAAAGCTAACTAAGATAAAGTTTTATATAGTTTTGACTTTTAAATTATGGGACTATGCTAATAAAGTGCCTAAATTTTAACGAGGACAAAGAAACGCTCCTTTGTCGTGCGAGCTGAGAGATGAGGCTATTTGCGGAGCAAATAACGAGTAAGAGGAAAATGAAACGTTAAAAAGCTGTGTTAAAAATTATATCCTTGCCTTTCATCGCGAAAAATTTATAAGACGTCAGTTCACAACGCTAATGAGCTTTGTCACAAAACACGCAGCGGGCGAACGCCAAACGATATTATCAGAACTTCTCCAGATACTTATTCCATTAAAGAATAACATTCTCGCCACTCTTTCGCTGCGTCATTTAAGAAGGTTCCCTGTTACCAACCCCTTTCTTACTTTACGTTAAAAGCACACCCAATGCTTGTCAGTAAACAACCCAACTTCATTAAGAAACTGACGCATGGGCAACGGAATAAGTGATGAAATTGTCAGAGCATGCTGATACCTGCACGTCTAGTTTTTTTCTTCCTAAAAAGATTATTAAGCTATTTCTTATTCTGAGTGCGAGTATAAACAGCCCCTTAGTCAACAAACCCGTGACGGCAGTTCTGTGAACAACGGACCGGCAAGACTAGAATAGTTTTCCTATTTGTTCCCTAGTCGGCAATAAAAGTTCCTAGATGGAAAGCTGAAATGTGAAACAGAGACGGTTTGATTGCAGAAATCTGTGAAAATTCTAACAACTAGAAGTCAAGAGCATTTTAAGACTTGGCGGTTTCTATCAATGCTCCTAAGGGAAAACTAGTATGTGACTTGAATTAAATATGTAGATAGGAGGATAGTTCAGATTAACCGAAGTTCACATTTATAATTGACATTAATTGCAATAAATAAAAATGCTTTTTGTGGTATTCCTTTTGAAGTATGTCAGAACAAGTTCATCTTTCGCACAAGGAGTGATAAACAAGTTTGTTGTCCATATAAACGTGAAACAGGCTAAAGACTTGGACAGTTTGGAAATAATGTCTTGTCAAAGGGACAGGTGTGAGAGTGGTACATAAAAGCACGTTGGGAACTATTGTGAATAACACCAATCTAACCGCTGCATCATTGTTAAAATGATATGTGCGTCTGTTGGAGTAGGTGTCGGATTTGTTATATCTGTATACTGTCTTCACTTCAGTTCAATATATAGAGTGAAGCTATATTATTTGTAGTACTACTTACTAACACCAACAAAGGAGTCATCATCAACGATATAACAATCAATAATATCAGATACACCGACGACACAATACTGATAGAAGATAAGATTGAATATTTTGCTGGAGACCATTGAGGAATGCAACATGCAATAACTATAGTTACAAAAAATAAAATCAGGCAAACCCCGATTATCATCAAAGAACCAAGCAACCGAGCACACTTACACTTGCGTTCATGGAAATATCTGGGATGATATTTGAACGAGCACGTTAACTTCAGAGACGGCAGCATTGTACGTAAGTTAAGAGAACGCACAGAAAAAATGCTATGTCTATATCGTTGAGAAGGACAATGCACAGCGTAAGAAGCTGGAAGCCTGTGAGGTTTGGGATAAAGGCCTATATTCAAGATAGCATGGGTGGAGTGCATCACCCAAGTCCAAGCACTTCCGGCGTATTGTTTACGATATAAAGAGACACATTGAGTATTTAGGTCATGTCTTACGCAGCTCCTTCAAGTTGTCATAGAGGGTAAAATTAGCGGTAAACACACTAAGGCTAAAGCAGAATATATAATGGCTGAAGAATATACACGAGTAGCAGAGATTTGTTACGCGTTGCAATTTCCAAATTAAAGATAACGTGGGTGACTCCCTGCCTTCGGTAGAAGATGGTACATGAAGAAGAACATGGAAAATAATATTTACACAAAATCTGAATGCAAAAAGGTACTATGTGCTTGCTGGGTTGTATACCTCGTTATTGCGTAATATAAACGACGTCGCGCTGAAGTTCCAAGGAAGCTTCTGGATTGGACTGGGGAAGGCTAAATTATATTGAAATAATATTACCGTGGAATGAATCCTGGCCTCACCATTTTTTTGTCACACAAAGAGCGACGCTTCTTGGAGAGTGCACAGCCTACACATAATACGTCTAGGTTGATTACGGGGCATAGCCGCCTCAAAGTAAGGTTAGTATCGGAAAGAAAGCAACTCGAAATCATGTCCACGTACACGCTTATATAAGGTAAGGCGTTTTTTGGAAAAATAAAATTCCTCCGCGCGACGGTCGTGCACAAGGGGTGCGAGCGTGGCTATTTGAATTAGAGGTGAGGAATCGTTATCGAAGGCGCAGTTCACAAGGAACGCCAAAATAAAACGCGGCGTTACAAATTATGGCCCTCATCGGCATCAGACAAGTTTCAGTTGGCTCGCCACTGAATATGGTTGCCCACCCCTGCTCTAGAGACTAGAAGTATCCGATCATACTGTATATTGATACCCCAACTGTACAGGGTGTTTATGTATATTTTGATAAGGGCTTATAAGATGTAACTAATAACGTCAAAAGATATTCGATAATTTATTATCGTAAAAGGGATATTCTAATATTCAGAACAAAACAAATTGATTGTAGTTCATCTCCTTTTTACCAATGATAAAAATGTTGGTACAGTCAACATTGAATATCGGAATAATGTGTCCATGTTATACCTATACATTTGGAGTTGGTAGGATAAAGTCTTCAAAGATATTAAATATATATATATATATATAAATAGAATGTTTCATTAAAAAAATACGCTGTTGCTACTCTATTAGTATTTTGTGGTACTCATTTGCCTTCTCCGGTAAAAAAACCTTGTTGGAACAGCTAAAACCCTACAATTCTTTTGTTTAAGGTTTTGTTTTTATCTGTAATAGTAAGACCTAGCAATGGCTGTCAAAATATATACGAACTTCTTGAGACATACCAATTTGGAAACTAGGTCAAAATGTTAGTGTTTCATATCTTTGGATTGTCTATACTATCAGACATTGTAAATTGTAATTGGTGCAATAACGATTCATAAAGAAATTGTAACAATGGTAAGTTAGCACCACCAAACATCAACAATAAAATGTTTAGCACTATCTCAAAATAGTTCGAAACATTGCCTGTAGTCTAGCAAATCTGTAGAAAAACGAAAACTTTCCCTACTACTAGCCTCAAAATGCTTATGAACTCGTTTGTGTTACTATACCATTACTGGTTTACATGAACCTTCATACATACAATGCTATAAGAATAGATGTGTTAGAAATATCGAGCTGCGGAAGATTATTTCGTATTTCGTGGAAGAAAATAAAGAACCAACTTTGCTGTCGTAAAGGTATTGGAAATTCTGCTAGACCCTACATATTTATATAAAATCGCTACATTATGGCACATGACATGAGGCAGAATCTAAGGAAAAAGACCCAAGAGAACCTGTCAGAAAAGAACACAAGGTTACTCTTACACTGGTGCTAAATATTTTGACCTGAATTGAAATTTATCTCATGGTTTGAAAGTATCTAACTTTAATGTAGCTTAACGCAAATATATAACTTGCTATACAATTAAAAAATCAAAAATTAATAGCAAACGACTCGTAAGCCATATTTAAAAGCATAAACGGATCACTACCTTGCTTATTCTTCCGTTAACGCACACTTAACCTCTATCCACTCCTGACTTCTGCCCTTCAGATGCAATATGGCAACTTAAGAATCGTCGCTGTAGATATGATAAAAAAAACCTCTTTCACGCACATCCAGAACTGCAAACCATCGCTGGCCAATTGTTATCGAACCCTTTTATCTTCTGCGTTGGACGCCAGGTTCGTGCAATCGTTCTACCTGTTGTCTGATTGCTACCATTTTTCTTTTTGCAGATAATCAACTATAACTGTATTTCCTCATAGATCGGCCGTATAATCGTAGCTATACAAGTTATCTCGTTGCTCACAGATTGCATCAGCTTGTTGCTAATATGGATTTTAACCTTACTACTCTCAAATAAAATAAACACAGTTAAGCGTCAAACCACTTAATTATTTACAGGACTCAGGTCTTAACCCAATATTTTATAAAAACGGCTCAATCATGTGTATTTTGAGGTACATATATCAGCAGGTCATCTTACACTAGCAAAATATGGAAAAAGTGACAGCACAGTTCTGCGAACGCCTATATAGTAAACACTATTTGTTTTAAAACAAATGCTATCGCGTTAATTTGATTCGCTGTTAAGTTTTCCTACCACTAATATTGAATTTAGATTATACAGTAAAAAACGTATTTCCTAAATTAACTACGCAGATTTAATTAACATGGATTGAAAGTACCATCACTACCTCAGCTTCTTAGCGAGGATCATTTTAACCCGTCGCATTACCTAAGGCCGTTAATTTGTGCATAATTGTAGAATTATTCAATTATTTGCTCTTATATTAATATTTAAGTAAAGTTACTGCTGCATACACCTTATTCTACCCCTATTGCATACGTTTTAAAGCAACTTGAATAAAATTGTAAAAATTACATGCTTCCTTCAGACAGATGACAACAGTTTAAATTTTACTATTTACAACGTTTACCCTCTTTATGGAAGTAAATAACTATCAAAATCGTTTTCTACGCCTGCATTTGCATCTAATTTTTGTAATCGCATACAGCTTTTCAATGAATTCGACGTGTCAGGGGTAGTTCCTAGGTTCAGCTGACACAATTTAGAAAGAACCATTCCAAAACCCAGAGCTAAGCTAAGGAACATGATTATTGGCTGGAAAACTACCAACATCCAACATGTCAGTTCAATCTGCTTCAATTGAACTGCAGCACAAACAAACGTAAAGATTTCATTGAATCTAGTATAATTTTAAACTAATAATGACATATTTACGAATGTTTCTAAGATCTAATAAATAACAGATAACATCGTATACGTAAATCTAATTAATTAACTACACACAATTTTAGCTTTATAACTGCCATACAAAAATAGTTTATTACACGCAGGTAAACTAATGGTTCCAGCTTAAGGTGTATTCCCTTTCACATCCAATTAAACGTGTGAGTTGCTAAGGTGTTTACAACCCACCCTAATAAGATTACACCTAAATTTGCATCCAATAGCATAATTTTTGTAATGACATACTACTTTTTAACTGCATTATACGTTTCAGGGGTGTGTGCCAGGTTTAGCTAACACAACTCACAAAGAACCATTCCAAAACCTAGAGCTAAGCTAAAGAATATGGTTGCTGGCTAGAAAAGTACAATCATCCAATATTTCAGTTCAATCTGCTTCAATTCAACTGCACTACAAACAAACGTAAAGATTTCGTTGAATCTAGTATAATTTTAAACTAATAATGGCATATTTACGAAGGTTCCTTAAGGTCTAATAAATAATAAATAACATCTTATAAAACTAATCAATTGACTACACACAATGTTTGTTTTATAACTGTCATGCAACAATAGTTTATTACACTCAGGTAACATAACCACCGAGATCATTTTAGTGTAAGGTGTATTCCCTTTCCCCTCCAATTAAATATGTGAGTTGCTAAGGTGTTTACAACCCACCCTAGTAAGCTATCGTACAGTACAAAGTGTTTTTTGGAAAACCGTAAAGATAATTTTAACTCTGAAATAGAGCTCTTGGAAAGCGTATCTAAGACCGGAACGATTGTAGATAAAAACTTTTTTTAATTGTGTATACAATTGTAATTAATTATATGAGCTCTTTGCATGTCAAAATTGTGCTTCTTCTGTGAACTCCACATCCACACAGTATCTTAGCTCATTTTATAGATCCGCTTAAACCTCAAATTTGTCTCGTTTATATGGTTGTGTATTCGTAGATTTATTTTCAGAATAGCGAATTACTCATCCGTAAAGCTTGAATTTGCTGTGGTTTACTGATTGTCAATACATTTTTCATTATATGGTGTTTACAACATTTTACAATCTGACAGATCTTTTTTTCATTTTCATTGTATCTACAGCAAACCCCAGTGGAAAACCTTTTTAGGTTACTAAAACTCTCGCAATATAAGTTAGACTTTCTGATAGCGACTAACTAAGCTGTAAGCTTCTTTGAACTTTTTACTTTAAGAATGTATTTTGTATTTGCTTGCACTGTAACCCCAAAAACCGCAAACTATGCTTTCCCACTGGTTGAATCAGATTTCCACCTTAAACGCATCGATGCTGCGGCCACAAATGCACCCTACTCACAGGAACATTGGCGTACAGATAAGGGATTTGAGGGTAAGTCATCTACTACTATGATCAGCGACATTTCGCGAAAAAGTTGCCCTCGCCAACTTGATAACGGTTGCTTTGAACTCTTTCACTGACATTCCGCTCGTTTGATAAAACTTCTTATTCAGTATTCACAAAGGGTCGCTGTTTATTGCAAACATAAAGGAAATCTTTTTTGAGGCTTCATAATTTAGCCTGGCATACGTATTTAGAACAACCGAAATAATTTTCTCTTTTAAAATGCACCTCGAGCAGTGGCTTTGAGTGCACAAGCCGCTTTGTGTTGGAACGACGTTTAAAATTTGCCACGAAGTGTCTGCGTTTTAGACACGGAATACAAAATATAAGGCGAATTGTATTTTAACGTTCAAAGCTCGGATGGACCAATCTCGCAGGGATAAATAAGGTTAGCGTTTGTTATTTTATAAATGGGGCGCTAAAATTACACCCTGGTTAATTCATTTATGGTAATTTTTGCTGGCCTACACGTTAAGAATCCAATTATGCATAAAATTAAACGAGAAGTATCCTTAAGCAACAAAGCTTTATACGTAGTTGTTCAGGACGCTTCCACAGACATGAAAAGGAGGAAGTGATCATAAAAAATATAATATCTCAAAGATATTCTGTTTTGGTATTATATAGCAATAAAAAACGTGCATTTTTTTTTGTTTCAAATGGGTAGTGCCCCCCCCCCCCCTTTAAATAAAGAAATATTAATAGCTTTCGTAAAGGTGAAATAGACGTTAATAATATACGGACTTGTTTTAAGACCGGAGAAATTATCTGGTAATATTCGTGCATATAGAATAAAAGTATTGCTTAAAGTACTATCAATAGCTATTATCTGGAGAATCGATTAGCATCTTCCTATATTTCCAGTAAAACAAGCACAACAGTTTATAACTGTTTCGCAAAATAAAGCAAAAATTGCTTTGTCTCCCACTAAGGTGAAATTAAAAACCATCACTGGCCTTCTAACAGGCCACATATCACTGAAATAGTATCTTTTCAAGATTGGTAAGGCTGAGGACCAAACTTGCCGCTTATGCAATGATGCAGCGGAAACGGCAGAACATATTCTATGTGCATGTAATGCTACTTGTCGACATAGGCACAAACATCTTCGAAAAGGCAACCATGATGCCCAACGAAATAAGGGACTCAAAACCCGGGAAACCCAAAACCCAAAGATATCTTGATGTTTATTAATATACTTCAACTTCTCTAAATAAGGTTAGGGCTCTTAAAAGAACCGATAAGGTCGCAGTGACAAAAGGCATTTAAAGGCAAAATCCCTCTATGACTATTATAATTATTATTATATAATAGCTACACGCTTTTTTGAAGTTGCTTTGTAATTAAATAGACTTGTTATGTTTAATGTTAATTAACGTGAATGCGAACTACGGGAGCAGTCACTAATGAGGCAGGTAAATCTGTTTTATGCAAAACATTTTTGAATAGCAAGGAAGGTGTGACATTGGATGAAAAAGATGTCCAATCGATGTTCAGTGTTGCTAATGAAAGACGTTTTCTATTAATGTTGAGCTAGGTCATAAAAGTTCATAAAGATTGTACGACATACGGTAAACAAGAGTCTATTATGAGATCTATATGTATAGGCGCCAGGGAAATCGTTAATAGGGCTTTAAGTGCAATTCTTGGTACCAGCATTTTGGGTTAATGGGTGGGTGGGGGGCTGTGCTCTGAGTCTAACTTTAAGTTTTCGGATCGATCGGAGAAATTGTTTTTCCGCAATATCGGAAGAAGTGTTGAAAACGGTTTTTTAGCAATTTCTCGTTTCCTGTTGCTCTGATGCTGAAATTGCATCAATACAAGTTTGTAGTTTATGAAATTCCTCACAACTTTTGGAAATACCTTTTTCTCGTGCGCTCAACAATTCAAAAGTTGTTACCCCATAAAGCCAAGAAATTAAGGGTTGAAATGGGTTTTACGTAAATATATCGCTTTCAGTTAATCCTACGATAAAAAGTTCTCTTATATTTTTTGTGGAACAACTAATTTTCATAACATTTGTGTATGAGTATTTTTCCATTTGGACAATTATTTACCGTTCTACAGCGCCGCAAATGTCGCAGGTCACGTAAACCGTACATTTAATGTGCACTTTCGAACGGCCCTGTTCCTTTGAGGTACAGTTTGTAGCGCGTCTTTTTATGTGGTTTCCCCGATATGCCTACTCCACGAAGTGTATTTCTAACAGTCTTACACTTCCCATGGTCTTTTTGATGGACCGGGTTCTGCATCGTTGATCCCACTCATTGCAGAATCGTTGATTTTATCGCCCTTGTCAAGTTGTTTTTCCTTTGAAAAGAACTCGGAAAGAGAAAATATGTCGTCGTCGTAATTGATGTGATATTCGTCAACATCTGTAGTAAGCATTCTGGAGAATTCCTGCACGTTCTCACAGGATTCTCCGGAGGGGAGCAAATGACGGTGCACTTTAAACCCGCTTTGCGACAGCCATAGGCCTTTCCACATTTGGTCTTGCACCCGCATGAAATTAATTTTTTCTTCAAACGGCAGTAAAATATGGCATTATACTGCTGGATTGATGATGCTAAACTGTCACGTTATTGCCAAGCGGCAGATAATATTATCTGCCGCTGGCAACTTTATTTGCCGCTCGTCAGCGGCAGATAATATTATCTGCCGCTGACGAGATTAAGTAATTTTCTTCGAATTTTGTTCACAAAGTTGTAAATAATTTGTTATAAAAACGTTTGAAGAAAAAATACTATATGTTATTCGGAGCAAAAGTATCTTTATGTGGCTCGGCTGTACTTATCTGCCTCGCAAGCTCGGCAGATAACCCGTCCAGCCTCGCCACATAAAATATAACTTTTGCTCCTAATAACATAATATACTATTATTATTGCAAGAGGCGCGGGAGGCTCAGTGCTAGACACCTGTGTAAACGTACGGCCACTTTTCTTTCAGCCCCATCTTCCCGCGGGTAGAGTGTCACTAAACTTAAACAAAATAAAAATGTATATTCAAAATGAACGATTCACGACTCACCATGTGAAGAACAATCAACTCGGTTATTCTGTTATCTGATAAATTTTTTGAATCTAGACTGTAATGTGTTTTTCTTTGCAAGCCCGGAAAACTGAATACGAAGAAACAGCATTACTCTACATCATGAGTGAAACACGGCGATGCTGTATCAAAGCATATCTTCTTCTTGCATGCATTTTCTGGTTGTGACACAACATCGGCTGCTTACGGTATGGGCAAAGTGAAATTTCTTAAAACCCTAGAAAAGACACCTACCCTGGAATCTGCAGCGAATCACTTTGTACAGAAAGATGTAGACGCGGATATCATCGCATTAGCGGGAGAGCAATTTTTTATTGCGTTGTACGGTGGAGACATCCATAAAGACAAGTCAATCAACTTGCTGCGATACAAACACTTCGCGAAATCCCTTGTGAAGTCAACGTTTAACCTGGCATCCCTGCCACCTACAAAAGACACGGCCAGGATGCACGCATTCCGGACATACCATCAAGTTCAATCCTGGCTTGGAAATGACACTCTACCCGCGGAAAGATGGGGCTGGAAGAAACGTGGCCGTACGTTTACACCGGTGCCTAGCACTAAGCCTCCCGCGCCTACTGCAATAATTAAATCAATTTCATGCTGGTGTAAGACCAAATGTGGAAAGGCTTGTGGCTGCCGCAAAGCGGGTTTAAAGTGCACCGCCATTTGCTCCATATGCGCCGGGGAATCCTGTGAGAACGTGCAAGAAATCTCCAGAATGCTTGCTACAGATGAAGACAAATACTACACCAGCTACGACTATGACATATTTTCTCTTCCCAAGTTTGTTTCAAGGGAAACACAACTTAACAAGGGCGACAAAATCGACGATTCTGCAATGATTGGAATTGACGATGCAGAACCCGGCCCATCAAAAAGACCAAGGGAAGTGTAGAAATACACTTCGTGTAGTAGGCCTATAGGGGAGACCACGTAAAAAAACGCGCCACAAGATGTACCTCAAAGCTGATGTAGAAAACAGTTGGTGCGACACACTCGAAGGAACAGGGCCGTTCGAAAATGCACACTAAATGTACGGTTTACGTGACTTGCGACATTTGCGGCGCTGTAGAACGGCAAATAATTGTTCAAATGGAAAAATACTCATACACAAATTTTATGCAAATTAGTTGTTCTACAAAAAATATAAGAGTATTTTTTATCGTAGGATTAACTGAAAGCGATATATTTACGTAAAACCCATTTCAACCCTTAATTTCTTGGCTTTATGGGGTAACAACTTTTAAATTGTTGAGCGCACGTGAAAAAGGCATTTCCAAAAGTTGTGAGGAATTTCATAAACTACAAACTTGTACTGATGCAATTCCAGTGCCAGAGCAACAGGAAACGAGAAATTGCTGAAAAACCGTTTTCATCACTTCTTCCGATATTGCGGAAAAACAGTTTCTCCGATCGATCCGAAAACTTAAAATTAGACACAGAGCACAGCCTCCCACCCACCCATTAACACAAAATGCTGGTACCAAGAATTGCATGTAAAAATTCCCTGGCGCCTGTACTAATTGTGGACCTTTCCCACGGGTATAAAATCAATTTCCCCTGAAGTCCATGCTAATATACTTAAGAAGCTTCTGTACAGGTAAAGATATCCCAAAGCAGATTTTTCTGAAATGAAAAAAGCTGCAGGAAATAAAGGTAGAAAGGAAGACCTCCAGGTACCAACAGACTCGAAGCCTTCCAGAGAGTCTTTCTAATGATATGAAACAATTTTTAGATGGAAATGACTTCTACAAGAAACGCATGGGGAAAATACCATCATAGGAAATGTGTTTGGAGAAGTAAATGTTCTAACGTTTAAGGAAACTGCAAAATCAGTTTTACATTATTTTTACCAGCAACAAACGAATATAATGTAGAAAATGAAGAAGAAGGATTGATACAGTTAGTAGCAAAGCCATAAACATTTTAATTTAGAAAACGAATGCTCCTTTGGATATGTACACTGATTCATACAATTTATTGGTGTGGAGATCTATCATCCCTGACAACTTAATACTTGTAGCTGCTCCTTTCAGTTGGACTCTGCAGTAAGCATGTAGATTAAGGGCAATAACTGTCAATTTAATTAATATTAAGATTTAAAAAAAAAACATAATGTACCCCTCCGCACTGAAGTTCCTTTTTATCCCTCATGTGGTTTATTTGCCTTGGACCTACGAGCCTCGGCAACTAAATCCACATTCGCGATAATATGTTAATATTTACTGCCTTGTATACAAACTACTATTTTCCGACTTTATGGCACAAAAATCATTTGTGTTGGAATCATTTCCTTGTCAGATCATATATTTCTTCTACTCAACCTTCGATATTGGTTAAGGGGTGGGTTTTAGACAGATATTAGTACCGACCTTTCTTTCAAATAATTTTAAAAGAAATAACTTTTATTAGTCACAAATTGAGATATGGTTGATCTTTCATGATATATTTTGAGAAAATAGTATATTATGTTATTAGGAGAAAAAGTTATATTTCATGTGGCGAGGCTGGACGGGTTATCTGCCGAGCTTGCGAGGCAGATAAGTACAGCCGAGCCACATAAAGATACTTTTGCTCCGAATAACATATAGTATTTTTTCTTCAAACGTTTTTATAACAAATTATTTACAACTTTGTGAACAAAATTCAAAGAAAATTACTTGATCTCGTCAGCTGCAGATAATATTATCTGCCGCTGACGAGCGCCAGATAAAGTTGTCAGCGGCAGATAATAACTTTATCTGCCGCTGACGAGCGTCAGATAAAGTGGTCAGCCGCAGATAATATTATCTGGCGCTCGTCAGCGGCAGATAATATTATCTGCAGCTGACGAGATCAAGTAATTTTCTTTGAATTTTACTGCCGTTTGAAGAAAAACTGGTTTTTGGACGCCATTTACAAGATGGCGCATTTTCTGCCTAATAATTGTGCCGAGAACTTTTACAACATGTAAAATACTTTTTCTGACATCGCACAGCAATAATTAATTATTTCCTTGCTAGGCCATTCTTTTTTGTTTGCTACCTCCACTATCTTGTTATATCACTCTGATGCAAGTCCAAGTAGTGATTTATCGGTGCTGTACGACGAAGTAATTATGATCGAGAATAACTGCGCGTTTTGTTCATTGCAGTTGATTTTGTGAACCAAGTGTATTCATTTGGTCTTCTGCTTTGTGTAGAGCTGACAGAGGGTGTTGCTAAAATATCTAGACATGGCTTAGCCATAGCCGACGCCCAATATACGACGATTTAGCTTGCCTATATGTGACGTGTGGTAAAAAAAAAATCATTGAGGGTAGGCGTTGGAAAGAAAGATAAAAAAATCTGGTCATGTCTTAAGTTAAGTCTGTAGGTAAATGTCAAATTGCATTTTGTTTATGAAAACATCTGTCACTGTGACAGGCAAAAGTTTACACGGCATTAAGTATCAAGCAAAAGGAAAAATAAGATGGCATTTACACAACAACAACGAGTGTAATAATCATAACAGTCAATCAAATTTGATTTTGTTAAGTGCTTTCTATATTTTTAGGAAAATAGTTCTAGGTCAAGATGTAATTTAGTTCTCTCGGACTTCGACTGTAGTTCATTGGCTTCAATGGGTATATATCAAGGTACGGCAAAGATCAATTTGATCGTGGTATGCTGCAAATGAGTTTTTTTTGGAACACACGTTATGAATGCGTTTTGTTAAACCAGTGTTCTGCCGCAAAATTCACAAACATATTTTTGCAGCTAATAATAGGAATCGTAGATCGAATTTTAGATGATATTTTGTATGAAACTGATACCGGTACAAGTAATCTATCGAGATATTTTGGTTAGTCTCGGTGGACATAGCAAACAGTAATTCTTTAGTGGCAAGATTACTATTTTTTTTATAGAGGCAAGGTTTGAAATCTGTTATGATTGAGATAAAAAAACAGATCATTTGAGTAATTGCGTTATGCTTTTTTTAATGCAGATTCAATAAGGTTTTTACTTGATACGAAATATTATCAGTAATAAGCTAATAAGCAATAACATTAATAAATTTACAATAATTACTCAATTTCGAAATGCTAATCCTACACAAAGATTTTATAGCACTTTCTGCAACATTTTTGTTTTTTACTTAATTGAGAAGACGAACAACTGAGAAATAATTGCTATCTCCATTAAGAAATTATGTAGTCACCCTTTGGTCGGCAAACAGGACAAGTAGATGAAGGCTGCTTCCAAAAAAACATGGCTTATTTCCCAAAATTTTATTTTGTTATTTAAATCGCAGAGGAAACCAAACAATTTATAGATATACTATTATGTGTGGTAGGGATGTTCCATTCGCTAGTATCTCAACAACATCATCCAATACTTAAATATACGACTGGGCATCAGTAGTATTTTGAAACAGGCGTCATGACAGAAATGGAAATTTATGTAATTGTTCTATTGTTACAAGCAAATTGTCTTTTTGGAGAACTCTGAATGAGAACACTGGCTTAAAAAAGGCCATTTGAACATAGGCTCTTTGTGTGCAATCGTCTTATTTTGGAGGCAGAAATCTGTACGTTCACCTAGTTCAGTGTGGCAAAAACAAATATCACAACGTGGTGGTGATTCTAAATTTCTAAATTGAATGATACCGCTAGAAAGCCACGGCAGTTGAAAACTATTACTCTATGAGAACAAACAGAAACTGTAGAGTGCGGTTTAAGCCGGATGACAAGATATAGCGAACAAGTTTTTGGTAAATATAATAAAATTAGGAAACCCTTAATACGTTTAATACTTGGAACTAAATCCTTCACAGATATTTACAGCTTAGCAAACGAAACGTGACTAACTTAGTTGTTAAAGTAAACCTCCGTACGCAACCCCTTTTTAACCAGTAAGTTATGCGCAAAATTACTATAGGTTCTACAACGCTTTCAGTTTTTCCAACGAATGAGTCCGAAGTAATATTTGCTTTTGTCAATAAAAACTTCTTCATACTTGTCTTTGATTACTCTGTGTAGTGCAACCTATCTACAAAGTTTCACGGATGCTTTTAAGCTAATATCGTTGTACCAAATGAGGCTTTTACGATTTCTTTTGAATTCAATATGTTTTCGAAATTACGTTTCAAATGGGAAGAGTAAAAATGTTGCAGGGTTTAGTTGACAGTATGACATTTATAAAACGTTAAAAAGCCCCAGCTTGAAATACGAGGAGTTATCGATTAATTTCTATTTAGAAAAATGCACGACTTTTAGATGATAGTTTATGTTTTTTGAAATATTCACCTTAGCAACAATACTTGTTTCCTTTCCTTCACACGACTTCTCGAAACAGAAAGATAACTCTCTTTTTGACGGCTTTTTTTTCAACAAAATAAAAAGAAACCGGTGTTGGCAAGATCCGTGTAGGAAATTTAAAGTTCTAGCGACATATGTGAAGGTGCATTATCATGGTGTAGCAAATTTCCACACTAACTAGATGTTTGTAAATCAGTACACAGTTGTTCACAAACTTGAGAAAGGCAAATCTCTGTATACCAATTACAAGACGCCGACGATTTTTCTTAAACAGCCTTTCATCGGACGGACACCAATTGAGCACTTTACTACTCCAGGTAAAAATGTATACCGTTGCCGGACACACCAATTCTGCACCAAGGACCAAACGGAGCCCGACCAATTGAGCACTTTAGATTAACCAATTGCGCACTGTATTACTAGTTTGTTCATTAACAAACTAACAAGTTATCAGGTGCTGAATTAATGCAAAAAGTTATCTTTCTCGGCCAAATAAAAATCAAAAAGTCATAGTAGGCCTTCTTTTATTAAAAAAATTTATTAGCAATAATTATGTTATTACATTGCAGTGTATATTCAGAAAAATCATAATTTATATTATTTCATTTATCGCAAATAATAGATGTGTTTCGGGGAAAATATAATTTTGATGATGAGGTTTCCCAATACCAAACGAGTTACAAATTGGTTTTTAATGATATCGTTAAAATTTGACTTGTGTGCTAATAATAATTATAAATTGAAATAAAAAGATTAACATTACAAAGTGGACACAGGTCAAAGTGCTGAATTCGCCTGTCTCAAAGGGTCGCTTTGAAAAGGTACCTGATGTACCGGCGAACTGAGCACCAGGCAGGCTCAGTTCGCCGGTCTACATTTATTACATGAGAGCTTGGTGCTCAATTGGCGTGGACCCCTTCCATAGCACTATCGCTTTCAACACAAATAGCTACTGAACGTCGTGAACTTCTGGATATTGATAACTAACTGTAGATCTCTAACAACTATTGTCGCAAAAAGTTACTATTTTGGTGACTTCAATCACATGTCAAACCTTTTTTATAATCGTAGAAAACCATTTACCGAGGAGCAGTTTGTAAGTAAAGGCTCAAATGCCGACATCCAAGAAACAGATAAACTCTTGCGATTTATTTTTTTTATTAAACTAAGGAAGCATACCTGCACTATCTCTATGAGAATTAATACAATATTAATAATGATTTAGTAACAAGCGATTGTTAGATTTATCAATACAATTAGTAATAATTTTAGATTTAATTACAATTCCAGGAACTGGATATATAATAGGCATTCTTACTTCCTTCCTACATTTTGGAAAATTAATGTTTCTATGTATTATGCTCCTGTTACCCCCTAATATAGTTCCCTTAATTTTATCATTTTTTAGGTATTCTTGTAGCAGCTCCAAAGACTAGACTAAGCCACCTACAAAATTTGCGTATTACTTGCTGCAAGATAACTTGATTGTTTCAACATTGTAAACTCTAAATCTTTGATGGTAAGTGTTTTTGTTTAACGTCGACACAATTGTTTATTTTGGAATTGTTCCTTTAATTGACAAAGATAAAATAGCACTATCAAGCTGGAAGTGCCAATAAATCATAAATGTTAGATTTTTTTACCTTCATCGGTGTTGCTATAGTCTACTTGCGAAATTAATCTTAGTATTGTTAAGTGCTTCATTCGCTATTGCATATTACCGCACTCAGTATGGTAATGTCTATTATATTTTATATATAAAACACCTATTTACTTTTTATTAAACAACAAATACACTGAACCAGAATTCATGTCATTAAACAATAATAACAATTTTATGATTTATGTAAATTAGTTGTGAAGTACTTGCAGTTTGTAATACTTAGTCCAGACGACGAAAGTTGAGCTGCCGACTTTGTAATGAAATTAATATCTTGGTTTAAGCTGCTAGTTGAAGTGCCGATGTTGCAGACCTCGCCGAGTATGTTTGGCTCCATGATCTTCTTGTTTTATTTGGAATGTTCTATGTAACCTTCGGCTACAGTATCAAACCGCCAGCCACCATGCGTTTTAACAGTTAACAAGCCCGCTCCGGCGTCTACAAGCAGTGATGCAGATGATCGCCGAAAGCAATGCCCCGTATATTGTTGTGTATTTGAACAATTTAAGAAATATGTAATAATACTTGGCATTTTTTCAATCATATTAATACCAACTGGCTGTGGAGGGCACTCAGTATTGCTATACCCAATAAAAAATCTGATGTGAGTAGGGTTGTATGGTCGAAGTGCTCCGTACTTTCGGATTAATACCACCAAAATTACTTTTTCGATATTACCAGTAGCCACAAATGATTCTCGCTGTATTTTGGTTTTTGTATTTGGAATGAGAATGCGAATACATTGTCCTTCATCTATAACATTCCGTTAATTCTTCACGCCTTCAGGCGCCTGGAGGCCCTATTATTAATACAACCTGGGTCAGAAGGTTTTACCATCCGCTTCTTGTAGAAATTTTGTAATATCAGCTCTATTCAAAATGTTTGCCTTCTTGGGTCGATAGTCCTCGAATTTTCTTTTTAAAAATTCAATTAAGTGAACGTACTTACTGATATCTATATTGCGTTTTACCGATATCATCGAACGCAACATGTCGTAATATACCCAGAGCGATGAAGGTTTATGAAGTTTTGATAGTTGTTCAAAGTTTGCCAAAAGGTCCTTATCATTATGGATATTCTTGATCCCGTTAAGGGTACAGTATTGTTCCAACTTGTGGTAAGTTTCTTCATACCTTAATTTCGACTTTTCGGGAAGCTAAGACGCTACAACCTTTTCTGCCGCTGCGTCAATGTCCGACGGAACACTTACTATCAGAATCAGATTCAGTCATTTTTAGCAATTTTTACTTTTTGCTTGCAGTATTTGCAAAATGTGACTAAATGTGACAAAATAAACAAGCGTTCTTTACAGTAACACAAACCATTATTTTAGCAACAAGCACAACGACCCCTTTATTAAAGAAGAAAATAATTCAATTAATTTAGAATGTTACGTCACATATTCTGCCATTTTTTGTAATAATATGAAAACTTCAACGATGAAGATAAACTACTGAACGTTTGCTTATGGCACTTTTGTCCAGTCAAATGGTGCTCAAAAGGGGCGAATAGGGGAAAATTTTATATTTGGTTCCTATAAGTTTTTTGGGTCGCTGTACACGAATATCAGGTTCTCCAACAAAAATTTTGACCTGAAACGTTTTTTTTAAGCAAAAACAGTGTAAAAAACCTATTTTTTAAGTTTCTCTAAAATTAGCCGAAAGCTATCCATTTTTCGTAAATTTTGATCCTATATGAAATGAAAGAAGATAACATTTTCTAGATTTTATGTACTTGAGGCTTTTTTCTCCGATCAATCGTTCAGCCCCGAGAGTGCCGCTAAACTATAGTCCAGTCAAATGGTACAAAATAGGGGAAAGTTTTGGAGTTTTGATATTTGGCCATATAGGAACCAAATATCGAAGTTCCACCAAAACTTTCCCTTATTTTCTACCATTTGACTGGACCATAACTTCGCTGCGCTCTGGGGGCTGAACGATTGGTTGGAAAAAAAAACCTCAAGTGCATAAAATGTAGGAAATTGTATCTTCTTTCATTTACTGTAGGTTCAAAATTTACGAAAAATGGATAGTTTTCGGGTAATTTTAGAAAAACTAAAAATAAATCGTTTTTTTACACCATTTTTGCTTAAAAAATATGTTTTCGGTCAGAATTATTGTTGGTAAACCTGATATTCGTGTACGACGACCCAAAAAGCATATAGAAACCAAATATCAAAACTCCACAAAAAATTTTCCCCTATTTTCTACCATTTGACTGGACTCGTTCGATTGCCGCAAAACTCGGCTCATGCTTATAATTAATAGTAATATCCCAAGTGACGCTTTCTGTCAGAATGTTTTGCTAAGAAATTTGTCAAGTAAATTTGTCGCTCAACAAGAATTCCAAGAATTTTGGGGAAGAAAATTTACGAGACATATTTCTTCAGAGCAAAACATTCTAACAGAAAATCGTAAAAAATAGTCAGGCTAATTTACATGCACGCAGGATGTTCGGCGTTATTATTTCCTGAATGAACAGTTAAAAATCAGTTGGTGAAGGGCCTTGAATAATCATGTTAAAATTATTCACAAGCGATTAAATTTTGACACATTTTTAACCGCGTCTAAATTTTGACGTTGGAATTTATGTCATTATTAAACTGACAGAAACCATAGTGATTACGTATTATTATGGATATGAAGGAAATAATCAAACTTGTATCGTTGATATCTATAAATTATTGAAGTAGTGGCGTAATCTTTTTCGCCATTAACTAGCGAATACTACCGCGCATTCGGGAAAAATTACACGAAAAATACTTCTACATCTTCAACATCTGGTAGAATTCACGAAATGGTAGGTTAATTTTTAATTATAGTAACCTACAGATTTGACTTAAATCTAATATTTAGTTAATTTTGTTTCGAAGCAAACCTTTCAAACACAACTGCGGATTTTCCTTGTTTACTAAATATTTTCTTTAAACGTGCATCAAGGATAATTCCTAATACCGCTGATACTGAACGAAGTAGTTTTTAGCAAATTACTAATTACTCCAATTTCAAGCAGAAGAATGAATGGAAACGCTTAAGTACCTAATACTTTGAAATTAAAGTGAACATACCTATAATCTCCAGTACTGTTGCATAATACGAAAGTGATATCCGATAACGAGCACTACAATGCTGTACAGTATTTAATATTCCTTTACCGAATGTACCGTTGAAGAATCTGAAAAGAAATAAAAATGTTATAGTAAAACCACTCACTGTGAGAATCAGTAAAATCGACGATATATTCATAAGTATTTAGAACAATTAATTGAGTAATCTTAGAAATGCATACTAAACGATACATCGTAAACTTCCACGTCAATTCGTAATAAGCCTGAAAATTTCTATATTCACGTATTTCACTAAAACATTTGAAATTTATTATTTTATTCGGCAATTACGCCCAAGTTATATTTGACTATTAATAAGATTTCAAGAACGTAATTCGAGGCAAGAAAATGTAAATCAGTGCTTCCAAGTAGCGGTATTACGCTGTTTTTTACATTTTCCTGTTATTAGACTTTCGTTTAATTAAAAATTAAATTGCTGCAGTAAACATTTACCGTCATATTTCTTCCCTGTAATTCCCTCGAAAAGCAAAACGACGCATTTCAAAAATTAATATTCCGGTACGAGGGACCAACCAGAAAGGGGTAAATAACAGCTAAGTTGGAATTAGATTATTAAATCTTAGCTAATAACAGTTACAAAGAAACGCAGTAATGAAAAATGCGGGCGTAGTTATGATTGTTACTTGTTAAAAGCAGAGAAATTGAAAAAGCAGGTACATTCCGTAACGCCCAAAAATATGACGCAGTTTTTTGACGCAGGTACACAGAAAATAGGGGGAATATCTTGTGACATAATATAACATGTCCTTTCTTTACATATAACCCGTCGCGAAGTTTTTTCATATGTAATCCCATCCTCCATGAAACTAAAATCCCTAGAATGCAAAGAATACTCTTATCGCTTTGATGTTTTACGAAAAAAATGGAAAGGAATCTAAACATCCTCTGAGATGTGACGCTTGGTTGTTGATAGAATCGAACATGGTTGTTTGCTGTAGAGCAGGGTTTTGGTAAATACTAAAAATTAGTCTCCGTTGCTTTCACGGAGCATTCTTCTTTAAACTTGTTTAGAGGGCACAGCTTCGGCTGTTCTAGAAAACTGTGTCAATAATTTCCCTTAGGGAAAGTTTCAAACTTGACTGGACTGCAGACAAGAAGCAACTTGTTTAAGTTTCGCCCCACATCCAAGAGTATTCAAATCGGGTTTCGAAGCGACGTTCAACTGATTTCAACAGCGAGAAAATTATGAGCAGGAGTAAATGGTATTGTGAATCGTACTATTAATGATAACATTTGGAAGTTAAGTCGTTGTGCTGTGTAGAAATACATTCAGTAATTTAAAATAAAATATTGCAATGTTATGCTTATGACTAGATATTTAAACAAATAAATACATTAGAACAGTTATTCGTTATCAAAATTATTTTGAACTAAGCTTGCATAAATTTTGTACATTTCTAAGTCAGATTGACTTAGCTCAAGGTATATTTGGTTATTTACTCTATCTTATGTATCATTGAGCTGATATAATCACTACGTACAGTTCATAAACTGTTCAGTTGATAAATTATTATAACATGACAGTCTTTTTCCCAAGTAGGAGCGTGTATTTGCATTATTCTCAGTTTAAAATTATTTATAAGTAAATAAATTATTTTATTTACAAAATAACTTTCTGGTTACAACTCATATCAATCCTGTAGATCTTTGCTAACTTCGGCAGACGAACCTTCACCTATCTATAGCAACACCTGACACTCTGCGACGACGCGCGACATGGACTTTCATACTCCTACAAACATCCAGCTGTCCACCTCCATTGTCCATAGTGATAATTCTTTTCAAATGATGACCCACGATGTTAAAATTTACAGTCCTGTATATCTCTGCTACAGGCAACTGTCTATCTTCATATATAGCGATGATTTCATACAACTAGTGATCCACGATGTAGACCTTTACACTCATCACACATATCTTGAGTTTCAAAACACTTAACTAGTGCTACTATAATATAGCATACAATCACATCACGAGAGCTGCTACAATTCAACGTTAAGTAATAATTGTTAGGTGATATAAAGACATAAATAATTTTATTTGTAAAAATTACTGCAGAAGTCGAATTGCAATTATGTCTGGAAAAAATAACTATACGAAGCGCTTAAACAGTTTTTATATTCACAGTTGGCAAACTGGAGTTGCAACCTTAAAAATACATAAAAGCACAACTCCATCAAAATAACTATTCTGTGTTAATATGTCATTTCCATCGACATAAAGTTATAATCTGTTTTCATCCATGAACAAGACGACATCAATTTCTGAATTGCTTAATATCATATTGCTCGTTTTATTGGATATAATTTCCTTAATACTACAATTAAGTAAAGTTTGTGCGTTTGATAAGTAAAAAAGAGTAATTATATTTATTTAGAATTTTTTGCAGGTAGTTCCCCTTTTAATAGGTTGCATAGGTTTTAAGGGAGATTTATGTTGGTTTTTATTCGCAGAAGCAAACGCCTTCCCTTAATTTTAATATTCTTTAAATTGTAAGTTGTTAGAATTGTGGGCTTCCTACTATTACTAGGAGAAAAGATATAATAAAGTATGTTGACAAAATAACATGTTGCTTTCCAATTTTCCCAATTTCCTGTTGTAGAAAATTTTCCAACTTCATTTCTTTTCGACAAACTTAACGAAACACAAAGGCCCGTATTCAATAGGAAGCTTCAGTAATTCTTTCTGCGAACCTGCAAAAATCAATAAATTGCGTTTTTTATGTAAGTAGTAACTTATATACTGAAATAAATTTATATGTATCCGATGCTGTCACGATGAAAACGATTATTAATATAGTATGAGAAAAAATTTACTCCATCAAAGGTACCTTTGGAATTTTGAAGTCATGTGTATTAGGTATAGAACCAGAAAATTATATTTAATTCTTGTTGCACTTCAATTTAAAAAATGCAGCCTTGTAAGAAAACTTACTAAATTTAATACATAACTCGAGCTACGCAGCCGTTTGTAACTTACACACGCGTATATTAATTATGCACTTATCGCACTTGTCTAGTAAACAATTATTATTCTGCAATTACTACATTCAGAGCTTCCTCCTTTATTATAGATGAACTACTAGAATCTTGGACTTGCATCTGCCTATTGACAATACATGTTGAATAATATAGACTTCCGCAGTTTTGCAGTTTTAAATATAGTTCCTGAGTCAGTATTGCTTTTCTATTGCATCCTATTGCTTCATTTTGTTTCGCTATTCTGAACAAATGTCTTCTGTATATATTTTTATTTTCATTATTAGCTTTGTTTTTCATTTTCGTTCGTAGTCCTGTAGGATATTACAGCCATTCCTCTCCTGTAATATCATTTATGTTTAATATTTTGAAACTATTTTGAATGTCTTCTTATATGCGATCGCAACAGGGATTTTTCTAACGAAGCCTACAGGCCGGAGACCGTAAGCAAGGGTATAATGGTAGTATTTTCGAGAATCTTCGTGTACTGCATTATTGAGTTCATTTGAGGCTCTCCTCTACGATTTGCTATTGGATCAATATAGCTACCGACCTTCACCTTGCTCATACCGCCGTGCCTGAGCTGCTCTCTCTACCTCCAGTACTCACAGCAGCGAACTTTTCTGGACTGGCCAAGGAGAAACACATCTTTACCAGGGAAACGACTGACTTGGAGACGATCACCGCCTACATTTGGTTAAGTTGCTACGGACTTGTGTTGTTTGATTTACGTATTTATGTCATATTAAATGTTTGCGTGTAAACGTTTAGTGTTGAAAATGTGAGACGTAATAAGACAATACACTTTAGCCGTGCTTTTCTAGAGTTGTGTATATTTATGGTGTTTTATACACATTTGTAGGCCTCTTTGGTAGTTTTGTATTAGCAACGTGACGTTTCAATCTAGCTACCTCTTAGATTTTCCTAATATTTAAGAGGACTAAGACCGATTTTACTAATGTAAAACCTAAGTCCGTTCCTTGGTCCGGCCGTCCTTTTACAACATCTGGCTAAAATACAAAGCTTTCAAAATAAAGTACTCAGAGTCGCCATTAACTCTCCATGGTTTGTCAGAAGCAGTCACATACCTGACGAACTAGGAGTACCGGAAATCGAAGATTTCATCCATTCCGTCACCAAACAGTTTTTCGAAAAACTCAGATCTGCCCAGCTGCGCGCACTATGCCTTGGGAACGAGAAACATGAATACGCGCTTGTCAAGGAAATTAACCCTAGACGTTTATATACAAGCGATTAGTGATTATATAATAAGTAATTATAATTTAGTGACAGGAATTCCTTTAGAGCGATCCGAAATTGATTATAGTAAATGTCAAGTTATGTATTGCACCCAGTGTGCTGATCTGACTGTTCTAATATTAAAAAAAAACATATCCAGTTAAAGAGCAGTTGGCGCCCAACAAATTGTCAGGACTTTGTCATGCACCGCCATGGTATGATCCTATTTTGATATGCAGCGAACAAGCAGAGATACAGAAGTGACCATCCTTCCTTTATAGAACTATTTATATTTTTTCAGCTGCTCTCGCTTATGCATTATAAAAACAACTTGATTATGATGCGAAACATTTTTATTGACAAAACAAGCAATTATAAAAGCCTCAAACAATACTTAAGGACAACACGTTAATTGCGCATCCATTAACTTTTAGCTCAAAACATTTGCATAAATTATCTTGGAAACGTTGAAATAAAGGGGTGTACATTGTACTACAGCAAATTAAACAAAAGTATGAAAATCTACAAAATTAAGCTTTCATCTATAAGAATGATATGTGGAAGAAGTACACTGAATAGAAGTATTGAATTTAGTTTGTGTTTTAGGTACATTCCAATAAAGGACACCCGCGCTGAAAAGCTGAACTTGCAAGAGAATCGATTTATTGAATCTATATATTTTCGAGCAGCGCAATTAAGAGAAAAAATGCGTCCCTTGTTTACAATAAATATCGGGGTAAAAACGAACGTAGTTGTAAACGTCACTAAATCGGATGTATTAGATACAATACGAGTAAAGCATGCGAGGCGGCACAAGGAGGGCACAAAATTCGTGCTCCACTATGGGCTTCAAACCCTCTAATTACATCCCGAAAAGGCAGTTAGCATCCCCTATTATCTTCCTTGTTGGGTATACTCGTTAGTGTTTGCCCCTATTTCTTAGATCACGACTTCCTGCTCCAAAATATTCGTCCAAGGCGGTGTGGCTGTGTATTAGATTAGCATCAGAACTGGCTTAAATATTTGGGGGAATTTATTATTATGTCTGCCTGAATGTAGATGTCCTTGGCATTTTAAATTGGGGCACAATTCGTCCATAGCTGGAAGCATGTTCTCCAAATCGAGCTATTTATCTCAAAATAAATAATCGCTATCAGGGCTTGGCTGCCCCAATTTACAATCAAAGTTTTAATTTATAGGATATCAGATAAAACTTCCCCAAATTCTATTTATTGTGGACAAAAACACGGAACGCACTCGGGGCAAATTGTTTTACGAGTTGGTAAACTAGGAAACTTGGGAATATATTTAGAGCAGAACTTCATTGCTCCTCGTCGGTTTTAAAATGCGTCAGGCCACTTCTCAGCGTGGTGCTGCTGTTTAGGTGACCGGATGTGGGTTTGTTTGTATTGATTTTGTGATTTAACCGGATTTTGAATCCGGGCCGAGTGTGATAATGACGCTCCTCGTGGTCTCGATGCGGTTACTGTCCCCCGGAGCGTCATATCGCCTTCTATTACATCAGCACCCTCGTCGGTGGCGCTGTTCACCAGATACTTCACCGTCGGTGACATTGTTTTGCTTTTTGAAGTACCCAACGGCCCGTGTAGACTCGCTCCATTGTCTGCTTCGTTATTTAATTAACGGAATTTTCACTCGAGAGCACTTTCGTGATTTCTCCACGTTCTGTTCTTTCAGATGGGTAAAAAAGGAAATTAACTCCCCAGTGCTTGTATGAGCGCAGCACTACACATTTATTTGATTTAAAACTGGTGTTTCATTATTTCAGTGGATCATAAGTAGCTATACCGTAAGCCGTGTGGCCATTAAGCCACTGATCGAACCCCATGTTGCCATACACCGGCTGTTGTTTATTATCAAGTCAAATTGCTGCAGAGTCTAATGCCAAGCTATTCACAGATGCGAAATCAACTTTTGGTACAACAGCCATAAAGGCAACCTATCAACCTATTTCAGCGGTTCGATATTGGGGAAAAGGTATTAACAGTTATAGCTGGTGAGAGTTGTAACTAAAGCCAAATTTTACAAAATTATCTGGTTATCTTGTTTCATTCTCCGTGAGTGAAATTAACTCTGCTGCTGTGTTCTCATTGGTGTAACTTCCATACATACTTATTACATTTGCCACGCAGTATTATTATACAGGCACTATTTCATGGAAAAAATATTTTACAGGAAAAATGAAAACCGAGAAAACAGTCAGCAAAAAATTGTACATTAACAATGCTCTGATCAACAACAGAAGGCAGATGCGAGCGGAAGAAAAAGAGAAAGAAAACGAAACAGAGTGCAAGAGGGATCCAAACAAGAGAAAATTGTTGAAAACGGCGAGAACAAGAAAAAACAAGACAAGTGTCTGAGTGATTTAAAAGGAGAAAAGATAAGAAGATTAGGGTTGTTGTCAAAAGGAAAGTAGGTGAGATACATGCATCAAGAGATAATAACAGTAATGGCGAATCTGAAGAATACAGCGATGTAACTATACTGAAAATATGTACATGGAACGTTAAAAGTTTAAAAGAAAAGGAATGGGAGATAACAGCAGAGTTGAGAGTTAAGAATTGACTATATAGGAATTACAAAAATTAATAGAAAAGCTAGGGAATTACACATCTGTAAAACAGCTATTATCTGTACTGGTCTGTGGTATGCGATGGAAAAATACAAGATAAGCATATGAATAATATGAAGAGACAAAATGCCTAAAAATTAAAATATAATAATTAACGAAATAATATTATAAATTAAAATTACAAAAGTAACCACACAATAGTATTAATTATGTTACGTCAATGGAAGAGTGATTAACAAAAACGAAGGAATTAAATGGTAAATGTTCTGAACTATAATAATGCACGAAATATGAGCGAAAATGTGGTAATAGAATTCCGTGTGCAAAACTATCCAAAAATAGAAAATATCCATTTTATGAGCAATGAGATCCACAAAATAACAAAGGGGGAGCAAGCAAAAAGAAGAATTCGACAATTGGCTACTGCCCAAGGCACAAAGATATCTTGGATAAAATACTGAAATTGGAAACTAGTACTATCTATTAAGAACGTCGGTCAAAAATTAAAATAGAAAAATAAATAAAGAAAAAATAAAATTTCATAGACTGTGCTACTCAAAATGAAAAAGGTATTTCATGAGCCTTTAAACCACAATCTACAAAAGTGAGGAGAAGATCGCACATTGAAGAAGCGTGTAGTGATTAAAAACAGTATTTTTGGTCGCACCGAAAACCTGCGGAGTAACAAAACTAACAAATAGGAACATCGAAAGCACGAATTGGTGGACATAGGAAGTTAAAAAGTTAAAAAGGAGGTGGAAAACATACCCGGTCAAGAAAAACACAAAACACTAGGAAAATATAAACAAATAAAAGTGCAGCTAAGAAGAATAACAGAAGATGAATAGAAAATTACATGAAAAGACTTCGGACAATGGATGACAAAAGCATACAGAGAAAGTCGAAAGCCATTTTTGGCACAATGGAAAGTATCTACAACGCCAAAGAAAAATGTGACACTCAACAATTACTGGAAACGTGGAGATAGTATTTTAAAGAACTACTAGAAATCGAAGACGTATTTACGAAAGCGCTTATTATCAAAAATGTGAAACTACAGAACAATTACATTGTTAGATTTTGCACCAACGGTATTTGCCAAAGTAGTTGAAAAAGGGTGAAGAGGTCAATTAGAAGAGACCCCGGAAAACGCACAAATATGATTCAGACCAAACAGTGGTGTGGAAAATAAATGTTTTACCTTAAAGCAAATCATTGAAAGAGCAATTGGGGAAAAAGAACTATACAAGCGTAAAAAGAAAGAGAATGAAGATATGAAGAATGTTGTAAACAACAGGAATACAAGAAAACATAAAAAGAAACTCACAAAGCTTATACGGGACAATTAATTACTATATGTAAAATCACAACATAAAACATCCGAAATCTTACAGATGACAAAAAAAGTAATGCAGCGATGTATTGGGCTCATTGCTTCTTTTTTTTTAGTACTGGGCAGTAGATAAAGGGATACGAAGTGGATCACTGGAGGAAAATATAGAGACCTCAGAAATATGCTTTATTCAAAAGAGCAGACAACGTTAAATAGCAATTTACAAATATATAAGACAGAATTGACCATGTACAACGTGTGTATCAACCAAGACAAAATAAAAATATAAACATCACATAATACAAGCGGAAATTTTTTAATATAATACATCGGAACAGTAATATTGTAGAATGGAAGATTAGATGACGACTTCGGTCGCTAAAAGAATAGCAGCAGCATGAAGACTGTTCAGTAGTATAGAACATACCTTCTTAAAGAATAGTGGAATTCCTAAAAAAAAACTAACAGATACATGCAAACAAAATAAAGACCATCAGAATTAGAAACGGATTGGAGTCATGGACAATCATGGAAAAGCAAAAAAAAACAGAATCGACAGAACAAAATGAGACTCTTGGGGAAAATATAAAATAATAGAATTATGGACAAAATATGTAGCGAAATATTTAGAGAAAGGTTAAATACAAAATCAGCATCATGAGTGAGGAAGGGCTAACTAGAGGACTGAATGAAGAAAGACCAATCAAAAAGAAGCAGAGAGAAAACGAGGAAAATATGGAGGGAACAACAAAGGAAAATGGTGGAAAAACAGGAGAAACTTATAAAATAACACCGATATGCAAAGAAACCATAAATAATTACAGAACATTCAACTTCACAAACCGCTTTACACCCCTAAGAATACACAAGGATTAATCAAGCCTGTAAGCTTGTTACAACATCCTTCGTCTTGGGTGATGCTTAAGGTCCAACATTACTTCTTATTTTTGTAAAAATAATTACTTTTTGTCAAGAGCACAGTTTAACATTTATTAAAATATTAGCTAGCTTCACCTGAACATTTAAAAATTATTCCACAGGACATATTCATATACGATTATATCTGAAAATAAGAATACAATTTTGTTTTAGATCTGTGAAAAATAATTTTCTCGTTTTGTAGTTACTAGGTTTTTTATTTTGTGGATTTTCTTGAACAATGGGTCTTCATACCTGTTTGAGCAATCTTCAGTTTTTGAAGAAGAAGTACATTTAATAGTGTTTTCATTATTTTCAATCTGTTAATTAACACATGCTTAATTGTTACTTTAATTAAAACAATTACTTACACCTTTTTTGTGTAAAAGTCAGAAAGTCGAACCGTATCCTTGTGGATTTGTTATATTTATATAATTTCATTTCTGTGCTTTTCTTACTCGTTATTATGATATCCAGCACCTATTTGAAGTTCTATAAAGTTTCAGCTAAACATTTTGTTTCATATATTTAAGGTTATAAGCTAAATGTTCGACAATACTAATTCCTTGAATATATTTGTTGCAGTTCGCTTTTAGAACTACGTTTTCTGTTGAGTTGTATGGTGCAAAGTATGAGCCATTAAAGCAGATAGGTCGCAGAAGAATTGACTCTTTTAAAATGTGATGTTAGAGAAGTGTACTTCGCATACCATGGACTGCAAAGTGAACCAATATATCCGTCAGTGATGAAATTGAAAAAAAACAACAATTATCGCAAGCTGTACATGAGAGCATAGTAACAAGAGATCAATGAAAAAACCAATTAGGTTAGGCTGTGATATGTATTATACGTTTGGCAGTACTGAAGTGTATTGTCAGTCTATGTCAAATTCGAGATTTGCAGGTTAAGTTTTACGTCAGTCTGTGTCAAACAACAAATAAAACCTAACCTACTAATCTCGAATTTGACATAGACTGACAATACACGTCAGTACTGCCAAACGTATAACAAATATCACAGCCTACCCTAATTGGTTTTTTTATTGATCACTTGTTATAATACTTTGGTCAGATAACACGCAAAACGATGAAAAACTAGTAATTACTGAATGACAGAATGAAAAGCAACAAGGCAATTTCCAAGGCCATGTGCAGTCCCAGTGAAATAATTAACAAATGGCTACTTAACTCAAACTGCAAGGCAAGGAAAGACGAGATGATCAATCGAATAGGAAAGGTTAACAGACAATCAAGAAGACCATTAACCACGACTCCTCCGAAGAGAGGTAAACAAAGAAGAAGAAGATACTACAACGTCATTTGACACCTCTAATATAATGGTAAATATTCCTCGTAGGAACTATACTTTTCTGTCCAATACTTCTTCGTTTACCGTCGCTTCTGTATATTGTGCGTTATTACAATTATCCTAAATAGTGAATTATGCATTTTTAGTGGGTACCCCAATTACATAAAGTAAAATGTATTGCAAGAGATACGATAAACTTGAAAATCGACACCAAACTCACACACTATCCAGATGCTTTGCTTTTCCTTTTCTGCAACTACTTGAAGAGTGTAAGAAGCTCTCTTGTCCCACAATACCTATACTTTAACTTTATACGCTAATTAGCTGATTGCGAGAAACGTATGCTAGTTTCTAGATTGTAGATTGTAGCCCTGAAATAAACAGACCTGAAGGTCTCAAGAAAGAAGAAAAAGAAGTATTCTAGTTGAATGAAAAACAAACGTCTTCGCATATTTCTCTAATAGTAAAATTTTTTGCATTGTTTCCAGCTATACTTATAGATATATTACGGATGATCTGATCAACTATTATTAGACCTATTAACTTTGTAGGCAATTCTTAGCCAGTAATTAAGTATTTGTTAGTGTAGACGCGCCTACTCTGACAATAATTATTATATTTTGGTCAGCAGTAGCCATTATAGTAGTACAATAAGCAGTTACGTGGTTAATATTTACTGCAAACCGTGCTTTTCAGACGTTTTAACGCACCTAAATGTTAACTTTTAAACTTCAATCTTACACATATTCAAGCCCTTGCCGTAAGCTAGTTGTCTACTAATTTTTATAATTTGTGTTTAACGGCTGTTTTAAAGAAACTTCTCACTGGAATATTCAACAAACATTTGAAATAACTACCTAAACACTTTTTGCTAAAAATCAGAGGGCAATCTTTCTATTGAAAATACAATTTGGTTTCGAGTTGAATAAACTCCGAACATTACCACAGGGCTAAAAACAGAAAGATAATCACAGATTTATGGTTAATACTTGTTCCTTCTTCTATGTGGTAAATCAAAGCTAAATGCAGCACATGGCGTCTATATAGTAAGTGTGCCTATAATTCGATACTCTACATTTCTGTTACGTCTGTGGTAAGTTACTTAATCTCTACGGGTTTACATTCCTGCTCTTGAGGTTTGACGGTTATCGAATCCGTATATGTGTACAAGGCTATGCGTTTACGAACACGTAGATATCTGCATATGATTAAAGCTTACTGGGTATGAACTGGTTAAATTATCTGGCTGGATATTTTTCTGTCCAATTCAAAAATAAATATTGCCAGCAACAGATCAACGTGCTATATTGGCCATTCAAACATACATATATGTCCATTACTTCTATTTATAGCTTTTTGAAGCATTTCCGCGCTACTTCACGAAATACCCAGTACCTTAACCCTATTAACAGCTTTCATATATTCAGAATGAATATCAATAAGCTGCTTGCGTCAATCCAGGACTGTGTTTTGCCTCAATCCAGGACTGTGTTTTGCCTCTTATAATTACTTTTTTTTTATTTTCATATTTTCAAAGCTTCATTAAACTTTTGTCTATCATTCTACTTCTACTGTAGATTTGATTAGAATATTACGTAATATTGTTGAGAAAAATACTGATTTTGTTTTAGTTTAGCTCCAATGCAGTTAAGAAAAATTCTAAGGTGTTGAAACGTTTATGATATGTCAATCATGAATGTCAACATATTGTTTCAAATTACATTTTCAAATATAATATGTTGCACAAGGTGTTATGAATAATATGTCAAGCTTAATATTGTTTTCCCATTAAGGTCCACATATTCACAACTCTACTTCTTCTTCTATTAAGAGAGATGTTCTTTTCTGGTTAAAATAGAATAAATTACATCTTAAAATATCTTCGAGGCAAGTGGAAGGATCGAAAAAAGTCTGAAGGTCTCCCCTTTTTCCATCCATGCTATTCCTTTGAGCCGCTAATGTTTCCTCCCTTTTGGACTCATACATATAAATTTGTTGCGCTAGTATATCGTCGCTCTCAGTTTATAGTTTCCATGATTATATTACAAGACTCTGGAAACGATTACACAGTTCAAAGTATAGAAGTTTCTGTATAAACTATAAAAAGCATCTTGATGTATAATTTCTTATTTATTCTGAACAATTACCTGGTATCACGTTAGATGATTAAATCAAACAGCTTTGATTCAATGCATCGATTCATCTGTTTTCAGTATAACTTGCATGAACTAAAAATATGAAAAATATATAGCGATACGTTTATAAAGTACCTTTTATAATTTATATACAGCGAAAAATCTAGACCGTTCTTGATTTCATCCTCAAGACACCCTCTTTTCTACAATTAATATTTTTACAAGTTCATTAGAACTTACATTACTGGTTCTACCCTTTTAACGTTTTGAAGTAGAGCAGCACGAAAAAGTACACTATTTCAGGAAAGAGGTTAAAAATTTACAATTAAATAAAAGCTCTTTAAATACATTAATTCTACCCAAGCTAAGACATTTAAAAGAAAATTTAAGACTTTCTACTCTGTGCCCATCAACAATGGAATCAATTTGTTTCAGATTTGGTTTGGTGCAAGCGTTTTGCAATTTCGAAATCTTCGTCTGATATGTGTCGTTTATATAAAGTCTACATAATTGTTTACTTTACATTTACTTCTCGTTCGATTAACATACATGTGTACAAAATATCTGGAGGGAGTTATCTAGCAACAATAACCCAATTTACACAATAAGGTACATCTTGAAATTCTAATAAATTTTAAACTATACACAACTAAAAATTATTCAACCTTAAAAAGTGTTTATACTAAAAGAATTGATTACTTATTTCTAGTTATCTTTTTTTCATATAGAAACATTTCAGTAAGTGCACAAAGTGTAATAATTATATCACATGTTAAGTTGCACAGTCGAGGTCTTTATTCATGCGGCAACGACTAAGATTTTTGACATTTTGTGCATTTTGTAAGTTAAGCGTTAACTAATTAAAGTCAGAAGAAACTAGTAGTTATGATTGGATTATCGTATAACCCCGGAGCGATAACAAGAGATGAGTTTTATATTAAAGTGCATATTTCTACTGCATAATACTACATATTTCCTTATTGTCTTGTTTCTGGATGTGGTTACGTAAGAAACACCGATCTACGACCCGCGATAAATCAAAAATGTAGTACAAAATCTCAGTGGAAAAGGGGGGGGAGGCTACGCACCACCTGATGTATAGTATAACCTTGCGCTATCTCAGCACTCACTTGAGCCCACGCGAAGAGGTTCAGTGTAATCCTTACTCCCCTTTCTGCGTTTACGTTAAATTGCCAGCGTTGATACAAGAGTCGAAATACCTGCTAGTATCGTAACGTTTCGCTCCTTTTTAAACGCTAATTAACCATAATGTAATATAAAAATCGTTTAACTTCCGCACTTTAACATTATATACGTATGGGAACGTTCGCTGTTGCAAGTTCACCGCTGTGCGGGAGCGCCACGACAGCTCGCGCATTGCACACCTCCACTATAAGTTGGTAACAAAGAGGGGAGACAACAACCTGCTATAAAAGCAAAATTCGCCCGACAGTATTCCTGACAGCGACTTCCCTAGATCGGCCCGTATAAATCATTCCGCCGGCGTGAAGCCGTTTCTCTAAATAGAACTGCATCCGTGCAATCTTTTAGAGCAAGTTGGTACTCACCCGAAAGTCGGGATAAAACCAACACGCGGCTTCAAGCCGTTTTCCCTAAATGAAACCGAGTCAGTATAAACATGAGGAGTCGCCAGCGTGGCCGAGCGGTTAAGGAGCTCAGGCTGCCGTGCCACGATACGGGTTCAATACCCACCTTTGGCAACTGGCGGGCGGCCCACCCAGTCGCTTTAAAAATTGGGAACCGAAAGCACAGTTGTGGAAGTAGGGAAAGTAAGGCAGTCGTCGAAGGCGTGGTGCTAACCACATCACCCAGTATGTCGTTAATGGTGTGCCAGACTGAATGGGTTTCGGAAAGATATATATCGGCGACCCTGACCCGCCTTGTCTCAAGCAATTTTCCTACAGGAAATTAAGTGCCCGAACTATATTTTATAAACATAAGGAAGGCATACTACGTCTGACAATTAAAAGTAATACAACTTAACTATGTTTTGCTCCAATGTACTTCCCTTAGTTATATCTACAAACCTGCATAATTGTTTTCTGGTGTTGGAAAACAATTTAGATGATTTTAAGACGAATACGGTGAGTGGTTTAAGTAGATAAATACCGTTAACCGCTAGAAATTGCTTCACGGATAGAGCGTTGTGGGTCAGCGTGTTTTCTTGGTAAAGAATCCAAGCGTTGTTCTATCTTAAATTCGAAAAAATATTTTTTATACGTTCCCACAGCTTCTGCAAAACATGCAAGTACGAATTCTGATTAACTGCTAGGTTCTCGGGTAGCTATTCGATGAGCATAACATCCTTAATATCGTAAAAACAATTAGCATCGTCTTCAGTTCTGCTTTTCTCATTCTTGCTCGTTCTATTCTAGGTGACGAAGGGGACTTCCAATGCATAGATCTCTTCTTAGCTTCTGAATCATACTGAGAATCTATGTCACGTCATAGGCGATCATTTTTCCAACAAATCCTCCTCAGTCAACCTCGGGTCTTTTTGTTCTTAGGTTAGGTTTATGGGAATTACTATGGCACAGATCTCATTCAAGTTCAACTCGTCCTGTAGAATTGGTCCAACTGTGTCTTTCTTCAAGGATTTTTACCCACAGATGTCGACCCTCTCTGATAATTTCACGGATTTTTTAACGTTTTCATGGGTTTCTAATGCTATGAGACACCCTTCGCTTTCATCATATTCGACTGTTTCCCGGTCATTGGAATATTTATTATGTCACGACTACTAAAACCAGACTAAATAATTTAGGACGACAGGACTCTCTTTCGATCGAAGATACTTCAAGGTTATCCACAATCGAAGGTAAATCGCAGAGTGTGGAGGGGCAGAGTAAATTCTGCTGTTTGGCAACCAGTCTTGTAACTTACTTTTTAGATCTAAGACACTGATTCTGTGATCTTCAAAGCTACGTTCGTTAAGCATTAATATTCCTTACAAGGAAGACGACTCTTTCCCAACCATTTCAGAGCTTAATACTGATGAAATATTTACTTCCAGCAACGCCTACTTATGATAAAGACGTGTATACATAGAGGACATGGAACGCTAGTATTTTTTGTATAGTGGAAACGCGTCTTGCCTCTTCCAGACTAAGCGCTGAACTAAACGGTTAACGTAAGCATACACTTGCTAATACTTAGCAGTTTAAATTATTAGGAAAATGCAATTTGCTATTGTTTTCGGAAACGTTTTAATTTTCTATTAAAAGTCAAAGAAATGTACTTCAAGCAAGACGTTTGAAGTGTGAAGGAAAGTTCTTTGAAGTATTTTAATTCGAACAATTATTTCTTTGGTGAATTGCGTCTCCATAGATTACATCAATTGCGTTTCAGTCAAGAGTTTTCAGTAAATTTTCGTTCGGACCTCTACCAAAATATGTTGTTAGCTGTCTTGGTGCAGGATGTTTTGCAGTCGCTTAGGTTTGCGATCAGAATCTATCAGCTTTAGGTAAGTTATTGGATTTGCGGTTTACCGATATTTAATCACTCTTGCTTATATTTTTTATCTTTGTTGTTGAATCATAAGATACCGTAGAGTTGCTTTTCCTAATCGAGATTCACTAATACATTATTATGTGTGCCAACTTACTTGCAGCCAAGAATTTACGTAGAGCATTAATCCGTTTATTTTTACTACGCGCTGATGTTTACGAAGAAATCAAGCAACCACTATTTTTAATGGACATATATCCTTGTTATTTATCAAAAACTGTCACTTTCAGACAATTTTACAAAACAAATGTTTTTAAATTGCAATTGTTACATAAATTCTTTAGTTTAGCGCAGCAGAAAATAATACAGTTTATATTACAAAGGGCCAAACATAACAGTCTTTGTGATTTAACAACAAATGTTAAGCTTCAGATAGTTATTTATTTAAATGTATACATCTTATTCATGGAATAACATCATCTCGCTATTTTTAATGATTGATAGACGAAACACAAAATCAAAAGCAACTAAACACTACTAATCACCAATAACTTAATTTAATGTTACCTACCTAATTTAAAAAAAATTAAACTATTTTACGATTAAACACACGCCATTTCCTATTTCGTTACAGTTTAATAGCAAGCTATCCTTGAAATTCAACGACTTACAATCATACAACCTATTTGACAACTGCAAATATATTTATTTTACAATTCTTGCCATAAAAACCTTTTATACGCTTACAACAGCATTAAATTCGTCTTGAACACCTTAAATTCCTTACACATATTGTCGGTTTTTTATCTGCAAACACTTCTATAACATGCGTTTTAACGATAGACCTATTTCAGGTATTGGGTCATGTACATAAACGATTATAACATACAAAATATTTAAACCCAGTGCTAAGCTATGGAATGTCAAACATGAAATATTCAAATAAATTGTCAAGGCCTTCCGATGTAATTAGGCTGAGAAAACACAAATCGCAGATTTAAAACCGCATACGATGTTAGTGCAAAACCTATCTTTATAAGCTAAATTAAATGCTAACCATAAACTAAAATGTTATAACTACTTTAATTATATAGAAATATTGTTATTACTAATTAAGAAGGTCTTGCTGAACGATTTAATAAAGTCACATAACTTTACTACTCATTTTGTATTATTCTCCTATTATTCTCCATTATAATTTTTCATTAAAATCTTAATAAAGCAGTGCAACAACAAAGGAGTTTATAACCCATCTTAATTTTGGTTATTTTAAGTACAAGTTTACTTAGCGAGACCACTCCAAACTGCTTAAAAGCCATAAGACAAAGTTCTCGGAAGACGAATCCAATATCGGAGAGTTTTTTAGTTATTAAAATAGCTGGACTAGCAAGAGTCTTAAAAGTTACCTGAGCTTTTCTGTGCATCATAATGGTATTGATTAACTAAAGCTTTTTATAAATTAAAACTGTAGTTATTTTCCCAGTTATATGCAAAGATAAAAGTCTATCATGCACTTTTAATACAAAATTATTCCTAAACTGTTGTTCTCTATCCACGGTAAATTACGTAAAATATCGTGGGTTGGCAGCTTTAAATTCCTCCACATTTAGTTACAAAGGCTCGCTGTCTGCTCTTTCTAGGATTATGAGTTAGCGGTGCCGCTAACCATTCTTCGTCTATTCAGAGTTTATAATTGTGTAATTTAAAAAGCAAGTTTATCTTTTTGTAATCTTTAATTGCTTTTGTTATTTTTTCTGCCACTTGGTATAGGTTCACGTATCACTTGGAGTACGCGTATCTCACTTTGGACACCACTGCCCTAGAGAGCTGTGGAATTGTTTATTAAAGTTACATTACTAATATCAATTCCATTGCTCCCCAGAGGACAAAAGCATTCCATCGTATGGTATATAGCATTCAAGGCTCCAAAATATGGAATGAAAAACTGTTTCTGATAATTACAGTGCATGGTTGATTTTTAAATTTGCAAGAAATTAAAAAAAGGAAACTGAGCGTTTCGAATTACTAGCGCATTTATGACTGAAACGTAATCATTGCTAAGCGAAACGCGGAGAAAGTAATCTCTGATTAAAATAATGCAATCACACGAAAGCAAAATCCTGTCAGGCTCCTAACCCTCATTCGTCAGCTCCCAGGTGAACATCTTGGAAAGGTGGTTTGCAAATTGCCGCGAAAACCGCCATGAAAGTCAACGCTCTGGTATGCAAAACGCACTTATGAAATGAATTGCTACTAAATTGTTGACAACTGCTTCCCAAAGGAGTTCACGTTTACCGCTGCCCTCATTTCACCTGTTTTACGGCGTTAAGATAACTCGCCGGCATTTAAATCTGGGTTTCAGCTGGAGCCCTTTTCGATTATTGCGTGGCGGCGAGGGCTGCGCGTTGGTTGCAGGGCGTTGTTCATGATGATAGACTATCACATCACAAGGTCTAGTGCGATTGATTTATTTTCTAGAAGAAGAGCTACATCATGTAGCGTGAGATTTGAGAGGCAGGGCGAGTTATTTGCAGTGAATTGCATGAGATCAGGTCGAACATTACTCGCGGGATTTCTGTTTTTGTACTTTTACTGCTACGTCTCGGATTTGAAATGGTTTCTTTTGAAAGTAAAGCGGAATTGGGTTGTAAGGTGCAATGTAGATTCCGTGCAATCGCAATGGAAAAGTTTCCTGTTCTTAGTCGTAGCCATGCAAAGTTTTTAAATTAATAAATGCTCTAGAGCAATGGACTATGATAAAATAAAATAAAAATAACATGATTGCTAGAATATGTATTCTATTTCCTAGAGGAACTTTAATTTATTAAGTGTTCGTAAATATAATTTATTTGACCCGTAAAGTTCTACGTTTTAGTGTTGGTTTTCCCACAGTGAACGAAATTGTATTAGAGAAGCTTCTAGGACTACATTGGGCCAATTTAGCAGATAAGTTGATGTATTGTAAATAGATTTGAATAAATTTTAAGAGATTTATTTACTGTATCAGGATTAAATTCTCTGTATACATAAAAGACACCTAGCAAAAAAGAAAAATCTTTGATTGCCGTGGCAGTATATCTCCAAAGTAATGACTTCATCTACTTTACGAGAGCTCCTCTGGAAATGAAAGAACTCACTATGTCTGAGCTCATCCACAGTTCGTCTTTAAAATAAGAGTACCATTAATTTATTTGCTTAATTAACTCGGGCTTCACCCTCGTTAATCAAACTGCAAATTCATGAAAAAAAGTATGACTTTCAAAACTAGTTTTACAAATTACTATTGATTGGGCTTTGTAGGAAGCTAAACACACACCAACGTTGTTGTGGGCCAACTTGATGTTACATTCTTTCTTTCTGTCATGTTTACTTTATGGCAAGGAGAATGCTATTTTATTACACTCTGAAATCAAAATTATGTAAAGGCTAATACTATTGGATTGCAGTTCCAAATTCAAATCATGCTATTGCCTAGGAATATTTTAATACAGTATTTAAAATGCTTGAATTATTTCAATTCCTTACTTAACTGTAGCATTAGCTTAAATTGCATTAATTGGAATATATACTGCGTTTATTTTGTAAAGCCACTCTATAAGCAAATAGTTACTTTGAAATACATAGATTGTTTTTTGGTCCTAACAATTTTATGTCAAAATTATTGCTTTTATGTGCTTTTTTGCTAGGAGTAGGCTCTTATAGTTAACACTTCTCTATGGTGAGCAGATAATGCAGGTAACGATGCCATTTTCAGATCTTATTCCATGATATATGTGATTCGTTATATAGATATTTTCAACCTTAAAATCATTGCTGTTCCTTAATATGCGTTCGTAGAAATTTTGAAGCTTTAGTGGAAATGGTTACGTAAATGTATGTTTGGCATCCCTTTGTTTTATCGTTTTCGCGTTTTCTTGGCGCATAAGATATTTGCATGTCATCCTGGTGTAAGCGGACATCGAAGAAGACTGAAGACCACATTCCAGGTAATATAATAATGGTGAGGCACTAACACCCCATGAAGGAGCTTGGCCAATAAGGGGGAAGGTCAGAGCTTCCGTATCCTCGCTCTCACACCCGGCTGTAGCGTGTCAAATTCATGACACGTCGTGATGTGTTGAGCATCACGCATTACACAACCGCATTATTACGCCTTGTTCTTTCGAGCGCAGGTCCCCAATTATTAAAGCGACTGGGTAGTCCGACCGCCAGGCATCGATTCTGGGATTTGAACTCCAGACTTCCGCACCGCACTCCAATGCTCTAACCACTGAGCTACACTGGCGATACCAGGTAATATAGATAACCCAAATAACATTGGATAATTTTTGAGGCTTTCGCGGCCATTGTCATTAAGTAACAAACGACTTCCGAGATTGGACCGGGTCATGATTGAGATCGAAAAACTCAACGTTTTGCCCACTTTCGTAAGGGGCTTCATCAGGAGGAAAGGCAAAAGAGCACGGTAACTCAACTTGTTAACCACGCCAGAGGCGAAACTCTTTGCAAAGGAAGGGAGAGAAGAACACGGTAACTCAACGTGTGAACCACGTCAGAGGCGAAACTCGACTATCGGAAGGAGAAAAGCGAGAATTTATAGGCAAGCGCCGTCGCGATTCAGCAAATGCCGTCGCGGTTCAGTAGCGGTGGGCGGGGCTTAGGAATTACCACTTTCCACATAGAAGGAAGGGGAAAGCCTTCGTCCCGATTGAGATTGTTAGGGAAGTTTCATCAAAAAGGATCTTATGACCAGTATCGCGTTGGTGTTCGGCGATGGCTGATGATGAAACGAGACCCGACTTGAGACAGCGCTGCTGCTCAGAGATGCGAGTTTTCACTGAACGACCTGTTTCAACAATGTATACAGCATTACAAGAGCAAGGGACTCTATAAACACCTTTAGATGACATAGTGTTTAATTTAAATTAACCGCGACGGCGCTTGCCTATAAATTCTTGCTTTTATCCTTCCGATAGTTAGTCGAGTTTCGCCTCTGACGTGGTTCACACGTTGAGTTACCGTGCTCTTCTCTCCCTTCCCTTGCAAAGAGTTTCGCCTTTGGCGTGGTTAACACGTTGAGTTACCGCGCTCTTTTGCTTTTCCTCCTGACGAAGCCACTCACGAAAGTGGGCGAAACGTGAAGTTTTTCGTTCTCAATCATGACATGGTCCAATCCCGGAAGTCGTTTGTTAACCAAATAACATTGTTCGCAACCATATCGATTTAGAAAACTAAATCTGACAATAGTAGCTTGCTACTTATTAAAGACGTAACAAATTAAAGAAAACAACTTACCCGATGCAATTCAAAAGTAAGTAACTTAGCCCTCAAAATAAACGTCATTGATCAAAATATCAATTGGTGCTTCCATGCAATATTAGAATACAAAATTCACTAAATCCCCAAATCACAGAGGTCACGATGTTTTTTATCTTTTATAGTATATGTGTATTCCTCGTCATTCTTATTAATAGAGATACCTCACTCAACAATAACGTTATCTTCTCATTAAACGTATTTCTTGCTTAACTTAGTGAGAGATATATATGTTGCTTATTTCTGTGCATAATTAGAACCATGATGTTTTCGTAATGCACTTATTGCGGTTGACAAAGCACTTCAAGCCTATTAGAAAATGCATAAAATATGGACAAGAAGCCATACGAAAAATGTATGTACAGCGAAATTAGCTGTTAGAACATGTCAAACTGCTAAGTAAATCTAAGAAATATAACTTTCACACTTGAGTACTTCATCTTTCTCAGTCCAAATTCCATGATTGTCTGTCCTGAGCCGCAGAAATCCTATTTCTACCAGCTACCTCTTTGATCTCATCACCCCACCTTCGCTGAGGTTTGCCGACGCTCCTCTCCGTTTATTTAGGCCATTACCTCAGAACTCTAGATGTCCATCTATCTGAATCTTGTCTTGCGACATGTTCTGCCCAAATCACTTCAAGTCTTATACCAAGCATTAATCCTTCGATTGCTCTGTGTGTCACTCTAAGTTTTTTTAGCGCCTTTTTAAGCAAGCGTCATTATCTCAAGAAATTGTCACCGGAGAAACACAACTATCGTAAACCTTTCTTTGTATGTTAATGGAAATATCTACAAGGAAATGTCAGTAATTAGCTCACAAAAAGCTTTTAAAAAATACAGTAGTGTACTTACCCCATCGCTTTCCCAAAGCTCCAACATCTGCTAAATAGAAGACTTTGGGATGATGTCTCAGCCACGTGCGCACCTCACGTTCAACATCGTTATTAACTGCCGAGACGCTGTTTTAGTGGACAAAACAGATGGTACTCGCTTGAGGATAGTAAACATTTCCTTATGAATATCATTTGAAGAAAATTCTTGTGCACAGGGAAAACGCGCAACGGCACGCTGCTCCGCAGTACACTCTTTCAGCACAGTCGCCATTTTAACACTGCCTGCGCACGCTTGTTCTTGGAACACGGCAACTGATACTTCAATATTATCAAGCTGGTTTTTGCTGCTACCTGATGACAGATTTGAAGATAGCTCGCTGCTATTTTCAGATATCCCACATTAGTTTGTGACCTAATTACTGAATTACCATCGTATGTTTCCTAATAAGTATTTTAATTTTCCGAAGGTTCTCCACATTAGAGCAATACTTCTCTTGATCTCTGCAGTTTTATTTTTCCAAGCGTAATACTATGTCCTAAGTACTAAACGTATTCTTTAACGAATTTTAATTGATGATATTACATTTTAATGATTTTTTATTTTAGGGCATAATCTTTGATTTTGTAGTTTACTTGTTTTTCAGTTGTTATTTAGACAGCTCCGTTGAGAAGCGTCGTTTAGTTGTTCCAACATGATGTTCAGTTTCTTTAGATAGCTACTAACAAAAACCAAAGATGGTTTAGGTAGTGTCCGCGGAAGTTTATTACAGAATTTTACCAATTTAGGTGTATGAAAACATCATCTAGGATTAAAGTGAAAATCTTAGAGGATATTACATCACCTTGACGGACTTAATGTGTTTTGTTCTGTTTTCAAATTGGAGTCAATTTTAGTATGAATTGTGGACTCCTCATATATGTTTCTAATAATGGAGGAGTGCCGAAAGTCAATGATTGCGTTCTTCAAGGTTGTTAAAAACAACCGCTTTTCAATCGTGGCAAAAGCTTCATGATAGTCTACGAATGCTACGTGTAGCTGGACGTTGTATTCTGTAGCTTTCTCTAGGAGTGTTCGAATTGTTTAGATGTGATATATCTTACGATAACCTTTTCGGAAGCTTGTTTATTCGATTGGTATGAGCCTAGCTCCTGAGTTAATCTGTTTGTTATAATTATAGAAAAATGTGACTGGCAGGGCGGCAGTTTCCATGTCTATGGTATATCACTCCTTAAACAACAGAATTACGTCTGGATTCTTCCATACACTTGGTATTTTTCCTTCTACTAGGCAACAATTTAAAGGTGTGTGCGGTTTTGACTTCATCTATTTTTATTTCTGGTAGTTCTTCAGAGCCTGTATTTATAACTATTATTTGAGTTGGAAGGAGATGTTCCGGCACTGCTGTTTAGTACAGTTTTTGAATTGCTTGTTTTATATCTTCTCCAGTAGAGACTATTCCACCTTCGTCATGTTCTATTTTTTAATATTATTATTTTTCTCGTGATAGTTTAGATCGTAATATCTTTTTCAATAAAGTTTCTGACTTTTTTTATTGTACGTTTGTATTATCTTTCTTAATTTGTTTCTTCACCTATTTCTTTAGCTCTTTGTTCTATTATTTTTAATGGAATGGTGGCTATCCGTATGATCTGTGTAACATTCTTGGTCATTATATTGATGATTTGCTTTTCTAAGTGTTGTAATATATTTGTTAGTTCTTTTTAATAGTCCTTTTTCTTATTTCTAATTCTTTGGCTGTTGGATTACTACTTTTCTTTATAAAAGTAATTTTACGTCGAATTCCATTATATTTAGACGCATTATTATTGTAATCTCCTACTATCCCCAAACTGGGCATAGGGTGCCCTGGATTTTTCTCTAGCAATAGTGAATAATATTAACGTAGTCAGTATTTCTTTAGCTTCGTTATATATCTCGTCAGTTTTGTTAAATCTATAATGCTTTCATCGTCGCTCTCCCAATACACGAATTCATCAAAATGAGCTTCCAGGCCAATCACTGCAACTGGTTTAATGCTAGTACTGTTATCCTACTTAATACTACGTTTTACCAGAGTGAATTTCATGTATACCACGTGACGTAAATTGAAGTCCTACACATGTTATTTTTTTTCAGTCCAGACTTAAACCGGAGGGAATAGTCCATATGGGGAATTTTGAAGGCCATCGTCTATGAAGCTCAACAGCTTAATACAATTAGTAAGGAACCCAGAAGCACAATGGTATTTTGCCGAGAACAACTTAGGGTGGCTACATTTATAGTGCTTTAATGTTTTAGTGGTATACAGTATAGTATGCAATCCAAAATGAAATATTTCAAAGCTGGCAGTATTTTAATAGTGATCACTAAATAATGAGATGATTGTTCTTAGAATTAGATTGGCATTAAATAGTATTTAGAGGTTATTATATCAACAGAAATTTTGACCAAGTCAAAAAACCTACTCAAAAACATTCACCAACAAGTAAAAGAAAGTAACAGGTACAATATTTGTAACCAACTAAATCAAACAAATAAACTATGGAAAACATAAAACCTAATAGGAAAGTTTTATTTTTCTAGAATGGCCGCTATGTCCAATTATGTGTTTATTATTATTAAAATACTGATCCAGTCAGCTCTGTAATAAGTAATTTTGGTTGCCTACTCTACTTTATTTGCTCGTTGCACCGAGTATAATAATTGAAAACTATAATCTTTCGAATTTTTTGTCTTAATATTTTTTGGATATTCGCGTAGACAAACCTTTGCAGTTGCCTTAAATGCACTGTTTTGCGAAGATTAAAATTGTCTTCCACCCTGTAGATTAACGGGTATTGCTTAGAAGTCGTGGCTAAGTTATATCAGAAAATTGGTAGTTGACTGAAGAGCAACGAACATATTAATCTGTGAAAGGTGTACTTTAATTTGAACCACAGCATATCTGGAATGTTATCATCACATCTTCTCGCTTTATGCACCGCGTAATTTTTCGAATTCTTAATTTGGTGATAATAATCATAATAAATGAATTTGCTTAAATATTGTTTGCTGTAAAAGGAATTTTCCTCATTGTCGATTCAACTGCGGCTTTGTTTGGTTAAATATGAAAATGTGTTTAGAAATTCATTCTGGATGTTTTGGACTTGATCACTGTGCTGAAGATACTTCACGTTACGCTGATATCCTTCCTACTAGTTTTTATAGTACTTCGCAAGCTGGCAGATTAATATTGTTTAAAGAAATCGTATGATTTTCTCAACGACTTTTACCTGAAATGACAAAATGCCAACCGAAGTCGCTTTGTGCTATGCTCCAACCATTTCTGTATTTGTACGCTTTTATTTGTTCTGTGGTGATATTTCGGCTTGAGTTGGTAGCTTTATCACAAAGCTAGAGGCTGCTTGTCTTCCAACGTATATTTTATACGTAACCTGAACATTGATTTATACATATTTTAGTTAGATCAATAGTGTCCTGCTAAAACTTACATAATGTAGATGTGCAAAGTGTCTGCTGCGTCCAACTATCAATAATCTGTGAGGTATGTGTTCCGGGTGTTCCATTTTCGACGAGGTTAAATGAACATTTGTGGTATTATTGCAGCTAGAAATAAATAATGTGCAGATTATGCATCAACTTTTTGAGGACAACAACATGGCGAACCGGAATATATGTTTTGATTACCAAACTAAAGTAAAAATCAAAATTTCACTATTATTTCTACCTGACTTAACAGTTAATTTATTTTTCACATTATCAAAAAGTAAAGCTGGAATTCTTAATGTATTTTTCACGTAAGTGGACTAATATAATATACTCCTAAATGACGTACCTATCCTTTGTTTTGTTTGAGTTACTACGAATTTTTTTTTTAAATACAGATCATAGATGGCTTTGAAACCATGATATAGATTATGTTTTACACATCACACTGCTCCAAAATACTAACAATAATAATATATAGAAGAATGGAACAGGAAATAGCAAAATACCAACTTGAATTCAGGAATTTGGGTACAAGGAAGGCAATACTAGTAGTGCGACTAATAATTGAAAAGGGAATGACCAAACGAAACGAAACTTACATTGTCTATGTAGATATAGAGAAGGCATTCGACAATTTTAAATGAGGAAAACTTCAGCACGTATTAAATAAAATAAAAACAACAGCCAAAGACTAAATACATGCTCTTTATGATCAGCAGACAGCGCCAATAAATAGTAGAAAAACACAAGAGGCAGCAAAAATACAAAAAGGGGACAGATAAGCTTGCGGATTCTCGCGGCCGCTTTTTAATACAACCGCGAAGATTCATTTTCGCACCAAATCTCCTGAAGATTCTAAAAAAAAAAATAAGTTGCAATTTGTAAAATTGAAGTTGCATGCTTTTGTGCTTACAGGTGATGACGGAAGAAAGATTCAAGTTTACGGAAATGTGAAGTACCCTTTTTGCCACTAACTTATTATTTACACATTTTCCCCACATTGTATACAAATGATCTAAATAAAATACCAGACGATGCGTCATTTACCTTATACATGAACGCTGCTTCTATTATTGTATGTAAGCTTGGACATCAATTATCGGAAACTAGTTATAATAGTGTCACAAATTATTATATGGCTGGTTCTACAACTCACTGAATACAGAGAAAATATATTCCACATTAAGCAAAGTGTCTGACAATCTGGATACACAAAGAAATGGATGTTTTGGAACAATTTCAGACTATGTTAAATCGTTAGAGAAGCATAGTTACCAATGCTTAACCTGAGGACCTAAAAAGTATTTTTTTTAAGTTTCGCTAAAAAGTACCGATAAGCTAGAGTCTCCAACATAATGTTTCTATTTCTGCTACAAACGATTATGTTGAGTGCTTTGTGCAAGGAACCTTGAGCGAAGTTGGCGACACAACTTAAACAGAAAAACAAACTTCCTGGTAAAAACTGCAAACATTTGTTAGCCCATATCTTTTATTGCAGACAGGAAATGTTTCAATTTATTCGCAGTATTAATAATTCAAGTGAATTTCATATTATTGCACAGTATCGGCTTGTGTGTATTTTGTAACACTACCGAAATAAAGTTGTTTATGCAAATACATAAATATAAATCTGAACAACATATACGCTAGTAGGTACATTTGCAAATATGCTTTCGTACTTTGGAACTTCATTTCCCCCTGAAGATTACCTTTAAAAAAATCTGGTGTGATACACTCACACAACTTCCTTTTACAGTGATCTTATAATTAGTCATAAATTTGATTTTTAATTTTCAGGCATTTATCAAAAATTAGAAATTCTACAAAAACGGTACAAAACAGAGCGTTAGTTGAAGAGACAAATTTTCTCCAAAATTTTAAGCTGAATTCAAAAATGTAATAATATACCGGGTGTTCTATATAAAATAGGCGTTACTAAAAAAATAGAAAAAAAAAACAAAAGAAACCCATTTTAGAAGTATTCAACTGGAAAATCGCCTATTTCACATCAATACACATTACAAGTGCAATAAAAATGTAAAGTTTGAAAAAAATCATTAGAGCCGATTTTGAAAAAATCGAAAGAAACTGAAAATCACAAGAGTAAACACCTACTTCCAGTTATGCGATTTTCTTCAAAAGCTTGTTGTCTCATCTACATAGTACACAAAACTTATACATGAAGTTTCAACGCCATACCTCTTTTCGTTTTTAAGATATTCTGCTCACAGGCACACACAGCCAGACACACTAATGAACAAAAACATGTGTTTTGGGGACTCTAAAACGTGAAGATCTGTTGAAAACTGAATTTAGAATTTTTGGGGTGAATCCAATATTACTTCCTTTATCGTGAAAGGAAGTAAAAATTGGGTATGCTATATTGTTAATTTTGTTCTGACTACAGCCTAAATGTTGCTTAAATTGGTTTTAAGTTTTTTACCTCGAATGAAACTGTCAGATATAAAAAAGAATTTGTTTACCAAAACGACATTATTATAGAAATACTCGCAGTGGGGAGAAGACCAAAATTAAGGTAGAATAATTGAACAAACGCCAAAGTGAGAGCGTTAGTAACGATTATTTTTTAAGATAAGAGCCTGAAATAAACAGATAACTGGAAAGAACGAATAAAGAACCTAAAATAATTGGCAGTTAGAAATAATAATGTAGATTAACAATACAACTTGAATAAATCAACGTAAACTTTTCCCGACCAACTGGTAATTGTTTGTAGGAAAAGAAATATGATCCTGAATTATTACGAACACGACACTGCATACAATCTAACCTCTGTGAGGTTACCACCACAAGTTCAAAAAATGTAATTTTTTTCAAGAGTTCCCGTTGCACCCAGAGTTCTAGATTTCCTTGCTATTGTTAAAAAAGTAACGCGTATTTTTGTGTTAGCACTTTTACAAAACCACCAAGTCCTGGAAGCAATTTTTAAAGTTCCGATAGTTCTAATGGAAGTACTAGTAGCACCCCGACGAGTTCTATCGTTAACTTTCATAACATTTTTTGATAGTACGCGAAGTAAAACAGTTACGCTCATTTTTACTTCCCTCATCTGAAAGACGAAGGAAGTATTGTAATCACGAAAAAATCACCTTCGGAGATTTCTTCAGATCTTCACGTTCCAGGGTCCATAGATGACGAAAACAGGTTTTCTAAATTCCGTCTGTCTGTCTGTCTGTTGGCAGTATAGCTCAAAAAGTATTTATCGGAGGAAGACGCTATTTTGCATACATATTATATATCTACCTCGCATGAAAACAGTACAACTTCATACAAATATATACAGGGTGGGTACCTTTAATTTTTTTTTATTTTTACATTAATTTTGAAAGAGAAGGTTGTAATAACTCTCACATAGGTCAGGCTTTACATTTGCCGAAAATAAGACTCAACCAATACAGGATAATGTCACAAAAGAGTAAAAATGTTTCAACAATAACAGCATTCCCTTAAATAGAGGCGCGCGCCACAACCATTTGTAATAGCTTCGGTATTGCAGTTCGACAGTTACGATTTCTATGCAGGTGTGGTTACGAGCGCTATGCAGATTCGGCGGGCTCAAACCCCATCGGGATACATTTTTTTATTTGAAAATGTATTTAATTTATTAGAAACGTGAAGATATATGAGTTCCGGTAGTTCTAATTAGCACCCCGGCGAGTGATATCATTAACTTTAATATCATTTTTTGATAGTACCCGAAGTAAAAAAGTTACGCCTATTTTTGTGTAAGTATTTTTACAAAACGACGAAGTCCTGGAAGCAATTTTTTAAAGTTGCGGTAGCTTTAATGAGAGTTCTAATAGCATCCCGACGAGTTCTATCGTTTACTTTAATAACATTTTGTGATAGGACCCGAAGTAAAAAAGCTACGCCCATTTTTGTGTTAGTACTTTTAAAAAATTACAGTCCTGAAAGTAACTTTTTAAAAGTTCCGGAAGTTCTAGTGGGAGTTCTAGTAGAACCCCGGCGAGTGCTATCATTAACTTTAATAGCATTTATTGATAGTACCCGAAGTAAAACAGCTACGCTGATTTCTGTGTTTGTACACTTGCAAAACGACGAGGTGCTGGCAGCAATTTTGCTACAAGCTATTTGAGCCTCTACAGTACCGTATTTTCCCTTATTTTTGAAGAAGAATAAGGAACTTAGGTGGGATAATAATTTTATCGGATGTTAAAGGCGCTATCTTAGTTCCTCATTTATAGGTTCGCTAATACATGCCAAGTTATTTTGAACAGTGATGACCGGCTCTTTTAACTATATTCTTATATCAGCTCAGTTTGAAAAGTGTCGTTTTTATAAAGCTTTTAAAGTTTATGTGGAAATTTGGAGCATTTCTGTGTATAATACAGAAAGTGTTAGATAACAGGTAACATATATACTTATATTTCCATAAATATGTTAGTGATACTCTATATAACCATTCATATAATAATTAATTTTTTCTATATTGTCGATGGCGTGGTAGAAGCATTTTATTAAGTTTATTTTGTCGTGTGACCGTTCATGGGAAGAGTAGAGGAATGTAGAGGGGGTTAGCGGAGAAAATGCGATTTCTTGGCAATTTCGATTCAAAGATGCTGTATGTCATTGTAACTTGTTTAGCTTAGTTGCAGCCTTTGATTGTGTGTCTGTTGTAAGCATTCTTCATTACATCAAAACACAATCTGATGTATAACTGTTTATAAGTAAGCAAGGAAAGGTGCCAAGTGAACCACTCAAAATGCCTATTTGCGGGGGTCCTATAGAATCGAGACAATCGCCATTGCGGTAGCCGCCCCTAAGAATCATCAACCTACTGCTTATCTGGGTGGCCCCGATATATCCAACTTTCACTATCTTCCAGTTAACGAACATAATTCCTTATGTGCAAAAATATAAATATTAATAAAGTGTGTATTGGCTAAAAATGTTTAATAAATATATATTTACTATAATTTCCGTAATAGATTTTAAAATGAATGTGAACACGGTTAACGGTTGCCAACAAATTTTAAGTACGTAATAATTTTTTTTTGCCAATTTACTCTCATTATACAGTTTTAATATACAACCCAACTCACTCGCGAGCGTATTTTCATCGACTTTCTAACTTTGAGTCCTATCAAAAAATGTTATTAGTTTTTTACTTCGGGTCCTATCAAAAAATGTTATGAAAGTTAATAATACAACTCGCCGCGGTGCTGCTAGAACTCTCACTAGAACCACCGGAACTTTTAAACAATTGCTCTTAAGACTTCCGTCATTTTGTAAAAGTACTAACACAAAAATTAGCGTAACTTTTTTAGTTCGGGTCCCATCAAAAAATGTTATACAAGTTAACGATAGAACTCGTCGGGGGTGCTACTATAATTCCCATTAGAACTGCCGGAACTTAAAAAAAAATAAAAATATAATTTTTTCAGGTTTATAATTTTTTTTAAATCTTTTTTTTTTTAGAGTTCTAGTAGCACCCCGGCGAGTTCTATCGAGACAACTGCTATTAGTTCCAAGAGAGCGGTCACAGATAAATCAACAACAATGCAAAAGACTCTTACCGTCAAGGGTTATCTTTTTAATCTTAACCATCGAGTGGTCGCGCCTTTATTTGTAACACCAGTGGTTGCGCGGAGGACAATAGTGATCCAAAGTAATTTGCTGTTTTAATTTGGAAAATATTAAAGTTTTACTAATTGTTCTGTTGAATATTGAAGAACTATGAATTAGAAGAAATTAATATACACGTATAGACATGACCAGAAATAAACATATAACAAATAAAAAAAATTTTAAAAATGGTCGAATCATAATCACCACACTCATTCTTTATTTCATGATCATTGCCTTCTGCATCCAAAACAATAAATTGATCACCAATCACTTCATCCAGCTATCTCTGCAGCCACGAGTCACTGTCGAGATGAATACGACATGTTCAGTTTGTGAACTTTTGACGTACTATTGTTTTACACAAAGTAAGCTATATTTAGCAATAACCACATGTAATAGTTTAGCCACACAGAAGTGAGATCAAGGATAGAACAAGCACGGGCAGCTTTCAGAAAAATGAGCAACGTCTTAAGCAGCAGAGATCTGAAATTGCCCCTACGCATTCGACTGTTGAGATGCTACGTATTCTCCATACTGCTATACGGAGTGGAAGCTTGGACCATCACCAGAAACGAAGAAAAACGTCTTGAAGCCTTCGAAATGTGGGCCTACAGGAGAGTGCTAAGAGTCACATGGGCTGAAAGAATCACCAACGCGGCAATATTACAGCGCTTAAATAAGACCACTGAGATCCTCTCCACTATAAAAAAGAGGAAATTGGAGTACTTTGGTCATGTGATGAGGGGAAAAAAGTACCGGCTTCTACAAAACATCACAACTGAAAAGTGAAGTGACAGGTGTTCGACGTGAAATGTCAAAATTTAGCCAATCACTTGACCTCGCAAAATCAGGAAGTTGAGAAATCACGTCTTTGGAAGTGGCTAAAGTTACAAACCGCCATTTATGAGCCAAATACATTGGCGATACCAATCGCGTTACTCTCTCAATCTAGTAACTCTAACCGTGCGTACCGTCGTCTGTTAACCAAACAAGACTGCAAACCGTTCGAGTACGCGCTGCTCGCTTCAGACGAACACTGCTCGCTGATTTAAATCTTGGTGCATTCCATTACGATGGTATTTATAATTACTTTTTTCATCCAAGTGTGGTTATTGAAATTTACATACCGTGTGTAGGTATTGTTTTGTGCTGTCAACTGTATCTGTCAGTTCTGTTGAGTTCTGTCACTCGTCACTGTTGTTTGAACTAAGGTACTATTAAAGTTCTCTAGTTTGAACCATGTACGTGAGGGTTAACAGTGTTTTCGTTGCAACTTTTTCTGCTTTCGTTTTATTTGTTTAAAAACCAGTCTTTTTCAAGACGAATAAAATTAAATGATATGATCGTTGTTTTTCCGACTTACCGTATGCTAATTGGAAAGTAACTGGAATTTGAACTTGCCGCTACTTTCAATACCTCAAAAAGGCGAACGAGCTTGCTTATATAAATATAGTACCTTAGGTTAAACATTTACGTAAGGTATTATTATCATCAAGTATTGGCACAACCACCCTTCTAAGGTGGAAGAGATATAACTATTATTTTTCATGGTTTGATGTTTTACCGGAAGACGCTTAGCAATAGGAAGAACAACAATAACCAAGCTGCAGAAAATATGGAACGGCAAAAACATCACAAGGAACACAAAAAGAAAATTAATGAGAACGATTGCTTTCCCATTTGTCATTTACGGATCAGTTACGGGGACAATAAAACCGAATATGACCAAAAAATAACCGCCTTTGAATTATGTTGCGGAAGGCGAATGCTGAGAGTCCTTTGGGCTGAGCATCGCACCAATCAACCAATAATATTTTTCAATAATTATTAGCAAAAACATTTTGAAATACTATAGACACCGTACAAGACGGGAAACGGACAAACGAGAAAAAACCATAGAACAAAATGAAGTTCAAAGTTTAGTAAATGATAAAGAGAAAGGTCTCCCAAAAAATGGGCTGACCAAATGAAAGAACTTACCAAACACCCTTTACAAGAATGTACGGAAAAAGCAAAAAAGAGAAGAGTGGCGAGAGATCGTATATTCAACCGAAAATGAGACGAAATCATGATGATCTTAATTTCCCTTCGCTTCATATGGAATACTACCTCAGAAAGTGAATGCTTAAAGAAACAGATTACATTGAAAAGATCTGATTCAGGTTATCAAGAGCTTGCAGTGTGTTCTCAATTAGCTAAGGCGTTTATATTTTTCTATAACGATCACTTATTAGCTGTTGGGTTAAGTGCACCGGTTCCTTTTAAATTATTTTATTTAATTGAAAATAATCTTACCAGCATGATAAGGTATTTTGTGATAACATTACCATACAAGTTTGGAATTACGTAAATATCTCCAAACCATTCTCCAAACTGAATTCCATGTCAAAATCAAATACTACGATCTTCTTTCTTGAGGGTGCAGTCTCCTTACTGGAGGTTGGCCATCATCGCAGCTATTCGTACTTTATTCACGGCTGCTCTAAATAGTTCAATGGTGCTGCAGCCATACCATTCTCTGAGGTTGCGTAGGCAGGAGGTTCTTCTTCTTCCGACATTTCTTTTTCCCTGTATTTTTCCTTGGACAATGGGTTGTAGCACTGATGTGTCCGAAATACTGTAGTTTTCTTCTTTTCACTGTTTTCACTACTTCTAGTTCCTTCTTCATTCGTCTAAGCACCTCTCGATTCGTCACTCTTTCTGTCCACGATATTCTTAATAATCTTCTGTATATCCACATCTCTGCCGCTTCCAATCTTTTAATGTCTTCTTTGTTCAATGTCCACGCTTCCATCCCATACATTAATATCGATAAAATGTAGCACTTAACCATTCTCATTCTCAATTGTAGGTTTAGACTTCTGTTAGTTAACAAACTTTTCATTTTTAGAAAAGCTCCTCTGGTTTTTCAATTCTTGTTCGTATCTCCTTTTTGTGTTGTCCGGTGGAGTCAAGCCAAGTCCCTAGGTACTTATAGAAATATGTCCTTTCTATCGTTTTATTGTTTACTATTAGATTATCATGTAACTAATGTCTTTTTGTACAAATCATAAACTTCGTTTTCTGCAGATTCATCTTTAAACCGTATTGACCGCTACTATTACTTAATCGTTCCATTATTTCTTGTAGATATTGTATGTTCTAAGCTAGTAGCTGGGTGTCGTCAGCGTATCGTATGATATTCATTCTCTTCCAATTGATTATTACTCCACTGTCATTTTGATGTAGTATTTCATTAAATATATTCTCGGAGTATATATTAAACAACAACGGCGATAAAATACCCCTTTGTCTGTCATTATTTCGTCAGAAACTGCTCCTTTAATTTTTACCTTCACTTTCTGCTCCCAGTATAGATTGGTTATAATAAGAATATCACACATGTCAACTTTTTTTTCTATTAGTATATTTACAAGCTTCTCATGTCTTACTTGGTCGAACGCCTTTTGAAAGTCTACAAAGCATACATATAAATCTTCATTCATATCGAGGGATGTTTGTACGAGGACATTAATACTAAACAGAGCTTCCCTCGTGCCTACTCCTTTTCTAAATCCACACTGTGTATGTGCTACATTTTCGTCAAGTCTCCGGTATATTCTATTGTGTATTATTTTTAAAAAGATTTTTAATGTATGACTCATTAGGCTTATCGTATACTACGATCAAAAAGCACTATTCAAATAAGAACAAATAACAGACATCCAGTGGGTATAAGTGAAAAAATAGAAATATAGCGATAGTAATAATGGTAGGTATGCCTATACCTAGTATTCATGAAACTTAGACGGTGGTTAATAATAGACAAACAACGAAAAATTGAAATTTATTCTAACATCAATGCAAATTTTCGATAGTTTGAGAATTATAATTTCAAATTCATATATGTAACAACTTGAGTAGCTTCGCTGAAATAATGTCACAGTTCCGTTATTTAGAATTTTTTATTCAGTATTTCTTGGAAAATCTTATCTGACCCTGTTTCGAGACATTTCGTATGAAGAACAAGGTAAAAAAGGTTTTCTTCATCACTGAATGAATACCATCTACCATCTAATTGCTTAATCTGCATTTCTGATTATTTTTGATAAACTGCATATTTCCATTCCATCAACTATTGCTTTGCCTTTATTGCTGATAGAAATAAACCGTAATGATACAACGATACCACTTTTTATTAGTTTCTAAAGCAAATTGGCATTTCACAATAGTAGTCAAGCGTTAAACAAGGATCTTCTATCATGCAAGAGTGAAAGTTTCTGTTCGAAAACGACAATATAAAATGGCGTTGACAGAAATTTCAACGTACATTTCTATAATTTACATGACATATTAAAATTGTATTACTACGCTGCCTACCATGTAAAAGAGTTCTAGTAATGCTTGAAATATCCCAGTATCGACAAAGGTTTTACTTTTAAATAGGTTGCCGTTTAGATTGGCATTTCATGCGATGGTAGCAACTGGTGTGGAAAAACTAAGCTTTCTTATTGAGCGTGATTTTAGTATTATGCTATCAGCTGATTTCACGAAATTACCCATAATAATCAAACTACCGAAGACAACCAAAATATACCCGAATGCTTTTGTACTATGCAACGTGATTACATAGAGCGCTTTTAACGTTAGCATGTTTCAACACGTACCACGGCTTAATTCTTGCGTTAAATTTAATTAAAATAATTTTATGGGACTGAATCCAATATACCCTCAATTTAATATTGCAGATCAGCTTTTTGCTCAATACAAATGCGATTACTAAATTCAAAACAAACTATGTGCAACTTTATAATTCCTGGAAACACAACGCGACATATTGAACGCTTCATACCTATTACAGTAATTTTTGTATTACCTGAGAAAAATCTAATCAAACTGAGTAGTATTACTTTTTGAAGACCATGTTCTCTAAATAGGTCAGGTCGTTCTTAAGTATGTACTTACCTGAAAGTAATAAGACTTTCTCCGAAAATGTATGGACCAATATCGCCCCTCCTACTATTCCCGCCCAAAGATTTAAGCCAAATCCAATCTAAGGACTGGTTTTCTTAATTTGTCTGGGATTTTCTATTGCCCAATAATATTAGTTGCTACAGTCAAACACACCGCAGTTGGTAAACACATCAGTCCAAATAAAATCTTCATAAAGAAATAACTTTCGTTTCATTACAGGAATCAGTATTATTTGAAGTCTGTGTCCTGATTACTTGTATTTATTTGTTCGAGTTATAGTTATTACAAACTTTTTATTCTTCTTCTTTTGTAATAGGTCTGAGACCTGTTTGCTCCAATAATTATCCCGGTTGCTCTTGTGACCCAGAAGCCCAGTTATCCATCCAGCGTCTTGGTGGCCTTACGGGTAGGCGTGAGTAGTAGGGCGACACCTTAATTGGAGCAATCAAATTAATTGACCTAATTAAATCGGCGAATTAAATCCGCGGATTGATCTAATTAAATCCGCGGTTTGATCTAATTAATTTCGCGGATTGCTCCAATTAATTTTTATATGTGCTACTGATTAAATTACGCATTAGCTACTAATTAAATTACGCGGCGGCCATTTTTAATTTGCTTCCGGAATTACGCGGCGGCCATTTTCAATTTTCGCGCGAATATTTGAATTTGAAATTTTTCAGATGTTTTTTCTAAGTTCAATTTTTTGAATTTAAACTTCCCGGGGGTCGGCCATCTTGGTTTTCTGCGCGCGCACTTCTCTCGGATGCCGTTTTAATTTTAATTTAGCGCCCGTTTTGAATTTCAAATTGGTAAATCGGTCTCTCTCTTGTACTCATAGAGTGTTGGTTGTCTCTCTTGCATTCACAGGGTGGATGTTTAATTTAAAAAAATCTCTGGAGGACTCTGATTTGAACCCGCTATGTTCGCATCCACATTGGGCTTACATCCGTGTTCACCGCTGCACCACGGAGCGCTACGGGATTTAAAGGGTTTGAACAGAACGCCATTTCACTGTTCTGTCGTTACGCTTCCATATTTTAAAACTAAATATTTCTTGAAAATTTTAAATTATAACAGTTGTATTACATCGTGTAGGGTATTAAAAGCCTGATGATAATTTTAAAAAACTGGTTGCATAAGTGGTTTTGCTGGCATTAATTATGTTATTTTTATCAATTGGCCAAACATGTCGTTGCGTGTTGTATCGCGGACAAGAGATTTTGCCTACAATTGTTGGATCCTCTATAAAATTCAAGCAAACTTTTCTAATTAGGCTTTTTATAATAGAATTTAAATAAACGAGCTGAATTATTCAAATGTATTATTTTTGACAGCGGTTGCATGTCGAAGCCTGCTCGGAAAGCGCATACACCTACATAGCCCGAGGGTCGACTTTCTATTTAGTCATCCTGTGTGAACCTTATATATATTAAACGTGTTTTAAAAAATATATGCATAAGCGTTTTGCGATTTTCTAATGATTTGGTTCATATGATTTTTGTCGCTTTTAAAATAAATAGACATTATTTTATTTCGTACTTGAGTTTTATAATTACGCTGTGCCATTTTTGGATTTGATTACGTCACGCTGAAGTCTTCCGTCTCACTCATCACAGTTGTTCTCTCTCGTTCGCATTTATTTAATTTAAAAGAAGCTTTTTGCGTCGGCCCCAAGTCGGATTTGAACCCTAGCCACATGTGAATAATTATTTTAAATCACGAAATCCGTGGCGACCATTTTTGGATTTGATTACGTCACGCCGAAGTCTTCCGTCTCATATAGGTACGAAAGTCGCATTGAGTTGCTTTAACTACAGCATTTTCAACTACTTTTCAAAGGTATGAGTCCGAAGATATCCGAGTCATGTCGTATAGGCCCGAATGTTTTGTCCTTTTAAACCTATTGCACAATATTTCCAGCTTAGAACAATTTAGCGAAAGGTATTAAAAATGATTGGCGCATCACAGAAAAGTTATAAAATAAAAACAATAAATATAAAGCCAAACACCCATTACTTAGGCTTGCTAACTCGTCGTTTGTTAATATCTGTTCTACATGAAACATTTTCATAATAATTTGAAATAAAATTGTAGGTTTTAATTGTGAGTTTTTTTTCCAAACTGTATGGAGTTGTTAGACTTCTGTATGAAATATATTATATGTATAATTTATATTTACAATATCTGTAACTTATGTTATAAATATATTACTACAAAAAATCTCGAAAAGTGTTGAGTAAATAAAATGCAACGCATTGTAAATCCATAAACTTTTAGTTATTGTGCGTTTACAAGATGGGTCTTTTAACAAAGTGGAAGAACCAAACTATGCTATTGTAAATGTACAGATTTTTCACTGTCAATTTGTATATAACAACTTAATGTAAATTGGTATTTAGAACATTTTACCGAAAACAGCGACTCCTTTCGGAATAAACTGTTTTCTCTCTCCACGGAACCCTTGCAGGTCTACGAATGCAGTGTCTATACTGACGAAATGTTTGAGAATGACTAAATTTTAAAAATTGTTGTTGAGGTTTCGATATAATGTTACAATTTCTACATCGCGTCACATAAAATTCTACAAAAACAGTATTTTTATTCAACTGTCATTGAAAAAATCTTCTGCCTCCATCATTTCGATAAACAAAATTCAAAAATTCTTGTGCTTTTGATGGAAATATATGTATGTTGACCACAAATTAAGAAAATTGAATAAAAGCACGCAATTTCATTAAAAAATCTTCTGTCACCAGCATTTCGATAAACAAAATTTCAGTTACGTAGGCTCATTTTTCATTTTTATTACGAAAATTGAACAAAAATCACGCAATTGCACATCATCCCACATAAATTTTTACAAAAATCGACATCATGTCACATAACTTATACAAAAAATTACATTTTAATTTAACACACGATGGAAATTTAATAAAAAATATGCAAATACACATCATCTCACTTAAAAAATTATCACAATTCGTTTTACAAAACGATTTATAATAACGAAAATGATGTAAAAAACAGTTTTAGAGTTATTTCTCAGCATAATTTTGCAAATGTTTTACACTCTTTTATAAAATGTATACGTTTGTATAATGAAAACTCTGCAAAGATAAAAATTTCTAACATTACATCTGATAGATGCACCGTACACAAAGGTGTGAGGCAAGGATGTGTACTATCACCGATGCTCTTCAACATACACTACTCAAAAGAAAAAAGTAGTCACGTATTCAAAGCGGCGTAAATTTAATGCGAGTTTAGGAATCTTGTTGAAACTTGGTATATATGTAGATAAATTGTTTATTTGGATAATGTTCCATGTTTTTAAAAAAATTAACTAAATTTGTAATCTCTGTATAGCTTCGAGCTTATCAGTAACAAAAACTAAAGTAATCTAGGAAATTTATGAGTCAGTTTTACTTCATTAATTATGATGACAATAAATTCAATACGAAGTATTGCCTCCTCTTGCTCGAATTACTGCTTGACAGCGTCTTGGCATGCTTCGAATTAGCCTACGAATCACATCCTGTGGGATGCGCTGCCATTCTTCTATCAGAGCTTGTTCCAACTGAGGAAGGGTTTGTGGGGGGTTTGGACGAGTGTGAACAGCTCTTCCCAGCATATCCCACATGTGCTCTATGGGATTCATATCCGGACTACATGCTGGCCAATTCATTGTTTGAATGTCTTGATCTTGAAGATAATTAATCACTATGTTTGCGACGTGTGGCCTAGCATTATCATGCATGTACACGAATTCCCGACCAATATTTTGGGCATACGGACGAACATGTACATCTAGGATTTCATTTATGTATCGTTGTGCATTCAGAGCACCATTTCGAACAATGACAAGCTCAGTACGGGTATCTAATGTGATGCCGCCCCATACCATTATCGATCCTCCAGCAAAAGGAATAGTTTCATGCATTGTATTGGGAAGGTAACGTTCTCCTGGTCTTCTCCATACACGTAAACGTCCATCATTACCTGATAGAAGGAACCTGGACTCATCTGTAAACATGACACGTCGCCAGTGTCTCAGTTGCCAGTTTAGGTGTTCTCGGCCGAATTGCACTCTCATTCTACGATGATTTCTGGACAATTTGGGCACTTTAACGGGTCTTCTGGATTTTAGATTAACTTCATGCAGTCTATTTCTAACAGTTTGGTCACTAATTATGCACCCAGTAGCTTGTCGAACGTCTGCTTGAAGGTCTCGTGCTGTAGCTGTACGACTGCGTAGGGCTTGCAAACGAAGAAAACGGTCCTCACCTACAGTAGTTTTTCGGTTTCGACCACTACCAGGACGTCTGGTAACAAGCCCGGTCTCCCTATAACGTCTCCAGAGCTTCCATACAGTTCCCTGTACAATTCCCAATTGTTGAGCCACGTACCGCTGAGATCGCCCTTCTTGCAGCAAAGTTACCGCTCGCATAACCTGTATTGGCGTTAGTTGCCTTCTTATTTGTGGTACATCTTGAATGTGTTCACCCATAATGTTAAGAAGCAGTTTTAATCAGTATACTAGCATATATGCATGTAATAATAATGTCCACCCGACTTTGTTTTTTGTTACTTAATTTATTTAACTTATTTGACATAAGCACACTTGATGATATTTTTGTATTATGTGGAAATCATTAAAGATAAAGGACAAGTGTTCACATATACCAAGTTTCAACAAAATTCCTCAACTCTTATTAAATTTACGCCACTTTGAATACTTGACTACTTTTTTCTTTTGAGTAGTGTATATAGTGAGTACATAATGCGTCTAGTTTTGGAAGGCTGGCAGGGTGGCGTAACTATAGGCGGAACAAAAATCAATAATCTTAGGTTTGCTGACGACATAACCTTGATAGCGGGCAGCGAAGATGAACTCATCAGCTTACTACAGCGGCTACAAGTAGTTAGTGGTCTTTACGGTTTAAGTATTAACTTTAATAAAACAAAAGTAATGATAGTAGATCGGGCAAACAATAACAGACCGAACACCCATCAGATCGGCCAATGTGAGGTGGTCCAAAAAATACTATACCTCGGTACAATGATTGACAATACCGGAAATTGCGAAATTGAAATTCGTCGTCGCATACAGCTGGCTAGAACAGCAATGGCCCAGCTTAACAAAATATGGCGTGACCGAAATGTCACTAAATCTACCAAAATCCGCCTGGTCAATTCCTTGGTGTTTTCTGTATTCATATATGCAGCAGAGACATGGACCATCAGAGAAGCAGATAGACGTCGCATTGATGCATTTGAAATGTGGGTTTGGAGACGCATGCTGCGAATCCCTTGGACGGCGCGTCGTACCAATGCTTCAATACTCCGTGAAATTTCACCTGCTAAACGACTGTCCAGTACTGTCTATTTGCGCATTTTATCATTCTTTGGCCATATCAATAGAAGGGCGGATAATATGGAGAAATTAATTATTCAAGGCAAACCCGATGGCAAAAGACGGAGAGGACGTTCTCCAAAGCGCTGGATCGACACGACCAAAGACCTCTTACAAACCAATTTTGGTGAAGCTGTACATCTTGCAAACAACCGCAATAGATGGTATACCACAACTAGACGAGTAATTCGAAACATGGAAACAAACTGATACCAACAAGCTCACAAACTCAAAATTTATGGGTCACAAAACGTCTGTCAAGACGTCGTGATGAAGAAGAAGATAAAATGTATCGCTCAAAATTAAAAGAAATCACAATTTTTTAAAGTATATCACGGCATTCTGAAATCTTAGATTGATATTTTGAAATTTTACACTTTGTAACTGTAAAATAACTTCAAATACTAATATGTTAGTTTTAGATTTTGTAAATATTGCAGATTCGTGAAAAAACAAAACCAGAATAGAAATAAAAACACAAACACTTTGTAATAAACAAATATATTGTTCTTATTTCGTATAATACTTAATAATATAAAAATAAATGTACAGCTGAATGTCTTATTTTTTAAAAATCCGCTAGCAATTTACAAAACTGTAGTTTGAGGTGTACAACATTTCAAATTAAAAAAGCTGCAAGTAATAAAATCAGAATTCGTTTACATGGGATCGTAGAACAAATTTCATTGCGGCATTTTAAAGTTTAAAGCGCTGCCAATCCATAATTCCATTCGTATTTGATGTTGAGGACCTCTGCCTTATTGTCGCAGCAAACTTTTCGAAATTACATTTTACACGTTTCAAGTTGTTGATTTTAACCACCATTAAGTTATACATAGGTAGTAAATTTGACAGCGTGTCATACTTTACGTAAAGTGAAAATTTGGAATAATCCTGCAAGTGTCGTTGGTTATATGTTCCACTGTATGTTCACTTAAATCACATTTAAAAGTTCCTTGTTTCGCCATCACATACAGATTGTAGGATTGAGCTGCTAGATAGAAAGTGTGCAGTAGCCTCTGTAGGTCATCTTCATTTTCAGCAATGATCGCGGCGTCTTTTGCATAGCATATCAGTTTTATTACAAACTAAATCGTAAAATAATTTCATCTTTATCGGTGTTGTTATAGACACTCAGTGCGGTAATGGATAGATATTACCGCACCCTTTTTATATAAAAAAATACATTGAACCAGAATTTATTTATAATTTCTTTGATTGCCGCAAAACTCGGCTCACCGCCTCATTTTGGCAATCAAACTCATTTCGTTAAGATGCTCATAATCAAACTTGTATCGCTAATAACTATTCTAAATATTTTGGTCAATCTACATCGGTTAAACATTGTGGATTTCTAAGAGACGTAAAATAACTTTTGAAAATTCCTAAACTAAAAAAATGCAAATCTTACAGGTTACTTGCCTTAAAAGTTTCCCAATTTTAAATTGTGAGCAAATAAGGGTCGAATTTTCGCTTCCGACCACTGAAAGAGGTTGCATATAATCACTAAGTGCTAGATACTCAGGTGAGTATTTCTCGTAGTGTTAAAGGCCTAAATAACATTTGTGCTCATATTAGTTTCACAAAACCACATAAAAGTATTGATCCTACTGATCTCCCCGAAGTAAGAAGTATTTAAATTTCATCATGTTTTCAGAATTCTTCATTGAGGCAGCACGTGGAAAATGAGAAAATAACATATTACCTGTTCTAGAGAGAATGGCTGCTAACGGCAGTGTTTATTAGCTGATGCTAGAGGAAAATTACTTTTTATGTGTACTGGACGTTTTTAATTTTATGTATTCGAGAATACGGAAATTTCAAAATATTCTAGTCAAAGCCAAATCCACATTAAATGTACATTTTTAAACGCTATAAAATTATACATCTACTTCAAGAGCATAGTGCTAAACAGTCTTATTGGATTTAAATATTTCGGTGACTGGAATTGCCTCAAAGGAATTGAGGTCATGGATTTTGTCATATATAAACGCCCCATATGCGGAATCTGTTTGAAGTCTTTTAGACGTTCTAAAGGGCAGATTGGCAATTTTTCGTTGGGCGACAAGACACTTTTCCGCTTGAGTATGATGGCTTTAGCATAGTCAACGTGTGTCATCAAGTTTAGAAACACTGTTAAAAATGTTGCTTTGTGACACAATAACGTATTTGTCTCTTCAATAACATCTTAATCCCCAGAAATGTAATGGGTACGATTTATTTATACTCGTACGTCTATATAGAGGTTACAACGAGTACTACAAATGTTCGTTCGTAACACGTTTACTGTATAAAAGTAGACTCTTCGCTAGAAATCCTATAATAATTTTTTTATAGCCTGAAGTAATTAAAACTTAAATAGTCCATCCACAACTTACTCTAGTACGATTTTCTTGATATATTACGTGAAACCAATGTGCTTTCTAGAAACAGGAACAATAAATTTATTTTTGTTCTACTGCATCGATAAGCTATTTTCGGCCGAAAACTCTCACTTTCTTATAGCAGTAACTTTTACTTTTCGGCAGTAATAACCATAGCTACAAAAACTAACAACCATTTCCATTGGTCGAAATCAAAACAGACACTTCTATGATTTCTGAGGCTTTCACGGTCATTTTCATTAAGTAACAAGCGACTTCCGGAATTGGACCGTGTCATGATTGAGATCGAAGAACTCAACGTTTCGCCCACTTTCGTAAGGGGCTTCATCAGGAGAAAAAAGCAAAAGAGCACGGTAACTCAACGTGTTAACCACGCCAGAGGCGAAACTTTTTGCAAGGGAAGGGATAGAAGAGCACAGTAACTCAACGTGTGAACCACGTCAGAGGCGAAAATTGACTGGCACTTCTATTTTGCGACATGATAATGACCTCCGACTTTTCCGGACTTCCTCGATTAATCCGTCATTTGATTAATTAGAAAAAATGCTTCCAAAGCAGTAGAATAAAAAATATGTATATAATTCGCACGAAAGCGCACTTTTACACTCACTATATTTATGTGCTTTGCTCGCTGCGCTCGGTTGTCCCTAAACTGCGGTTCGTCCAAAAAAGTAGTTAGTTTCGTATTTCTAACATAAACAGCTATTGGCAGAATGACTGATGCAGCATTATAGCTTATAAATGTCCTAAGCGAAACTTAAACAGTAGGAAGAATCTCAGATTTGGAAGTATCGAAGTATGAATAAGAGTTTTACATCCTCTCATTTTGTTATTCAGTCTGGTTAGGATTTTTTCTGTTTTCAGCAAACACAAATCCATATCTTATACACAGAAATAATTATATAAATGTAGAAAATAGAGAAATTTATTCAATAAAATGTAACGTTTAATTGGTGATGGATCAGTTGTTTGAACAACTCCAGTACCCTTTCCAGTTGATCCGCTGGTGCTGCACCAACTGTATCGTCCTTAAACTGGCATAAGAATGGAAATTTGACCCCTAGTTTAGGAGAACACTTTCTAATAATAGTATAACTTCTGCTACAATTGGGGAAAGGCAATTGAAAACCCTAACATTTGTCATCCAATGAAAAATAGGTAGAACCAAAAATTAATTGAAGTAACGCAAGAAGTATTTTTTGCTATGTTATTATAAGATTCGCCTAGATACCATTTTTATCCAATTACTCAACACCTGCACCGATAACTGCAAGTGAATAATACAATTTGGCGTACATCTCCCACTTTAAGTGATGAATGAGGAATTCCAGTTATATAATCATATGGATTCGTTGACGCAGATATCATAGGAGGTGATTTTATTATTACGTTGATCGCCCAACAACAATGTCGACCAGACTTCGAAAGCCTCTGCGAAGTTAATAGGCCGCAGTTACGATACTTCGTGGTCTTAGAAGTTCTTCTGGAAAATATAGGAACGCTTACTTTTGTTTGATGCAAAGTTACACCATAAAATTTAAGGTTACCGTCGCAACCTTTGTGTTGCACTGCAAAACGTCATTTACGGCACAAGACAAACAAAATCCACCCGAAGAAAGCTAGGTTATCAATTTACTGAAACTTGAATACATAGAATCTCCCCTCAAAGAGGTTTCACATCGGTTGAATTATTACTTGAACAATATTTCCCGTTAGATCAAAGATCGGGACAAAAGGAGGGTTCGCAGAAACGATATTTTGGGGGTAGATAATTAGCTAGACAGAAGTTATCGTCTTGGCGCCAGGAATCCTTAAGTCAACCCCATTCCACCACTTCAGAGTTCGAGACAGGGAAAAATGAAACACTTCTTCAGGGTGTGCGTAAACCAGTGCATCGTCAACGAAAACTTATCATTGTTGATCCCCAATACTTTACCAACTGATGTACAATAAACAATACTAAAATACAGAGTAAAGAAAATATGGTGATTTTAACGAGCTATCTGTTGAATAATATAATGAGCAAAACAACAGGTATACTACTATGTTAACTCTGGCCCCAGCCAAAGTATTTAATAACTAAAAAGGCAAGCAGGAAATGCATGGTAGAGGTTAATGATTTGCTACATTAATAACGCACACACCACTGGAAAAGCTAAACCTAAAGTAAATGCTCGAAACGCTTCGTAACTAGGAGCAAGTACAACTACCCGAGTTGATGCCAGAGCGTTTCTTGTTGACGCTAAAAGTTGCCCTCGCTGCGGACTACGTTTTTCGCGCACATTACTAGTGGAAAATAAATCTGGCAATTGGGGATGGTGTCAAAGCAAGAGCAGTGATGCTGAAGAACCATATTCGAGACCATTTTCTCGAGAAGAGGGGAGAAAACTAAGGAATAGTCGCCAAATCCATAGAATGTGAAACTGAAGAGTAACTCAACCAAACGGCACTTTGCCACGATATCTACTCCTTCTTTATGGATTATTCCGACCTTTAGCCGATATTAAAGACCTACTTGGTGTTGAAGAGAATCCCAATATTACGTAAATAAGGAATTTCTCTTACACACTGCAACCGACACCAATTTCGATATGGGTCAAGCCACCTCCGGAGCCGGGAGCGCTTCATGCTAGTTAGCTTGGTAAGGCCTAACTGAAGATCGAAAAGCCAAATTTCCGATCCACAGCCTCGATAATGCCCTTCGCGCGGGATATAAAACGCATTCTTTTAGGGTGAAGCATTTTGCTTAACTAATGGTCTGTCCGGCGCTGCTAGATTGCAGGCTGCGTCATACTTACAACTTTTCAAAACCAAAAACCAACCAGGCTTGGCCCGCAAAACACCTGAATTAGAACAGATATCGTTACGAATTAAAACTACCTAAATTGATATGTGCATTTGACAGACGCACACACTCACCGCCAGTTAACGTCAGACTCTGACACACTCTGCAGGTTACGACGCGTTCCTTTTCCGCATCTCGCTTAAACTTAAATGTACAAATAGGCTGTATATTAAAATGTTACATCCATATATCTAATACTTACTATATTGCTAGCGGCTATGAGTGGGAAACTGACCAAGGAAGTGAGACAGACAACCAACTCTTCAATGTATAATGGTGAGCTGTGTGCAAGCGCGGCGGCGTCGTCCGGCCAATGGGGAAGTGGTCAAGTTTAAAATTCGCTTCTAAAGGCGGAGTTCGAAATCTCACGCATGCGCACGAGACGCGTTATACTCTAAGTGAGACTATGTCGGCGCCGTAATGTTTTCTGACGTTTCCAGGCCCTACTAGCAATATATGTGTATTATATATATGGTTACATCAAACATACTCAGGCGAGCAAGATCAAATTCCCGTTACAAGTTTCGATATAATTACTTACGATTTGGCAATTTGTCATGTAGTACGCAAGGTCTCGAGTCATGTTCAATCTTTCCATTTGAAAAATTGCTATAGTTGCTTTTTTAGTAAATAGTAACATTATATGCACGGAACATAAATGGCTAAGCTCAAGAACTAACGCAAATGTTAATTTTTTTTAATTACTCTGGCCTCCGACATTTCTTTTTGCAATTTCGCAATACCTACCCTTTCTTAGGAAAATTTGAATTTAATGTTTTCCACATGAAAAAGTTTTAGTAGCAAGTGCTGTAGTAAGTTACCATTTAACTATATGAAAACTTACGCAATAATGGTAAAATTTGTGGTAACGAAAACCAATAATAAAATTGTATAATGGAAAGAAACGGAATCAATTTCTGTTCACTTTAGATTTAAGCGTTATGCAGAGTAATATAAAGCAGTATCACATACTACTAAAGAGAAAACGCACTGTTATTTTGTCTACCATTTTATATCCGTCATTCACTAAAGAATGCTGAAACGCAATTTAAATGTATTTTGTGATTAGTTTAACATATCATATATATATATATAAATATATATTTTTATATAGTGACAACTAGCACCACATTAAACAGCTAATATTTATGTAATAGCTTTACTTTTTTATAGCCTTTATTTAATTTTCAAATCAATTACGTATTTTGAATAATTAATTTAACTGAGTACTTTTATCGTGGTGGTTCGCCAATCTAGTGATCTGTTAATTGAATTTTCAATTGTATTTTTAAAATCTTTTAATCTATTAAATGACACCCAATGTCAACTGACTTCTATTCCAAATCAAACCAGGTATTGACAATCGTATCTTACATTGACACACATATCAATCAATTCACCTACGTAAGTACTGTATTAAGTTTATTTTCACAATTTCTTTTACTGATTGTTATTCAAAATGCTTTTATAATTTCTTTACGCAAACCTTAAAACTTTTCTAGCTTTCACTGCAAGAATCCTACCAACAACAGCCTCCAATGTCGATAGTCTGCAACACCTACCGCTTACTACCCAAATAGTGACTATGAATCCTGTCTATAACTCCTACTATTTCCAGAATCTAGTCCTGCGCCCTTACAAACGTCACCGTCACACCAATCGACTCCCTGTAAGTTTCAGTATTATAATGATCTAAATCTAACCTTGTTTATTCTGCAGATAGTCCGATGTCAGCAATACCCACAAAAATTATCCAAATCAATCAGTTACTTGTAAGAATCTCCAATAATATCTTGTATGTATCAATAAATCCAAATCTCTTCAAATAATGTAACCTTCTGTATTATTTATTTCCAATTCACTGTATTTGTACAATCTCTTCACCGATTGTATGTCTATATTAGTTTCAATTTACAGTTTCTTTCATTACACCATGCAGATTTATTGCCAACCCCTTTTAATTTGCATTTACCAGACAATGATACAAATTAAGGCATTAATTTCCCATTTTTTTATTTACCAAAATTCGTTATTTCAAAAATACATGTACATTTTTCATGAGTTGTTTTAGTAACTAATTAAACAAACTTTTTATTCCTGTTTGATACAATTCTTATTGCACACTTATTTATTTTAAATACCATATTATTACATGCTATTAATTCTTATCGTTCTAACAAATAAATTTGTAAATTGTAACCTTGGCTTGAACTTTATTTAAATTAAACTCAACCATCAAATTTGTAGACTCAAATGTTATTTCATTATAAAATTACCTCACTCACTGTCTCAATTAAATTTCATTATTCATTTCAAAATTAACACCCAATTCTATCCAAACACTTTAAGTTTTGATTGTAGTAATTTTCCAAATTTATTAGTTTTATATTTTTATCTTTCAACCACAGTGTATCACAACAATAGACTAAGTCAATTTGACATCGACGTTAGTAGCTACAAGTTAGAATACGAGTATAACATATATCATTCGAAACAAAGCTTGTGCTTGTGAAGCAGGCCAAAACTTTTATACTAAATATGTTTCCACATTCTTAGTGTCAAACAAGTTAGAACATTAGAACCTCGAGTATCACAACAAATACACGTTTTTTAGTGTTCATGCAAATTAAGACAAAAGTATGGGTGTTACCGAAAAATTTAATACAAAAGTTTTATATTATATTATTTAAAGATTAAAAGAAAGCAAAGTTAGCATCATATCTACTGTTGGTTGTGGAGATATAAGGTACTTTTTAAAAGTCTGCATGTGCAAAGTTTAGAAGGCAGAGGGGGGAAAACGCAAGGATAAGGGGTGGGTGTCTATCTCTCTAATTTTATCAAGACAGTGCCACAGAGTATGTTCTATAATGATGCATTTTCCAGTGAGGGGCCTGCAATCGCTGATTTGTTTTGCAAATATTTTAAGTGTATTTACAGCGAAAACAGTCCAACAGCTAATACTTTTGATTTTCAATCATCTTTCTGCATTTCTCCTTTTTCTGTGTCTCGTGCAGCAATTCTAAAGAGTCTTACCGCGCGCCGGTCTTATAAAGACCACTAATCAGAGGTTAACTTTAATTCGATGTTAAAACAAACAAAAGCGCATCAAAACGTTAGTGCTTATGACATTTTATTCATTAGTAAACAAATTTTGATGCGCTTTTGTTTATTTTAACAACGAATTAAATTTAACCTCAGATTAGTGATCTTTATAAGACTGGCTGTTATTAATGAATTAAATATTAATAGAGGAGCTGGTCCTGATGGTGTTCATCCTATGATTCTTAAGAATTCCTGTATCGAGGTAGTTACTCCTTTATTTGTTATTTATAATATGTATGTATATATATATATATATATATATATATATATATATATATTAAAAACGGAAACCGTTCTGACGTCACTAACTCTAGACTGATCCGTATATAGTCTTGCATTCCTGAGATTTTGGATAAGTTAATGAGGAAATTATTGCAGGAGCTTTTTCTGAATATCATAGTCGATCAACAGCATGGATTCTATCCGGGTAAAAGTACGTCGACAAATTTATTTCCGTGCATTAATTTATACATTATTCTATTGAATCTGGCTTTGAACTAGACGCTATTTACATAGATTTCAGTAAAGCTTTCGATAGAGTCAATCATGCTATATTGTTTGCTAAACTTGAGGGATATGGTATTCATGATAGGCTGCTATCACGGATTATCTCATTTGTTAGTGGTAGATTACAACTAGTTAATGTAAATAATTTTATCTACAACTGCTTGGTTAAGGACTTATTATTGGAACTATTTCCATTAGTGGTGTAATGCCTTCATTAGCTAAGTGAAATAGTGTCAAATGAATGACATAATGACATTTGCCTACTAAAATATTTTTGAAAATGACAGATCCGACATTTTTCTTGATGCACTTTTCTCAATTTTCGGCAGTTGTAGATAAAATTTTGTACAATACATGTGTGATTAACATACTTGTGTGCTTACACACAAGTATATTAATTATGCTCTTATCCCACTTGTATAGTAAATAACTATTAAATTATCAGAACTTGTAGTGTCATCAGGAGTACCACAGGATTGATGTGATAGGAACTACTTGTTTTAAATGGGGCAACAGTCTTTTAAATAGTTATTTTTGTAGCTAAATGCGAAAATGTCAGATTTGTTGGCAATCCAAAGGTACTGTACGTAATTTAGTAAAATGCATTTAGTTTAAAATGTAAGCATCTCTCCTAATAAGTTTCATACTTTTAAACATCATATTTATATGAAGAGGACTCGGATAATTCCAGCACATACCATAGGAATTCGTTCTCATACAGGAAATTGTATTGTGCACTGGTTGTACAAATAGTTATTTTAACACAAATATACCGCTCAAAATGAAATAAAGACACCTCACCTCCAGTTACCATGTGTGAAACTACCAGCACTTTAAGTAATAAAGCACTGAAAGTGTTCCATGCACACAACATCAATGGATAATGATGCACCGTTCAAGTACAACATTGAAAATATCAAAACCGGCATGAAAGTGTATTTAGACATTTTAAGTGATTAAAAATGTGAAGGTGTCAAAGTAAACTATGCCTTTGCATTTTAAGTGTAGCAAAATGTATTCAAACAGTATTTTCATATGAAGCGAAAAGAAACAGCGTTTCTTTTATTCGTTGAAAATGACGACAGCTCAGTAGCCTTTTTGGAGGTGGATTTACCGTAATCATTAAAGTAGCATCTCCATTAACATTTTAAATAAGCTGCAATGATTAATTGCTTGACGCCGATAACGCAAGAAAAAAATGTATGATGTGGCTAAATGCCGGCCTAGCAGCTGTTGCGTAATTCAACTACAATAAATGCACCATTTACGTTCGCTTCTTCCTAAACCAAAGAGCGATACTTTTGGTTTCGAATAATTATTGTTCGCATCTTTACTTTACTTGATGTTTTTTAATTATGGCATCCAGAACCTTTTTTTGATTTCTATTTTAATCAATTCAGCAGATGAAAATTGTCGAGATTTTTAATGCCACCTGGAAAAGTAGCAGTCAAAGGAAGCAAAACAATACATTTTTACTTCCTTTTACTGTAAAGGAAGTATTGGATTCACCCCAAAAATTCGAAATTGAGTTTTCAACGGATCTTCACGTTTTAGAGTCCCCTGATCCCAAAAAACATATTTTTTTTCATTGGTCTGTCTGTGTGTGTGTGTGTGTGTGTCTGTCTGTGAACAGAATATCTCAAAAACGAAAAGAGGTATGGCGTTGAAACTTCATATATAAGTTTTGTGTACTATGTAGATGAGACAGCAAGCTTTTGAAGAAAATCGCATAACCGGAAGTAGGTGTTTACTCTTGTGATTTTTCAGTTTTTTTCGATTTTTTCAAAAACGGCTCTAACGATTTTTTTTAAACTTTACATTTTTCTTACATTTTTAATGTGTATTGATGTGAGATAGGTGATTTTCCAGTTGAATACTTCTAAAGTGGGTTTCTTTTGTTTTTTTTTCTATTTTTTTTATTAACTCCTATTTTAAATAAAACACCCGATATATTATTACATTTTTGAATTCACCTTAAAATTCTAGAGAAAATTTGTCTCTTCAACTAACACTCGATTTTGTACCGTTTTTGTAGAATTTGTAATTTTTGAAAATTTTTAACAAATGGTTAAAAATTAAAAATGCAATTTTTGACTAATTGTAAGATCACTGTAAAAGGAAGTTGTGTGAGTGTATCACACCAGATTTTTATTATTACAGTTCTCTGAATAAACGAATTCTTATGTTTAAAATTATTTTTTACATTTTTAGTAAGTTGTATAATGGTATCATACCTGGCGTTGTCCAGCATTTTTAAAATATACTTGCGGCAAAAAAGGGTTATTGTAATATAACCTCTTAGTAATAAACTATCAATAAATAATAGTAATTTATACAACGAATATCTAATGCGCACCTATTTGCAAGCGTGAAAAAGTTTAAAGAATAAACCGAAGGCGAATTCCTTAAATCTCTGAAGTGCAAAAAGAACCTTTAGCTACGAGTTTTATACATACGGATTTTAGACTACCACATATTTATGTTAAATGGGATTAAAAACGTCAATATAATATCAAATTGAGAACTCCCTAAAAATCATGTTGTATAGTATACAATAAATAACAACGTATTTTAGAAGTACGGAAAGTGCCAAATATTAGCCTTTGGGAAGTGGTAATCGAAAGAGAGACTTCATATCAAAATCTATTTATTATTAAGAAAAGAAAACAACAAAATTTCAAACAACTCAGTAAATATAGTTATTTCCACAACTACTTTTGAAAGTCATACTTAAAAAAAAAGTTGCTGCCATACGTGTTGAACACGATGTTTTCTTGCATTGTGATCTCTTGTAACTCGAAATTTAGTCGAAAAAACTTCGGAATTTACAACTGTAAAATTGACAATTCACAATTTCAATAAAGTAGTTTAAAAAAGTGGACTTCTCTTTACAATTTTTCGTTAAACGAAGTGATACTTTCTGCACGACTTTTCGTTTAAAAAAGACTACTTTCGTGATCACTATGCAAAAAAAGAATTTCTTGGCCATATGTTTACATCTTAAACTTATGGCTATGTACCTCATATTTATATTATTATATGTAGATTACATAATTATTTATTTGAAATGCTCCTTCTACTGTAATCTATCTTAGTAGTATAAGGGGAAGGCAACGACTCGCGGACAGGGTACAGGTGCAGTTATAAATCGAATTGCCAAGAAGTAACCGTAAAGATAGGTGGAAGGCAGGTTACAAATAACTTACAAGTGTGTTGTTACCGGAAAGCGCACCTCAGCTCAAATTATATATTACATAAAAGCAGTTTTTCAAATCAAAGGATGTTTTATTAAGATCCGACAATTTAGTGTACGCTCGTATACACTGTGTTGAATATCTTCATTAATTGTGGCAAGCACACCCCATACATGGCCAACCGGGTATAGGTTAGGTGAAAGCGCTGATAACTTAAAATGTCTAATACCATTAGCTGCGAGGGTGTTTATTACGATGGCAGTTCTATTGGGAGGTGCACTGCCATCCAAAAATATAAACTGTGGGCGAATGCTTGTTCCCAAAGGCATGGCAGATCTTCTAAAATATGAGCATATTACGCACCAATCATGGTATTTTCACAAATATTTAGTGGTGTCCGTACACCCAAAGCAATACCGCCCAACAACGTTGCTGTCCTTCCACACAAATGATGTGGACATGGCTGGGATATCGTGTAGTTTATGAGACCTCCACAAGAGTAGTCCTGTATAATCGCTGTGAAGACCAAATCCGAATCCACCAGTGAAAAATATAGAGTGCCACTCTGGTTCTCAGTGAATCCGCTCATGTGACCATTTTTATCGTGTATGCAAACCCTATCTCATATATGCCATTTATTGTGATTCTTGCTGATACTGCAGTCTTAGTAGCTGCGTGAAAACCCTACGGCAACTGAATCGCAGTAGACGTTGGGTTCCTTCTGATGTTAATAGCCAAAAAATCTGCCTTTTCTTTGGCTAATACTTATTTGTTTCAAGGAATTTTTTCTATAGTCAACTGATTACACTTTGCGATGTTCTCAACTACTACCAATGCAATCTAAATTATTTATGCTACTGCACAGTGTTCACTTGCAGCATGTCTCCTTGTAGTAACCCTATCTCGCTGTTAGCTTCTTCTTTGGTTAAATGTACCAGATGTATAAATATTTTCTTTACTAAAAATAAATAGGAAGGTCCTGTATGCAGCAGTGTATGGGCATACGAAACTCCATCCTACTGTTTAAGATATAAAATACCAGTAAAATACTTATCAAGGAACAATAGATTACTAGAATGCAATACCAATTCTAGGTTGCTTGCTAAAAGTAATATCGCTTTTCACCTGCGTAAGCTACTGCCGCTATTTTCAAACTTTATTATCAACACTTTTTCCTAGTGCACAGCCCTGGTCTATTCCTTATGGAATTTAAGTGACTAGAGATACCACAGTTTGTTTTTATTTTTATTACTCAAAACCTTTATTTGAAAGACGAAGAAAAATCAACCATGGTCCTGGTCAAATCTTCTTTCTCCGCGATTTGGGTTTTGAATTGGATTAAAGAAATTGTTTGCTTTCAAGACTTTCTTTATTTATTAAACATTGCTGCTATAAGTTATGCATCTATAAGACAAAGAAGAACACAGAAAGAGAGATTATAGCCGCCGCAAGTTTTTGAAAAATCTTTCATTTGAATTAATCACACCCAGCAGGACACTCTTCCCTAATTAGAGAGGTTAGGCTAACCAACTACCCCGGGCGCGGCCGAACATGCCTTATAAAACCACACGTTGCGTGATTAGTAACATGACCTTGGCATACATTAAGGGGAAGAAAAAGAAGACACGCGCTATGTGAAAATGGCTTGAAACTCAAAATGTTCTTAACGAAATAAGCAGAAAAATAAGAACATTATTGAAACTATCTGATGAGGCACATGTAGAGCCAACAATTTGATATGCATTTAAAATTATAATTCATTCGTGTTTAGTCGTTTTAATTGTATCATTGGTACTTACAAAACATTTTTGGGCGAAAGAATGCACTTACACTTTAAGTAGTTATAATGACTGATGAATTTTTTTAGAAATACTTGTTTTTATTATGGCGAGCAAATATAGTGGTTACAGAACACTGTTTTCAGGTTTTAATTTCAATTGCTAATATAGACCGATTTCTAGAAGGTAGTAAGCAAACATGAATTACTATTGTGATCCATGCGCCCATTGATTAGTCAAAAATGGGTGTGCCCACTGTGAGGTTAAGGAAACAACCTTACTAAATTTGACATTAGAGGTACGCTTAGGAGGTTTAACTGAATAAATTAAAATTTATGAACTCATAGTAAATGACACCAAATTCATATATGCGAAACAAACTTGAGGGTCAATTATACCGTTGTAGCTTCGAATTACGGTGATATAAATACCACCAGATTCGTCAGATTCTAGACGAACCCAGAATCCAAATTATTATATATGTATTATTACAAAACAACCAATGTACAAATTAAGAGAATACGGGGATTATGAAAGCAAAAAGTATTTTTACTACATAAGGGCGCTCGGAATCGATTCGGTCAAAATTTATAAAATCGCAACTGAAGTCAGCATCAACTGGCGCTTCTGTAAACGTATTCAAGGACATGATTCACGTAATGAATCTTAGTCGTCGGCGAGACCTTCTCGGAATATAGCGCCTCTATGCATTAAATAATATGTATCCTACTAGAAAAAAGAAACAAGCCAGGTGGGCATATATATCAGTAAGATTACACGCTGCGCACCTGAAGTGGTGGACGGCCTGAAGGTGAATTTTCTCCAAAAGAACATTTTTTTAATAAAACAGCCAGGTTCAATTATTCAATAACCCTATAACACAAAATCTGCACCTAAAGCTGATTACTGATGCTTTTCAGTGTTACATCAACAATTGCCGATGGTAAATCGGAACATGCTCGCACTAACTCAGGAGAAGGGTCGTGGGCAACTTACCTTCCAAAAAAACTACAGATCGAACGGATAAGGGCGCCAAGGGGTTTGCAGCCTTATGTTCCACTAGTTCGTTTAAGCAAAAAAACCACTAAACTCGCTCAAGATAGCAATGCAACGTAAACAATAAAACAAAACCCACAGGGTGATAAATCGTATAATATTTCTAAGATTTAATGGTTCGGATAACAGGGAGGCATAAAATTGTTTTGTAATTACTGGCATAAAGTACACAGACAAGACTAGCACAAAATAAATATATATCACAGCAGGCAAATATATATCACATTATTACTTATTTCATAAATTCAATCGGGTGCATCCGAAATCGCAGCTAGGCTGACGGCCTCGTAACTAATTTCTAAATGAGCTTACTTTCAGCACTAAATTAGGCCAAAACACATTGATTAATAGCAAACCGAAGGCTAAGAGAATGTTACCGTTGTACTGCGTTCCATTTTTTTAATATGTATCAAGTTAATAATTTACGGATACCCACGTAAGCAATCAGATCTGTCTGCCTTATGGAAATAAGCACTGCTGAATATTGTTCCAGCTATTTTAATTAATCCGAAGGAGCATGGAACTATCGCAACTAGGTTTGCCACTCGCTCAGCGAAATTTCAATCCAAAATGAGCTTCGGCGAATTTACTTTAACATAAGCACAGCGAAGCTCGCACTTCGTGTGACCCTTGATTACAACAATTACTTGCGGTGAAGCCGCTAATAACAGAACCCTATATGAATTGCTAAACAAGATAACGCAGGCAATTGAAAATTCCAGTGCATCCTAGCAGTTAACGAACATAATACAATGCCGCACAACGAAATCGTTTGAGAGTTCATATAACAAATTGCAAAATAATCGAGGTAGGTTTCAAACCAGGCTCGGCCTCACGAGCTCACTCCAAACACCAGGGGGCTGCTCCTACGGGAAGCTGTGAGCCACCACAAACAGGACTCTGCCTCAAATCTCTCCGAGGGGTGTGCGAGGATCCACAGCCATCGACTTTGGGATGATCTCAGCCCTAAGCAAGGAGGATCTCAGCCCGAAGCAAGGAGCTGAGTAAACACAACCAAAATTAGTGGACGGATAAGAAAACAGAAGCGTGCTTACCCAGGAAAGCCTGATAATCGCCTAACAGAAAAATGTGCTTCTACACTAACAGAGGTATTGGTAATCTTTCCTGGCCCATCGACGGAAAGGATGTTAAAATAACGACTGCCACAACCACTAGGTTCTTTGGGCGTCCTTCACGAACCCTTCTTTCAGTTCAGCTTCCTACATGGGAGACGATGCACCTCGAAGATTGTCCAAACAAACAATTTAGCGGGCAGACATCTTAGCAAGCAACTTTTCACGAAAAACGGACGCTTCCCTAACGCCATCTCACGACAACGGCGGAAGTTGTTGGTACCGATAATACAGAGCCCTGAACCGGTATTTTAAATACGAACTTTCCAAAGAGAAAATAGAAACCTGTGTTTCCACTAGATCTGTTTCAATTGCGGATTGCATTGTTCGAGAAACAACGAAGGTTGCCTGCTATCAGGCGGAGAGTACTGCATAATTACGAGAAAACAATTCATTGGTTTCAACTCCCCCCTTTCTTAAAGAGGTTTGACCCTCAAACATCCCAACTACAACCATATAAACCACGAAAACCCGCACCTCAGAACAACAACTACTGGTGTGGACAGAGGTGACACCCAGAGGACCTTGAAGCCAGAACGACCCACACGACAGGGATCGAGTCTACTCGTCGCTGCGAGGTGGAGAGTGCTGCGCCGGTGAGCAGACCCGTGACGACCCATCGCGGAGCGGTCCCAGACCCGAGACCCCCCAAACATCATCCCAAGACCACACCAAGTACCCGCCCCCTTGAATACTTCCTAAACAAAAAAACCCCGAGGTGGAAGATACCCCGGCAGTTATGGTACTGCTAGACCGAAATAGGACTACAACACAAACTAAGAGAACGATCAGGGTTCTTCTTTTGACGATCGTGAGGAGAAGGTAACCCCGGGAAAAGAGGATCTGAAGGAGATCAGTGAAGCGACAGGCAGGGCCACATTTATGCTCCTCACCAATCATACTGGTTGAGGGTCCCTCCCACACCGCGTACGGAGGGGACAAAGGTCCCTACAACCTTTACCTCATGCATTCCGAAGACTCCATTCACGCTCAAGTCACAAACATACCAGATCAAAGAGAAAGTCAGAAAAATAGGAAAGCAACTCATGGGCCCACCACATACATACCAAAGACCATATACACTGAACGAAAAGGAAAAGGGATAGGTAAATGTCGGAAGGAAAGAAGGCGAAGAATGAAGGACTGATCGTCTCGACACAAACTAAATCATTCACCAGAAAAATCTGTGAACAATAATCCCGAACTATCGGAAACTCGCTCGTACGAACCAAAAGACGTTCACCAGGAAAATCTGTGAACAATGATCCCTCACTAACGGAAACTTAATCGTACAGCAAAAAAAAAGGTTCACCAGAAGAATCTGTGAACGATAACTCCGTTTTAACGGAAACAAACCTAACACTGAACAACCAACTACTCGCGAATGTTAACCCAAAATCCAACAAGGACTAGTGTCAAGCAACCCAAAATCCCTCAAATGACGTAAACGGTACATAACCTAAATAAATATTGCAAGACACCAGGTGCTAACCAAACGACACCTACAAAACTCACATTCGCAAGCATTCAGCTACCCTAATGCTAAAGAGACGGAGAGAACAAGATGATATAGCTCCCTATACTCTAAAATGGGGAAAACAAGATGATAATGATCCCTATGGTGACCTTCCCTGCGTGCCCAACCAACCACCCTATACTCTAAAAAAAAAGGAAAAGCAAGATGACAATGCTTCCTATCGTGACCTTCCCTGCGTGCCCAACCAACCACCCTAAAACACGCTCACTCTAAATCCTCATCTTCATGAACCTTTAAATCCTGTACATGCCACGAACCTAAACTCCGACGAGTCTCAAAATCCTCCAGCTCATACACATTCGGCGATACCTTTTGTCTAACACGGCATTTGATAAACTTGGGAGTCAGCTTGGCAGCCACGTAATCGGCCTTATTCGAGAGGGTATAATTCCTCTTCCACACAGTCTGACCTAACTCTAAACTAACTGGTCGACGCCTCAAATTATAACGCTGAGTGCTGGTATGGAAAGCCTTATCGAGACGCGCCTTAACAGTAGCATAAATGCTCCTCAAACCCTTAAGATATTCGTTAAGATCGGTCCGATCGTGGAAATCAAGAGGTTGGTTGCCCTGGTCCCGAAGTCGATGCATCTTCCCCGACAAACACGGTTCTCTACCAAAATTCAAATAGGCTGGGGAATAACCTGTAACTTCATGTACCGCTGTACGTAACGCATAACCCAACTGTGGTAACTTCTCATCCCATGTTCGATGATCGTTGTTAACATAGGACCGTATCATGGTCTTGATGACTCGATTCACCCGTTCACATGGGTTTGCCTGTGGATGGTAATTGGCATTATACACAATCTTGCTGTCATAGCGCTTGGCTAAATCCCGAAATGCCTTACTGACGTACTGCTTCCCATTATCACAAATTATCCTCTCGGGAGCACCAAAGACCAACATAACCTCATTCTCAAGATGTTTAACCACCGCCGCACTCGTAGCTGTCTTCAGAGGGAACATCATTGCATACTTCGTGAAACAATCGACAACAACCAAAATAAACCGATTACGCTTAGCTGACACCGGAAGCGGACCTACCAAATCAGTACAGATAACCTCCCAAGGAAGAGAAAGAATACGCTTGTGCATTTCACCATAAGGTTTCCTCTGGTCGGGTTTCTGGGAAGTACACACTGGGCATCTACGAACGTAACGGGCCACATCGATGTTCATCTTTGGCCAGTAATAACGAGCTGAAACACGCCTAAGAGTTTTGAAATAACCAAAGTGTCCAGCCGTCGGCTCATCATGATTCTCCACTAAAACTTTAGCACGTAAAGACTTTGGAACCACCAGCTTCCAATCACAATCCCTATTCAAGTTAGGAGACCCTGCATGCGTTAACTTAAAGATGTTATTGCCCTCCACACGCCACTGGGGAAAATTGTGGGGGGTTTCGACAATTCTTGCCCTAAGCTTCGTATACCACTGGTCCTGGTCGGCTTCTTGAATCTCAATTGCTGCTATAGCCCTAGACAACGCATCCGGTACTACATTCTCAGATCCCTTACGGTAACTAATCGTGAAATCGTAACCCTGTAACCTTAACGCCCAACGAGCTAAACGACCTGATGGATTCTGTAGCTTCCATAACCACAATAGAGAATGGTGATCGGTGACAACATGGAATTGGACTCCTTCCACATACGGGCGGAACTTCTCGATAGCCCATACCACAGCGAGACACTCGAGCTCGGTTGCTGAAAACTTTTTCTCCTGGTGAGTCAAACTCCTACTAGCATAGGCAATAACACGCTCTTCCCCTCCGATCTTCTGGGTGAGTACGCAACCTAAACCAACTTGTGAGGCATCGGTCTGCAAGGTGAAAGGTTCCTTGAAATCCGGACAAGTCAAGATAGGGGCCGAAACTAGACACTGTTTTATGTCTTGAAATGCTGCCTCGGCCTCAGGATTCCAGCTAAAGGTCGCCGACTTCCGCGTCAATCGATGAAGTGGTGCCACACGAGAAGCAAAATCTCTAACAAACCTCCTATACCACGAGATGAGCCCTACAAAACGCCGGACATCCTTACTAGACTTTGGAGTAGGATAATTCACCATACACTCAACCTTAGACGGATCTACTCGCAAGCCTTGCCTATCGATGACATAACCTAAATATTTCAGTTGCGATTTCACAAACTCACACTTCTCGGGATTGACCGTGAGTCCAGCCTGTAACAATCTGGTGAAGACCTTTTGCAGAATCTCTAAATGCATCGTGAAGGTAGGGGTGGCCACAATGATATCATCCAAATAAACTGACACGTAAGGTGTTAAGTCAGAACCCAACAGCTGGTCTACCAAACGCTGAAAAGTCCCGGGGGCATTATGTAACCCGAACGGTAATCTACGGAACTGGTAGAGCCCCTTACCAGGAACGACAAATGCTGTCTTCTCCTTGCTGCTCTCTTCCAACTCCACCTGCCAATAAGCGGACTTTAAATCAATGGACGATAAGTATTGGGCGTTAGAAAGCCTATCAAGAATGACGGACATATACGGCAAAGGGTACGCATCCCGCTTGGTCACGCTGTTCACCTTCCTGAAATCTACGCAGAACCGATATTCCCCGCTGGACTTCTTGACCATCACCACTGGTGAGCTCCATGGCGAAGAAGAAGGTTCAATGACTCCCAACTCTAACATGGTGTCAATTTCCTGGTCAATCTTTTCCTGAATATAGGGCGACACCGGATAGTAACGCTGTTTAATAGGAAGGGCATCTCCCGTGTCGATAACATGCTTGACCCCTTTGGCACAACCTAAGCCTGGCTTCATCTGCTGGAAAAAATGTGCCACCAAGTCATCTAAGGCTTGAGCCTCCCCACTGGTTAGCTCCTCTTTCATGCGGATGGCGTTGACGACCGCCTTATTACCAAAATCCCAAGTATTCTTCCTAAAGTGCGGAACCAGATCCATTCCCTTCCAAAAATCAATGCCTAAGATGATGTCCTCGGCGACATCCTGAATTACCACGGCCTTAATAACTTTGACTTTATCCTTCAACCTAAAGGGTACATAAATTTCACTCAACGCTGTGCAAGATCGACCGTCAGCTACCGTAACCGAAGAGTAACTGCTCTCTAATGTAAGTCCGGTGTCCTGTAATTTCTTCCAACCGGCTCCTCCAATCACAGTTCGACTAGCCCCGGAATCCAACAGACACACGAATAATATTCCATAAACCTCCACCTGTAAGTAAGGACGAGGATCCCCTTTTCGATTAGAGAAAGCACTAAAAACTTTGCCCCTCCGGCCCTGAAAATTAACAGAACTCGAACTCCACGATGAATTGGCCGACTGCCCTCTTAAGATCGACGTCCGGCTACCCGACGACCTTGTGCCTCGTTTCCCGAACACTTCGGACAAGTACTCTTCACTACACCTGTAGCGCCACATGAAAAACAAAAACGTCTCGTTCGAGGTTTAGAACACCTAGTAAAATTGTGACCAGTCTCCAGACAATTCCAACATTTCCTCGCTGGGACCACAGTATCAATAGATTCAACACGAGCCTTGGGAGTTTTACCATTAGATGGACAAGCTAAGTCGGCTTCCAAAAAATCAACCTTATTGACCGTAGGGGTTCGATAACTAGTTGCCAGATCTTTAGTAGCCTCCAACTTCTTGCACAACTGCAATAATTCCGAAACGCTATGATAATCCTGTAAAGCAACCCCCCTAATGAAAAATGGATCGATGTTACGTCGAATCACCGTTAATTTCTCCCGCTCTGATGGTGGGTGAGATAGCCTAGAAAACAAGTTCACCATACAAGCGAAATAATTTCCAACTTTTTCTTGAGGACCCTGGACCCGCGCCCGAATTTCATTCCACAGTTCGACTTCATAGTCGAACGGCAAGTATTCCTCCCTCAAACAACGAATAAAGTCGTCCCACGAGTTGATCTGACCCCTAACAGAACGATACCAGATTAATGCGCTACCACACAGCAAGTCGATGATGGCATTCTTCAAGTCTGCTGGAGCGACTCCTCGGGCGACCCGTAACTCTTCCACTCTTTCAATGAAAGCGTTTACGCTAAGTCCAGTATTATCCCCACTGAAAGAAATACCCCACTTGTGGACTGGTACAACCTTACAGCTAGCATTAGAATTGCTTGAAGGCGGCTGAGTAACATTAACAGCAGCGGCAGAACTCCCCACTCCTGCTGGAACCAAATGATCTCCCGCAGGTTGACCTAATTTGTCTAAATTGTCCTCAATGCAATTCAGTTGATCTACTACCTTGTTGATCGACTTCTCAAGGCCGACCTCCTTATCTGAAACGACCAACCTACTCAAACGTCCATATAAATGTCGAAGTTTGGATGAGACAACCCTAAACTCGTTTTGTTCAGGAGACCTAATTGCGCTAACAAAGTCTGCCAACTCAGTGGTCTTCTTATCGCAGACCTCAATCTCCTTCGCCACATCGGCCACAAAACTCGGTGCTAGTGGAAGTTCCCCAAACTGTTCTTTCCCTAAAAATTTCTTTAATTTCTTCCTCATAGTAGCAACAGTCTCTCCCTTCAAGCTGGTACAACCCCTAACCGATAATTCATAAATATGTTCGTCGCGAGCTAGACGATGAGGATCCATGATCACAATCAATAAATACAAACGACTACTTAATACAGTAACTTCAACTAATCGATTAAATATTTATACCCTAACAATAGCATGCACCAACAAAGGTTCACCAAAATCCCCAATTACATCTAAATGTACCTCAATATACCTAAATATACCTAAATGCCAAAATCCAAAATCTATTATGCACCTAATGTACCAAAAAAAATATGGCTCGAATGCCAAATATGCTACCAAGCAAAAATCCAAACGTTCGTAAGGTTGGAGAAAGTCCTACCATACGAATCCCTAAATCTCAAATAATGGCTTAAACGCCAAACCCTAAAATCCTATGCACGGATGGAGAATGTTCTAACAAATCTCGCAACAACGACACAACAATTCCAGCCGTACAAATATTCAACAATCGGTGCTTCGTAGCTCAAAAAAATATTCCAAACCAAATTCCCAAATTCGCACAAGACTCCTATAAACATATCCTGAAATAAACAAATTCGCCAAGACGAACAGGATGCAAGGAGTAACAAGGGCTAAAGTATAAACAATAACTAGTAATATACTCAATAAATAACATCAAACAATCCTAACTAAATATTTGCCAGTAATTACGGGATCCCTAACTAGAAAAGTTTCTCAAAAAATTGCCTTCACAGCGGGCGCCATTTTGTTACATCAACAATTGCCGATGGTAAATCGGAACATGCTCGCACTAACTCAGGAGAAGGGTCGTGGGCAACTTACCTTCCAAAAAAACTAAAGATGGAACGGATAAGGGCGCCAAGGGGTTTGCAGCCTATGTTCCACTCGTTCATTTAAGCGACAAACCACTAAGTTCGCTCAAGATAGCAATGCAACGTACACAATAAAACAAAACCCACAGAGTAATAAATCGTATAATATTTCCAATAGATAATGGATCGGATAACAGGGAGGCATAAAATTGTTTTGTAATTACTGGCATAAAGTACACAGACAAGACTAGTACAAAATAAATATGTATCACAGTAGGCAAATATATATCACATTATTACTTATTTCACAGATTCAATCGGGTGCATCCGAAATCGCAGCTAGGCTGACGGCCTCGTAACTAATTTCTAAATGGACTTACTTTCAGCACTAAATTTGGCCAAAACACATTGATTAATAGCAAACCGAAGGCTAAGAGAATGTCACCATTGTACTGCGTTCCACTTTTTAGTATGTATCAAGTTAATAATTTACGGATACCCACGTAAGCAATCAGATCTGTCTGCCCTATGGAAATAAGCACTGCTGAATACTGTTCCAGCTATTTTAATTAATCCGAAGGAGCATGGAACTATCGCAACTAGGTTTGCCACTCGCTCAGCGAAATGTCAATCCAAAATGAGCTTCGGCGAATTTACTTTAAAATAAGCACAGCGAAAGCTCGCACTTCGTGTGACCCTTGATTACAACAATTACTTGCGGTGAAGCCGCTAATAACAGGACCCTATATGAATTGCTAAACAAGATAACGCAGGCAATTGAAAATTCCAGTGCATCCTAGCAGTTAACGAACATAATACTATGCCGCACAACGAAATCGTTTGAGAGTTCGTATAACAAAATGCAAAATAATCGAGGTAGGTTTCAAACCAGACTCGGCTTCACGACGTCACTCCAAACACCAGGGGGCTGCTCCTGAGGGAAGCTGTGAGCCACCGAGAACTGGGGACTCTGCCTCAAATCTCTCCGAGGGGTGTGCGAAGAACCACAGCCATCGACTTTGGGATGATCTCAGCCCGAAGCAAGGAGCTGAGCAAACACACAACCAAAATTAGTGGTCGAATAAGAAGAGAGAAGCGTGCTTACCCAGGAAAGCCTGATAAACGCCCAACAGAAAAATGTGCTTTTACACTATCAAAGGTCTTGGTAATTTTCCTGGCCCATCGACGGAAAGGATGTTAAAATAATGGCTGCCACAACCACTAGGTTCTTTGGGCGTCCTTTACGAACCCTTCTTTCAGTTCAGCTTCCTACATGGGAGACGATGCACCTCGAAGATTGTCCAAAAAACCAATTTAGCGGGCGGACATCTTAGCAAGAACATTTTCACGAAAGAGGACGCTTCCCTAACGCCATCTCACGACAGCGGCGGAAGTTGGTGCCGATAATATAGAAACCTGTATTTCGAATACAACTATTCGAAATAGGAATTAGAAACCTGTGTTTCCACTAGAAATGTTTCAATTGAAGTAGCAATCTGTATTGTTCGAACAACAAAGATTGCCTGCCAATCAGGCGGAGAGTACTGCATAATTACGAGAAAACAATTCATTGGTTTCAACATTAATTAATTCCGATGTATTATCGCTAGATGACGCATCATGTACTGTTTGGAAGCTTATCGGTTTTTGCGGATCCAAAATATAATTTTCAAAAATGTCATAAGGACGCTTCCAATTTTTAGTATGTTATAGATGGCTTCATTTGCAGGTGACGGTTTTAGGGGGTGTGATTTTTTCACCCGTTTTTCGTTTTTCCCACCCGTTTTTCGTTTTTCCCACCCGTTTACGAGATACAGCCCCTTTTTTCTTTTTTTAATATTTAATCGTCTATTTGAACCTTCAGCGGCCCCCAGCCCTCAGCCCCCGGCCTCAGCCCCCAGCCTCCTGCTTCCTGTTCTCGGCTTCAGCCCCTGGCCTCAGCCCTCAGTCTCCGGTTCCCGGTGCAGACTCCACTTCCGGTTATACCTTCTGGGCAATGATGCAATACCTACCCTACTACGACCTTCTGGTTATTGTTGACATAAAAAATACTTCTTTTCCTACAAGAAACTCTTCAGTCACCTTAACTTGCTCTCTAAGGGGTGATTACGTCATGCTTTGGATGGACATGCATTCCAGTTCAGAAGTGAGGTTATGTGTTGAGTTTCCCTATGCTTAAAGTGAGCCAGAACCGGCACTGCCCATCTACTAAACTACTCAAACTATGTGAATACAGCTATCAGATTACTTTCATAGCTCAAATTCTTTTTATTTATTTATTTAGATATCAATACAGTTCATCCGCCCTAATATGTAGCTACTACTATGTTGAAACATTATTTATCTTTTGTTGTCGCGGTGTCTAGGATTTCGCTGTGCATTGATTTGCTCTACTGTTAAATAAATATGAATGATTGATCATTTTTAGTAGTTGAAATCACATTGTATCATAAATCGAGGTACAAATTTGTTGTTGCAGTCGATAGCGTGCTTGGTTTATCATTTAACACATCCGTTGAGGTTATCTGGCGTCCCCGTATCTCACATACATGCAATCGTTTTTTGTTTAAGTTATTTTGTGGTTGTTAGTAGATGTCGCCCCCCTACAGATTACTATAAACATTTTAACCGATAGATGGCATATCCTGTACCGCCTGTCGCTTATCTGTGGTTACTCGCGCTCGCTAAGTCCTTATCAGCTCTTGCGGTTTCTTATCAGCTTATCGCTATGTGCTCATTTCTGGCTTACAATATCGAAATTGCCACAAAGGCACTTCAAATTTCTACTATGTTATAGATGGTTTTATTTGCTGGCTATAAGGTTATAGGGGGTGCCATTTTTTTACCCGTTTTCCGTTTTTCCCACCCGTTTACGAGATGCAACCCCTATACAAATATTTGAGCCACCCCGATTTCGGCCCCCAGCTTCAGGTCACAGTTCCCGGCTTCCGACCCCCGGTGCAGATACCAGGGCTCCGCCCCCCGGCTACTACCCCCAAACACACCCCCGCCTGCGTCGCATATGGCCCCGTACCGACATGCCGATTTTCGGCCTCACGTGCTATCACCGGAAGTGTACTTTGCAGTCTGACAGACTGCGCGAATTTGAATTTCCCGCCAAAATGACGTCACTTCCTGAGGCCGAACCGGTTTTGGTTATCTACTAAGCGCCAAAATAAGCGCCAAGTCAAGCGCCTAGCCAAGCGCAAAGCCAAGCCCCAAGCTATTCGCCAAGCCAAGCGCAAACCCAGGCGTTAAACTAAGCGCCAAACCAAGCGCAAAGCCAAGCCCCAAGCTAGGCGCCAAGTCAAGCGCAAATACAGGCGTTAAACTAAGCGCCAAACCAAGCGCAAACAAAAGCGCCAAGCCAGGCGCTAAGCCAAGCGCCAAGCCAAGCGGCAAACCAAGCGCAAAGCCAAGCGCCAAGCCAAGCGTTAAGCCAAGCGTAAAGCCAAGCGACAAGCCAAGCGCCAAGCCAAGCGCCAAACAAAGCGCAAAGCCAAGCGCCAGGCCAAGCGCCAAACCAAGCGCCAAGCTAAGTGCCAAGAGATGCGACAAGCCAAGCTGTAAACCGAGCGCAAAGATAAGCGCCAATGCAAGCGCCAAACGAAGCGCAAAGCCAAGCGCCAAGCCAAGCGCCAAGCCAAGCGCTACGCCAAGCGCCAAACGAAGCGCCAAGCTAAGTGCCAAGAGATGCGACAAGCCAAGCTGTAAACCGAGCGCAAAGATAAGCGCCAAGGCAAGCGCCAAACGAAGCGCAAAGCCAAGCGCCAAGCCAAGCGCCAAGCCAAGCGCCAAGCCAAGCGCCAGGACAAACGCCTAGCCTAACGCCATGCTAAGCGCTAAACCAAGCGCCAAGTTAAGCACCAAGCCACGCGCCAAGCCAAGCGCCAAACCACGCGCCAAAAAAAGCACCAAGCCATGCGCCAAGCCAAGCGCCAAGCCAAGCGACCAGGCAAGCGCCACACCACGCGCCAAAGAGAGCGCCAAGCCATGCGCCAAACCAAGCGCCAAGCCAAGCGCCAAGCCAAGTGCTTAGCCACGCGCCAAAAAAAACGTCAAGCCAAGCGCTAAGCCAAGCGCCAAGCCAAGCGCCCAGCCAAGCGCCAAGCCACGCGCCAAAGAGAGCGCCAAGCCATGCGCCAAACAAAGCGCCAAGCCAAGCGCCAAGCCAAGTGCCAAGCCACGCGCCAGGAAAAGCACCAAGCCAAGCGACATGCTACGCGCCCAGACAAGCGCTAAGCCACGAACCAAGGAGAGCGCCAAGCCTACCGCCAAGCCAAGCGCCAAGCCACACGCCAAGGAGAACGCCAAGGCATGCTTCAAGTCAAGCGTCAAGCCAAGCGCCAAGCCACGCCCCAAGGAGAGCGCTAAGCCAAGCGACAAACCACGCGCCAAGCCACGCGCTAAGCCACGCGCCAAGAAAAGCGCCAATCCCAGCGCCAAACCAAGCCCCAAACCACGCGCCAAGAAAAGCGCCACACCAAGCTCCAAGCCAAGCCCCAAGGATAGCGCCAAGCCGTGCGCCAAGCCAAGCGCCAAGTTAAGCGCCAAGCCAAGTGCCAAGTCACACGCCAAGAAAAGCGCCGAGCTAAGCGACGAACCATGCGCCAAGAAAAGCACCAAGCCAAACGCCAAGCCAAGCGCCCAGACAAGCGCTAAGCCACGAACCAAGGAGAGCGCCAAGCCAACCGCCAAGCCAAGCGCCAAGCCACACGCCAAGGAGAACGCCAAGGCATGCTTCAAGTCAAGCGTCAAGCCAAGCGCCAAGCCAAGTGCCAAGCCAAGCGTTAAGCCCAGCGATAACCCAAACGCCCAGCCAAAAGCCAAGCCACGCGCCAAGCTACGCGCCAAGCCACGCGCCAATAAAAGCGCCAAGCCAAGCGCCGAGACAAGCACCAAGCCAAACGCCCAGCCAAACGCCAAACCACGCGCCAAGGAGAGCGCCAAGGCATGCGCCAAGCCAAACGTCATGCCAAGGGCAGAGCCAAAGATAATATATACATAGATCTCTAGTGAATGGTCACAATAAAAGGGTTAGTTCTGGACGCTGCATGCAGACGGCGCTTCGATAGCTACAAATTTTGAAGTAAGAATCCCATTACGTAGCGCCAAACTAACTAACTGGCTGAAATGAGCGAAATGCCTATATCTACGTATGTCCTTTCTTAATTCATATTTACCTGGCACTTGCAGAACGGGTATTCTTTGTTTTCGGAAGAGATGGTTTTGTAGATAAACTGCTAATGGATACTTAACTGCATTTTAATGTTATGCAAATATTTATTGAATATTATTGAAATACCGTAGAAGGTTTATATTATGCTTGCCAAACAAGTGACAAAAGCATTTTCGTAACACGTGCTCTAATAAGATTTTTATATTTTTATACAGGGTGAAGCGATTAATATGCAGCGATCAATTATGTTGTGTATTAATTAATAATTATTATTCCATTTATAGAATTACATATTGATAGTTTAATGCTATTTCGTATTATACAATATTTGAATAAATAATGTATTGTAAACGAGTGTATGTAAATGAAAGAGTTCTTTTAAATTTTTAAAATTACATTTATTTTGAAATATAAAATTATTATTCTATAAGTATAACAAATTAAGAGCCAAGTTGGACATTCATTACTTACGTAACTTAACTGATTTTTGACCCAGCAATTATACTTATCGTTTATTACAACCTATAACAAAGATATTTTGATATTATATGTCACACTTGTTTTACTGTGTGCAATTTAATGTAATTCAATTTTTATACAGATTTAAATTTTCCTTTAAACTGTTTGATAAAGGCGCACTGCCTACTATACTTATGTTAAATTAGTATTTTAATTTCTTATTAATACGTTATTTATAGTATTTTCGACGTTATACTTGTTTGACTGTGTTAATTTAAAGCAACTGTATTTTTACGTAATTTTAAAATTTAATGACAATTTCTACAATCCCGAATTATTGTTGAATGGAGTGTTTTCATTTATAATATTTTATCTGCCTAAATACGTTACTTACATGCAAACTGTTTTGAAAATTAAGTTTTTATTTTACTTGTCACTCTTTTTTATTGTGTATGTAGATTAAATCTGCTACTATTTTAGCTCTCCAAACACGTTATTTACAGTTTCTATTAATTGTTTGTTACAGCTGTATTATTTAATAAAATTAAAAAGTTGAAAAAGTATGACTATTGTAGGTCATGTTTTTCGTTAGAAGATTTTGCAGCTAATTTTGTTGTTAATATCAATCTTTACTAATGGTTGTAAGTGAAATCATTAGTTGTGTCAAAGCAATGTTAGTTATTTTTCATTAAAAATCATTTTAAAAGTAACGTTTCGCTATTTAATATAGCTTCTTTACACTTGATACAATTTGATTATAACAATTTAAAAAAAATTTTGGGACACACACATTTAAAAGGCACAAAAGTTTTGTATCTAGAAATAAGAAACATTTTATAAGTTAGATTTGTGAAACAATAAATTCCTCTGTTTTTTACCTTTTGTTTTGATTTTTTTAATATTTATATTTGTTCCAAGTCATAAAGTGGTTATAGTTTTATACTATTAATTTCAGTTTTAAAATAGTTTAAGAATAGTGTAAAATTGGATTTCACCATTTGTTATTTTAAGTAGTTTGTGGTTATCTAAAAAAGAAACATTATTTTTTATTAAAATTATTTAAGATACTTAATTAATAGATTATCTTACTTGGTTAGTTGTTTGAAATTATTTCCTTTTTTTAATTTCCTCCCTTTTTCCTCTTTCTTAGACCTGTTATAGATGTTTAATAGGTAAGGAAGGTTTGATTTATGTTATAAATTATTTCTGGTGTTATTAATTTGGTATTTCAGTAAAATTTAATAGTGTAGGTTAATAAAAAAGGAGATTGGTGTTTTTCATTATAGGTATAATTAGTTCATTTTTAATTTTAATCATGGTTTTATCATTGTTAATTTAACCAAGTTTATTACCTTCTTTAAGTTAAAATGGTTGATTTCGAATTTTTATTTTGATTTTCAAATTGCTGTTATTTGTAAATTTTTCTTTAGTATTTTACTTTTTTCTCATTTGCGTTGGTGTTCTTCCACCGTGGTTTTGAGGTTTTTTTAAGTTGTTTTAATTTCTATATAAGTATTATAGATACAAGGGAGTCCTTTTTTTGTATTATTTTCACTTGGTTTGTTGTTTTTTTTTAAATAAGTTTCTTGTTCTTTTTATTGAACCATCTATTTCGGGATCACTGGAAGATGATAATACTATGATTAGTTGGAATGTTTTAATCTTTTGGTTTTTTTTTTAGAATAATTATGCTTAGTAATATACTGACCTTTTGGTTTTTTAATCGAGCAAAATCGCCACTCGGTTAATTTACTTTTTAAGAATTTGCTGTAGAACTTATCAGTTTTGTTTATGACATTTTTCAATTGAAAACTTTTGCATTGTGTTTATTGAGATTTTTCTTAAAGTGGTAATTGACTTTTTGTTTTAAGAATGTTGCTGTTCTTGTTTGTATTTGTTTATAGCTTGTTATTATTCTATGAAAATGGGATGGGCAAAACGTTCTTAAAATAACAAATGGTTAAATCCAATTTTACACTATTCTTAAACCATTTTAAAACTGAAATTAATAGTATAAAACTATAACCACTTTATGACTTGGAACAAATATAAATATAAAAAAGAAAAAACAAACCAAAAAATAAAAAACAGGAATTTATCGTTTCACAAATCTAACTTATAAAATGTTTCTTATTTCTAGATACAAAACTTTTGTGCCTTTTAAATGTGTGTGTCCCAAAAATTTTTTAAATTGTTATAAACAAATTGTATCAAGTCTGAAGAAGCTATATTAAATAGCGAAACGTTACTTTTAAAATGATTTTTTAATGAAAAATAACTAACATTGCTTTGACACAACTAATGATTTCACTTACAATCATTAGTAAAGACTAGCAACCAGTGAGACAAATGTCTCATTTAATAAAACAAAAAAGACCGTCCCGGACGGATCAGCGTCCCGGACGGACGGAAATCACGTGATTTCTCGAAAACCGGAAGTGTCACGTGACTGAAATTTGGTTCCTGACCTGACATGACCATTCCAAACATATAACTTTTTTCTCTATCTCTTAGATACGGTTTGGCTGCTGAAACAGCGTCCCGGACAGACAAGTCTATTAGATAAAGGATTGATATTAACAACAAAATTAGCTGCAAAATCTTCTAACGAAAAAACATTACATACAATAGTCATATTTTTTCAACTTTTTAAGTTATTTACAGTATTTTTCACATCACACTTGTTTTATTGTGTGCAATATCCTTGCAATGTATTATTTTATAAAAGTGTGCTATTAAACTTGAACTCTGTATACAAATAACACGCTGAGAATAATCCCTTTCCTAGATTATTATCTGCGTTTATCTGTGCGGTTTGCAAATACGCTGGTCCAAACATGCAGCCAATACATCTGCTACGAACCAATGTTTGGTCAGCTACATTTCTAAAGTAAAGCAATGACTTACGCCATCTGTCACGCGCGTACAAAAGTACTTTCACCGTAACTTCACGCCCATTGTGTTTAGAGATCTATGTATATATTATCTTTGGCAGAGCCAAGTGCCAAGCCAAGCGTCAAACCAAGCGCCAAGCCAACCGCTCAGCCAAGCGCCAAGCCACGCGCCAAGGAGGGCGCCAAGCTAAGCGACAAACACGCGCCAAGAGAAGCGCCAAGCCAAGCGCCAAACCACGCGCCAAGAAAAGCGCCAAGAAAAGCGCCAAGCCAAGCGCCAAGCCAAGCAGCAAGCCAAACGCCAAACCACGCGCTTAGCCAAGCGCCAAGCTATGCTCCAAGGAAAGCGCCAAACCAAGCGACAAATCACTCGCCAAGCCACGCGCCAGGACAAGCGCCAAGTAAAGCGCCAAGCCAAGCGCCAAGCCACGCGATAAGTAAAGCGCCACCCCATGCACCAAGAAGAGCGCTAAGCCAAGCGACAAGCAACGCGCCAAGAAAAGCGCCAAGCCAAGTGCCAAGCCACGCGTCAAGCCAAGCGCTGGGCCACGCGCCAAGGAGACCGCCAAGCTAAGCGACAAACCACGCGCCAAACCACGCGCCAAGAGAAGCGCCAAGCCCAGCGCCAAGCCAAGCGCCAAGCCAAGTGCCAAGCCACGCGCCAAGAAAAGCGCCAAGCCAAGCGCCAAGCAAAGATCCAAGCCACGCGCCAAGCCAAGCGCCGAACTACGCGCCAAGAAAAGCTCCAAGAAAAGCGCCAAGCCAAGCGCCAAGCCAAGCAGCAAACCAAACGCCAAGCCACGCGCCAAGAAAAGCGCCAAGCTAAGCGCCAAGCCAAGCGCCAAGCGAAGATCCAAGCCACGCGCCAAGCCAAGCGCCGAACTACGCGCCAAGAAAAGCTCCAAGAAAAGCGCCAAGCCAAGCGCCAAGCCAAGCGCCAAGACAAGCGCCAAGCCAAGCGCCCAGCAAAGCGCCAAACCACGCGCCAAACCACGCGCCAAAAAAAGCGTCAAGCCAAACGGCAAGCCAAACGCCAAGCCAAGCGCCAAGTCAAGCACCAAGCCACGCGCCAAGCCAAGCGCCAAGTCAAGCACCAAGCCACGCGCCAAGCCAAGCGCTAAACCACGCGCCAAAAAAAGCGCTAAGAAAAGCGCCAAACCAAGCGCCAAGCCAACCGCCAAGCCAAGCAGCAAGCCAAACGCCAAGCCACGCGCCAAGAGAAGCGCCAAGCCACGCGCCAAGGAAAGCGCCAAGCCATGCGCCAAGCCAATCCTCAAGCAAAGCGTGAAGCCAAGCCCCCAGCCAAGCGCCAAGTCAAGCGCCAAGGCAAGTGCCAAGCCACACGCCAAGAAATGCGCCAAGCCAAGCAACACACCACGCGACAAGGAGAGCGCAAAGCCAACCGGCAAGCCAAGCGCCAAGCCACGCGCCAAGAAAAGCGCTAAGTAAATAGCCAAGCCAAGCCCCAAGCCAAGCGGCAAACCAAGCGCCAAGCAACGCGCGAACAAAAGCGCCAAGCCAAGCGCCAAGCCAAGCGCCAAGCCAAGCGCCCAGCCACGCGCTAAGAAACGCGCCAAACCAAGCTCCAAGCCAAGCGCCAAGCCAAGCGCTTAGCCAAGCGCCCCAGTTACGCGCCAAGCCACGCGCCAAGAAAAGCGCCAAGCCAAGCGCCGAGACAAACGCCAAGCCAAATGCCAAGCCAACTGGCAAGCCAAGCGCCAAGCCACGCGCCAAGAAAAGCGCTAAGTAAATAGCCAAGCCAAGCCCCAAGCCAAGCGGCAAACCAAACGCCAAGCAACGCGCGAACAAAAGCGCCAAGCCAAGCGCCAAGATAAGCGCCAAGCCAAGCGCCCAGCCACGCGCTAAGAAACGCGCCAAACCAAGCGCCAAGCCAAGCGCCAAGCCAAGCGCTTAGCCAAGCGCCCCAGTTACGCGCCAAGCCACGCGCCAAGAAAAAAGCCAAGCCAAGCGCCGAGACAAACGCCAAGCCAAGCGCCAAGCCACCCGCCAAGAAAAGCGCCAGGCCAAGCGACAAACCACGCGTCAAGAAAAACGCCAAGCCAAGCGCCAAGCCACGCCCCAAGGAGAGCGCTAAGCCAAGCGACAAACCACGCGCCAAGCCACGCGCTAAGCCACGCGCCAAGAAAAGCGCCAATCCCAGAGCCAAACCAAGCCCCAAACCACGCGCCAAGAAAAAGCGCCACACCAAGCTCCAAGCCAAGCCCCAAGGATAGCGCCAAGCCGTGCGCCAAGCCAACCGCCAAGTTAAGCGCCAAGCCAAGTGCCAAGCCAAACGCCAAGCCAAGCGCCCAGACAAGCGCTAAGCCACAAACCAAGAAGAGCGCCAAGCCAACCGCCAAGCCAAGCGCCAAGCCACACGCCAAGGAAAACGCTAAGGCATGCTTCAAGTCAAGCGTCAAGCCAAGCGCCAAGCCAAGTGCCAAGCCAAGCGTTAAGCTCAGAGATAACCCAAACGCCCAGCTAAAAGCCAAGCCACGCGCCAAGCTACGCGCCAAGCCACGCGCCAATAAAAGCGCCAAGCCAAGCCCCGAGACAAGCACCAAGCCAAACGCTTAGCCAAACGCCAAGCCACGCGCCAAGGAGAGCGCCAAGGCATGCGCTAAGCCAAACGTCATGCCAAGCGCAGAGCCAAGTGCCAAGCCAAGCGTCAAACCAAGCGCCAAGCCAACCGCTCAGCCAAGCGCCAAGCCACGCGCCAAGGAGGGCGCCAAGCTAAGCGACAAACCACGCGCCAAGAAAAGCGCCAAGAAAAGCGCCAAGCCAAGCGCCAAGTTAAGCACCAAGTCACGCGCCAAGCCAAGCGCCAAACCACGCGCCAAGAAAAGCTCCAAGAAAAGCGCCAAGCCACGCGCCAAGCCAAGCGCCGAACTACGCGCCAAGAAAAGCTCCAAGAAAAGCGCCAAGCCAAGCGCTTAGCCAAGCGCCAAGCTATGCTCCAAGGAAAGCGCCAAACCAAGCGACAAATCACGCGCCAAGCCACGCGCCAAGACAAGCGCCAAGTTAAGTGCCAAGCCAAGCGCCAAGCCACGCGATAAGTAAAGCGCCACCCCATGCACCAAGAAGAGCGCTAAGCCAAGCGACAAGCCACGCGCCAAGAAAAGCGCCAAGCCAAGCGCCAAGCCACGCGCCAAGCCAAGCGCTAGGCCACGCGCCAGGGAGAGCGCCAAGCTAAGCGACAAACCACGCGCCAAACCACGCTCCAAGAAAAGCGACAAGCCCAGCGCCAAGCCAAGCGCCAAGCCAAGCGCCAAGCCACGCGCCAAGAAAAACGCCAAGCCAAGCGCCAAGCGAAGCACCAAGCCACGCGCCAAGCCAAGCGCTGAACTACGCGCCAAGAAAAGCTCCAAGAAAAGCGCCAAGCTAAGCGCCAAGCCAAACGCCAAGCCAAGCGCCAAGCCAAGCGCCAAACCAAGCGCCAAGCCAAGCGCCCAGCAAAGCACCAAACCACGCGCCAAACCAAGCGCCAAGAAAAGCGTCAAGCCAAGCGCCAAGCCAAGCGCAAAATCACGTGCCACGAAAAGTGTTAATAAAAACGCCAAGCCAGGCGCCAAGTCAAGCACCAAGCCACGCACCAAGCCAAGCGCCAAACCACGCGCAAAAAAAAGCGCTAAGAAAAACGCCAAGCCAAGTGCCAGGCCAAGCGCCAAGCCAATCTTCAAGCAAAGCGTGAAGCCAAGCCCCCAGCCAAGCGCCAAGTCAAGCGCCAAGCCGTGCGCCAAGCCAAGCGCCAAGTTAAGCGCCAAGGCAAGTGCCAAGCCACACGCCAAGAAATGCGCCAAGCCAAGCAACACACCACGCGACAAGGAGAGCGCCAAGCCAACCGGCAAGCCAAGCGCCAAGCCACGCGCCAAGAAAAGCGCCAAGAAAATAGCCAAACCAAGCCTCAAGCCAAGCGGCAAACCAAGCGCCAAGCAACGCGCGAACAAAAGCGCCAAGCCAAGCGCCAATCCAAGCGCCCAGCCACGCGTTAAGAAACGCGCCAAACCAAGCGCCAAGCCAAGCGCCAAGCCAAGCGCTTAGCCAAGCGCCCCAGTTACGCGCCAAGCCACGCGCCAAGAAAAGCGCCAAGCCAAGCAACAAGCCACGCGAGCGACAAGCCAAGCGACAAGCCACGCGCCAAGCCACGCGCCAAGGAGAGCGCCCGCCAAGCGACAAACCACGTGCCAAGACAAGCGACAAGCCAAGCGCCAAGCCAAACGCCAAGGAGAGTGCCAAGCCATACGCCAAGACAGGCGCCAAGCCAAGCGCCAAGCCTAGCGCCAAGCCAAGCGCCCAGCCACGCGCTAAGAAAAGCGCCAAGCCAAGCGCCCAGCCAAGCGCCCCAGTTACGCGAGAAACCACGCGCCAAGAAAAGCGCCAAGCCAAGCGCCGAGACAAACGCCAAGCCAAATGCCCAGCCAAGCGCCAAGCCACGCGCCAAGCTAAGTGCTAAACCACCCGCCAAGAAAAGCGCCAAGCCAGGCGACAAGCCACGCGCCAAGAAAAGCGTCATCCCATTCACCATAGAGAGCGCCAAGCCAAGCGACAAGCCACGCGCCAAGCCACGCGCCAAGCCAAGCGCCATGTCTAACACCAAGAAAAGGTCGAAGCCCAGCGCCAAACCAAGCTCCAAGCCAAGCGCCAAGCCACCCGCCAAGAAAAGCGCCAAGCCAGGCGACAAGCAACGCGCCAAGAAAAGCGTCACCCCATGCACCAAAGAGAGCGCCAAGCCAAGCGACAAGCCACGCGGCAAGCCACGCGCCAAATTGAGCGCCAAACCAAGCGCCAAGCGCCAAGCCAAGCGCCCAGCCAAGCGCAAAACCAAGCGCCCAGCCAAGCGCCAAGTTACGCGCCAAGCCACGCGCCAAGAAAAGGTCCAAGCCCAGCGCCAAGCCACCCGCCAAGAAAAGCGCCAAGCCAGGCGACAAGCAACGCGCCAAGAAAAGCGTCACCCCATGCACCAAAGAGAGCGCCAAGCTAAGCGACAAGCCACGCGCCAAGCCACGCGCCAAATTGTGCGCCAAGCCAAGTGCCAAACTACGCGCCAAGAAAAGCGCCAAGCCAGTCGACAAACCACGCCCCAAATTGAGCGCCAAGCCACGCGCCAAAGAGAGCGCCAAGCCAAGCGACAAGCCACGCGCCAAACCAGGCGCCAAGAAAAGCGCCAAGCCAAGCGGCAAGTCAAGCGCCAAGCCAAGCTCTAAGCCACGCGCCAAGAAAAACGCTAAGCCAAGCGCCAAGTTACGCGCCAAGCTAAGCGCCAAGCCAAGCGCCAAAGTGAGCGCCAAGCCAAGCGACAAGCCACGCGCCAAGCCAAACGCCAAGGAGAGCGCCAAGCCATGCGCCAAGACAGTCGTTAAGCCAAGCACCAAACCACGCGCCAAATTGAGCGCCAAACCAAGCGCCAAGCGCCAAGCCAAGCGCCCAGTCAAGCGCAAAGCCAAGCGCCCAGCCAAGCGCCAAGTTACGCGCCAAGCCACGCGCCAAGAAAAGGTCCAAGCCCAGCGCCAAGCCAAGCGCCAAACCAAGCGCCAAGCCACCCGCCAAGAAAAGCGCCAAGCCAGGCGACAAGCAACGCGCCAAGAAAAGCGTCACCCCATGCACCAAAGAGAGCGCCAAGCCAAGCGACAAGCCACGCGCCAAGCCACGCGCCAAATTGTGCGCCAAGCCAAGTGCCAAACTACGCGCCAAGAAAAGCGCCAAGCCAGTCGACAAACCACGCCCCAAATTGAGCGCCAAGCCACGCGCCAAGAAAAGCGCCAAGCCAAGCGGCAAGCCACGCGCCAAACCACGCGCCAAGAAAAACGCTAAGCCAAGCGCCAAAGAAATCACCAAGCCAAGCGCCAGGGCAAGCACTATGCCAAGCGCCAAGCCAAGGGCTAAGTCAAGCACCAAACCAAGCGCCAAACCAAGCGCCAGGGCAAGCGCCAAGCCAAGCGCCAGAGCAAGCACTATGCCAAGCGCCAAGCCAAGGGCTAAGTCAAGCACCAAACCAAGCGCCAAGCCAAGCGCCAGGGCAAGCGCCAAGACAAGCGCCAAGGCAAGCGCCAAGCCAAGCGCCAAGCCAAGCGCCAGGGCAAGCGCCAAACCAAGCGCCAAACCAAGCGCCAAACCAAGCGCCAAACCAAGCGTCAAACTAAGCGCCAAGCCAAGCGCCAAAGAAATCACCAAGCCAAGCGCCAGGGCAAGCGCCAAGCCAAGCGCCAAGCCAAGCGCCAAGCCAAGCGCCAAGCCAATCGCCAAACCAAGCGCCAAGATAAGCGCCAAATCAAGCGCCAAGCCAAGCGCCAGGGCAAGCGCCAAGCCAAGCGCCAAGCCAAGCGCCAAGCCAAGCGCCAAGCCAAGCGCCAAGCCAATCGCCAAGCCAAACGTCAAGGCAAGCGCCAAGCCAGGCGCTAAGCCAAACGCCAACTCAAGCGCTTAGATAGGCGCTAACCAAAGCTCCAAGCCCCACGCCAAGCCAAGGGCAAAACTAATCGCCAAGCCAAGAGCCAAACCAAACGGCCAGCCAAGCGCCAAGCAAAGCGCCAAGTCAAGCTGTAAACTAAGCGCAAAGCCAAGCGCCAAGACAAGCGCCAAGCCAGGCGCTAATCCAAACGCCAAGCTAAGCGCTAGGTCAAACGCCAAACCAAGCGCCAAGCCAAGCGCCATGCCAAGCGACAAACCAAGCGCCAAGCCAAGCGCCATGTCTAACACCAAGCCAAGCGCCAAGTCAAGCGCCAAGCCAAGCGCCAAGCCAAACGCCAAGCCAAGCCCTAAGCCAAGCGCCAAGCCAAGCGGCAAGCCAAGCCCCAAGCCAAGCTCCAAGCCAAGCGCCAAGCCAAGCGCCAAGCCCAGCCGCAAGCCATGCGCCAAGCCAAGCACCAAGCCAAGCGTCAAACCAAGCGCCAAGCCAAGCGCCAAACCAAGCGCCAACCCAAGCGCCAAAGAAATCACTAAGAAAAGCGCCAGGGCAAACGCCAAGCCAAGCGCCAAACCAAGCGTCAAACTAAGCGCCAAGCCAAGCGCCAAAAAAATCACCAAGTCAAGCGCCAAAGCAAGCGCCAAAGAAATCACCAAGACAAGCGCAAGGGCAAGCGCTAAGCCAAGCGCCAAACGAAACGCCAAACCAAGCGCCAAGCCAAGCGCCAAAGAAATCACTAAGCCAAGCGCCAGAGCAAGCGCTAAACCAAGCGCCAAGCCAAGCGCCAAACCAAGCGCCAAGCCAAACGCCAAATCAAGCGCCAAACCAAGCGCCAAGTCAAGCGCCAAGCCAAGCGCCAAAGCAAGCACCATGCCAAGCGCCAAGCCAAGGGCTAAGTCAAGCGCCAAACCAAGCGCCAAGTTAAGCGCCCAGCCAAGCGCCAAGCCACGGGCCAAGGAGAGCGTTAAGCCATGCGCTAAGACAAGCACCAAGCCAAGCGCCAAGTCATGTGCCAAGCCACGCGCCAAGAAAAGCGCCAAGCCAAGCGCCAAGCCACGCGCCAAGTCAAGCGCCAAGCCACTCGCCAAAAAGAGCGCCAAACCATTCGACAAACCACGCGCCAAGCCACGCGCCAAGAAAAGCGCCAAGCTTAGCGCCAAGCCAAGCGCCAAGCCAACCGCCAAGCCACGCGCCAAAAAAAGCGCACCGCCATGCGCCAAGACAAGCGACTAGACACTCGCCAAGAAAAGCGCCAAGCCAAGCGCCAAGAAAAGCGTTAAAAAAATCACCAAGCCAAGCGCCAGGGCAAGCGCCAAGCCAAGCGCCAAGCCAAGCGCCAAACCAAGGCCAAGCCAAGCGCCAAACCAAGCGCCAATCCAAGCGCCAAAGAAATCACTAAGCCAAGCGCCAGGGCAAGCGCCAAGACAAGCGCCAAGGCAAGCGCCAAGCCAAGCGCCAAACCAAGCGCCAAGCCAAGCGCCAAATCGAGCACCAAGCCAAGCGCCAAGGAAATCACCAAGCCAAGCGCCAGGGCAAGCGCCAAGCTAAGCGCCAAGCCAAGCGCTAAGCCAAGCGCCAAGCCAAGCGCTAACCCAAGCGCCAAGCCAAGCGCCAAGCCAAGCGCCAAACCAAGCGTCAAACTAAGCACCAAGCCAAGCGCCAAAAAAATCACCAAGCCAAGCGCCAGGGCAAGCGCCAAGCCAAGCGCAAGCCAAGCACCAAACCAAGCGCCAAATCGAGCACCAAGCCAAGCGCCAAAGAAATCACCACGCCAAGCGCCAGGGCAAGCGCTAAGCCAAGCGCCAAGCGAAGCGCCAAACCAAGCGCCAAGCCAAGCGTCAAAGAAATCACCAATCCAACCGCCAGGGCAAGCGTTAAGCCCAGCGCCAAGCCAAGCGCCAAACCATGAGCCAAGCCAAGCGCCAAATCAAGCGCCAAACCAAGCGCCAAGTCAAGCGCCAAGCCAAGCGCCAAAGCAAGCGCCAAGCCAAGCGCCAGGGCAAGCGCCAAGCCAAGCTCCAAGCCAAACGCCAAGCCAAGCGCCAAACCAAGCGCCAAGCCAAGCGCCAAATCGAGCACCAAGCCAAGCGCCAAAGAAATCACCAAGCCAAGCGCCAAGCCAAGCGCCAAGCCAAGCGCCAAGCCAAGCGCCAAGCCAAGCGCCGAACCAAGCGCCAAGCCAAGCGCCAAACCAAGCGTCAAACTAAGCACCAAGCCAAGCGCCAAAAAAATCACCAAGCCAAGCGCCAGGGCAAGCGCCAAGCCAAGCGCCAAACCAAGCGCCAAGCCAAGCGCCAAACCAAGCGCCAAGCCAAGCGCCAAATCGAGCACCAAGCCAAGCGCCAAAGAAATCACCAAGCGAAGCGCCAGGGCAAGCGCTAAGCCAAGCGCCAAGCCAAGCGCCAAGCGAAGCGCCAAACCAAGCGCCAAGCCAAGCGCCAAATAAATCACCAAGCCAAGCGCCAGGGCAAGCGCTAAGCCAAGCGCCAAGCCAAGCGCCAAGCCAAGCGCCAAATCAAGCGCCAAACCAAGCGCCAGGTCAAGCGCCAAGCCAAGCGCCAAAGCAAGCACCATGCCAAGCGCCAAGCCAAGGGCTGAGTCAAGCGCCAAACCAAGCGCCAAGCCAAGCGCCAAGCCAAGCGCCAAGCCAAGCGCCAAGCCAAGCGCCAAATCGAGCGCAAAACCAAGCGCCAAGTCAAGCGCCAAGCCAAGCGCCAAAGCAAGCGCCAAGCCAAGCGCCAAGCCAAGCCAACAACCAAGCGCCAAGCCAAACGCCAAACCAAGCGCCAAGCCAAGCGCCAAAGCAAGCACCATGCCAAGCGTCAAGCCAAGCGCCAAGTCAAGCGCCAAACCAAGCGCCAAACCAAGCGCCAAGCCAAGCGTCAAAATAATCGCTAACCTAAGCACCAAGCCACACGCCAAACCAAGCGCCAAGCCGCACGCCAAGCCAAGCGCCTAGCCAAGCGCCAAGCCACGCGTCAAGGGGAGCGCTAAGCCATTCGCCAAGCCAAGCGCCAAGAGAAGCGCCAAGCCAAGCGCCAAGCCAAGCGCCAAGCCAAGCGCCAAGCCAAGCGCCAAGCCAAGCGCCAAGCCACGCGCCAAGGAAAGCGCCAAGCTACGCGCCAATGAGAGCGTCAAGCCATGCGTTAAGTCAAGCGCCAAGCCAAGCGCTAAACTGCGCGCCAAAAAAAAAACGCCAAGGAGAGCGCCAAGCCATGCGTCAAGCTAAGCGCCAAGCCAAGCGCCCAGCCAAGCGCCAAGCCAAGCGCCAAAACACGCGCCAAGAAAGCGCCAAGCTAAGCGCCAAGCCAAACGCCAAGCCACGCGCCAAGAAAAGCGCCAAGCCAAGCGACAAGCCACGCGCCAAGAAAAGCGTCAAGTCAAGCGCCAAGCCACGCGCCAAGTCAAGCGCCAAGCCACGCGCCAAAAAGAGCGCCAAACCAATCGACAAACCACGCGCCAAGCCACGCGCAAAGAAAAGCGCCAAGCCCAGCGCCAAGCCAAGCGCCAAGCCAAGCGCCAAGCCACGCGCCAAAAAAAGCGCCACGCCATGCGCCAAGCCAAGCGACTAGCCACTCGCCAAGAAAAGCGCCAAGCCAAGCGTTAAAGAAATTACCAAGCCAAGCGCCAGGGCAAGCGCCAAGCCAAGCGCCAAGCCAAGCGCCAAACCAAGGCCAAGCCAAGCGCAAACCAAGTGCCAATCCAAGCGCCAAAGAAATCACTAAGCCAAGCGCCAAATCAATCGCCAAGCCAAGCGCCAAGCCAAGCGCCAAGCCAAGCGCCAAACCAAGCGCCAAGCCAAGCGCCAAATCGAGCACCAAGCCAAGCGCCAAAGAAATCACCAAGCCAAGCGCCAGGGCAAGCGCCAAGTCAAGCGCCAAGCCAAGCGCCAAGCCAAGCGCCAAACCAAGCGTCAAACTAAGCACCACGCCAAGCGCCAAAAAAATCACCAAGCCAAGCGCCAGGGCAAGCGCCAAACTAAGCGCCAAGCCAAGCGCCAAGCCAAGCACCAAACCAAGTGCCAAGCCAAGCGCCAAATCGAGCACCAAGCCATGCGCCAAAGAAATCACCAAGCCAAGCGCCAGGGCAAGCGTTAAGCCAAGCGCCAAGCCAAGCGCCAAACCAAGCGCCAAGCCAAGCGCCAGAGCAAGCACTATGCCAAGCGCCAAGCCAAGGGCTAAGTCAAGCACCAAACCAAGCGCCAAGCCAAGCGCCAGGGCAAGCGCCAAGCCAAGCGCCAAACCAAGCGCCAAACCAAGCGCCAAACCAAGCGTCAAACTAAGCGCCAAGCCAAGCGCCAAAGAAATCACCAAGCCAAGCGCCAGGGCAAGCGCCAAGCCAAGCGCCAAGCCAAGCGCCAAGCCAAGCGCCAAGCCAATCGCCAAACCAAGCGCCAAGATAAGCGCCAAATCAAGCGCCAAGACATGCGCCAAGCCAAACGTCAAGGCAAGCGCCAAGCCAGGCGCTAAGCCAAACGCCAACTCAAGCGCTTAGATAGGCGCTAACCAAAGCTCCAAGCCCCACGCCAAGCCAAGGGCAAAACTAATCGCCAAGCCAAGAGCCAAACCAAACGGCCAGCCAAGCGTCAAGCAAAGCGCCAAGTCAAGCTCTAAACTAAGCGCAAAGCCAAGCGCCAAGGCAAGCGCCAAGCCAGGCGCTAATCCAAACGCCAAGCTAAGCGCTAGGTCAAACGCCAAACCAAGCGCCAAGCCAAGCGCCATGCCAAGCGACAAACCAAGCGCCAAGCCAAGCGCCAAGCCACGCGCCAAGCCAAGCGCCATGTCTAACACCAAGCCAAGCGCCAAGTCAAGCGCCAAGCCAAGCGCCAAGCCAAACGCCAATCCAAGCCCTAAGCCAAGCGCCAAGCCAAGCGGCAAGCCAAGCCCCAAGCCAAGCTCTAAGCCAAGCGCCAAGCCAAGCGCCAAGCCCAGCCGCAAGCCAAGCGCCAAGCCAAGCACCAAGCCAAGCGTCTAACCAAGCGCCAAGCCAAGCGCCAAACCAAGCGCCAACCCAAGCGCCAAAGAAATCACTAAGAAAAGCGCCAGGGCAAACGCCAAGCCAAGCGCCAAACCAAGCGTCAAACTAAGCGCCAAGCCAAGCGCCACAAAAATCACCAAGTCAAGCGCCAAAGCAAGCGCCAAGCCAAGCGCCAAGCCAAGCGCCAAATCGAGCACCAAGCCAAGCGCCAAAGAAATCACCAAGACAAGCGCAAGGGCAAGCGCTAAGCCAAGCGCCAAGCGAAACGCCAAACCAAGCGCCAAGCCAAGCGCCAAAGAAATCACTAAGCCAAGCGCCAGAGCAAGCGCTAAATCAAGCGCCAAACCAAGCGCCAAGTCAAGCGCCAAGCCAAGCGCCAAAGCAAGCACCATGCCAAGCGCCAAGCCAAGGGCTAAGTCAAGCGCCAAACCAAGCGCCAAGCCAAGCGCCCAGCCAAGCGCCAAGCCACGGGCCAAGGAGAGCGTTAAGCCATGCGCTAAGACAAGCACCAAGCCAAGCGCCAAGTCAAGTGCCAAGCCACGCGCCAAGAAAAGCGCCAAGCCCAGCGCCAAGCCACGCGCCAAGTCAAGCGCCAAGCCACTCGCCAAAAAGATCGCCAAACCATTCGACAAACCACGCGCCAAGCCACGCGCCAAGAAAAGCGCCAAGCTTAGCGCCAAGCCAAGCGCCAAGCCAACCGCCAAGCCACGCGCCAAAAAAAGCGCACCGCCATGCGCCAAGACAAGCGACTAGACACTCGCCAAGAAAAGCGCCAAGCCAAGCGCCAAGAAAAGCGTTAAAAAAATCACCAAGCCAAGCGCCAGGGCAAGCGCCAAGCCAAGCGCCAAGCCAAGCGCCAAACCAAGGCCAAGCCAAGCGCCAAACCAAGCGCCAATCCAAGCCAAAGAAATCACTAAGCCAAGCGCCAGGGCAAGCGCCAAGCCAAGCGCCAAGCCAAGCGCCAAGCCAAGCGCCAAACCAAGCGCCAAGCCAAGCGCCAAATCGAGTACCAAGCCAAGCGCCAAAGAAATCACCAAGCCAAGCGCCAGGGCAAGCGCCAAGCTAAGCGCCAAGCCAAGCGCTAAGCCAAGCGCCAAGCCAAGCGCTAAGCCAAGCGCCAAGCCAAGCGCCAAGCCAAGCGCCAAACCAAGCGTCAAACTAAGCACCAAGCCAAGCGCCAAAAAAATCACCAAGCCAAGCGCCAGGGCAAGCGCCAAGCCAAGCGCCAAGCCAAGCGCCAAACCAAGCGCCAAACCAAGCGCCAAAGAAATCACCACGCCAAGAGCCAGGGCAAGCGCTAAGCCAAGCGCCAAGCGAAGCGCCAAACCAAGCGCCAAGCCAAGCGTCAAAGAAATCACCAATCCAACCGCCAGGGCAAGCGTTAAGCCAAGCGCCAAGCCAAGCGCCAAACCAAGAGCCAAGCCAAGCGCCAAATCAAGCGCCAAACCAAGCGCCAAATCAAGCGCCAAGCCAAGCGCCAAAGCAACCGCCAAGCCAAGCGCCAGGACAAGCGCCAAGCCAAGCGCCAAGCCAAGCGCCAAGCCAAGCGCCAAACCAAGCGCCAAGCCAAGCGCCAAATCGAGCACCAAGCCAAGCGCCAAAGAAATCACCAAGCCAAGCGCCAAGCCAAGCGCCAAGCCAAGCGCCAAGCCAAGCGCCAAGCCAAGCGCCAAGCCAAGCGCCGAACCAAGCGCCAAGCCAAGCGCCAAACCAAGCGTCAAACTAAGCACCAAGCCAAGCGCCAAAAAATCACCAAGCCAAGCGCCAGGGCAAGCGCCAAGCCAAGCGCCAAACCAAGCGCCAAGCCAAACGCCAAACCAAGCGCCAAGCCAATCGCCAAATCGAGCACCAAGCCAAGCGCCAAAGAAATCACCAAGCCAAGCGCCAGGGCAAGCGCTAAGCCAAGCGCCAAGCAAAGCGCCAAGCAAAGCGCCAAACCAAGCGCCAAGCCAAGCGTCAAAGAAATCACCAAGCCAAGCGCCGGGGCAAGCGCTAAGCCAAGCGCCAAGCCAAGCGCCAAGCCAAGCGCCAAATCAAGCGCCAAACCAAGCGCCAGGTCAAGCGCCAAGCCAAGCGCCAAAGCAAGCACCATGCCAAGCGCCAAGCCAAGGGCTGAGTCAAGCGCCAAACCAAGCGCCAAGCCAAGCGCCAAGCCAAGCGCCAAGCCAAGCGCCAAGCCAAGCGCCAAATCAAGCGCAAAACCAAGCGCCAAGTCAAGCGCCAAGCCAAGCGCCAAAGCAAGCGCCAAGCCAAGCGCCAAGCCAAGCCAACAACCAAGCGCCAAGCCAAACGCCAAACCAAGCGCCAAGCCAAGCGCCAAAGCAAGCACCATGCCAAGCGTCAAGCCAAGCGCCAAGTCAAGCGCCAAACCAAGCGCCAAACCAAGCGCCAAGCCAAGCGTCAAAATAATCGCTAACCTAAGCACCAAGCCACCCGCCAAACCAAGCGCCAAGCCGCACGCCAAGCCAAGCGCCAAGCCAAACGCCAAATCAAGCGCGAAACCAAGCGCCAAGTCAAGCGCCAAGCCAAGCGCCAAAGCAAGCACTATTCCAAGCGCCAAGCCAAGGGCTAAGTCAAACGCCAAACCAAGCGCCAAGCCAAGCGCCAAGCCAAGCGCCAAGCCAAGCGCCAAACGAAGCGTCAAACTAAGCACCAAGCCAAGCGCCAAAAAAATCACCAAGCCAAGCGCCAGGGCAAGCGTTAAGCCAAGCGCCAAGCCAAGCGCCAAGCCAAGCGCCAAGCCAAGCGCTAATCCAAGCGCCAAGCGAAGCGCCAAACCAAGCGCCAAACCAAGCGCCAAAGAAATCACCAAGCCAAGCGCCAGGGCAAGCGTTAAGCCAAGCGCCAAGCCAAGCGCCAAACCAAGCGCCAAGCCAAACGCCAAATCAAGCGCCACACCAAGCGCCAAGTCAAGCGCCAAGCCAAGCGCCAAAGAAATCACCAAGCCAAGCGCCAGGGCAAGCGCTAAGCCAAGCGCCAAGCCAAGCGCCAAGCCAAGCGCCAAATCAAGCGCCAAACCAAGCGCCAGGTCAAGCGCCAAGCCAAGCGCCAAAGCAAGCACCATGGCAAGCGCCAAGCCAAGGGCTGAGTCAAGCGCCAAACCAAGCGCCAAGCCAAGCGCCAAGCCAAGCGCCAAGCCAAGCGCCAAATCAAGCGCAAAACCAAGCGCCAAGTCAAACGCCAAGCCAAGCGCCAAAGCAAGCGCCAAGCCAAGCGCCAAGCCAAGCCAACAACCAAGCGCCAAGCCAAACGCCAAACCAAGCGCCAAGCCAAGCGCCAAAGCAAGCACCATGCCAAGCGTCAAGCCAAGCGCCAAGTCAAGCGCCAAACCAAGCGCCAAACCAAGCGCCAAGCCAAGCGTCAAAATAATCGCTAACCTAAGCACCAAGCCACACGCCAAACCAAGCGCCAAGCCGCACGCCAAGCCAAGCGCCCAGCCAAGCGCCAAGCCACGCGCCAAGGGGAGCGCTAAGCCATTCGCCAAGCCAAGCGCCAAGAGAAGCGCCAAGCCAAGCGCCAAGTCAAGCGCCAAGCCAAGCGCCAAGCCAAGCGCCAAGTCAAGCGCCAAACCAAGCGCCAAGCCAAGCGCCAGGGCAAGCGCTAAGCCACGCGCCAAGCCAAGCGCCAAACCAAGCGCCAGGCCAAGCGCCAAATCAAGCGCCAAACCAAGCGCCAAGTCAAGTGCCAAGCCAAGCGCCAAAGCAAGCACCATGCCAAGCGCCAAGCCAAGGGCTAAGTCAAGCGCCAAACCAAGTGCCAAGCCAAGCGCCAGGGCAAGCGCCAAGCCAAGCGCCAAGCCAAGCCCCCAACCAAGCGCCAAGCCAAACGCCAAACCAAGCGCCAAGCCACGCGCCAAGGAGAGCGCCAAGCTACTCGCCAAGGAGAGCGTCAAGCCATGCGTTAAGGCAAGCCCCAAGCCAAGCACTAAACTGCGCGCCAAAAAAAAAAACGCCAAGGAAAGCACCAAGCCATGCGCCAAGCCAAGCGCCAAGCCAAGCGCCTAGCCAAGCGCCAAGCCAAGCCCCAAGCCAAGCGATTAGCTAAGCCCCAAGCCAAGCGCCAAGCCAAGCGCCAAGCCAAGCGCCAAACCAAGCGTCAAACTAAGCACCACGCCAAGCGCCAAAAAAATCACCAAGCCAAGCGCCAGGGCAAGCGCCAAACTAAGCGCCAAGCCAAGCGCCAAGCCAAGCACCAAACCAAGTGCCAATCCAAGCGCCAAATCGAGCACCAAGCCAAGCGCCAGAGCAAGCACTATGCCAAGCGCCAAGCCAAGGGCTAAGACAAGCACCAAACCAAGCGCCAAGCCAAGCGCCAGGGCAAGCGTTAAGCCAAGCGCCAAGCCAAGCGCCAAACCAAGCGCCAAGCCAAGCGCCAGAGCAAGCACTATGCCAAGCGCCAAGCCAAGGGCTAAGTCAAGCACCAAACCAAGCGCCAAGCCAAGCGCCAGGGCAAGCGCCAAGCCAAGCGCCAAAGCAAGCACCATGCCAAGCGCCAAGCCAAGGGCTAAGTCAAGCGCCAAACCAAGCGCCAAGCCAAGCGCCCAGCCAAGCGCCAAGCCACGGGCCAAGGAGAGCGTTAAGCCATGCGCTAAGACAAGCACCAAGCCAAGCGCCAAGTCAAGTGCCAAGCCACGCGCCAAGAAAAGCGCCAAGCCCAGCGCCAAGCCACGCGCCAAGTCAAGCGCCAAGCCACTCGCCAAAAAGAGCGCCAAACCATTCGACAAACCACGCGCCAAGCCACGCGCCAAGAAAAGCGCCAAGCTTAGCGCCAAGCCAAGCGCCAAGCCAACCGCCAAGCCACGCGCCAAAAAAAGCGCACCGCCATGCGCCAAGACAAGCGACTAGACACTCGCCAAGAAAAGCGCAAAGCCAAGCGCCAAGAAAAGCGTTAAAAAAATCACCAAGCCAAGCGCCAAGCCAAGCGCCAAACCAAGGCCAAGCCAAGCGCCAAACCAAGCGCCAATCCAAGCGCCAAAGAAATCACTAAGCCAAGCGCCAGGGCAAGCGCCAAGCCAAGCGCCAAGCCAAGCGCCAAGCCAAGCGCCAAACCAAGCGCCAAGCCAAGCGCCAAATCGAGCACCAAGCCAAGCGCCAAAGAAATCACCAAGCCAAGCGCCAGGGCAAGCGCCAAGCTAAGCGCCAAGCCAAGCGCTAAGCCAAGCGCCAAGCCAAGCGCTAAGCCAAGCGCCAAGCCAAGCGCCAAGCCAAGCGCCAAACCAAGCGTCAAACTAAGCACCAAGCCAAGCGCCAAAAAAATCACCAAGCCAAGCGCCAGCGCCAGCCAAGCGCCAAGCCAAGCGCCAAGCCAAGCGCCAAACCAAGCGCCAAACCAAGCGCCAAAGAAATCACCACGCCAAGCGCCAGGGCAAGCGCTAAGCCAAGCGCCAAGCGAAGCGCCAAACCAAGCGCCAAGCCAAGCGTCAAAGAAATCACCAATCCAACCGCCAGGGCAAGCGTTAAGCCAAGCGCCAAGCCAAGCGCCAAACCAAGAGCCAAGCCAAGCGCCAAATCAAGCGCCAACCAAGCGCCAAGTCAAGCGCCAAGCCAAGCGCCAAAGCAATCGCCAAGCCAAGCGCCAGGACAAGCGCCAAGCCAAGCGCCAAGCCAAGCCAAGCGCCAAACCAAGCGCCAAGCCAAGCGCCAAATCGAGCACCAAGCCAAGCGCCAAAGAAATCACCAAGCCAAGCGCCAAGGCAAGCGCCAAGCCAAGCGCCAAGCCAAGCGCCAAGCCAAGCGCCGAACCAAGCGCCAAGCCAAGCGCCAAACCAAGCGTCAAACTAAGCACCAAGCCAAGCGCCAAAAAAATCACCAAGCCAAGCGCCAGGGCAAGCGCCAAGCCAAGCGCCAAACCAAGCGCCAAGCCAAACGCCAAACCAAGCGCCAAGCCAAGCGCCAAATCGAGCACCAAGCCAAGCGCCAAAGAAATCACCAAGCCAAGCGCCAGGGCAAGCGCTAAGCCAAGCGCCAAGCAAAGCGCCAAGCAAAGCGCCAAACCAAGCGCCAAGCCAAGCGCCAAAGAAATCACCAAGCCAAGCGCCGGGGCAAGCGCTAAGCCAAGCGCCAAGCCAAGCGCCAAGCCAAGCGCCAAGCCAAGCGCCAAATCAAGCGCCAAACCAAGCGCCAGGTCAAGCGCCAAGCCAAGCGCCAAAGCAAGCACCATGCCAAGCGCCAAGCCAAGGGCTGAGTCAAGCGCCAAACCAAGCGCCAAGCCAAGCGCCAAGCCAAGCGCCAAGCCAAGCGCCAAATCAAGCGCAAAACCAAGCGCCAAGTCAAGCGCCAAGCCAAGCGCCAAAGCAAGCGCCAAGCCAAGCGCCAAGCCAAGCCAACAACCAAGCGCCAAGCCAAACGCCAAACCAAGCGCCAAGCCAAGCGCCAAAGCAAGCACCATGCCAAGCGTCAAGCCAAGCGCCAAGTCAAGCGCCAAACCAAGCGCCAAACCAAGCGCCAAGCCAAGCGTCAAAATAATCGCTAACCTAAGCACCAAGCCACCCGCCAAACCAAGCGCCAAGCCGCACGCCAAGCCAAGCGCCAAGCCAAACGCCAAATCAAGCGCGAAACCAAGCGCCAAGTCAAGCGCCAAGCCAAGCGCCAAAGCAAGCACTATTCCAAGCGCCAAGCCAAGGGCTAAGTCAAGCGCCAAACCAAGCGCCAAGCCAAGCGCCAAGCCAAGCGCCAAGCCAAGCGCCAAGCCAAGCGCCAAACCAAGCGTCAAACTAAGCACCAAGCCAAGCGCCAAAAAAATCACCAAGCCAAGCGCCAGGGCAAGCGTTAAGCCAAGCGCCAAGCCAAGCGCCAAGCCAAGCGCCAAGCCAAGCGCTAATCCAAGCGCCAAGCGAAGCGCCAAACCAAGCGCCAAACCAAGCGCCAAAGAAATCACCAAGCCAAGCGCCAGGGCAAGCGCCAAACCAAGCGCCAAGCCAAGCGCCAAAGCAAGCACCATGCCAAGCGTCAAGCCAAGCGCCAAGTCAAGCGCCAAACCAAGCGCCAAACCAAGCGCCAAGCCAAGCGTCAAAATAATCGCTAACCTAAGCACCAAGCCACACGCCAAACCAAGCGCCAAGCCGCACGCCAAGCCAAGCGCCCAGCCAAGCGCCAAGCCACGCGCCAAGGGGAGCGCTAAGCCATTCGCCAAGCCAAGCCAACAACCAAGCGCCAAGCCAAACGCCAAACCAAGCGCCAAGCCAAGCGCCAAAGCAAGCACCATGCCAAGCGTCAAGCCAAGCGCCAAGTCAAGCGCCAAACCAAGCGCCAAACCAAGCGCCAAGCCAAGCGTCAAAATAATCGCTAACCTAAGCACCAAGCCACACGCCAAACCAAGCGCCAAGCCGCACGCCAAGCCAAGCGCCCAGCCAAGCGCCAAGCCACGCGCCAAGGGGAGCGCTAAGCCATTCGCCAAGCCAAGCGCCAAGAGAAGCGCCAAGCCAAGCGCCAAGTCAAGCGCCAAGCCAAGCGCCAAGCCAAGCGCCAAGCCACGCGCCAAGGAAAGCGCCAAGCTACGCGCCAATGAGAGCGTCAAGCCATGCGTTAAGTCAAGCGCCAGGCCAAGCGCTAAACTGCGCGCCAAAAAAAAAAACGCCAAGGAGAGCGCCAAGCCATGCGTCAAGCTAAGCGCCAAGCCAAGCGCCCAGCCAAGCGCCAAGCCAAGCGCCAAGAAAAGCGCCAAGCCAAGCGACAAGCCACGCGCCAAGAAAAGCGCCAAGCCAAGCGCCAAGCCACGCGCCAAGTCAAGCGCTAAGCCACGCGCCAAAAAGAACGCCAAACCAATCGACAAACCACGCGCCAAGCCACGCGCCAAGAAAAGCGCCAAGCCCAGCGCCAAGCCAAGCGCCAAGCCAAGCGCCAAGCTAAGCGCCAAGCCAAACGCCAAGCCACGCGCCAAGAAAAGCGCCAAGCCAAGCGCCAAGCCACGCGCCAAGTCAAGCGCCAAGCCACGCGCCAAGAAAAGCGCCAAGCCAAGCGCCAAGCCACGCGCCAAGAAAAGCGCCAAGCCAAGCGACAAGCCACGCGCCAAGAAAAGCGCCAAGCTAAGCGCCAAGCCAAACGCCAAGCCACGCGCCAAGAAAAGCGCCAAGCCAAGCGACAAGCCACGCGCCAAGAAAAGCGCCAAGCCATGCGCCAAGAAAGCGCCAAGCTAAGCGCCGAGCCAAACGCCAAGCCACGCGCCAAGAAAAGCGCCAAGCCAAGCGACAAGCCACGCGCCAAGAAAAGCGCCAAGCCAAGCGCCAAGCCACGCGCCAAGTCAAGCGCCAAGCCACGCGCCAAAAAAAACGCCAAACCAATCGACAAACCACGCGCCAAGCCACGCGCCAAGAAAAGCGCCAAGCCCAGCGCCAAGCCAAGCGCCAAGCCAAGCGCCAAGCCACGCGCCAAAAAAAGCGCCACGCCATGCGCCAAGCCAAGCGACTAGCCACTCGCCAAGAAAAGCGCCAAGCCAAGCGTTAAAGAAATTACCAAGCCAAGCGCCAGGGCAAGCGCCAAGCCAAGCGCCAAGCCAAGCGCCAAGCCAAGCGCCAAACCAAGGCCAAGCCAAGCGCCAAACCAAGCGCCAATCCAAGCGCCAAAGAAATCACTAAACCAAGCGCCAAATCAATCGCCAAGCCAAGCGCCAAGCCAAGCGCCAAGCCAAGCGCCAAACCAAGCGCCAAGCCAAGCGCCAAATCGAGCACCAAGCCAAGCGCCAAAGAAATCACCAAGCCAAGCGCCAGTGCAAGCGCCAAGCCAAGCGCCAAGCCAAGCGCCAAGCCAAGCGCCAAACCAAGCATCAAACTAAGCACCACGCCAAGCGCCAAAAAAATCACCAAGCCAAGCGCCAGGGCAAGCGCCAAACCAAGCGCCAAGCCAAGCGCCAAGCCAAGCACCAAACCAAGTGCCAAGCCAAGCGCCAAATCAAGCACCAAGCCAAGCGCCAAAGAAATCACCAAGCCAAGCGCCAGGGCAAGCGTTAAGCCAAGCGCCAAGCCAAGCGCCAAACCAAGCGCCAAGCCAAACGCCAAATCAAGCGCGAAACCAAGCGCCTAGTCAAGCGCCAAGCCAAGCGCCAAAGCAAGCACTATTCCAAGCGCCAAACCAAGGGCTAAGTCAAGCGCCAAACCAAGCGCCAAGCCAAGCGCCAAGCCAAGCGCCAAGCCAAGCGCCAAGCCAAGCGCCAAGCCAAGCGCCAAACCAAGCGTCAAACTAAGCACCAAGCCAAGCGCCAAAAAAATCACCAAGCCAAGCGCCAGGGCAAGCGTTAAGCCAAGCGCCAAGCCAAGCGCCAAGCCAAGCGCCAGGGCAAGCGCTAAGCCAAGCGCCAAGCGAAGCGCCAAACCAAGCGCCAAGCCAAGCTCCAAAAAAATCACCAAGCCAAGCGCCAGGGCAAGCGCTAAGCCACGCGCCAAGCCAAGCGCCAAACCAAGCGCCAGGCCAAGCGCCAAATCAAGCGCCAAACCAAGCGCCAAGTCAAGTGCCAAGCCAAGCGCCAAAGCAAGCACCATGCCAAGCGCCAAGCCAAGGGCTAAGTCAAGCGCCAAACCAAGTGCCAAGCCAAGCGCCAGGGCAAGCGCCAAGCCAAGCGCCAAGCCAAGCCCCCAACCAAGCGCCAAGCCAAACGCCAAACCAAGCGCCAAGCCACGCGCCAAGGAGAGCGCCAAGCTACTCGCCAAGGAGAGCGTCAAGCCATGCGTTAAGGCAAGCCCCAAGCCAAGCACTAAACTGCGCGCCAAAAAAAAAACGCCAAGGAAAGCGCCAAGCCATGCGCCAAGCCAAGCGCCAAGCCAAGCGCCTAGCCAAGCGCCAAGCCAAGCCCCAAGCCAAGCGATTAGCTAAGCCCCAAGCCAAGCGCCAAGCCAAGCGCCAAGCCAAGCGCCAAACCAAGCGTCAAACTAAGCACCACGCCAAGCGCCAAAAAAATCACCAAGCCAAGCGCCAGGGCAAGCGCCAAACTAAGCGCCAAGCCAAGCGCCAAGCCAAGCACCAAACCAAGTGCCAAGCCAAGCGCCAAATCGAGCACCAAGCCAAGCGCCAGAGCAAGCACTATGCCAAGCGCCAAGCCAAGGGCTAAGTCAAGCACCAAACCAAGCGCCAAGCCAAGCGCCAGGGCAAGCGTTAAGCCAAGCGCCAAGCCAAGCGCCAAACCAAGCGCCAAGCCAAGCGCCAGAGCAAGCACTATGCCAAGCGCCAAGCCAAGGGCTAAGTCAAGCACCAAACCAAGCGCCAAGCCAAGCGCCAGGGCAAGCGCCAAGCCAAGCGCCAAACCAAGCGCCAAACCAAGCGCCAAACCAAGCGTCAAACTAAGCGCCAAGCCAAGCGCCAAAGAAATCACCAAGCCAAGCGCCAGGGCAAGCGCCAAGCCAAGCGCCAAGCCAAGCGCCAAGCCAAGCGCCAAGCCAAGCGCCAAGCCAATCGCCAAACCAAGCGCCAAGATAAGCGCCAAATCAAGCGCCAAGACATGCGCCAAGCCAAACGTCAAGGCAAGCGCCAAGCCAGGCGCTAAGCCATACGCCAACTCAAGCGCTTAGATAGGCGCTAATAAAGCTCCAAGCCCCACGCCAAGCCAAGGGCAAAACTAATCGCCAAGCCAAGAGCCAAACCAAACGGCCAGCCAAGCGCCAAGCAAAGCGCCAAGTCAAGCTCTAAACTAAGCGCAAAGCCAAGCGCCAAGGCAAGCGCCAAGCCAGGCGCTAATCCAAACGCCAAGCTAAGCGCTAGGTCAAACGCCAAACCAAGCGCCAAGCCAAGCGCCATGCCAAGCGACAAAACCAAGCGCCAAGCCAAGCGCCAAGCCACGCGCCAAGCCAAGCGCCATGTCTAACACCAAGCCAAGCGCCAAGTCAAGCGCCAAGCCAAGCGCCAAGCCAAACGCCAATCCAAGCCCTAAGCCAAGCGCCAAGCCAAGCGGCAAGCCAAGCCCCAAGCCAAGCTCCAAGCCAAGCGCCAAGCCAAGCGCCAAGCCCAGCCGCAAGCCAAGCGCCAAGCCAAGCACCAAGCCAAGCGTCTAACCAAGCGCCAAGCCAAGCGCCAAACCAAGCGCCAACCCAAGCGCCAAAGAAATCACTAAGAAAAGCGCCAGGGCAAACGCCAAGCCAAGCGCCAAACCAAGCGTCAAACTAAGCGCCAAGCCAAGCGCCAAAAAAATCACCAAGTTAAGCGCCAAAGCAAGCGCCAAGCCAAGCGCCAAGCCAAGCGCCAAATCGAGCACCAAGCCAAGCGCCAAAGAAATCACCAAGACAAGCGCAAGGGCAAGCGCTAAGCCAAGCGCCAAGCGAAACGCCAAACCAAGCGCCAAGCCAAGCGCCAAAGAAATCACTAAGCCAAGCGCCAGAGCAAGCACTAAATCAAGCGCCAAACCAAGCGCCAAGTCAAGCGCCAAGCCAAGCGCCAAAGCAAGCACCATGCCAAGCGCCAAGCCAAGGGCTAAGTCAAGCGCCAAACCAAGCGCCAAGCCAAGCGCCCAGCCAAGCGCCAAGCCACGGGCCAAGGAGAGCGTTAAGCCATGCGCTAAGACAAGCACCAAGCCAAGCGCCAAGTCAAGTGCCAAGCCACGCGCCAAGAAAAGCGCCAAGCCAAGCGCCAAGCCACGCGCCAAGTCAAGCGCCAAGCCACGCGCCAAGAAAAGCGCCAAGCTTAGCGCCAAGCCAAGCGCCAAGCCAACCGCCAAGCCACGCGCCAAAAAAAGCGCACCGCCATGAGCCAAGACAAGCGACTAGACACTCGCCAAGAAAAGCGCCAAGCCAAGCGCCAAGAAAAGCGTTAAAAAAATCACCAAGCCAAGCGCCAGGGCAAGCGCCAAGCCAAGCGCCAAGCCAAGCGCCAAACCAAGGCCAAGCCAAGCGCCAAACCAAGCGCCAATCCAAGCGCCAAAGAAATCACTAAGCCAAGCGCCAGGGCAAGCGCCAAGCCAAGCGCCAAGCCAAGCGCCAAGCCAAGCGCCAGGGCAAGCCCCAAGCCAAGCGCCAAACCAAGCGCCAAGCCAAGCGCCAAATCGAGCACCAAGCCAAGCGCCAAAGAAATCACCAAGCCAAGCGCCAGGGCAAGCGCCAAGCTAAGCGCCAAGCCAAGCGCTAAGCCAAGCGCCAAGCCAAGCGCCAAGCCAAGCGCCAAACCAAGCGTCAAACTAAGCACCAAGCCAAGCGCCAAAAAAATCACCAAGCCAAGCGCCAGGGCAAGCGCCAAGCCAAGCGCCAAGCCAAGCGCCAAACCAAGCGCCAAAGAAATCACCACGCCAAGCGCCAGGGCAAGCGCTAAGCCAAGCGCCAAGCGAAGCGTTAAACCAAGCGCCAAGCCAAGCGTCAAAGAAATCACCAATCCAACCGCCAGGGCAAGCGTTAAGCCAAGCGCCAAGCCAAGCGCCAAACCAAGAGCCAACCCAAGCGCCAAATCAAGCGCCAAACCAAGCGCCAAGTCAAGCGCCAAGCCAAGCGCCAAAGCAAGCGCCAAGCCAAGCGCCAGGGCAAGCGCCAAGCCAAGCGCCAAGCCAAGCGCCAAGCCAAGCGCCAAACCAAGCGCCAAGCCAAGCGCCAAATCGAGCACCAAGCCAAGCGCTCAAGAAATCACCAAGCCAAGCGCCAAGCCAAGCGCCAAGGCAAGCGCCAAGCCAAGCGCCAAGCCAAGCGCCGAACCAAGCGCCAAGCCAAGCGCCAAACCAAGCGTCAAACTAAGCACCAAGCCAAGCGCGAAAAAAATCACCAAGCCAAGCGCCAGGGCAAGCGCCAAGCCAAGCGCCAAACCAAGCGCCAAGCCAAACGCCAAACCAAGCGCCAAGCCAAACGCCAAATCGAGCACCAAGCCAAGCGCCAAAGAAATCACCAAACCAAGCGCCAGGGCAAGCGCTAAGCCAAGCGCCAAGCAAAGCGCCAAGCGAAGCGCCAAACCAAGCGCCAAGCCAAGCGCCAAAGAAATCACCAAGCCAAGCGCCGGGGCAAGCGCTAAGCCAAGCGCCAAACCAAGCGCCAAGCCAAGCGCCAAATCAAGCGCCAAACCAAGCGCCAGGTCAAGCGCCAAGCCAAGCGCCAAAGCAAGCACCATGCCAAGCGCCAAGCCAAGGGCTGAGTCAAGCGTCAAACCAAGCGCCAAGCCAAGCGCCAAGCCAAGCGCCAAGCCAAGCGCCAAGCCAAGCGCCAAATCAAGCGCAAAACCAGGCGCCAAGTCAAGCGCCAAGCCAAGCGATAAAGCAAGCGCCAAGCCAAGCGCCAAGCCAAGCCAACAATCAAGCGCCAAGCCAAACGCCAAACCAAGCGCCAAGCCAAGCGCCAAAGCAAGCACCATGCCAAGCGTTAAGCCAAGCGCCAAGTCAAGCGCCAAACCAAGCGCCAAACCAAGCGCCAAGCCAAGCGTCAAAATAATCGCTAACCTAAGCACCAAGCCACACGCCAAACCAAGCGCCAAGCCGCACGCCAAGCCAAGCGCCAAGCCAAACGCCAAATCAAGCGCGAAACCAAGCGCCAAGTCAAGCGCCAAGCCAAGCGCCAAAGCAAGCACTATTCCAAGCGCCAAGCCAAGGGCTAAGTCAAGCGCCAAACCAAGCGCCAAGCCAAGCGCCAAGCCAAGCGCCAAGCCAAGCGCCAAGCCAAGCGCCAAGCCAAGCGCCAAACCAAGCGTCAAACTAAGCACCAAGCCAAGCGCCAAAAAAATCACCAAGCCAAGCGCCAGGGCAAGCGTTAAGCCAAGCGCCAAGCCGAGCGCCAAGCCAAGCGCCAAGCCAAGCGCTAATCCAAGCGCCAAGCGAAGCGCCAAACCAAGCGCCAAACCAAGCGCCAAAAAAATCACCAAGCCAAGCGCCAGGGCAAGCGTTAAGCCAAGCGCCAAGCCAAGCGCCAAACCAAGCGCCAAGCCAAACGCCAAATCAAGCGCCACACCAAGCGCCAAACCAAGCGCCAAGCCAAGCGCCAAAGAAATCACCAAGTCAAGCGCCAGGGCAAGCGCTAAGCCAAGCGCCAAGCCAAGCGCCAAGCCAAGCGCCAAATCAAGCGCCAAACCAAGCGCCAGGTCAAGTGCCAAGCCAAGCGCCAAAGCAAGCACCATGGCAAGCGCCAAGCCAAGGGCTGAGTCAAGCGCCAATCCAAGCGCCAAGCCAAGCGCCAAGCCAAGCGCCAAGCCAAGCGCCAAGCCAAGCGCCAAATCAAGCGCAAAACCAAGCGCCAAGTCAAGCGCCAAGCCAAGCGCCAAAGCAAGCGCCAAGCCAAGCGCCAAGCCAAGCCAACAACCAAGCGCCAAGCCAAACGCCAAACCAAACGCCAAGCCAAGCGCCATAGCAAGCACCATGCCAAGCGTCAAGCCAAGCGCCAAGTCAAGCGCCAAACCAAACGCCAAACCAAGCGCCAAACCAAGCGCCAAGCCAAGCGTCAAAATAATCGCTAACCTAAGCACCAAGCCACACGCCAAACCAAGCGCCAAGCCGCACGCCAAGCCAAGCGCCCAGCCAAGCGCCAAGCCACGCGCCAAGGGGAGCGCTAAGCCATTCGCCAAGCCAAGCGCCAAGAGAAGCGCCAAGCCAAGCGACAAGCCAAGCGCCAAGCCAAGCGCCAAGCCACGCGCCAAGGAAAGCGCCAAGCTACGCGCCAATGAGAGCGTCAAACCATGCGTTAAGTCAAGCGCCAAGCCAAGCGCTAAACTGCGCGCCAAAAAAAAAACGCCAAGGAGAGCGCCAAGCCATGCGTCAAGCTAAGCGCCAGGCCAAGCGCCCAGCCAAGCGCCAAGCCAAGCACCAAGAAAAGCGCCAAGCCAAGCGCCAAGCCACGCGCCAAGTCAAGCGCCAAGCCACGCGCTAAAAAGAACGCCAAACCAATCGACAAACCACGCGCCAAGCCACGCGCCAAGAAAAGCGCCAAGCCCAGCGCCAAGCCAAGCGCCAAGCCAAGCGCCAAGCTAAGCGCCAAGCCAAACGCCAAGCCACGCGCCAAGAAAAGCGCCAAGCCAAGCTCCAAGCCACGCGCCAATTCAAGCGCCAAGCCACGCGCCAAGAAAAGCGCCAAGCCAAGCGCCAAGCCACGCGCCAAGAAAAGCGCCAAGCCAAGCGACAAGCCACGCGCCAAGAAAAGCGCCAAGCTAAGCGCCAAGCCAAACGCCAAGCCACGCGCCAAGAAAAGCGCCAAGCCAAGCGACAAGCCACGCGCCAAGAAAAGCGCCAAGCCATGCGCCAAGAAAGCGCCAAGCTAAGCGCCAAGCCAAACGCCAAGCCACGCGCCAAGAAAAGCGCCAAGCCAAGCGACAAGCCACGCGCCAAGAAAAGCGCCAAGCCAAGCGCCAAGCCACGCGCCAAGTCAAGCGCCAAGCCACGCGCCAAAAAGAACGCCAAACCAAACGACAAACCACGCGCCAAGCCACGCGCCAAGAAAAGCGCCAAGCCCAGCGCCAAGCCAAGCGCCAAGCCAAGCGCCAAGCCTAACACAAAGCCAAGCGCCAAGCCAAACGTTAAGCCAAGCGCCAAGCCAAGCGCCAAGCCAAGCCCCAAGCCAAGCGCCAAGCCAAGCGCCAAACCAAACGCCAAATCAAGCGCCACACCAAGCGCCAAGTCAAGCGCCAAGCCAAGCGCCAAAGCAAGCACTATTCCAAGCACTAAGCCAAGGGCTAAGTCAAGCGCCAAACCAAGCGCCAAGCCAAGCGCCATGCCTAACACAAAGCCAAGCGCCAAGCCAAGCGCCAAGCCAAGCGCCAAGCCAAGCGCCAAGCCAATCGCCAAACCAAGCGCCAAGATAAGCGCTAAATCAAGCGCCAAGACATGCGCCAAGCCAAACGTCAAGGCAAGCGCCAAGCCAGGCGCTAAGCCAAACGCCAACTCAAGCGCTAAGATAGGCGCTAACCAAAGCTCCAAGCCACACACCAAGCCAAGGGCAAAACTAATCGCCAAGCCACGCTCCAAGGAGATCGCCAAACCAAGCGCCAATCCAAATGCCGAGCCAAGCGCTCAGCCAAGCGCCAAGCAACGCGCCAACAAAAGCGCCAAGCCAAGCGCCAAGCCAAGCGCCAAACCAAGTGCCAAGCCACGCTCCAAGAATGCGCCAAGTTAAACGACAAGCCACGCGCCAAGAAAGCGCCAAGCCAATCGTCTAGCCAAGCGCCAAGCTAAGCCCCAAGCTAAGCAGCAAGCCAAACGCCAAGCCACGCGCCAAGAAAAGCGCTAAGCCAAGCGCCAAACCACGCGCCAAGCCACGCTCCAAAAAAAGCGTCAAGCCAAGCGATAAGCCAAGCGCCAAGCCAATCGCCCACCCAAGCGCCAAGGAGAGCGCCAAGCCATGCGCCAAGCCAAGCGCTACGCCAAGCGGTACGCCAAGTGCAAAGCCAAGCACCAAGCCAAGCGCCAAATCGAGCACCAAGCCAAGCGCCAAAGAAATCACCAAGCCAAGCGCCAGGGCAAGCGCTAAGCCAAGCGACAAGCGAAGCACCAAACCAAGCGCCAAGAAAAGCGCTAAGCCAAGCGCCAAATTGAGCACCAAGCCAAGCGCCAAAGAAATCACCAAGCCAAGCGCCAGGTCAAGCGCTAAGCCAAGCGACAAGCGAAGCACCAAACCAAGCGCCAAGCCAAGCGCCAAACCAAGCGCCAAACCAAGCTCCAAGTCAAGCGCCAAGCCAAGCGCCAAAGCAAGCACCATGCCAAGCGCCAAAAAAATTACCAAGCCAAGCCCCAGGGCAAGCGCTAAGCCAAGCGCCAAGCCAAGCGCCAAACCAAGCGCCAAGCCAAGCGCCAAATCAAGCGCCAAGCCAAATGCCAAACCAAGCGCCAAACCAAGCGCCAAGTCAAGCGCCAAGCCAAGCGCCAAAGCAAGCACCATGCCAAGCGCCAAGCCAAGCGCCAAGTCAAGCGCCAGGGCAAGCTCCAAGCCAAGCCCCCAACCAAGCGCCAAGCCAAACGCCAAACCACGCGCCAAGCCAAGCGCCAAATCAAGCAGCATGCCAAGCGTCAAGCCAAGCGCCAAGTCAAGCGCTAAACCAAGCGCCAAACCAAGCGCCAGGGCAAGCGCTAAGCCAAGCGACAAGCGAAGCACCAAACCAAGCGCCAAGCAAAGCGCCAAGCCAAGCGCCAAATCGAGCACCAAGCCAAGCGCCAAAGAAATCACCAAGCCTAGCGCCAGGTCAAGCGCTAAGCCAAGCGACAAGCGAAGCACCAAACCAAGCGCCAAGCCAAGCGCCAAAAAAATTACCAAGCCAGGCCCCAGGGCAAGCGCTAAGCCAAGCGCCAAGCCAAGCGCCAAACCAAGCGCCAAGCCAAGCGCCACATCAAGCGCCAAGCCAAGCGCCAAACCACGCGCCAAGCCACGCTCCAAAAAAAGCGTCAAGCCAAGCGATAAGCCAAGCGCCAAGCCAATCGCCCACCCAAGCGCCAAGGAGAGCGCCAAGCCATGCGCCAAGCCAAGCGCTACGCCAAGCGCTACGCCAAGGGAAAAGCCAAGCGCCAAGCCAAGCGCCAAATCGAGCACCAAGCCAAGCGCCAAAGAAATCACCAAGCCAAGCGCCAGGGCAAGCGCTAAGCCAAGCGACAAGCGAAGCACCAAACCAAGCGCCAAGCAAAGCGCTAAGCCAAGCGCCAAATTGAGCACCAAGCCAAGCGCCAAAGAAATCACCAAGCCAAGCGCCAGGTCAAGCGCTAAGCCAAGCGACAAGCGAAGCACCAAACCAAGCGCCAAGCCAAGCGCCAAACCAAGCGCCAAGTCAAGCGCCAAGCCAAGCGCCAAAGCAAGCACCATGCCAAGCGCCAAAAAAATTACCAAGCCAAGCCCCCGGGCAAGCGCTAAGCCAAGCGCCAAGCCAAGCGCCAAACCAAGCGCCAAGCCAAGCGCCAAATCAAGCGCCAAGCCAAGCGCCAAACCAAGCGCCAAACCAAGCGCCAAGTCAAGCGCCAAGCCAAGCGCCAAAGCAAGCATCATGCCAAGCGCCAAGCCAAGCGCCAAGTCAAGCGCCAGGGCAAGCTCCAAGCCAAGCCCCCAACCAACCGCCAAGCCAAACGCCAAACCACGCGCCAAGCCAAGCGCCAAAGCAAGCAGCATGCCAAGCGTCAAGCCAAGCGCCAAGTCAAGCGCTAAACCAAGCGCCAAACCAAGCGCCAGGGCAAGCGCTAAGCCAAGCGACAAGCGCAGCACCAAACCAAGCGCCAAGCAAAGCGCCAAGCCAAGCGCCAAATCGAGCACCAAGCCAAGCGCCAAAGAAATCACCAAGCCTAGCGCCAGGTCAAGCGCTAAGCCAAGCGACAAGCGAAGCACCAAACCAAGCGCCCAGCCAAGCGCCAAAAAAATTACCAAGCCAGGCCCCAGGGCAAGCGCTAAGCCAAGCGCCAAGCCAAGCGCCAAACCAAGCGCCAAGCCAAGCGCCAAATCAAGCGCCAAGCCAAGCGCCAAACCAAGCGCCAAACCAAGCGCCAAGTCAAGCGCCAAGCCAAGCGCCAAAGCAAGCACCATGCCAAGCGCCAAGCCAAGCGCCAAGTCAAGCGCCAGGGCAAGCTCCAAGCCAAGCCCCCAACCTAGCGCCAAGCCAAACGCCAAACCACGCGCCAAGCCAAGCGCCAAAGCAAGCAGCATGCCAAGCGTCAAGCCAAGCGCCAAGTCAAGCGCCAAACCAAGCGCCAAACCAAGCGCCAAGCCAAGCGTCAAAATAGGCGCTAACCTAAACACCAAGCCACACGCCAAACCAAGCGCCAAGCCACACGCCAATCCAAGCGCCCAGCCAAGCGCCAAGCCACGCGCCAAGGGGAGCGCTAAGCCATTCGCCAAGACAAGCGCCAAAAGAAGCGCCAAGCCATGCGCCAAGCCAAGCGCCAAGCCAAGCACCAAGCCAAGCGTCAAACCAAGCGCCAAGCCAAGCGCCAAACCAAGCGCCAACCCAAGCGCCAAAGAAATCACTAAGAAAAGCGCCAGGGCAAACGCCAAGCCAAGCGCCAAACCAAGCGTCAAACTAAGCGCCAAGCCAAGCGCCAAAAAAATCACCAAGTCAAGCGCCAAAGCAAGCGCCAAGCCAAGCGCCAAGCCAAGCGCCAAGCCAAGCGCCAAACCGAGCACCAAGCCAAGCGCCAAAGAAATCACCAAGACAAGCGCAAGGGCAAGCGCTAAGCCAAGCGCCAAGCGAAACGCCAAACCAAGCGCCAAGCCAAGCGCCAAAGAAATCACTAAGCCAAGCGCCAGAGCAAGCGCTAAACCAATCGCCAAGCCAAGCGCCAAACCAAGCGCCAAGCCAAACGCCAAATCAAGCGCCAAACCAAGCGCCAAGTCAAGCGCCAAGCCAAGCGCCAAAGCAAGCACCATGCCAAGCGCCAAGCCAAGGGCTAAGTCAAGCGCCAAACCAAGCGCCAAGCCAAGCGCCCAGCCAAGCGCCAAGCCACGGGCCAAGGAGAGCGTTAAGCCATGCGCTAAGACAAGCACCAAGCCAAGCGCCAAGTCAAGTGCCAAGCCACGCGCCAAGAAAAGCGCCAAGCCAAGCGCCAAGCCACGCGCCAAGTCAAGCGCCAAGCCACTCGCCAAAAAGAGCGCCAAACCATTCGACAAACCACGCGCCAAGCCACGCGCCAAGAAAAGCGCCAAGCTTAGCGCCAAGCCAAGCGCCAAGCCAACCGCCAAGCCACGCGCCAAAAAAAGCGCACCGCCATGCGCCAAGACAAGCGACTAGACACTCGCCAAGAAAAGCGCCAAGCCAAGCGCCAAGAAAAGCGTTAAAAAAATCACCAAGCCAAGCGCCAAGGCAAGCGCCAAGCCAAGCGCCAAGCCAAGCGCCAAACCAAGGCCAAGCCAAGCGCCAAACCAAGCGCCAATCCAAGCGCCAAAGAAATCACTAAGCCAAGCGCCAGGGCAAGCTCCAAGCCAAGCGCTAAGCCAAGCGCCAAGCCAAACGCCAAACCAAGCGCCAAGCCAAGCGCCAAATCGAGCACCAAGCCAAGCGCCAAAGAAATCACCAAGCCAAGCGCCAGGGCAAGCGCCAAGCTAAGCGCCAAGCCAAGCGCTAAGCCAAGCGCCAAGCCAAGCGCTAAGCCAAGCGCCAAGCCAAGCGCCAAGCCATGCGTCAAGCTAAGCGCCAGGCCAAGCGCCCAGCCAAGCGCCAAGCCAAGCACCAAGAAAAGCGCCAAGCCAAGCGCCAAGCCACGCGCCAAGTCAAGCGCCAAGCCACGCGCCAAAAAGAACGCCAAACCAATCGACAAACCACGCGCCAAGCCACGCGCCAAGAAAAGCGCCAAGCCCAGCGCCAAGCCAAGCGCCAAGCCAAGCGCCAAGCTAAGCGCCAAGCCAAACGCCAAGCCACGCGCCAAGAAAAGCGCCAAGCCAAGCTCCAAGCCACGCGCCAATTCAAGCGCCAAGCCACGCGCCAAGAAAAGCGCCAAGCCAAGCGCCAAGCCACGCGCCAAGAAAAGCGCCAAGCCAAGCGACAAGCCACGCGCCAAGAAAAGCGCCAAGCTAAGCGCCAAGCCAAACGCCAAGCCACGCGCCAAGAAAAGCGCCAAGCCAAGCGACAAGCCACGCGCCAAGAAAAGCGCCAAGCCATGCGCCAAGAAAGCGCCAAGCTAAGCGCCAAGCCAAACGCCAAGCCACGCGCCAAGAAAAGCGCCAAGCCAAGCGACAAGCCACGCGCCAAGAAAAGCGCCAAGCCAAGCGCCAAGCCACGCGCCAAGTCAAGCGCCAAGCCACGCGCCAAAAAGAACGCCAAACCAAACGACAAACCACGCGCCAAGCCACGCGCCAAGAAAAGCGCCAAGCCCAGCGCCAAGCCAAGCGCCAAGCCAAGCGCCAAGCCTAACACAAAGCCAAGCGCCAAGCCAAACGTTAAGCCAAGCGCCAAGCCAAGCGCCAAGCCAAGCCCCAAGCCAAGCGCCAAGCCAAGCGCCAAACCAAACGCCAAATCAAGCGCCACACCAAGCGCCAAGTCAAGCGCCAAGCCAAGCGCCAAAGCAAGCACTATTCCAAGCACTAAGCCAAGGGCTAAGTCAAGCGCCAAACCAAGCGCCAAGCCAAGCGCCATGCCTAACACAAAGCCAAGCGCCAAGCCAAGCGCCAAGCCAAGCGCCAAGCCAAGCGCCAAGCCAAGCGCCAAGCCAATCGCCAAACCAAGCGCCAAGATAAGCGCTAAATCAAGCGCCAAGACATGCGCCAAGCCAAACGTCAAGGCAAGCGCCAAGCCAGGCGCTAAGCCAAACGCCAACTCAAGCGCTAAGATAGGCGCTAACCAAAGCTCCAAGCCACACACCAAGCCAAGGGCAAAACTAATCGCCAAGCCACGCTCCAAGGAGATCGCCAAACCAAGCGCCAATCCAAATGCCGAGCCAAGCGCTCAGCCAAGCGCCAAGCAACGCGCCAACAAAAGCGCCAAGCCAAGCGCCAAGCCAAGCGCCAAACCAAGTGCCAAGCCACGCTCCAAGAATGCGCCAAGTTAAACGACAAGCCACGCGCCAAGAAAGCGCCAAGCCAATCGTCTAGCCAAGCGCCAAGCTAAGCCCCAAGCTAAGCAGCAAGCCAAACGCCAAGCCACGCGCCAAGAAAAGCGCTAAGCCAAGCGCCAAACCACGCGCCAAGCCACGCTCCAAAAAAAGCGTCAAGCCAAGCGATAAGCCAAGCGCCAAGCCAATCGCCCACCCAAGCGCCAAGGAGAGCGCCAAGCCATGCGCCAAGCCAAGCGCTACGCCAAGCGGTACGCCAAGTGCAAAGCCAAGCACCAAGCCAAGCGCCAAATCGAGCACCAAGCCAAGCGCCAAAGAAATCACCAAGCCAAGCGCCAGGGCAAGCGCTAAGCCAAGCGACAAGCGAAGCACCAAACCAAGCGCCAAGAAAAGCGCTAAGCCAAGCGCCAAATTGAGCACCAAGCCAAGCGCCAAAGAAATCACCAAGCCAAGCGCCAGGTCAAGCGCTAAGCCAAGCGACAAGCGAAGCACCAAACCAAGCGCCAAGCCAAGCGCCAAACCAAGCGCCAAACCAAGCTCCAAGTCAAGCGCCAAGCCAAGCGCCAAAGCAAGCACCATGCCAAGCGCCAAAAAAATTACCAAGCCAAGCCCCAGGGCAAGCGCTAAGCCAAGCGCCAAGCCAAGCGCCAAACCAAGCGCCAAGCCAAGCGCCAAATCAAGCGCCAAGCCAAATGCCAAACCAAGCGCCAAACCAAGCGCCAAGTCAAGCGCCAAGCCAAGCGCCAAAGCAAGCACCATGCCAAGCGCCAAGCCAAGCGCCAAGTCAAGCGCCAGGGCAAGCTCCAAGCCAAGCCCCCAACCAAGCGCCAAGCCAAACGCCAAACCACGCGCCAAGCCAAGCGCCAAATCAAGCAGCATGCCAAGCGTCAAGCCAAGCGCCAAGTCAAGCGCTAAACCAAGCGCCAAACCAAGCGCCAGGGCAAGCGCTAAGCCAAGCGACAAGCGAAGCACCAAACCAAGCGCCAAGCAAAGCGCCAAGCCAAGCGCCAAATCGAGCACCAAGCCAAGCGCCAAAGAAATCACCAAGCCTAGCGCCAGGTCAAGCGCTAAGCCAAGCGACAAGCGAAGCACCAAACCAAGCGCCAAGCCAAGCGCCAAAAAAATTACCAAGCCAGGCCCCAGGGCAAGCGCTAAGCCAAGCGCCAAGCCAAGCGCCAAACCAAGCGCCAAGCCAAGCGCCACATCAAGCGCCAAGCCAAGCGCCAAACCACGCGCCAAGCCACGCTCCAAAAAAAGCGTCAAGCCAAGCGATAAGCCAAGCGCCAAGCCAATCGCCCACCCAAGCGCCAAGGAGAGCGCCAAGCCATGCGCCAAGCCAAGCGCTACGCCAAGCGCTACGCCAAGGGCAAAGCCAAGCGCCAAGCCAAGCGCCAAATCGAGCACCAAGCCAAGCGCCAAAGAAATCACCAAGCCAAGCGCCAGGGCAAGCGCTAAGCCAAGCGACAAGCGAAGCACCAAACCAAGCGCCAAGCAAAGCGCTAAGCCAAGCGCCAAATTGAGCACCAAGCCAAGCGCCAAAGAAATCACCAAGCCAAGCGCCAGGTCAAGCGCTAAGCCAAGCGACAAGCGAAGCACCAAACCAAGCGCCAAGCCAAGCGCCAAACCAAGCGCCAAGTCAAGCGCCAAGCCAAGCGCCAAAGCAAGCACCATGCCAAGCGCCAAAAAAATTACCAAGCCAAGCCCCCGGGCAAGCGCTAAGCCAAGCGCCAAGCCAAGCGCCAAACCAAGCGCCAAGCCAAGCGCCAAATCAAGCGCCAAGCCAAGCGCCAAACCAAGCGCCAAACCAAGCGCCAAGTCAAGCGCCAAGCCAAGCGCCAAAGCAAGCATCATGCCAAGCGCCAAGCCAAGCGCCAAGTCAAGCGCCAGGGCAAGCTCCAAGCCAAGCCCCCAACCAACCGCCAAGCCAAACGCCAAACCACGCGCCAAGCCAAGCGCCAAAGCAAGCAGCATGCCAAGCGTCAAGCCAAGCGCCAAGTCAAGCGCTAAACCAAGCGCCAAACCAAGCGCCAGGGCAAGCGCTAAGCCAAGCGACAAGCGCAGCACCAAACCAAGCGCCAAGCAAAGCGCCAAGCCAAGCGCCAAATCGAGCACCAAGCCAAGCGCCAAAGAAATCACCAAGCCTAGCGCCAGGTCAAGCGCTAAGCCAAGCGACAAGCGAAGCACCAAACCAAGCGCCCAGCCAAGCGCCAAAAAAATTACCAAGCCAGGCCCCAGGGCAAGCGCTAAGCCAAGCGCCAAGCCAAGCGCCAAACCAAGCGCCAAGCCAAGCGCCAAATCAAGCGCCAAGCCAAGCGCCAAACCAAGCGCCAAACCAAGCGCCAAGTCAAGCGCCAAGCCAAGCGCCAAAGCAAGCACCATGCCAAGCGCCAAGCCAAGCGCCAAGTCAAGCGCCAGGGCAAGCTCCAAGCCAAGCCCCCAACCTAGCGCCAAGCCAAACGCCAAACCACGCGCCAAGCCAAGCGCCAAAGCAAGCAGCATGCCAAGCGTCAAGCCAAGCGCCAAGTCAAGCGCCAAACCAAGCGCCAAACCAAGCGCCAAGCCAAGCGTCAAAATAGGCGCTAACCTAAACACCAAGCCACACGCCAAACCAAGCGCCAAGCCACACGCCAATCCAAGCGCCCAGCCAAGCGCCAAGCCACGCGCCAAGGGGAGCGCTAAGCCATTCGCCAAGACAAGCGCCAAAAGAAGCGCCAAGCCAGGCGCCAAGCCAAGCGCCAAGCCAAGCACCAAGCCAAGCGTCAAACCAAGCGCCAAGCCAAGCGCCAAACCAAGCGCCAACCCAAGCGCCAAAGAAATCACTAAGAAAAGCGCCAGGGCAAACGCCAAGCCAAGCGCCAAACCAAGCGTCAAACTAAGCGCCAAGCCAAGCGCCAAAAAAATCACCAAGTCAAGCGCCAAAGCAAGCGCCAAGCCAAGCGCCAAGCCAAGCGCCAAGCCAAGCGCCAAACCGAGCACCAAGCCAAGCGCCAAAGAAATCACCAAGACAAGCGCAAGGGCAAGCGCTAAGCCAAGCGCCAAGCGAAACGCCAAACCAAGCGCCAAGCCAAGCGCCAAAGAAATCACTAAGCCAAGCGCCAGAGCAAGCGCTAAACCAATCGCCAAGCCAAGCGCCAAACCAAGCGCCAAGCCAAACGCCAAATCAAGCGCCAAACCAAGCGCCAAGTCAAGCGCCAAGCCAAGCGCCAAAGCAAGCACCATGCCAAGCGCCAAGCCAAGGGCTAAGTCAAGCGCCAAACCAAGCGCCAAGCCAAGCGCCCAGCCAAGCGCCAAGCCACGGGCCAAGGAGAGCGTTAAGCCATGCGCTAAGACAAGCACCAAGCCAAGCGCCAAGTCAAGTGCCAAGCCACGCGCCAAGAAAAGCGCCAAGCCAAGCGCCAAGCCACGCGCCAAGTCAAGCGCCAAGCCACTCGCCAAAAAGAGCGCCAAACCATTCGACAAACCACGCGCCAAGCCACGCGCCAAGAAAAGCGCCAAGCTTAGCGCCAAGCCAAGCGCCAAGCCAACCGCCAAGCCACGCGCCAAAAAAAGCGCACCGCCATGCGCCAAGACAAGCGACTAGACACTCGCCAAGAAAAGCGCCAAGCCAAGCGCCAAGAAAAGCGTTAAAAAAATCACCAAGCCAAGCGCCAGGGCAAGCGCCAAGCCAAGCGCCAAACCAAGCGCCAATCCAAGCGCCAAAGAAATCACTAAGCCAAGCGCCAGGGCAAGCTCCAAGCCAAGCGCTAAGCCAAGCGCCAAGCCAAACGCCAAACCAAGCGCCAAGCCAAGCGCCAAATCGAGCACCAAGCCAAGCGCCAAAGAAATCACCAAGCCAAGCGCCAGGGCAAGCGCCAAGCTAAGCGCCAAGCCAAGCGCTAAGCCAAGCGCCAAGCCAAGCGCTAAGCCAAGTGCCAAGCCAAGCGCCAAGCCAAGCGCCAAACCAAGCGTCAAACTAAGCACCAAGCCAAGCGCCAAAAAAATTACCAAGCCAAGCGCCAGGGCAAGCGCCAAGCCAAGCGCCAAGCCAAGCGCCAAACCAAGCTCCAAACCAAGGGCCAAATCGAGCACCAAGCCAAGCGCCAAAGAAATCACCACGCCAAGCGCCAAACCAAGGCCAAGCCAAGCGCCAAACCAAGCGCCAATCCAAGCGCCAAAGAAATCACTAAGCCAAGCGCCAGGGCAAGCGCCAAGCCAAGCGCCAAGCCAAGCGCCAAGCCAAACGCCAAACCAAGCGCCAAGCCAAGCGCCAAATCGAGCACCAAGCCAAGCGCCAAAGAAATTACCAAGCCAAGCGCCAGGGCAAGCGCCAAGCTAAGCGCCAAGCCAAGCGCTAAGCCAAGCGCCAAGCCAAGCGCTAAGCCAAGCGCCAAGCCAAGCGCCAAGCCAAGCGCCAAACCAAGCGTCAAACTAAGCACCAAGCCAAGCGCCAAAAAAATTACCAAGCCAAGCGCCAGGGCAAGCGCCAAGCCAAGCGCCAAGCCAAGCGCCAAACCAAGCTATAAACCAAGGGCCAAATCGAGCACCAAGCCAAGCGCCAAAGAAATCACCACGCCATGCGCCAGGGCAAGCGCTAAGCCAAGCGCCAAGCGAAGCGCCAAACCAAGCGCCAAGCCAAGCGTCAAAGAAATCACCAATCCAACCACCAGGGCAAGCGTTAAGCCAAGCGCCAAGCCAAGCGCCAAACCAAGAGCCAAGCCAAGCGCCAAATCAAGCGCCAAACCAAGCGCCAAGTCAAGCGCCAAGCCAAGCGCCAAAGCAAGCGCCAAGCCAAGCGCCAGGGCAAGCGCCATGCCAAGCGCCTAGCCAAGCGCCAAGTCAAGCGCCAAACCAAGCGCCAAGCCAAGCGCCAAATCGAGCACCAAGCCAAGCGCCAAAGAAATCACCAAGCCAAGCGCCAAGCCAAGCGCCAAGCCAAGCGCCAAGCCAAGCGCCAAGCCAAGCGCCAAGCCAAGCGCCGAACCAAGCGCCAAGCCAAGCGCCAAACCAAGCGTCAAACTAAGCACCAAGCCAAGCGCCAAAAAAATCACCAAGCCAAGCGCCAGGGCAAGCGCCAAGCCAAGCGCCAAACCAAGCGCCAAGCCAAGCGCCAAACCAAGCGCCAAGCCAAGCGCCAAATCGAGCACCAAGCCAAGCGCCAAAGAAATCACCAAGCCAAGCGCCAGGGCAAGCGCTAAGCCAAGCGCCAAGCCAAGCGCCAAGCGAAGCGCCAAACCAAGCGCCAAGCCAAGCGCCAAAGAAATCACCAAGCCAAGCGCCAGGGCAAGCGCTTAGCCAAGCGCCAAGCCAAGCGCCAAGCCAAGCGCCAAATCAAGCGCCAAACCAAGCGCCAGGTCAAGCGCCAAGCCAAGCGCCAAAGCAAGCACCATGCCAAGCGCCAAGCCAAGGGCTGGGTCAAGCGCCAAACCAAGCGCCAAGCCAAGCGCCAAGCCAAGCGCCAAATCAAGCGCAAAACCAAGCGCCAAGTCAAGCGCCAAGCCAAGCGCCAAAGCAAGCGCCAAGCCAAGCGCCAAGCCAAGCCAACAACCAAGCGCCAAGCCAAACGCCAAACCAAGCGCCAAGCCAAGCGCCAAAGCAAGCACCATGCCAAGCGTCAAGCCAAGCGCCAAGTCAAGCGCCAAACCAAGCGCCAAACCAAGCGCCAAGCCAAGCGTCAAAATAATCGCTAACCTAAGCACCAAGCCACACGCCAAACCAAGCGCCAAGCCGCACGCCAAGCCAAGCGCCCAGCCAACCGCCAAGCCACGCGCCAAGAAGAGCGCTAAGCCATTCGCCAAGCCAAGCGCCAAGAGAAGCGCCAAGCCAAGCGCCAAGCCAAGCGCCAAGCCAAGCGCCAAGCCACGCGCCAAGGAAAGCGCCAAGCTACGCGCCAATGAGAGCGTCAAGCCATGCGTTAAGTCAAGCGCCAAGCCAAGCGCTAAACTGCGCGCCAAAAAAAAATGCCAAGGAAAGCGCCAAGCCATGCGTCAAGCTAAGCGCCAAGCCAAGCGCCCAGCCAAGCGCCAAGCCAAGCGCCAAAACACGCGCCAAGAAAGCGCCAAGCTAAGCGCCAAGCCAAACGCCAAGCCACGCGCCAAGAAAAGCGCCAAGCCAAGCGACAAGCCACGCGCCAAGAAAAGCGCCAAGCCAAGCGCCAAGCCACGCGCCAAGTCAAGCGCCAAACCACGCGCCAAAAAGAGCGCCAAACCAATCGACAAACCACGCGCCAAGCCACGCGCCAAGAAAAGCGCCAAGCCCAGCGCCAAGCCAAGCGCCAAGCCAAGCGCCAAGCCACGCGCCAAAAAAAGCGCCACGCCATGCGCCAAGCCAAGCGACTAGCCACTCGCCAAGAAAAGCGCCATGCCAAGCGTTAAAGAAATTACCAAGCCAAGCGCCAGGGCAAGCGCCAAGCCAAGCGCCAAGCCAAGCGCCAAACCAAAGCCAAGCCAAGCGCCAAACCAAGCGCCAATCCAAGCGCCAAAGAAATCACTAAGCCAAGCGCCAAATCAATCGCCAAGCCAAGCGCCAAGCCAAGCGCCAAGCCAAGCGCCAAACCAAGCGCCAAGCCAAGCGCCAAATCGAACACCAAGCCAAGCGCCAAAGAAATCACCAAGCCAAGCGCCAGGGCAAGCGCCAAGCCAAGCGCCAAGCCAAGCGCCAAACCAAGCGTCAAACCAAGCACCACGCCAAGCGCCAAAAAAATCACCAAGCCAAGCGCCAGGGCAAGCGCCAAACCAAGCGCCAAGCCAAGCGCCAAGCCAAGCACCAAACCAAGTGCCAAGCCAAGCGCCAAATCGAGCACCAAGCCAAGCGCCAAAGAAATCACCAAGCCAAGCGCCAGGGCAAGCGTTAAGCCAAGCGCCAAGCCAAGCGCCAAACCAAGCGCCAAGCCAAACGCCAAATCAAGCGCGAAACCAAGCGCCAAGTCAAGCGCCAAGCCAAGCGCCAAAGCAAGCACCATTCCAAGCGCCAAGCCAAGGGCTAAGTCAAGCGCCAAACCAAGCGCCAAGCCAAGCGCCAAGCCAAGCGCCAAGCCAAGCGCCAAGCCAAGCGCCAAGCCAAGCGCCAAGCCAAGCGCCAAACCAAGCGTCAAACTAAGCACCAAGCCAAGCGCCAAAAAAATCACCAAGCCAAGCGCCAGGGCAAGCGTTAAGCCAAGCGCCAAGCCAAGCGCCAAGCCAAGCGCCAAGCCAAGCGCTAATCCAAGCGCCAAGCGAAGCGCCAAACCAAGCGCCAAACCAAGCGCCAAAGAAATCACCAAGCCAAGCTCTAGGTCAAGCGTTAAGCCAAGCGCCAAGCCAAGCGCCAAACCAAGCGCCAAGCCACGCGCCAAGCCAAGCGCAATGCCTAACACAAAGCCAAGCGCCAAGCCAAGCGTTAAGCCAAGCGCCAAGCCAAGCGCCAAGCCAAGCCCCAAGCCATGCGCCAAGCCAAGCGGCAAGCCAAGCACCAAGCCAAGCGCCAAGCCATGCGCCTAGCCAAGCGCCAAGTCAATCCCCAAGCCAAGCGCCTAGCCAAGCACCAAGCCAAGCGCCAAGTCAAGCGCCAAGATAGTCGCTAACCAAAGCACCAAGCCACACGCCTAGCCAAGGGCAAAGCCAATAACCAAGCCAAGCGTCAAACCAAGCGCCAATCCAAGCGCCAAACCCAGCGCCAAGCCAAGCGTTAAAGAAATTACCAAGCCAAGCGCCAGGGCAAGCGCCAAACCAAGCGCCAAGTCAAGCGCCAAACCAAGGCCAAGCCAAGCGCCAAACCAAGCGCCAAACCAAGCGTCAAACTAAGCGCCAAGCCAAGCGCCAAAGAAATCACCAAACCAAGCGCCAGGGCAAGCGCCAAGCCAAGCGCCAAGCCAAGCGCCAAGCCAAGCGCCAAGCCAAGCGCCAAGCCAAGCGCCATGCCAAGCGCTAACCCAAGCACCAAACCACACGCCAAACCAAGCGCCAAGATAAGCGCCAAATCAAGCGCCAAGACATGCGCCAAGCCAAACGTCAAGGCAAGCGCCAAGCCAGGCGCTAAGCCAAACGCCAACTCAAGCGCTAAGATAGGCGCTAACCAAAGCTCCAAGCCACACGCCAACCCAAGGGCAAAACTAATCGCCAAGCCAAGAGCCAAACCAAACGGCCAGCCAAGCGCCAAGCAAAGCGCCAAGTCAAGCTCTAAACTAAGGGCAAAGCCAAGCGCCAAGGCAAACGCCAAGCCAGGCGCTAATCCAAGCGCCAAGCTAAACGCTAGGTCAAGCGCCAAATTAAGCGCCCAGCCAAGCGCCATGCCACGCACCAAGAAAAGCGCCAAAAAAAGAGCCAAGCCAAGCGCCAAGCCAAGCAGCAAACCAAACGCCAAGCCACGCACCAAGAAAAGCGTCAAGCCAAACGCTAAACCAAGCGCCAAGCCAAGCGCCCAGCCAAGCTCCAAACCACGCGCCAAGGAGAGCGTTAAGCCAAGCAAAATGCCAAGCGCCAAGCCACGCGCCAAGAAAAGCACCAAGCCAAGCGACAAGCTACGCGCCAAGAAAAGCACCAAACCAAGCGACAAGCTACGCGCCAAGAAAGGCGCCAAGCCAAGCGCCAAGAAAAGCGTCAAGCCAAACGCTAAACCAAGCGCCAAGCCAAGCGCCCAGCCAAGCGCTAAGCCAAGCGAAAGCCAAGCGCCAAGCCACGCGCCAAAAAAAGCGTCAAGCCAAGCGCCAAGCCAAGCGAAAAGCGAAGCGCCAAGCCACGCGCCAAGAAAAGCGCCAAGCCAAGCGCCAAGCCAAGCGGCCAGCGAAGCGCCAAGCCACGCGCCAAGAAGAGCGTCAAACCATGCTCCAAGCCAAACGCCAAGCCAAGCGAAAAGTCAAGCGCCAAGCCACGCGCCAAGAAAAGCACCAAGCCAAGCGACAAGCTACGCGCCAAGAAAAGCGCCAAGCCAAGCGCCAAGCCAAGCGCCCAGCCACACACCAAGTAACGCGCCAAGAAAAGCGCCAAATCAAGAGCCAAAACATGCGCCAAGCCAAACGTCAAAGCAAGCGCCAAGCCAGGCGCTAAGCCAAGCGCCAACTCAAGCGCCAAGATAGGCGCTAACCAAAGCTCTAAGCCACACGCCAAACCAAGGGCAAAGCCAATCGCCAAGATCCAAACCAAACGGCCAGCCAAGCGCCAAGCAAAGCGCCAAGTCAAGCTCTAAACTATGCGCAAAGCCAAGCGCCAAGGCAAGCGCCAAGCCAGGCGCTAATCCAAGCGCCAAGCAAAGCTCTAGGTCAAGCGCCAAACTAAGCGCCAAGCCAAGCGCCAAACCAAGCGCCAAGCCACGCGCCAAGCCAAGCGCCATGCCTAACACAAAGCCAAGCGCCAAGCCAAACGTTAAGCCAAGCGTCAAACCAAGCGCCAAGCCAAGCCCCAAGCCATGCGCCAAGCCAAGCGGCAAGCCAAGCACCAAGCCAAGCGCCAAGCCATGCGCCTAGCCAAGCGCCAAGTCAATCCCCAAGCCAAGCGCCTAGCCAAGCACCAAGCCCAGCGCCAAGTCAAGCGCCAAGATAGTCGCTAACCAAAGCACCAAGCCACACGCCTAGCCAAGAGCAAAGCCAATAACCAAGCCAAGCGCCTAGCCAAGCACCAAGCCAAGCGCCAAGTCAAGCGCCAAGATAGTCGCTAACCAAAGCACCAAGCCACACGCCTAGCCAAGGGCAAAGCCAATAACCAAGCCAAGCGTCAAACCAAGCGCCAATCCAAGCGCCAAACCCAGCGCCAAGCCAAGCGTTAAAGAAATTACCAAGCCAAGCGCCAGGGCAAGCGCCAAACCAAGCGCCAAGTCAAGCGCCAAACCAAGGCCAAGCCAAGCGCCAAACCAAGCGCCAAACCAAGCGTCAAACTAAGCGCCAAGCCAAGCGCCAAAGAAATCACCAAACCAAGCGCCAGGGCAAGCGCCAAGCCAAGCGCCAAGCCAAGCGCCAAGCCAAGCGCCAAGCCAAGCGCCAAGCCAAGCGCCATGCCAAGCGCTAACCCAAGCACCAAACCACACGCCAAACCAAGCGCCAAGATAAGCGCCAAATCAAGCGCCAAGACATGCGCCAAGCCAAACGTCAAGGCAAGCGCCAAGCCAGGCGCTAAGCCAAACGCCAACTCAAGCGCTAAGATAGGCGCTAACCAAAGCTCCAAGCCACACGCCAACCCAAGGGCAAAACTAATCGCCAAGCCAAGAGCCAAACCAAACGGCCAGCCAAGCGCCAAGCAAAGCGCCAAGTCAAGCTCTAAACTAAGCGCAAAGCCAAGCGCCAAGGCAAACGCCAAGCCAGGCGCTAATCCAAGCGCCAAGCTAAACGCTAGGTCAAGCGCCAAATTAAGCGCCCAGCCAAGCGCCATGCCACGCACCAAGAAAAGCGCCAAAAAAAGAGCCAAGCCAAGCGCCAAGCCAAGCAGCAAACCAAACGCCAAGCCACGCACCAAGAAAAGCGTCAAGCCAAACGCTAAACCAAGCGCCAAGCCAAGCGCCCAGCCAAGCTCCAAACCACGCGCCAAGGAGAGCGTTAAGCCAAGCAAAATGCCAAGCGCCAAGCCACGCGCCAAGAAAAGCACCAAGCCAAGCGACAAGCTACGCGCCAAGAAAAGCACCAAACCAAGCGACAAGCTACGCGCCAAGAAAGGCGCCAAGCCAAGCGCCAAGAAAAGCGTCAAGCCAAACGCTAAACCAAGCGCCAAGCCAAGCGCCCAGCCAAGCGCTAAGCCAAGCGAAAGCCAAGCGCCAAGCCACGCGCCAAAAAAAGCGTCAAGCCAAGCGCCAAGCCAAGCGAAAAGCGAAGCGCCAAGCCACGCGCCAAGAAAAGCGCCAAGCCAAGCGCCAAGCCAAGCGGCCAGCGAAGCGCCAAGCCACGCGCCAAGAAGAGCGTCAAACCATGCTCCAAGCCAAACGCCAAGCCAAGCGAAAAGTCAAGCGCCAAGCCACGCGCCAAGAAAAGCACCAAGCCAAGCGACAAGCTACGCGCCAAGAAAAGCGCCAAGCCAAGCGCCAAGCCAAGCGCCCAGCCACACACCAAGTAACGCGCCAAGAAAAGCGCCAAATCAAGAGCCAAAACATGCGCCAAGCCAAACGTCAAGGCAAGCGCCAAGCCAGGCGCTAAGCCAAGCGCCAACTCAAGCGCCAAGATAGGCGCTAACCAAAGCTCTAAGCCACACGCCAAACCAAGGGCAAAGCCAATCGCCAAGATCCAAACCAAACGGCCAGCCAAGCGCCAAGCAAAGCGCCAAGTCAAGCTCTAAACTATGCGCAAAGCCAAGCGCCAAGGCAAGCGCCAAGCCAGGCGCTAATCCAAGCGCCAAGCAAAGCTCTAGGTCAAGCGCCAAACTAAGCGCCAAGCCAAGCGCCAAACCAAGCGCCAAGCCACGCGCCAAGCCAAGCGCCATGCCTAACACAAAGCCAAGCGCCAAGCCAAACGTTAAGCCAAGCGTCAAACCAAGCGCCAAGCCAAGCCCCAAGCCATGCGCCAAGCCAAGCGGCAAGCCAAGCACCAAGCCAAGCGCCAAGCCATGCGCCTAGCCAAGCGCCAAGTCAATCCCCAAGCCAAGCGCCTAGCCAAGCACCAAGCCCAGCGCCAAGTCAAGCGCCAAGATAGTCGCTAACCAAAGCACCAAGCCACACGCCTAGCCAAGAGCAAAGCCAATAACCAAGCCAAGCGTCAAACCAAGCGCCAATCCAAGCGCCAAACCCAGCGCCAAGCCAAGCGTTAAAGAAATTACCAAGCCAAGCGCCAGGGCAAGCGCCAAACCAAGTGCCAAGTCAAGCGCCAAACCAAGGCCAAGCCAAGCGCCAAACCAAGCGCCAAACCAAGCGTCAAACTAAGCGCCAAGCCAAGCGCCAAAGAAATCACCAAACCAAGCGCCAGGGCAAGCGCCAAGCCAAGCGCCAAGCCAAGCGCCAAGCCAAGCGCCAAGCCAAGCGCCAAGCCAAGCGCCAAGCCAAGCGCTAACCCAAGCACCAAACCACACGCCAAACCAAGCGCCAAGATAAGCGCCAAATCAAGCGCCAAGACATGCGCCAAGCCAAACGTCAAGGCAAGCGCCAAGCCAGGCGCTAAGCCAAACGCCAACTCAAGCGCTAAGATAGGCGCTAACCAAAGCTCCAAGCCACACGCCAACCCAAGGGCAAAACTAATCGCCAAGCCAAGAGCCAAACCAAACGGCCAGCCAAGCGCCAAGCAAAGCGCCAAGTCAAGCTCTAAACTAAGCGCAAAGCCAAGCGCCAAGGCAAACGCCAAGCCAGGCGCTAATCCAAGCGCCAAGCTAAACGCTAGGTCAAGCGCCAAATTAAGCGCCCAGCCAAGCGCCATGCCACGCACCAAGAAAAGCGCCAAAAAAAGAGCCAAGCCAAGCGCCAAGCCAAGCAGCAAACCAAACGCCAAGCCACGCACCAAGAAAAGCGTCAAGCCAAACGCTAAACCAAGCGCCAAGCCAAGCGCCCAGCCAAGCTCCAAACCACGCGCCAAGGAGAGCGTTAAGCCAAGCAAAATGCCAAGCGCCAAGCCACGCGCCAAGAAAAGCACCAAGCCAAGCGACAAGCTACGCGCCAAGAAAAGCACCAAACCAAGCGACAAGCTACGCGCCAAGAAAGGCGCCAAGCCAAGCGCCAAGAAAAGCGTCAAGCCAAACGCTAAACCAAGCGCCAAGCCAAGCGCCCAGCCAAGCGCTAAGCCAAGCGAAAGCCAAGCGCCAAGCCACGCGCCAAAAAAAGCGTCAAGCCAAGCGCCAAGCCAAGCGAAAAGCGAAGCGCCAAGCCACGCGCCAAGAAAAGCGCCAAGCCAAGCGCCAAGCCAAGCGGCCAGCGAAGCGCCAAGCCACGCGCCAAGAAGAGCGTCAAACCATGCTCCAAGCCAAACGCCAAGCCAAGCGAAAAGTCAAGCGCCAAGCCACGCGCCAAGAAAAGCACCAAGCCAAGCGACAAGCTACGCGCCAAGAAAAGCGCCAAGCCAAGCGCCAAGCCAAGCGCCCAGCCACACACCAAGTAACGCGCCAAGAAAAGCGCCAAATCAAGAGCCAAAACATGCGCCAAGCCAAACGTCAAGGCAAGCGCCAAGCCAGGCGCTAAGCCAAGCGCCAACTCAAGCGCCAAGATAGGCGCTAACCAAAGCTCTAAGCCACACGCCAAACCAAGGGCAAAGCCAATCGCCAAGATCCAAACCAAACGGCCAGCCAAGCGCCAAGCAAAGCGCCAAGTCAAGCTCTAAACTATGCGCAAAGCCAAGCGCCAAGGCAAGCGCCAAGCCAGGCGCTAATCCAAGCGCCAAGCAAAGCTCTAGGTCAAGCGCCAAACTAAGCGCCAAGCCAAGCGCCAAACCAAGCGCCAAGCCACGCGCCAAGCCAAGCGCCATGCCTAACACAAAGCCAAGCGCCAAGCCAAACGTTAAGCCAAGCGTCAAACCAAGCGCCAAGCCAAGCCCCAAGCCATGCGCCAAGCCAAGCGGCAAGCCAAGCACCAAGCCAAGCGCCAAGCCATGCGCCTAGCCAAGCGCCAAGTCAATCCCCAAGCCAAGCGCCTAGCCAAGCACCAAGCCCAGCGCCAAGTCAAGCGCCAAGATAGTCGCTAACCAAAGCACCAAGCCACACGCCTAGCCAAGAGCAAAGCCAATAACCAAGCCAAGCGTCAAACCAAGCGCCAATCCAAGCGCCAAACCCAGCGCCAAGCCAAGCGTTAAAGAAATTACCAAGCCAAGCGCCAGGGCAAGCGCCAAACCAAGTGCCAAGTCAAGCGCCAAACCAAGGCCAAGCCAAGCGCCAAACCAAGCGCCAAACCAAGCGTCAAACTAAGCGCCAAGCCAAGCGCCAAAGAAATCACCAAACCAAGCGCCAGGGCAAGCGCCAAGCCAAGCGCCAAGCCAAGCGCCAAGCCAAGCGCCAAGCCAAGCGCCAAGCCAAGCGCCAAGCCAAGCGCTAACCCAAGCACCAAACCACACGCCAAACCAAGCGCCAAGATAAGCGCCAAATCAAGCGCCAAGACATGCGCCAAGCCAAACGTCAAGGCAAGCGCCAAGCCAGGCGCTAAGCCAAACGCCAACTCAAGCGCTAAGATAGGCGCTAACCAAAGCTCCAAGCCACACGCCAAGCCAAGGGCAAAACTAATCGCCAAGCCAAGAGCCAAACCAAACGGCCAGCCAAGCGCCAAGCAAAGCGCCAAGTCAAGCTCTAAACTAAGCGCAAAGCCAAGCGCCAAGGCAAGCGCCAAGCCAGGCGCTAATCCAAGCGCCAAGCTAAACGCTAGGTCAAGCGCCAAATTAAGCGCCAAGCCAAGCGCCATGCCACGCGCCAAGAAAAGCGCCAAAAAAAGAGCCAAGCCAAGCGCCAAGCCAAGCAGCAAACCAAACGCCAAGCCACGCACCAAGAAAAGCGTCAAGCCAAACGCTAAACCAAGCGCCAAGCCAAGCGCCCAGCCAAACTCCAAACCACGCGCCAAGGAGAGCGTTAAGCCAAGCAAAAAGCCAAGCGCCAAGCCACGCGCCAAGAAAAGCACCAAGCCAAGCGACAAGCTACGCGCCAAGAAAAGCACCAAGCCAAGCGACAAGCTACGCGCCAAGAAAGGCGCCAAGCCAAGCGCCAAGAAAAGCGTCAAGCCAAACGCTAAACCAAGCGCCAAGCCAAGCGCCCAGCCAAGCGCTAAGCCAAGCGAAAGCCAAGCGCCAAGCCACGCGTTAAAAAAAGCGTCAAGCCAAGCGCCAAGCCAAGCGAAAAGCCAAGCGCCAAGCCACGCGCCAAGAAAAGCACCAAGCCAAGCGACAAGCTACGCGCCATAAAGGCGCCAAGCCAAGCGCCAAGCCAAGCGGCCAGCGAAGCGCCAAGCCACGCGCCAAGAAAAGCACCAAGCCAAGCGACAAGCTACGCGCCAAGAAAAGCGCCAAGCCAAGCGCCATGCCAAGCGCCCAGCCACACACCAAGTAACGCGCCAAGAAAAGCGCTAAGCCAAGCGACAAACCACGCGCCAAGAAAGCGATAAGCCAAGCGACAAGCCACGCGCCAAGACAGCCCCAAGCCAAGCGTCCAGCCAAGCGCAAAGCCACGCGCCAAGGAGAGCGCCAGGCCATGCGCCAAGGCAAGCGCCAAGCCAAGAGCCAAGCCAAGCGCCAAGCCACGCTCCAAAAAAGCGCCAAGCCAAGCAACAAGCCACGCACGAAGAAAGCGCCAAGCCAAGCGCCAAGCCACGCGCCAAGAAAAGCGCCACGCCATGCGCCAAGGAGAGAGCCAAGCCAAGCGACATTTTTTTTTTTTCTTTTTCATTTTAATCTTACATTTCTTAATAGCCTGATTTCTTGAGGATCTAACTCAGACCGCAATTTGCTTCTATTGACATTTTCCAAAATTGTACTATGATTTTTTACTTAACCTACCATGCTACATGCTAAGATTCTAAAACCTAACATGCATGAAACATAAAAAACATTACATGACATCACCAAGAAAAATTCCTACACCAAACAGAACATGCTAAAAAAATAATAATTTTTTTGGTTGACTTACATCTGGGTTTCCTGATTTAGTTGTTTTCCTAATCTGCTAATTGCAGTTGTTTGTTATCCCCTTCTTAAGCCTAGTCTAATTTTTTATGATTACAGTGTGTTGTTTTTTAATTTTTTTGTGGCCAGCTGCTTGCTGGTCCGGTAATCCATGACCTTGCACAACAGCTTTATTTTATTCTATATTTCCTTCCCTATCCTTAAGTCTAGTCTTATTTCCTATTTTTATTAAAATTAAAAATTGTCTTTTAAGTGTCTCTTTCACTTTCACTGTTTCACTGTTACTTGGTCCGGTAATTCCTGGACCATGTTAGACAGCTTAGTCGTTTCCTTTGTCATTGAGTGTTACCTCGTGGATTCGTGGAATTGTTGTTGTTGTGTTTATGTTATTGTTGTGCTCATTTCTTGGGTAGCAGATTTCAGTAGCCCTTTCATCCCTTGACTCGGAGAACTTAGTGCCAAGAGACTCCAGGACTCCCTTCCTCTGCAGCCCCATTCCATGCTTTGTCGTTATATGTTGTTGTTTATCATCATCTCATCACCATCAGCCAAGCGACAAGCCACGCGCCAAGCCACGCGCCAAGAAAAGCGCCAAGCCAATTGCCAAGCCAAGCGCTAAGCCACGCGCCAAGAAAAGCGCCACGCTATGCACCAAGGAGAGCGCCAAGCCAAGCAACAATCCACGCGCCAAAAAAAACGCCTAGCCAATCGCCATGCCACGCGCCAAGCCAAGCGTTAAGCCACGCGCCAAAGAGAGCGCCAAGCCAAGCGATAAGCCACGCGCCAAACCACGCGCCAAGAAAAGCGCCAAGCCAAGCGCCAAGCCAAGCGCGAAGCCACGCGCCAAGAAAAGCGCCAAGCCAAGCGCCAAGCCAAGCGCCAAGCCACGCGCCAAGCCAAGCGCCACGCCAAGCGACAAGCCACACGCCAAGAAAAGCGGCAAGCCAAGCGCCAAGCCACGCGCCAAGAAAAGCGCCAAGCCAAGCGACAATCCAAGCCCCAAACCAAGTGCCAAGCCAAGCGCCAAGCGAAGCGCCAAGCTAAGCGGCAAGAAAAGCGCCAAGCCAAGCGCCAAGAAAAGCGCCAAGCCATGTGCCAAGCCAAGCGAGAAGCTAAGCGGCAAGCCAAATGCCCAGCCAAGCGCCAAGCCACGCGCCACGCCAAGCGATAAACCAAGTGCCAAGCCACCCGCCAAGAAAAGCGCCAAGCCAAGCGCAAGCCATTCGCCAAGAAATTGCCAAGCCCAGCGCCAAGCCAAGCGCCCAGCCAAGCGCCAAGCCACACACCAAGAAGACCGTCAAACCATGCGCCAAGCCAAACGCCAAGACAAGCGCCAAGCTAAGCGCCAAGCCACGCACCAAGGAAAGCGCCAAGCCATGCGCCAAGCCAAGCGCCAAGCTAAACGCCCAGCCAAGCGCCAATCCACGCACCAAGTCACGCGCCAGAAAAAGCGCTAAGCCAAGCGACAAGCCACGCGATAAGCCAAGCGCCAAGCCAAGCGCCAAGCCAAGCGCCAAGCCAAGCGCCAAGCCATGCGTCAAGCCACGCGCCAAGGAAAGCGCCAAGCCAAGCGCCAAGCCAAGCGCCAAACCACGCGCCAAGCCAAGCGCCAAGCCACGCGCCAAGGAGAACGCCAAGCCAAGCGACAAACCACGCGAAAAGCCACGCGCCAAGCCAAGCGCCAAGCCAAGCGCCAAGCCACGCGCCAAGAAAAACGCCACGCCATGCGCCAAGCCAAGCGACAACCCACGCGCCAAGAAAAGCGCCACGCCCTGCGCCAAGCCAAGCAACTAGCCACTCGCCAAGAAAAGCGCCAAGCCAAGCCCAAGCCAAGCGCCAAGCCATGCGCCAAGCCAAGCGCCAAACCACGCGCCAAGAAAAGCGCCAAAAAAAGAGCCAAGCCAAGCGCCAAGCCAAGCAGCAAACCAAACGCCAAGCCACGCACCAAGAAAAGCGTCAAGCCAAACGCTAAACCAAGCGCCAAGCCAAGCGCCCAGCCAAGCTCCAAACCACGCGCCAAGGAGAGCGTTAAGCCAAGCGTAAAGCCAAGCGCCAAGCCACGCGCCAAGAAAAGCACCAAGCCAAGCGACAAGCTACGCGCCAAGAAAAGCACCAAGCCAAGCGACAAGCTACGCGCCAAGAAAAGCGCCAAGCCAAGCGCCAAGAAAAGCGTCAAGCCAAACGCTAAACCAAGCGCCAAGCCAAGCGCCCAGCCAAGCGCTAAGCCAAGCGAAAGCCAAACGCCAAGCCACGCGCCAAGAAAAGCGTCAAGCCAAACGCTAAACCAAGCGCCAAGCCAAGCGCCCAGCCAAGCGCCAAGCCTAGCGCCAAGCCAAGCGCCAAGCCAAGCGAAAAGCCAAGCGCCAAGCCACGCGCCAAGAAAAGCACCAAGCCAAGCAACAAGCTACGCGCCAAGAAAAGCGTCAAGCCAAACGCTAAACCAAGCGCCAAGCCAAGCGCCCAGCCAAGCGCCAAGCCAAGCGCCAAGCCAAGCGAAAAGCCAAGCGCCAAGCCAAGCGGCCAGCCAAGCGCCAAGCCACGCGCCAAGAAGAGCGTCAAACCATGCTCTAAGCCAAACGCCAAGCGAAGCGAAAAGCCAAGCGCCAAGCCACGCGCCAAGAAAAGCACCAAGCCAAGCGACAAGCTACGCGCCAAGAAAAGCGCAAAGCCAAGCGCCAAGCCAAGCGCCCAGCCACGCACCAAGTAACGCGCCAAGAAAAGCGCTAAGCCATGCGACAAACCACGCGCCAAGAAAGCGATAAGCCAAGCGACAAGCCACGCGCCAAGACAGCCCCAAGCCAAGCGTCCAGCCAAGCGCAAAGCCACGCGCCAAGGAGAGCGCCAGGCCATGCGCCAAGGCAAGCGCCAAGCCAAGAGCCAACCCAAGCGCCAAGCAACGCTCCAAGAAAGCGCCAAGCCAAGCAACAAGCCACGCACGAAGAAAGCGCCAAGCCAAGCGCCAAGCCACGCGCCAAGAAAAGCGCCACGCCATGCGCCAAGGAGAGAGCCAAGCCAAGCGACATTTTTTTTTTTTTTTTTCATTTTAATCTTACATTTCTTAATAGCCTGATTTCTTGAGAATCTAACTCAGACCGTAATTTGCTTCTATTCACATTTTCCAAAATTGTTCTATTATTTTTTACTTAACCTACCATGCTACATGCTAAGATTCTAAAACCTAACATGCATGAAACATAAAAAACATTACATGACATCACAAAGAAAAATTTCTACACCAAACAGAACATGCTAAAAAAATAATAATTTTTTTGGTTGACTTACATCTGGGTTTCCTGATTTAGTTGTTTTCCTAATCTGCTAATTGCAGTTGTTTGTTATCCCCTTCTTAAGCCTAGTCTAATTTTTTATGATTACAGTGTGTTGTTTTTTAATTTTTTTGTGGTCAGCTGCTTGCTGGTCCGGTAATCCATGACCTTGCACAACAGCTTTATTTTATTCTATATTTCCTTCCCTATCCTTAACTCTAGTCTTATTTCCTATTTTTTTAATATTAAAAATTGTTTTTAAGTGTCTCTTTCACTTTCACTGTTTCACTGTTACTTGGTCCGGTAATTCCTGGACCATGTTAGACAGCTTAGTCGTTTCCTTTGTCATTGAGTGTTACCTCGTGGATTCGTGGAATTGTTGTTGTTGTGTTTATGTTATTGTTGCGCTCATTTCTTGGGTAGCAGATTTCAGTAGCCCTTTCATCCCTTGACTCGGAGAACTTAGTGCCAAGAGACTCCAGGACTCCCTTCCTCTGCAGCCCCATTCCATGCTTTGTCGTTATATGTTGTTGTTTATTATCATCTCATCATCATCAGCCAAGCGACAAGCCACGCGCCAAGCCACGAGCCAAGAAAAGCGCCAAGCCAATTGCCAAGCCAAGCGCTAAGCCACGCGCCAAGAAAAGCGCCACGCCATGCACCAAGGAGAGCACCAAGCCAAGCGACAATCCACGCGCCAAAAAAAACGCCAAGCCAATCGCCATGCCACGCGCCAAGCCAAGCGTTAAGCCACGCCCCAAAGAGAGCGTCAAGCCAAGCGATAAGCCACGCGCCAAGCCACGCGCCAAGCCACGCGCTAAGAAAAGCGCCAAGCCAAGCGCCAAGCCACGCGCCAAGCCAAGCGCCACGCCAAGCGACAAGCCACACGCCAAGAAAAGCGCCAAGCCAAGCGCCAAGCCACGCGCCAAGAAAAGCGCCAAGCCAAGCGACAATCCAAGCCCCAAGCCAAGTGCCAAGCCAAGCAACAAGCCAAACGCTAAGCCACGCGCCAAGAAAAGCGCCAAGCCAAGCGCCAAGTCAAGCGCCAAGCTAAGCGGCAAGAAAAGCGCCAAGCCAAGCGCCAAGAAAAGCGCCAAGCCATGTGCCAAGCCAAGCGAGAAGCTAAGCGGCAAGCCAAATGCCCAGCCAAGCGCCAAGCCACGCGCCACGCCAAGCGCCAAACCAAGTGCCAAGCCACCCGCCAAGAAAAGCGCCAAGCCAAGCGCAAGCCATTCGCCAAGAAATTGCCAAGCCCAGCGCCAAGCCAAGCGCCAAGCCAAGCGCCCAGCCAAGCGCCAAGCCACGCACCAAGAAGAGCGTCAAACCATGCGCCAAGCCAAACGCCAAGACAAGCGCCAAGCTAAGCGCCAAGCCACGCACCAAAGAAAGCGCCAAGCCATGCTCCAAGCCAAGCGCCAAGCTAAACGCCCAGCCAAGCGCCAATCCACGCACCAAGTAACGCGCCAGAAAAAGCGCTAAGGCAAGCGACAAGCCACGCGCCAAAAAAAGCGCCAAGTCAAGCGCCAAGCCACGAGCCAAAAAAAGGGCCAAGCCAAGCGACAAGCAACGCGCCAAGCCAAGCGTTAAGCCACGCGCCAAGGAGAGCGCCAAGACAAGCGATAAACCACGCGCCAAGCCACGCGCCAAAAAAAGCGCCAAGCAAAGCGCCAAGACAAGCATTAAGCCACGCGCCAAGGAGATCGCCAAGCCAAGCGATAAACCACGCGCCAAGCCACGCGCCAAAAAAAGCGCCAAGCCAAGCGCCAAGCCAAGCGCCAAGCCAAGCGCCAAGCAAAGCGCCAAGCCAAGCGCCAAGCCACGCGCCAAGAAAAGCGCCAAGCCATGCGCCAAGCCAAGCGCCAGGAAAAGCGCCAAGCCGTGCGCCAACCCAAGCGCCAGGTTAAGCGCCAAGCCGAATGCTAAGCCACATGCCAAGCCAAGCGCCAAGACAAGCGCCAAGCCAAGCGCCAAGCAACGCGCCAACATAAGCGGAAAGCCAAGCGCCACGCCACGCGCCAAGACAAGCGCCAACCCAAGCGCCAAGCAACGCGACAACATAGGCGGCAAGCCAAGCGCCAATCCAAACGCCAAGCCAAGTGCCAAGCCACACGCCAAGAAAGCGCCAAGCCAAGCGACAAGCCACGCGCCAAGAAAGCGCCAAGCCAAGCGTCTAGTCAAGCGACAAGCCAAGCGCAAAGCCAAGCAGCAAGATAAACGCCAAGCCACGCGCCAAGAAAAGCGTTAAGCCAAACGTCAAGCCAAGCGCCAACCTAAGCGCCTAGCCAAGCGCCAAGCCAAACGCCCAGCCAAGCGCCAAGCCACGCACCAAGCCAAACGCCAAACCAAGCGCCAAGCCACTCGCCAAATAAAGCGCCAAGCCATGCGCCAAGCCACGCGCCAAGGAAAGCGCCAAGCCAAGCGCCAAGCCAAACGTCAAGCCAAGCGCCAAGCCACGCGCCAAGAAAAGCGCCAAGCCATGCGCCAAGCCAAGCGCCAAGCCAAGCGCCAAGCCACGCGCCACGAAAAACGCCAAACCAAGAGCCAAGCCACGCGCCAAGCCACGCGCTAAGGAAAGCGCCAAGCCAAGCGCCAAACCACGCGCCACGAAAAACGCCAAGCCAAGAGCCAAGCCAAGCGCCAAGCCAAGTGCCAAGCCAAGCGCCAAACCAAGCGCTAAGCCAAGCGCCAAGCCAAACGCCAAACCAAGCGCCAAGCCACGCGAAAAGAAAGGCGCTAAGCCATGCGCCAAGCCACGCGCCAATGAAAGCGCCAAGCCAAGCGCCAAGTCAAGCCCCAAGCCAAACGCCAAGCCAAGCGCCAAGCCACGCGCCAAGAAAAGCGCCAAGCCATGCGCCAAGCCACGCGCAAAGGAAAGCGCCAAGCCAAGCGCCAAGCCAAGCGTTAATCTACGTGCCAAGGAGAGCGCCAAACCATGCGCTAAGCCAAGCGCCAAGCCAAGAGGCAAGCCAAGCGTTAATCTACGTGCCAAGGAGAGCGCCAAACCATGCGCTAAGCCAAGCGCCAAGTCAAGAGGCAAGCCAAGCGCCAAGCCACGCGCCAAGACAGCGCCAAGCCATGCGCCAAGCCACGCGCCAAAGAAAGCGTCAAGCCAAGCGCCAAGCCAAGCGCCAAGCCAAGCGTTAATCCACGTGCCAAGGAGAGCGCCAAACCATGCGCTAAGCCAAGCGCCAAGCCAAGCGCCAAACCAAGCGCCAAACCAAGCGCCAAGCCAAACGCCAAGCCAAGCGCCAAGCCACGCGCCAAGAAAGGCGCCAAGCCATGGGCCAAGCCACTCGCCAAGGAGAGCGCCAAACCATGCTCTAAACCAAGCGCCAAGCCAAACGCCAAGCCAAGCGCCAAGCCACGCGCCAAGAAAAGCGCCAAGCCATGGGCCAAGCCACGCGTCAAGCCAAGCGCCAAGCCAAACGCCACGCCACGCGCCAAGAAAAGCGCCTAGCCAAGCGCCAAGTAAAGCGCCAAGCCAAGCGCCAAGCCAAATGCCAAGCCAAGCACCAAATCACGCGCCAAAAAAAGCGCCAAGCCATGGGCCAAGCCACGCGTTAAGCCAAACGCCAAGCCAAACGCCAAGCCACGCGCCAAGAAAAGCGCCAAATCATGCGCCAAGCCACGCGCCAAGAAAAGCGCCAAGCCAAGCGCCAAGCCACGCGCCAAGAAAAGCACCAAGCCACGCGCCAAGCCAAGCGTTAGGCTACGCGCCAAAGAGAGCGCCAAGCCAAGCGATAAGCCACCCGCCAAGAAAAGCGCCAAGCCATGCGCCAAGCCACGCGCCAAAGAAAGCGCCAAGCCAAGCGCCAAGCCAAGCGTTAATCCACGTGCCAAGGAGAGCGCCAAACCATGCGCTAAGCCAAGCGCCAAGCCAAGAGTCAAGCCAAGCGCCAAGTCACGCGCCAAGACAGCGCTAAGCCAAGCGCCAAGCCAAGCGCCAAACCAAGCGCCAAGCCAAGCGCCAAGCCAAACGCCAAACCAAGCGCCAAGCCACGCGCCAAGAAAGGCGCCAAGCCATGGGCCAAGCCACGCACCAAGGAGAGCGCCAAACCATGCTCTAAACCAAGCGCCAAGCCAAAAGCCAAGCCTCGCACCAAATCACGCGCCAAAAAAAGCGCCAAGCCATGGGCCAAGTCACGCGTCAAGCCAAACGCCAGGCCAAGCGCCAAGCCACGCGCCAAGAAAAGCGCCAAGCCATGGGCCAAGCCACGCGTCAAGCCAAGCGCCAAGCCAAACGCCAAGCCACGCGCCAAGAAAAGCGCCAAGCCAAGCGCCAAGTTAAACGCCAAGCTAAGCGGCAAGAAAAGCGCCAAGCCAAGCGCCAAGAAAAGCGCCAAGCCAAGCGAGAAGCTAAGCGGCAAGCCAAATGCCCAGCCAGGCGCCAAGCCACGCGCCACGCCAAGCGCCAAACCAAGTGCCAAGCCACCCGCCAAGAAAAGCGCCAAGCCAAGCGCAAGCCATTCGCCAAGAAATTGCCAAGCCCAGCGCCAAGCCAAGCGCCAAGCCAAGCGCCCAGCCAAGCGCCAAGCCACGCACCAAGAAGAGCGTCAAGCCATGCGCCAAGCCAAACGCCAAGACAAGCGCCAAGCTAAGCGACAAGCCACGCACCAAGGAAAGCGCCAAGCCATGCGCCAAGCCAAGCGCCAAGCTAAACGCCCAGCCAAGCGCCAATCCACGCGCCAGAAAAAGCGCTACGCCAAGCGACAAGCCACGCGATAAGAAAACGCCAAGCCAAACGACAAGCCACGCGCCAAGAACGTTCCAAGCCTAGCGCCAAGCCACGCCTCAAGCCAAGCGTTAAGCCACGCGCCAAGAAGAGCGCCAAGCCAAGCGACAAACCACGCGCCAAGAAAAGCGCCATGCCAAGCGCCAAGGAGAGCGCCAAGCCAAGCGATAAGCCAAGCGCTAAGCCAAGCGCCACGCCAAGCGCCAAGCCAAGCGCCAAGCCAAGCGCCAAGCCAAACGCCAAACCAAGCGCCAAGCCACTCGCTAAAAAAAGCGCCAAGCCATGAGCCAAGGAAAGCGCCAAGCCAAGCGCCAAGCCAAGCGACAAGCCAAACGCCAAGCCAAGCGCCAAGCCACGCGCCAAGAAAACCGCCAAACCATACTCCAAGCCACGCGCCAAGGAAAGCGCCAAACCAAGCGCCAAGCCAAGCGCCAAGCCACGCGCCAAGAAAAGCGCCAAGCCACGCGCCAAGCCAAGCGTTAAACCACGCGCCATGGAGAGCGCCAAACCAAGCGATAAGCCACGCGTCAAGAAAAGCTCTAAGCCATACGCCAAGCCAAACGCCAAGCCAAGCGCCAAGCCAAGCGCCAAGCCAAGCGCCAAGCCAAACGCCAAGCCAAGCGCCAAGCCAAGCGCCAAGAAAAGCGCCAAGCCATGCGCCACGCCACACGCCAAGCCAAACGCCAAGCCAAGCGCCAAGCCAAGCGCCAAACCAAGCGCCAAGCCAAGCGCCAAGCCAAACAACAAGCCAAGCGCCAAGCCACGCGCCAAGAAAGGCGCCAAGCCATGCGCCAAGCCACGCGCCAATGAAAGCGCCAAGCCAAGCGCCAAGCCAAGACCCAAGCCAAACGCCAAGCCAAGCGCCAAGAAAAGCGCTAAGCCATGCTCCAAGCCAAGCGTCAAACCAAGCGTCCAGCCAACCGCCAAGCCACGAGCCAAGGAGAGCGCCAAGCTATGCGCCACACCGAGCGCTAAGCCAAGCAACAAACCACGCGCCAAGAAAGCGCCAAGCCAAGCGACAGGCCACGCGCCAAAAGAGCGCCAAGTCAATCATCCAGCCAAGCGTAAAGCCACGCGCCAGGTAGTGCGCCAAGCCACGCGCCAAGGAAAGCGCCAAGCCAAGCGCCAAGCCAAGCGCCAAGCCAAACGCCAAGCCAAGCGCCAAGCTACGCGAAAAGAAAAGCGCCAAGCCATGCGCCAAGCCAAACGCCAAGCCAAACGCCAAGCCAAGCGCCAAGCCACGCGCCAAGAAACGCGCCAAGCCATGCGCCAAGGAAAGCGCCAAGCCAAGCGCCAAACCAAGCGCCAAGCCAAACGCCAAGCCAAGCGCCAAGCTACGCGAAAAGAAAAGCGCCAAGCCATGCGCCAAGCCAAACGCCAGGCCAAGCGCCAAGCCAAGCGCCAAGCCAAGCGCCAAACCAAACGCCAAACCAAGCGCCAAGCCACGCGCCAAGAAAAGCGCCAAGCCATGCGCCAAGCCACGCGCCAAGCCAAACGCCAAGTCAAGCGCCACGCCACGCGCCAAGAAACGCACCAAGCCACGCGCCAAGGAAAGCGCCAAGCCAAGCGCCAAGCCAAGCGCCAAGCCAAACGCCAAGCCAAGCGCCAAGCTACGCGAAAAGAAGAGCGCCAAGCCATGCGCCAAGCCACGCGCCAAGGAAAGCGCCAAGCCAAGCGCCAAGCCAACAGCCAGGCCAAACGCCAGCCAAACGCCAAGCCACGCGCCAAGAAAAACGCCAAGCCAAGAGCCAAGCCACGCGCCAAGACAAGTGTTAAGCCACGCGCCAAGGAGAGCGCCAAGCCAAGCAATAAGCCACGCGCCAAGAAAAGCGCCAAGTTATGCGCCAAGCCAAACGCCAAGCCAAGCGCCAAGCCAAGCGCCAAGCCAAACGCCAAGCCAAGCGCCAAGCCACGCGCCACGAAAAACACCAAGTCAAGAGCCAAGCCACGCGCCAAGCCACGCGCCACAAAAAACACCAAGCCAAGAGCCAAGCCACGCGCCAAGCCACGCGCTAAGGAAAGCGCCAATCCAAGCGCCAAGCCACGCGCCACGAAAAACGCCAAGCGAAGAGCCAAGCCACGCGCCAAGACAAGTGTTAAGCCACGCGCCAAGGAGAGCGCCAAGCCAAGCAATAAGCCACGCGCCAAAAAAAGCGCCAAGTTATGCGCCAAGCCAAACGCCAAGCCAAGCGCCAAGCCAAGCGCCAAGCCAAGCGCCAAGCCAAGCGCCAAACCAAGCGCCAAGCCAAGCACCAAGCCAAACGCCAAGCCAAGCGCCAAGCCACGCGCCAAGAAAGGCGCCAAACCATGCGCCAAGCCACGCGCCAATGAAAGCGCCAAGCCAAGCGCCAAGCCAAGCCCCAAGCCAAACGCCAAGCCAAGCGCCAAGAAAAGCGCTAAGCCATGCTCCAAGCCAAGCGTCAAACCAAGCGTCCAGCCAACCGTCAAGCCACGCGCCAAGGAGAGCGCCAAGCTATGCGCCAAACCGAGCGCTAAGCCAAGCAACAAACCACGCGCCAAAAGAGCGCCAAGTCAAGCGTCCAGCCAAGCGTAAAACCACGAGCCAGGTAGTGCGCCAAGAGATGCGCCAAGCCAAAGGCCAAGCCAAGAGCTAAGCCAAGCCACGCGCCAAGACAAGCACCACGCCATGCGCCAAGGAGAGCGCCAAGCCAAGCGACAAGCCACACGCCAAGCCACGCGCCAAGAAAGGCGCCAAGCCATGCGCCAAGCCACGCGCCAATGAAAGCGCCAAGCCAAGCGCCAAGCCAAGCCCCAAGCCAAACGCCAAGCCAAGCGTCAAGAAAAGCGCTAAGCCATGCTCCAAGCCAAGCGCCAAGCCAAGCACCAAGCCACGCGCCAAGACAAGCACCACGCCATGCGCCAAGGAGAGCGCCAAGCCAAGCGACAAGCCACACGCTAAGCCACGCGCCAAAAAAAGCGCCAAGCCAAGCGCCAAGCCACGAGCCAAGAAAAGCGCCAAGCCAAGCGTTAAGCCACGCGCCAAGGAGAGCGCCAAAACAAGCGATAAACCACGCGCCAAGAAAGCGCCAAGCCAAGCGTCTAGTCAAGCGACAAGCCAAGCGCCAAGCCAAGCAGCAAGCCAAACGCCAAGCCACGCGCCAAGAAAAGCGTTAAGCCAAACGTCAAGCCAAGCTCCAAGCTAAGCGCCAAGCCAAGCGCCAAGCCAAACGCGCAGCCAAGCGCCAAGCCACGCACCAAGCCAAACGCCAAACCAAGCGCCAAGCCACTCGCCAAAAAAAGCGCCAAGCCATGGGCCAAGCCACGCGCCAAGCCAAACGCCAAGCCAAGCGCCAAGTCACGCGCCAAGAAAAGCGCCAAGCCATGCGCCAAGCCACGCGCCAAAAAAAGCGCCAAGCCAAGCGCCAAGCCAAGCGCCAAACCAAACGCCAAGCCAAGCGCCAAGCCACGCGCCAAGAAAAGCGCCAAGCCATGCGTCAAGCCGAGCGCCAAACCAAGCGCTAACCTAAGCGCCAAACCAAGCACCAAGCCAGCGCCAAACCAAACGCCAAGCCACGCGCCAAGAAGAGCGCCAAGGCATGCGTCAAGCCAAGCGCCAAGCCAAGCGCCCAGCCAAGCGCCAAGCCACGCGCCAAGCCAAGCGTTAAGCCAAGTGACAAGAAAAGCACCAAGCCAAGCGACAAGCTACGCGCCAAAAGAAACGCCAAGCCGAGCGCCAAGTCAAACGCCCAGCCAAGCGCCAAGCCACGCGCCAAGGAGAGCGTTAAGCCATGCGCCAAGACAAGCGCCAAGCCAAGCGCCAAGCCATGCGCCAAGTCAAGCGCCAAGAAAAGCGCCAAGAAAAGCGCCAAACCAAGCGCAAAACCAAGCGGCAAGCCAAGCGCCAAGCCACGCACCAAAGAGAGCGCCAAGCCATGCGCCAAGCCAAGCGCCAAGCCAAGCGCCTAGCCAAGCACTACGCCTCGCACCAAGTCACGCGCCAAGAAAAGCGCCAAACCAAGCGCCAAACCAAGCGGCAAGCCAAGCGCCAAGCCACGCACCAAAGAGAGCGCCAAGCCATGCGTCAACCCAAGCGCCAAACCAAGCGCCCAGCCAAGCGCCAAGCCACGCGTTAAGCTACGCGTGAGCAAAAGCGCCAAGCCACGCGCCAAGCCAGTGGCGAGCCACCCGCCAACAAAAGCGCTAAGCCAAGCGACAAGCCACGCGACACGAAAGCGCCAAGCCATGCGAGCAGCCAAGCGCCAAGCCACGCGCCAGGAAAAGCGAAAAACCATGCGCCAAGCCAAACGCAAAGCCAAGCGCCATGCCAAGCGCCAACCCACGCACCAAAGAGAGCGCCAAGCCATGCGCCAAGCCAAGCGCCAAGCCAAGCGCCTAGCCAAGCACTACGCCTCGCACCAAGTCACACGCCAAGAAAAGCGCTAATCCAAGCGATAAACCACTCTCCAAAAAAGCGGCAAGCCAAGCGACAAGCCACGCGCCAAGAAAGCGCTAAGCCAAGCGTCCAGCCAAGCGCTAAGCCAAGCGCCAAGCTACGCGCCAAGAAAGCGCCAAGCCAAGGCAAAAGCCACGCGCGAAGAAAGCGCCAAGCCAAGCGTTAAGAAGAGCGCGAAGCCACGCGCCAAGTTAAGCGCCAAGCCACGCGCCAGGATAAGCGCCAACTCAAGCGATAAGCCACGCGCCAAGCCACGCGCCAGGAAAAGCGCCAACCCAAGCGATAAGCCATGCGCCAAGCCAAGCGCCAAGCCAAGAGCCAAGCCAAGCGCCAAGCTACGCGCCAAGAAAGCGCCAAGCCAAGGCAAAAGCCACGCGCGAAGAAAGCGCCAAGCCAAGCGTTAAGAAGAGCGCGAAGCCACGCGCCAAGTTAAGCGCCAAGCCACGCGCCAGGATAAGCGCCAACTCAAGCGATAAGCCACGCGCCAAGCCACGCGCCAGGAAAAGCGCCAACCCAAGCGATAAGCCAAGCGCCAAGCCACGCGCCAAGCCAGGCGGCAAGAGAAGCGTTAAGCCACGCGCCAAGGAAAGCGCCAACCCAAGCGATAAGCCACGCGCCAAAAAAAGCGCCAAGCCAAGCGTTAAGCCAAGCGTTGAGCTAAACGCCAAGAAAAGCTAGAAACCAAGCGCCAAACCTAGCGACTAGCCACGTGCCAAGAAAAGCGTCAAACCAAGCGCCAAGTTACGCGCCAAGGAGAGCGCCACGCCATGCGCCAAACCAAGCGCCAAGACAAGTGCCAAGCCAAGCGCCAAACCGCGCGCCAAGAAAAGAGCCAACAAAAGCGCCAAGCCAAGCGCCAAATCAAACAGCAAGCCAAACGCCAAGCCACGCGCAAAAAAAAGGGCCAAGCCAAGCGCCAATCCAAGCGCCAAGCCAAGTGCCAGGCCAAGCGCCAAGCCAAACGCCCAGCCAAGCGCCAAGCCACGCGCCAAGCCAAGCTCCCAACCAAGCGCCAAGCCACGCGCCAAAGAGGGCGCTAAGCCATGCGCCAAGCCAAGCGCCAAGTTACGCGCCAAACGAAGCGCCAAGCCAAGCGCCAAGTCAAGTGCCAAGCCACGCGCCAAGAAAAACACCAAGCCAAGCGACAAGCTACGCGCCAAGAAAAGCGCCAAGCCAAGCGCCAAGCCAAGCGCCAAGCCAAGTGCCAAGCCACCCGCCAAAAAAAACGCCAAGGAAAGCGCCAAGCCAAACGTCAAGCCAAGCGCAAAGCGCCCAGCCGAGCGCCAAGCCACGCGCCAAGCCACGCGTCAAGAAAAGCGTCAAGCCACGCGCCAAGCCAAGCGCCAAGCCACGCGCCAAGAAAACGCCAAGCCAAGCGACAAGCCACGCGCCAAGAAAGCGCCATGCCCAGCGCCAAGCCAAACGCCAAGCCAAGCGCCCAGCCAAGCGCCAAGCCACGCGCCAAGAAGAGCGCCAAGCTATGCGCCAAGCCAAGCGACAAGCCATGCGCAAAGAAAGCGCCAAGCCAAGCGTCCAGCCAAGCGCCAAGCCGCGCAATAAGAAAAGCGCAAAGCCTAGCCACATGCCAAGCCACGCGCCAAGAAAAGCTCCAAACCAAGCGCCAAGGCAAGCGCCAAGCCAAGCGCCAAGCCACGCGCCAAGCCAAGCAATAAGAAAAGGGCAAAGCCAAGCGCCTAGCCACATGCCAAGCCAAGTGCCAAGATAAGCGCCAAGCCACGCACCAAGGAGAGCGCCAAGCTATGCGCCAAGCCAAGCGACAAGCCATGCGCAAAAAAAGCGCCAAGCCAAGCGTCCAGCCAAGCGCCAAGCCACGCAATAAGAAAAGCGCAAAGCCAAGCGCCTAGCCACATGCCAAGCCACGCGCCAAGAAAAGCTCCAAACCAAGCGCCAGAGCAAGCGCCAAGCCAAGCGCCAAGCCAAGCGCCAACCCACGCGCCAAGCCACGCAATAAGAAAAGCGCAAAGCCAAGCGCCAAGCCAAGAGCCAAGCCACGCGCGAAACCAAGCGCCAAGCCACGCGCCAAGCCACGCAATAAGAAAAGCGCAAAGCCAAGCGCCAAGCCACATGCCAAGCCACGCGCCAAGAAAAGCGCCAAACCAAGCGCCAAGCCAAGCGCCAAGCCAAGCGTCCAGCCAAGCGCCATGCCACGCGCCAAGCCACGCGCCAAAGAGAGCGCCAAGCTATGCGCCAGGCCAAGCGCCAAGATAAGCGCCAAGCCAAGAGCCAAGCCACGCGCCAAGAAAAGCGCGAAGCCAAGCGACAAGCCACGCGTGGTTTGGCGCTTGGCTTTGCTTTTTTCTTAGCGCGTGGTTTGGCGCGTGGCTTTGCGCTTGGCTGGGAGCTTGGCTTGGCGCTTGGCTTGGCGCATGGCTTTACGCTCTTCTTGGCGCGTGTCTTGGCGCTTGGTTGGGCGCGTGGCTTGGCGCTTAGCTTGGCGGGTGGCTTGGCGCGTGGATTGTCGCTTGGCTTAGCGCTCTCATTGGCGCTTAGCTTGGCGCTTGGATTGGCGCTTTTTTTTGCACTTTTTTTGGCGCGTGGTTTGGCGCGTGGCTTGGCATGTGGCTTGGCGCTTGGCTTTGCGTTTTTCTTATTGCGTGGCTTGGCGCGTGGCTTGGCGCTTGGTTTCGCGCGTGGCTTGGCTCTTGGCTTGGCGCTTGGCTTTGCGCTTTTCTTATTGCGTAGCTTGGCGCGTGGCTTGGCGCTTGGCTTGGCGCTTGGCTTGGCGCTTGCCCTGGCGCTTGGTTTTTAGCTTTTCTTGGCGCGTGGCTTGGCATGTGGCTAGGCGCTTGGCTTTGCGCTTTTCTTATTGCGTGGCTTGGCGCTTGGCTGGACGCTTGGCTGGACGCTTGGCTTAGCTTTTTTTTGCGCATGGCTTGTCGCTTGGCTTGGCGCATAGCTTGGCGCTCTCCTTGGTGCGTGGCTTGGCGCTTATCTTGGCACTTGGCTTGGCATGTGGCTAGGCGCTTAGCTTTGCGCTTTTCTTATTGCGTGGCTTGGCGCGTGGCTTGGCGCTTGGCTTGGCGCTTGGCTTGGCGCTTGCCTTGGCGCTTGGTTTGGAGCTTTTCTTGGCGCGTGGCTTGGCATGTGGCTAGGCGCTTGGCTTTGCGCTTTTCTTATTGCGCGGCTTGGCGCTTGGCTGGACGCTTGGCTTGGCGCTTTCTTTGCGCTTGGCTTGTCGCTTGGCTTGGCGCATAGCTTGGCGCTCTTCTTGGCGCGTGGCTTGGCGCTTGGCTGGGCGCTTGGCTTGGCGTTTGGCTTGGCGCTGGGCATGGCGCTTTCTTGGCGCATGGCTTGGCGCTTGGCTTGGCGCGTGGCTTGGCGCTTTTCTTGACGCGTGGCTTGGCGCGTGGCTTGGCGCTCGGCTGGGCGTTTTGCGCTTGGCTTGACGTTTGGCTTGGCGCTTTCCTTGGCGTTTTTTGTGGCGGGTGGCTTGGCACTTGGCTTGGCGCTTGGCTTGGTGCTTGGCTTGGCGCTTGGCTTGGCGCTTGCCCTGGCGCTTGGTTTGGAGCTTTTCTTGGCGCGTGGCTTGGCATGTGGCTAGGCGCTTGGCTTTGCGCTTTTCTTATTGCGTGGCTTGGCGCTTGGCTGGACGCTTGGCTGGACGCTTGGCTTAGCGCTTTTTTTGCGCATGGCTTGTCGCTTGTCTTGGCGCATAGCTTTGCGCTCTCCTTGGTGCGTGGCTTGGCGCTTATCTTGGCACTTGGCTTGGCATGTGGCTAGGCGCTTGGCTTTGCGCTTTTCTTATTGCGTGGCTTGGCGCGTGGCTTGGCGCGTGGCTTGGCGCTTGGCTTGGCGCTTGGCTTGGCGCTTGCCTTGGCGCTTGGTTTGGAGCTTTTCTTGGCGCGTGGCTTGGCATGTGGCTAGGCGCTTGGTTTTGCGCTTTTCTTATTGCGCGGCTTGGCGCTTGGCTGGACGCTTGGCTTTGCGCTTTTCTTATTGCGCGGCTTGGCGCTTGGCTGGACGCTTGGCTTGGCGCTTTCTTTGCGCTTTTCTTGTCGCTTGGCTTGGCGCATAGCTTGGCGCTCTTCTTGGCGCGTGGCTTGGCGCTTGGCTGGGCGCTTGGCTTGGCGTTTGGCTTGGCGCTGGGCATGGCGCTTTCTTGGCGCGTGGCTTGTCGCTTGGCTTGGCGTTTTCTTGGCGCGTGGCTTGGCGCTTGGCTTGGCGCGTGGCTTGGCGCTTTTCTTGACGCGTGGCTTGGCGCGTGGCTTGGCGCTCGGCTGGGCACTTTGCGCTTGGCTTGACGTTTGGCTTGGCGCTTTCCTTGGCGTTTTTTTTTGGCGGGTGGCTTGGCACTTGGCTTGGCGCTTGGCTTGGTGCTTGGTTTGGCGCTTGGCTTGGCGCTTTTCTTTGCGCGTAGCTTGTCGCTTGGCTTGGTGCTTTTCTTGGCGCGTGGCTTGGCACTTGGCTTGGAGCTTGGCTTGGCGCTTCGTTTGGCGCGTAACTTGGCGCTTGGCTTGGCGCATGGCTTAGCGCTCTCTTTGGCGCGTGGCTTGGCGCTTGGCTGGGAGCTTGGCTTGGCGAGTGGCTTGGCGCTTGGCTGGGCGTTTGGCTTTTCGCTTGGCCTGGCGCTTGGCTTGGCGCTTGGATTGGCGCTTGGCTTGGCCCTTTTTTTGCGCGTGGCTTGGCGTTTGGCTTGCTGTTTGATTTGGCGCTTGGCTTGGCGCTTTTGTTGGCTCTTTTCTTGGCGCGCGGTTTGGCGCTTGGCTTGGCACTTGGCTTGGCACTTGGTTTGGCGCATGGCGTGGCGCTCTCCTTGGCGCGTGGCTTGGCGCTTGGTTTGACGCTTTTCTTGGCACGTGGCTAGTCGCTAGGTTTGGCGCTTGGTTTCTAGCTTTTCTTGGCGTTTAGCTCAACGCTTGGCTTAACGCGTGGCTTGGCGCTTTTTTTGGCGCGTGGTTTGTCGCTTGGCTTAGCGCTTTTTTTGGCGCGTGGCTTGGCGCGTGGCTTATCGCTGGGGTTGGCGCTTTCCGTGGCGCGTGGCTTAACGCTTCTCTTGCTGCCTGGCTTGGCGCGTGGCTTGGCGCTTGGCTTATCGCTTGGGTTGGCGCTTTTCCTGGCGCGTGGCTTGGCGCGTGGCTTATCGCTTGGGTTGGCGCTTTTCCTAGCGCGTGGCTTGGCGCGTGGCTTGTCGCTTAGCTTGGCGCTTTCCTTGGCGCATGTCGTGGCGCTCTTCTTGGCGCGGGGCTTGGCGCTTGGCTTGGCGCGTGGCTTGGCGCTCTTCTTAACGCTTGGCTTGGCGCTTTCTTTACGCGTGGCTTTTGCCTTGGCTTGGCGCTTTCTTGGCGCGTAGCTTGGCGCTTGGCTTGGCTCTTGGCTTGGCGCTTGGCTTGGCGCATGGCTTGGCGCTCTCTTTGGCGCTTGGCTTAGCGCTTGGCTGGACGCTTGGCTTAGAGCTTTCTAGGCGCGTGGCTTGTCGCTTGGCTTGCCGCTTTTTTGGAGCGTGGTTTATCGCTTGGCTTAGCGCTTTTCTTGGCGCGTGACTTGGTGCGAGGCGTAGTGCTTGGCTAGGCGCTTGGCTTGGCGCTTGGCTTGGCGCATGGCTTGGCGTTCTCTTTGGTGCGTGGGTTGGCGCTTGGCATGGCGCTTGGCTTTGCGTTTGGCTTGGCGCATGGTTTTTCGCTTTTCTTGGCGCGTGGCTTGGCGCTTGGCTGGGCGCATGGCTTGGCGCTTGGCTTGGCGCTTGGTTTGGCGCTTAGCTTAGCGCTTGGCTTGGCACTTGGCTTAGCGTGTGGCTTGGTGCTTGGGTTATCGCCTATTTTGGCGCTTGGCTTGGCGCTTGGCTTGTCGCTTGGCTTGACGCTTGGCCTGGCGCTTGGCTCGGTGCTTGGCTTAGCGCTTGTCTTGGCACTTGGCTTGGCGTGTGGCTTGGTGCTTGGTTTGGCGTGTGGCTTGGTGCTTAGGTTAGCGCCTATTTTGGCGCTTGGCTTGGCGCTTGGCTTTGCGCTTGGTTTGGAGCTTGACTTGGCGCTGGGCTTGGCGATTGGCTTGGCACGTGGCTTGGCTCTTGGTTTGGCGCTTGGCTTGGGGCTTTTTTTTTTTTTTTTTTTTCTTGATTGAAGGAGGTGGAAATCTTCAAAAGACTTTTAGGTAATAGTCCCTAAGGAGTGTCGGATTCGATTAGTAAAATGGTTCAATCGCCTACCGACTAAAACCCCCCCCTTCGCTTCGTATGTCTCAACGGAATCGCCATTCAGCATTGCTTCATTGAGACTTACTCCGTTCGTCTTTTAGTGTTGTTCCTGTTGTCTCGCCCTTTCTTTGTCTTCTTTTGTTTTCATGATGGCCTTTACTGCGGTCTCTATCGTGGTCCACTTTTCTTCGCTATCGAGCATAATGTTTATTATGTTTCCCGTTGTCATTTCCTCTCCAATTCCACGTGTCGCTCTATTTCTTATTTCTTGCCATCTGTTGCACTCCAGTATGGTATGTTGTGGAGTGTCCCGTTCACCGCAGTACACGCAGCTCTCCGTGTTCGAGAGTTTCATTCTGTAGAGGTACGTTTGGAAGCTTCCATGTCCAGTTAGAAATTGCGTTAAGTAGTAGCTCACTTCTCCATGCTCTCTTGTCACCCAGGATTTTACGTCTACTATTAACTTCCTTGTCCACTCGGCCGTTTGTCCTTGCTGTCTCCATTCTTCTTGCCATTTACGGAAATTTCCTCTCTCGCTTCTTTTTTCTGTTGCCTTCGCTTTGCCCCGTTTGCGTATGATCGTTCGGCCACTAATAAGTGGATGGGGATCACTCCAGCTACTACCTGAATCGCTCTCGCAGACGCAGTTCGGTAAGCGCTTGCGATTCTTATTGCTAACTTCCTCTGTACTCTTTCCAGCATTTTCCTGTATTTATTCATTAACGCAAAATTGGCCCATACTGGAGCTGCATATAGTAGAATAGAGCTCACAGCCGAGGCTATCACTTTTCTGCGTCCTGCCCTTGCTTCTCCTTTATTTGGCATTAATCGGGCGAGAGCTGCTGCGGCCCCCTCCGCCTTTTTAACTATCTTTTGTATGTGGCACCCCATGTTCATATTTCTGCCGAGAACCACGCCCAAGTACTTAAGACATTGTTGGCTTGTAATTTCAATGTTTCCCATATTTATTTCTACTTGTTTTAAGGTATTTTTTTCAGATAGCACCACTATTTCGGTTTTGTGCGAGGCAAGTTGAAGGCCTTTCTTCTCCATCCACTGTTCAACCTTGAATATAGCCCACTCTATGTTCTCTTCAATTTCTGTTTTATTTTTTCCGCACACCACCAGCGCCAGATCGTCGGCGTAACCCACGAGCGATGTTCCGTTAGGTAGTTCCTGCCTTAGTACTTCGTCATAGTACAGGTTCCACAATGTTGGGCCGAGGACGGATCCCTGGGGGACTCCACATGTCATGTCCAGACTGGAACTCTCTCCTACCTGTATCCTTCTGTTTTGGAGGTACCTGCATATTACGTTTACTAAGTAAGGAGCCACTTGTTTTTTTTTAATTCTTCTATTATTCCCTCCCATGGTACCGTATTGAATGCGTTCCGAACGTCTAATGTTACCAATACAGCATATTCATTTTTGCGTTGTCTATTGGCCTCCATTCCTATATTCAGTACTTTTGCTATTGCGTCTACCGTGGATCTTCCTTCTCTAAACCCATATTGCATTTCTGCTAGTCCGCCATTTCTCTCTACTTCATCCAGAAGTCTTCTGTTTAGCAACTGTTCAAATAGCTTTCCCATAGTATTTAGGAGACAGAGAGGTCTGTACGTCTTTCTTTCTCCTGGTTGATTCGGCTTTTCGATTAGTATCAATCTGCCTACTTTCCATTCTGTTGGAAAGTTACCTTCCTTCAGCAGCGAATCCATAACCTTACAGCACAGTTCTGGTCTTCTCTCTGTTATTGCCTTGACCACTTCTGGTGGTATTCCGTCTGGGCCCGCCGCTTTGCCCGGTTTCATTTTTCTTCCTGCTTCTCTAATTTTATCGGTTGTGCACGTGGGTATTTCATCGGGCTTTACTTGCATTGCTGGTCATACCTTTCTTCTGTAACTTGGAAATAATTCCTGTGCCACCTGCTGTTGTTCTTCATCTGTCATGGTAAGCGGCGTGCGTAGGCCCAGCACTCCAGTTACTATTTTATATCCTGTGCCCCATAAATCTTTGTCTATATCTTCGCAGAGGGTGCACCATGCCTGCTTCTTGGCATTCTTGATAGCTTTTTTAAGAGCTAGCTTTCTTTCTCTATAGTTTTGTTGTTTTTCTAATTTCAGATCCTCGTCCGCATTATCGTCTCTGTTGATTCTTGTTACTAGTCGTTTTGCTCTTAGGCAGGCACGTCGCAGCTCGTTAATTTCGTTATTCCACCAATATGCCGGTTGTCTCTTGGTATTTAAGCCTTTCTTTCGAAAGGTGTAATTGCATGCGCTTTCGATGGTGTTCATGAGATTTTTAACTGTGTACTCATAGTTTTCTTTTTCTATTTCTTCATCTATCTTTCCTATGAGAGCTTCGATCATTTCCCTCTTGAAGATTCAGCCCTTCCTGACATCATGCTGTTGCCTGAGGCTTGTTAGCTCGTCTCCGACTTCTATGTGTATGTTCTTATGGTCGCTTAGGTTTTCTTCGTCCCCCACGTGCCATCCTTTGATGTTTCCCACTATACCTTCAGAACACATAGTCACATCGATATAGGAAGTGCTGTTGTTTCTTTCAAAAGTCGGCGTATTGCCCTGGTTTAATACGCAGAATTCATATTGGTCTATCCATTCGGTCAATATGGCACCCTTATGGTCTTCTCTTGGGGATCCCCATCTGTATGCTTTCGCATTGAAGTCTCCCCCGATTATGATTTTCTTCTTCTCATCTCCGGTGTTTAGTCCCAGTTCAGTCAGGTATTGCTCAAACTGTTCTACATTCACATTTGGGGATATGTAACAGGAGTATATAGTTAATTCGTCTGTTTTAACCCATATGTATCCGTTGCCACCCCCAGTTTTTGATATTTTGATTCTTTTATTTGGTTTGTATACCGCTGCATCCTCATTTTTGTCCAAGATCCATCTTCTAGAACTTTTTGCCATATTTCGATTTGGTTCCGACACTAGGGCTAGGTCCACGTCTTCCATGGCACAGTTATGTCTAAACAGGTCCGTCGCTCTTTTGCTCCTGTTTAGATTTACTTGCATTATTTTCATTTTATCTGCTTGTTGAGGTCGCACCCTTCGTCCTCAACTCCTGTACCATTTTATGATATACAGGGCATCTCATTGTCTCGGATTTGTGGCCCTTTTCCTTGCATAGATAGCAGGCTGGTTCATTGTTACAGGTTTTAATTTTGTGTCCTGTTTCTCCACATTTGTGACAAAGTTCTTTCCCTTCCTTTTCTTTGCAGCTTTTGGCGGTGTGTCCAATTTTATGGCATTTATAGCATCTTGGAGGCATCATTACTTCCTTTACCCTCCATCTATTCCATCCTTCTCCAATTCTCTTTTTTGCCAGTAGTTGTGTTGCCTTATTCTGGTTTGTTGTAAGGAAGGCATACTTCATTCCCATTTTGTTAGCTTTGTCCGATATCTTTAACGTGCTGGTGCCTATCTCATTATCTGTCTCTTTGTTTAGGACCTCCCAGATTTCAGGTTCTGTTACCGCTTCATCGATATCCAGTATTATTATTGTTCGCTTTCTTTCTTTTGTCACGATTTCCGCCATGTTTTCCATTTTTTTTGTCAGTAGTTCTTTGAACGCTTTCGTGGTGTCTTCCTTCTTCCCTTTGATTTTAAGTTGTATACTTCCATTTTCGGTTTTGCTTATGCTATTCACCAATACGTCTTTTGCATCCACCTGCCTTTTCATATTTTATATTATGTCAGCGTAAGAGGTACCTGTTGTCGGCTTTAAGATGATTGTTTCCGTATTTTTACGATTTGTTACCATCGTCATTTCTTGGTTACCGTCTTTGTCGCTATATTTGGTCAGTTGTTTTCCATTACTATAGATGTTTAACTGTGGGCCATCTCTCCTAAAGACATATTCCGCCATCTTTCTTGTGGCTGTTTCATTTACTGCATTGGTAATGATGCATGTTATCTCGTCATTTCCTTTTCCTTTATTTATCTCTTGTATCCTTTGGAAGGAGGCACGTAGGCCTGCCATGTCGTTAATGTTTCCTCCTTCCTCAACCACCACTGCATATAGGTGCCTTTCCTTACCATCACGAAATTGTCCGTTTCCCATTATGAGTCCATTTCTGGTCACACTACACACAGGTTTTCCTGGTTTTATTTCCTTCTCCCTTAGCTCAGCCTCTAGTTGTGGGTGCGCTTCCATGGCTCTTTTAATGTGCCGGTTGTTGTCAAAGTCTTCTCCCTTATTCATAATTATTATGAGATCTTTTTGAGACTTTTGTTCCGTGTCCCATTTGACAAGTTTACTCTTCTTGAAGGTTTCCTCTGGCCACTTCAGCTGCAATATCTCTCGCAGACATTGTTCATCGGGTTCGCCCTCTAGCGTCTCTTCAATTTTCTTTATTAAAGCGTGTTTCTCCTGTGCTTGCTTACTTTCTGTTTGGGTACTCATTTCTTTTGTTGTTTCTTCCAACCGCCTTCCTGTGTCTTTTATCACTGCATCTTTAATTTCCTCAAACAATTTTTCGGCAGATGTTAGGGCAGCTAACGTTTTCATCTTTTTAGAGTATCCGCTTAGTCTTTGTCCCGCTTCCTTTATCTCTTTTTTCGTGTTCGCGTTATCTGCTATTAGTTTGTTCAGCTTTTCTATGTCTTTCATCATTTTTTCCAAGCATACCATATGCATTTCGTATTCCTTTTTCCTTTCCTTCACTATTTTCTCCACTTGCTCCTCCATTTCTGTTCTTGTCGGGGTCTCCATTCTCTTCCTTTTGCTTTCCCTCTTCCCCCCAGTTTCATTTGTGTCCATATCATATGGGAATTCTGGTAGGGAAGAAGTCCTTCTTCCTTCTCTTGCTGGTGTTCTGCTTGTTATTCTAGCTCTTCCAGACACATATTCCTGCTGTTCCAACACGGTTGTTGCCTTTTTTGCTTCTATATCGGTTCTTCTCACAATTTCACCATCCGACCCTGTTGTGCATGATGGTGGCGATCTTGTTATGCTGTCCCTTCTTTTAAATGGGTTTGCAATTGCAAAAATTCCAGTAGCAAGTTTTGTAATCCCGGCCTGGTCACCCACCAGGGATACTATGGGTTCTTCGTTGCAGTTGTTGGCTGACGGTCGGGGGAAGCCTGCTTCATCACTTCCAGATCCGACCGGTACTGGGGATCCGAGCCCCTGCACCGTAAACTGTTTACTCTCATTGTAATCTTCCATAGTCATATCCGGGGTCTTTGCCTGCATTTTAGAGCTAGCTGCCAGCTTTTCTGTCTCTCCACTAGGATTGGTTACCCAGTCTCGGAACAGGATTTATTATCGAGGTTTACTCCTCTAGATATGTCGTGTTTTGCACCCCTAAGGGCACCAGGGCAAACCTCGTGGAGGATGTGGCTCTTCACCACGCACGACACTCTTGGGTAGAGAGAGGCTTTTGGCTAAATAAGTGACGCATCATCTACCCCTGCGTGTATACACACCATGCCCCTGGCTTGGGGCTAGGCTTGGCGCTTGGCGCTTAACTTGGCGCTTGGGTTACTGCTTGACATGGCGTTTGGCTTGGCGCGTGGCTTGGCGCTTGGCTTGGCGCTTGGCTTGGCGCTTGGTTTGGCGCTTGACCTAACGTTTGGCTTGGCGCCTGGCTTAGCGCCTGGCTTGGCGCTCCCCTTGACGCTTGGCTTTGCGCTTGGTATAGCGGTTGGCTTAACGTTTGGCTTGGCGGTTGCCTTGGCGCTTGGCTTTGCGCTTGGTTTGCAGCTTGGCTTGGCGCTTGGCTTGGCGCGTTGCTTGTCGCTTGGCTTGGCGCTTTCCTTAAAGCGTGGTTTGGCGCTTGGCTTGGCGCTTGGCTTCGCGCTTTTTTTGGCGCGTGGCTTGGCACTTGGTTTGGCGCTTGGCTTGGCGCTTGGCTTGGCGCTTTTGTTGGCGCGTTGCTTGGCGCTTGGCTTGCCGCTTGGCTTGGGGCTTGGCTTGGCGCTTTTCTTGGTGGTCTTGTTGGCGCGTAGCTTGGCGCTAGGATTAGCGGTTAATTTAGCGCTTATTTTTGCGCTTGGCTTGGCGCTTGGCTTGTCGCTTGGCTTGACGCTTGGCTTGGCGCTTGGCTCGGCGCTTGGCTTAGCGCTTGGCTTGGCACTTGGCTTGGCGTGTGGCTTGGTGTTTGGTTTGGCGTGTGGCTTGGTGCTTAGGTTAGCGCCTATTTTGGCGCTTGGCTTGGCGCTTGGCTTTGCGCTTGGTTTGGAGCTTGACTTGGCGCTTCGCTTGGCGCTTGGCTGGCCGTTTGGTTTGGCTCCTGGTTTCACGCTTGGCGTGGCGCTGGGCTTGGCGATTGGCTTGGCACGTGGCTTGGCGCTTGGTTTGGCGCTTGGCTTGGGGCTAGGCTTGGCGCTTGGCGCTTAACTTGGCGCTTGGGTTACTGCTTGACATCGCGTTTGGCTTGGCGCGTGGCTTGGCGCTTGGCTTGGCGCTTGGCTTGGCGCTTGGTTTGGCGCTTGACCTAGCGCTTGGCTTGGCGCCTAGCTTAGCGCCTGGCTTGGCGCTCGCCTTGACGCTTGGCTTTGCGCTTGGTTTGGCGCTTGACCTAGCGCTTGGCTTGGCTCCTAGCTTAGCGCCTGGCTTGGCGCTCGCCTTGACGCTTGGCTTTGCGCTTGGTATAGCGCTTGGCTTAACGTTTGGCTTAGCGCTTGGCTTGGCACTTGGCTTGGCGTGTGGCTAGGTGCTTGGGCTATCGCCTATTTTGGCGCTTGGCTTGGCGCTTGGCTTGTCGCTTGGCTTGACGCTTGGCTTGGCGCTTGGCTTAGCGATTGTCTTGGCACTTGGCTTGGCGTGTGGCTTGGTGCTTGGTTTGGCGTGTAGCTTGGTGCTTAGGTTAGCGCCTATTTTGGCGCTTGGCTTGGCGCTTGGCTTTGCGCTTGGTTTGTAGCTTGACTTGGCGCTTTGCTTGGCGCTTGGCTGGCCGTTTGGTTTGGCTCCTGGCTTCAAGCTTGGCGTGGCGCTGGGCTTGGCGATTGGCTTGGGGCTAGGCTTGGCGCTTGGCGCTTAACTTGGCGCTTGGGTTACTGCTTGACATTGCGTTTGGCTTAGCGTGGCTTGGCGCTTGGCTTGGCGCTTGGCTTGGCGCTTGGTTTGGCGCTTGACCTAGCGCTTGGCTTGGCGCCTGGCTTAGCGCCTGGCTTGGCGCTCGCCTTGACGCTTGGCTTAGCGCTTGGCAGGACGCTTGGCTTAGCGCTTTCTAGGCGCGTGGTTTGTCGCTTGGCTTGCCGCTTTTTTGGAGCGTGGTTTATCGCTTGGCTTAGCGCTTTTCTTGGCGCGTGACTTGGTGCGAGGCGTAGTGCTTGGCTAGGCGCTTGGCTTGGCGCTTGGCTTGGCGCATGGCTTGACGCTCTCTTTGGTGCGTGAGTTGGCGCTTGGCATGGCGCTTGGCTTTGCGTTTGGCTTTGCGTTTGGCTTGGCGCATGGTTTTTCGCTTTTCTTGGCGCGTGGCTTGGCGCTTGGCTGGGCGCATGGCTTGGCGCTTGGCTTGGCGCTTGGTTTGGTGCTTAGCTTAGCGCTTGGCTTGGCACTTGGCTTAGCGTGTGGCTTGGTGCTTGGGTTATCGCCTATTTTGGCGCTTGGGTTGGCGCTTGGCTTGTCGCTTGGCTTGACGCTTGGCCTGGCGCTTGGCTCGGCGCTTGGCTTAGCGCTTGGCTTGGCACTTGGCTTGGCGTGTGGCTTGGTGCTTGGTTTGGCGTGTGGCTTTGCGCTTGGTTTGGAGCTTGAAGTGGCGCTTTGCTTGGCGCTTGGCTGGCCGTTTGGTTTGGCTTCTGGCTTCACGCTTGGCGTGGCGCTGGGCTTGGCGATTGGCTTGGCACGTGGCTTGGCGCTTGGTTTGGCGCTTGGCTTGGGGCTTGAAGTGGCGCTTTGCTTGGCGCTTGGCTGGCCGTTTGGTTTGGCTTCTGGCTTCACGCTTGGCGTGGCGCTGGGCTTGGCGATTGGCTTGGCACGTGGCTTGGCGCTTGGTTTGGCGCTTGGTTTGGAGCTTGAAGTGGCGCTTTGTTTGGCGCTTGGCTGGCCGTTTGGTTTGGCTTCTGGCTTCACGCTTGGCGTGGCGCTGGGCTTGGCGATTGGCTTGGCACGTGGCTTGGCGCTTGGTTTGGCGCTTGGCTTGGGGCTAGGCTTGGCGCTTGGCGCTTAACTTGGCGCTTGGGTTACTGCTTGACATCGCGTTTGGCTTGGCGCGTGGCTTGGCGCTTGGCTTTGCGCTTGGTATAGCGCTTGGCTTAACGTTTGGCTTAGCGCTTGGCTTGGAGCTTGAAGTGGCGCTTTGCTTGGCGCTTGGCTGGCCGTTTGGTTTGGCTTCTGGCTTCACGCTTGGCGTGGCGCTGGGCTTGGCGATTGGCTTGGCACGTGGCTTGGCGCTTGGTTTGGCGCTTGGCTTGGGGCTAGGCTTGGCGCTTGGCGCTTAACTTGGCGCTTGGGTTACTGCTTGACATCGCGTTTGGCTTGGCGCGTGGCTTGGCGCTTGGCTTTGCGCTTGGTATAGCGCTTGGCTTAACGTTTGGCTTAGCGCTTGGCTTGGCACTTGGCTTGGCGTGTGGCTTGGTGCTTGGGTTATCGCCTATTTTGGCGCATGGCTTGGCGCTTGGTTTGGCGCTTGGTTTGGAGCTTGAAGTGGCGCTTTGCTTGGCGCTTGGCTGGCCGTTTGGTTTGGCTTCTGGCTTCACGCTTGGCGTGGCGCTGGGCTTGGCGATTGGCTTGGCACGTGGCTTGGCGCTTGGTTTGGCGCTTGGCTTGGGGCTAGGCTTGGCGCTTGGCGCTTAACTTGGCGCTTGGGTTACTGCTTGACATCGCGTTTGGCTTGGCGCGTGGCTTGGCGCTTGGCTTTGCGCTTGGTATAGCGCTTGGCTTAACGTTTGGCTTAGCGCTTGGCTTGGCACTTGGCTTGGCGTGTGGCTTGGTGCTTGGGTTATCGCCTATTTTGGCGCATGGCTTGGCGCTTGGTTTGGCGCTTAGCTTAGCGCTTGGCTTGGCAGTTGGCTTGGCGTGTGGCTTGGTGCTTGGGTTATCGCCTATTTTTGCGCTTGGCTTGGCGCTTGGCTTGACGCTTGGCTTGGCGCTTGGCTCGGCGCTTGGCTTAGCGCTTGGCTTGGCACTTGGCTTGGCGTGTGGCTTGGTGCTTGGTTTGGCGTGTGGCTTGGTGCTTAGGTTAGCGCATATTTTGGCGCTTGGCTTGGCGCTTGGCTTTGCGCTTGGTTTGGAGCTTGACTTGGCGCTTCGCTTGGCGCTTGGCTGGCCGTTTGGTTTGGCTCCTGGCTTCACGCTTGGCGTGGCGCTGGGCTTGGCGATTGGCTTGGCACGTGGCTTGGCGCTTGGTTTGGCGCTTGGCTTGGGGCTAGGCTTGGCGCTTGGCGCTTAACTTGGCGCTTGGGTTACTGCTTGACATCGCGTTTGGCTTGGCGCGTGGCTTGGCGCTTGGCTTGGCGCTTGGCTTGGCGCTTGTTTTGGCGCTTGACCTAGCGCTTGGCTTGGCGCCTAGCTTAGCGCCTGGCTTGGCGCTCGCCTTGACGCTTGGCTTTGCGCTTGGTATAGCGCTTGGCTAACCGTTTGGCTTAGCGCTTGGCTTGGCACTTGGCTTGGCGTGTGGCTTGGTGCTTGGGTTATCGCCTATTTTGGCGCTTGGCTTGGCGCTTGGTTTGGCGCTTAGCTTAGCGCTTGGCTTGGCACTTGGCTTGGCGTGTGGCTAGGTGCTTGGGCTATCGCCTATTTTGGCGCTTGGCTTGGCGCTTGGCTTGTCGCTTAGCTTGACGCTTGGCTTGGCGCTTGGCTTGGCGCTTGGCTTAGCGATTGTCTTGGCACTTGGCTTGGCGTGTGGCTTGGTGCTTGGTTTGGCGTGTGGCTTGGTGCTTAGGTTAGCGCCTATTTTGGCGCTTGGCTTGGCGCTTGGCTTTGCGCTTGGTTTGGAGCTTGACTTGGCGCTTTGCTTGGCGCTTGGCTGGCCGTTTGGTTTGGCTCCTGGCTTCACGCTTGGCGTGGCGCTGGGCTTGGCGATTGGATTGGCACGTGGCTTGGCGCTTGGTTTGGCGCTTGGCTTGGGGCTAGGCTTGGCGCTTGGCGCTTAACTTGGCGCTTGGGTTACTGCTTGACATTGCGTTTGGCTTAGCGTGGCTTGGCGCTTGGCTTGGCGCTTGGCTTGGCGCTTGGTTTGGCGCTTGACCTAGCGCTTGGCTTGGCGCCTGGCTTAGCGCCTGGCTTGGCGCTCGCCTTGACGCTTGGCTTAGCGCTTGGCAGGACGCTTGGCTTAGCGCTTTCTAGGCGCGTGGTTTGTCGCTTGGCTTGCCGCTTTTTTGGAGCGTGGTTTATCGCTTGGCTTAGCGCTTTTCTTGGCGCGTGACTTGGTGCGAGGCGTAGTGCTTGGCTAGGCGCTTGGCTTGGCGCTTGGCTTGGCGCATGGCTTGGCGCTCTCTTTGGTGCGTGGGTTGGCGCTTGGCATGGCGCTTGGCTTTGCGTTTGGCTTGGCGCATGGTTTTTCGCTTTTCTTGGCGCGTGGCTTGGCGCTTGGCTGGGCGCATGGCTTGGCGCTTGGCTTGGCGCTTGGTTTGGCGCTTAGCTTAGCGCTTGGCTTGGAACTTGGCTTAGCGTGTGGCTTGGTGCTTGGGTTATCGCCTATTTTGGCGTTTGGGTTGGCGCTTGGCTTGTCGCTTGGCTTGACGTTTGGCCTGGCGCTTGGCTCGGCGCTTGGCTTAGCGCTTGGCTTGGCACTTGGCTTGGCGTGTGGCTTGGTGCTTGGTTTGGCGTGTGGCTTGGTGCTTAGATTAGCGCCTATTTTGGCGCTTGGCTTGGCGCTTGGCTTTGCGCTTGGTTTGGAGCTTGACTTGGCGCTTTGCTTGGCGCTTGGCTGGCCGTTTGGTTTGGCTTCTGGCTTCACGCTTGGCGTGGCGCTGGGCTTGGCGATTGGCTTGGCACGTGGCTTGGCGCTTGGTTTGGCGCTTGGCTTGGGGCTAGGCTAGGCGCTTGGCGCTTAACTTGGCGCTTGGGTAACTGCTTGACATCGCGTTTGGCTTGGCGCGTGGCTTGGCGCTTGGCTTTGCGCTTGGCTTGGTGATTTCTTTGGCGCTTGGCTTGGCGCTTAGTTTGGCGCTTAGCTTAGCGCTTGGCTTGGCACTTGGCTTGGCGTGTGGCTTGGTGCTTGGGTTATCGCCTATTTTGGCGCTTGGCTTGGCGCTTCGTTTGGCGCTTAGCTTAGCGCTTGGCTTGGCACTTGGCTTGGCGTGTGGCTTGGTGCTTGGGTTATCGCCTATTTTGGCGCTTGGCTTGGCGCTTGGCTTGTCGCTTGGCTTGACGCTTGGCTGGCGCTTGGCTTGGCACTTGGCTTGGCGTGTGGCTTGGTGCTTGGGTTATCGCCTATTTTGGCGCTTGGCTTGGCGCTTCGTTTGGCGCTTAGCTTAGCGCTTGGCTTGGCACTTGGCTTGGCGTGTGGCTTGGTGCTTGGGTTATCGCCTATTTTGGCGCTTGGCTTGGCGCTTGGCTTGTCGCTTGGCTTGACGCTTGGCTTGGCGCTTGGCTCGGCGCTTGGCTTAGCGATTGTCTTGGCACTTGGCTTGGCGTGTGGCTTGGTGCTTGGTTTGGCGTGTGGCTTGGTGCTTAGGTTAGCGCCTATTTTGGCGCTTGGCTTGGCGCTTGGCTTTGCGCTTGGTTTGGAGCTTGACTTGGCGCTTTTCTTGGCGCTTGGCTGGCCGTTTGGTTTGGCTCCTGGCTTCACGCTTGGCGTGGCGCTGGGCTCGGCAATTGGCTTGGCACGTGGCTTGGTGCTTGGTTTGGCCCTTGGCTTGGGGCTAGGCTTGGCGCTTGGCGCTTAACTTGGCGCTTGGGTTACTGCTTGACATGGCGTTTGGCTTGGCGCGTGGCTTGGCGCTTGGCTTGGCGCTTGGCTTGGCGCTTGGTTTGGCGCTTGACCTAGCGCTTGGCTTGGCGCCTGGCTTAGCGCCTGGCTTGGCGCTCGCCTTGACGCTTGGCTTTGCGCCTGGTATAGCGCTTGGCTTAACGTTTGGCTTGGCGCTTGGCTCGGCGCTTGGCTTAGCGCTTGGCTTGGCACTTGGCTTGGCGTGTGGCTTGGTGCTTGGTTTGGCGTGTGGCTTTTTGCTTAGGTTAGCGCCTATTTTGGCGCTTGGCTTGGCGCTTGGCTTTGCGCTTGGTTTGGAGCTTGACTTGGCGCTTCGCTTGGCGCTTAGCTGGCCGTTTGGTTTGGCTCCTGGCTTCACGCTTGGCGTGGCGCTGGGCTTGGCGATTGGCTTGGCACGTGGGTTGGCGCTTGGTTTGGCGCTTGGCTTGGGGCTAGGCTTGGCGCTTGGCGCTTAACTTGGCGCTTGGGTTACTGCTTGACATGGCGTTTGGCTTGGCGCGTGGCTTGGCGCTTGGCTTGGCGCTTGGCTTGGCGCTTGGTTTGGCGCTTGATCTAGCGCTTGGCTTGGCGCCTGGCTTAGCGCCTGGCTTGGCGCTCGCCTTGACGCTTGGCTTTGCGCTTGGTATAGCGCTTGGCTTAACGTTTAACTTGGCACTTGGCTTGGCGCTTGGCTTGACGCTTGACTTGAAGCATGCTTCGGCGTTCTCCTTGGCGTGTGGCTTGGCGCTTGGCTTGGCGCTTTTATTGGCGCGTGGCTTGGCGCGTGGCTTGGCGCGTGGCTTGGCTTTTGGCTGGGCGTTTGGCTTATCGCTTGGCTTAACGCTTGGCTTGGCATTTGGCTTGGCACTTTGGCTTGACGCTTGATTTGAAGCATGCCTTGGCGTTCTCCTTGGCGTGTGGCTTGGCGCTTGGCTTGGCGGTTGGCTTGGCGCTCTTCTTGGTGCGTGGCTTGGCGCTTGTCTGGGCGCTAGGCTTGGCGCTTGGCTTCTCTCTTGGCTTGGCGCTTGGCTTGGCGCTTTCTTGGCGCGTAGCTTGTCGCTTAACTTGGCGCTTTTCTTGGCGGGTGGCTTGGCACTTGGGTTGGCGCTTGGCTTGTCGGGTGGCTTGGCGCTTTTCTTGGCGCGTGGTTTGGCGCGTAGCTTGGCGCTTGGCTGGCTAAGCGCTTGGTTTAGCGCTTGGCTTGACGCTTGGCTTGGCGCTTGGATTTTCGCTTTTCTTGGCGCTTTTCTTAGGGCGTGGTTTGGCGCTTAGCTTGGCGCTTGGCTTGGTGCTTGTCCTGGTGCATGGCTTAAAGCTTTCCTTGGCGCGTGGCTTGGCGTTTGGCTGGGCGCTTGTCTTGGCGTTTTTTCTGGCGCGTAGCTTGTAGCTTGGCTTGACGTTTTTTTTGGCGCGTAGCTTGGCGCGTGGTTTGGCGGTTGGTTGGGCGCTTGGTTTGGTGCTTGGCTTGGCGCTTGGCTTGTCGCTTTTCTTGGCGCGTGGCTTGGCGTTCGGCTTGTTGCCGGCTGCTGGCCAAGCGCCAAGCCAAGTGCCAAGCCAAGCGTTAAGCCAAGCGATAAACCAAACGCCCAGCCAAAAACCAAGCCGCGCTTTAAGCCACGCGCCAAGCCACACGCCAATAGAAGCGCCAATCCAAGCGCCAATAGAAGCGCCAAGCCAAACGCCCAGCCAAACGCCAAGCCACGCGCCAAGGAGAGCGCCAAGGCATGCGGCAAGCCAAACGTCAAGACTAGCGCCAAGCCAAGTGCCAAGTCAAGCCTCAAGCCAAGCGCCAAGCCAACCGCTTAGCCAAGCGCCAAGCCAAGCTCCTAGCCAAGCGCTAAGGAGAGCGTTAAGCAATGCGCCAGGACATCCACCAAGCCAAGCGCCAAGCCAAGCGCCAAGCCAAACTCTTAGCCAAGCGCTAAGCCAAGCGCCAAGCCTAGTGCCAAGTCACGCGCCAAGAAAAGCACCAAGCCAAGCGACACGCTACGCGCCAAGAAAGCGCCAAGCCAAGCGCCAAGCCAAGAGCCAAGCCAAGCGCCCAGCTAAAAGCCAAGCCACGCGCCAAACCACGCGCCAAACCACGCGCCAATAAAAGCGCCAAGGCAAGCGCCAAACCACACGCCAAGGAGAACGCCAAGGCATGCTTCAAGTCAAGCGTCAAGCTAAGCGCCAAGCCAAGTGCCAAGCCAAACGTTAAGCCAAGCGCCAAGCCAAGCGCCAAGCCACGCGCCAAGCCAAACGCCATGTCAAGCAGTAACCCAAACGCCAAGTTAAGCGCCAAGCGCCAAGCCTAGACCCAAGCCAAGCGCCAAACCAAGCGCCAAGCCACGTGCCAAGCCAATCGCCAAGCCCAGCGCCACGCCAAGCGTGAAGCCAGGAGCCAAACCAAACGGCCAGCCAAGCGCCAAGCGAAGCGCCAAGTCAAGCTCCAAACCAAGCGCAAAGCCAAGCGCCAAGCCAAGCGCTAAAATAGGCGCTAACCTAAGCACCAAGCCACACGCCAAACCAAGCACCAAGCCACACGCCAAGCCAAGTGCCAAGCCAAGCGCTAAGCCAAGCGCCGAGCCAAGCGCCAAGCCAAGCGTCAAGCCAAGCGACAATCCAAGCGCCAAGCCAAGCGCAAAAATAGGTGCTAAATTAACCGCTAAGCCTAGCGCCAAGCCACGCGCCAAGAAGAGCACCAAGAAAAGCGCCAAGCCAAGCCCCAAGCCAAGCGGCAAGCCAAGCGCCAAGCAACGCACCAACAAAAGCGCCAAGCCAAGCGCCAAGCCAAGCGCCAAACCACGCGCCAAAAAAAGCGCCAAGCCAAGCGCCAAACCACGCTTTAAGGAAAGCGCCAAGCCAAGCGACAAGCAACGCGCCAAGCCAAGCGCCAAGCCAAGCTGCAAACCAAGCGCAAAGCCAAGCGCCAAGGCAACCGCCAAGCCAAACGTTAAGCCAAGCGCTATACCAAGCGCAAAGCCAAGCGTCAAAGCGAGCGCCAAGCCAGGCGCTAAGCCAGGCGCCAAGCCAAGCGCTAGGTCAAGCGCCAAACCAAGCGCCAAGCCAAGCGCCAAGCCTAGCGCCAAGCCACGCGCCAAGCCAAACGCCATGTCAAGCAGTAACCCAAGCGCCAAGTTAAGCGCCAAGCGCCAAGCCTAGCCCCAAGCCAAGCGCCAAACCAAGCGCCAAGCCACGTGCCAAGCCAATCGCCAAGCCCAGCGCCACGCCAAGCGTGAAGCCAGGAGCCAAACCAAACGGCCAGCCAAGCGCCAAGCAAAGCGCCAAGTCAAGCGCCAAGCCAAGCGCCAAAATAGGCGCTAACCTAAGCACCAAGCCACACGCCAAACCAAGCACAAAGCCACACGCCAAGCCAAGTGCCAAGACAAGCGCTAAGCCAAGCGCCGAGCCAAGCGCCAAGCCAAGCGTCAAGCCAAGCGACAAGCCAAGCGCCAAGCCAAGCGCCAAAATAGGCGATAACCCAAGCACCAAGCCACACGCCAAGCCAAGTGCCAAGCCAAGCGCTAAGCTAAGCGGCAAGCTAAGCGCCAAGCAACGCGCCAACAAAAGCGCCAAGCCAAGCGCCAAGCCAAGCGCTAAACCAAGTGCCAAGCCACGCGCCAAAAAAAGCGCCAAGCCAAGCGCCAAGCCACGCTTTAAGGAAAGCGCCAAGCCAAGCGACAAGCAACGCGCCAAGCCACGCGCCAAGAAAAGCGTCAAGCCAAACGTTAAGCCAAGCGCTCAGCCAAGCGACAAGCCACGCGCCAAGCCACGCCCCAAGCCACGCGCCAAGAAAAGCGCCAAGCCACGCGCCAAGAAAAGCGCCAAGCCAAGCGCCAAGCCAAGCGCCACACCACGCGCCAAAGAAAAGTGGATCCCCATGCACCAAGGAGAGCTCCAAACCAAACGCCAAGTCACGCGCCGAACCAAGCGCTAAGCCACGCTCCAAGGAGAGCGCCAACCCAAGCGACAAGCTACGCGCCAAGCCACGCGCCAAGACAAGCGCCTAGCCAAGTGCCAAGTCAAGCGCCAAGCCACGCGGCAAACCAATCGCGTTTGGCGCATTTCTTCGCGCGTGGCTTGCCGCTTGTCTCGGCGCTCTCCTTGCCGCGTGGCTTGGCGCTTGGCTTGGCGCTTGGCTTGGCGCGTGGTTTGTCGCTTGGCTTGGCGCTCTCCTTGGCGCGTGGTTTGGCGCTTAGCTTGGCGCGTGGCTTGTCGCTTGGCTTGGCGCCCTCCTTGGCGCGTGGCTTAACGCTCTCCTTCTAGCGTGGCTTGGCGCTTGGCTTGGCGCTTTTTTTGGCGCGTGGCTTGTTGCTTGGCTTAGCGCTTTTCTTGGCGCTCTCCTTGGCGTTCGGCTTGGCGCTTGGCTTGGCGCTTGGCTTGGCGCGTGGCTTGTCGCTTGGCTTGGCGCTCTCCTTGGCGCGTGGTTTGGTGCTTAGTTTGGCGCGTGCCTTGGCGCTTGGCTTGGCGCTTGGTTTGGCGCTTTTTTTAGCGCGTCGCTAGGCTCTTGGCTTAGCGCTTGGCTTGGCGCTTGGCTTGGCGCTTGGCTTGGCGCTTTTTTTAGCGCGTGGCTGGGCGCTTGGCTTGGCGCTTTCCTTCGCGCCTTTCTTGGCGCTTTTCTTGGCGCTTTTCTTGGCGCGTGGCTTGGTGCTTGGCTTGCCGGTTGGCTTGGCACCCTTCTTGGCACGTGGCTTAGCGCTTGGCTGGGCGCTCGGCTTGGCGTTTGGCTTCGCGCTTTTCTTGGCGCGTGGTCTGTAGCTTTTCTTGGCGTGTGGCTTGGCACTTGGCTTCGCGCTTTCTTTGCGCGTGGCTCTTTGTTTGGTTTGGCGCTTTCTTGGCGCTTGGCTTGGCTCTTGGCTTAGCGTTTGGCTTGGCACATGGCTTGGCGCACTCCTTAGCGAGTGGCTTGGCGCTTGGCTAGACGCTTGGCTTGACGCTTTCTTGGTGCGTGGCTTGGCGCTTGGCTGGGCGCTTGGCTTGGCGCTTGGCGTGGCGCTTTTCTTGGCGCGTGGCTTGGCGCTTGGCTAGACGCGTGGCTTGACGCTTTCTTGGTGCGTGGCTTGGCGCTTGGCTGGGCGTTTGTCTTAGCGCTTGGCTTAACGTTTTTCTTAGCGCGTGGTTTGTCGCTTGGTTTGGCGCATGGCTTGGCGCATGGCTTGGCGCTTCTCTTGGCGCGTGGCTTGGCGCTTGGCTTGGCGTTTGGCTTGGCGTTTGGCTTAACGCTTTACTTGGCGCGTGGCCTGTCGCTTGGCTTGGCGCATGGCGTGTCGCTTTTCTTGGCGCGTAACTTTGCGCTTGGCTTCGCGCTTTTCTTGGCGCGCGGCTTGGCTCTTGGCTTGGCACTTGGCTTGGCGCTTGGCATGGTGCATAGCTTGACGTTCTCTTTGGATTGTGGCTTGGCGTTTGGCTAAACCCTTGGCTTGGCGCTTGGCTGGACGCTTGGTTTGGCGCTTGGCTTGGCGCTTGGCTTGGCGCTTGGCTTGGCGTGCTTCTTGCCGCGTGGCTTGTTGCTTGGCTTCTCGCTTTTCTTGGCGCGTGGGTTGGCACTTGGCTTGGAACTTGGCTTAGCGCCTGTCCTGGCGCATAGCTTGACGCTCTCCTTAGCGTTTGGCTTGGCGCTTGGCTGGGCGCCTGGCTTGGCGCTCGGCTTGGCGCTTTTGTTGGCGCGTGGCTTGACGCTTGGTTTGGCGCTTCTCTTGGCGCGTAGCTTGGCACTTGGCTTGACGCTTAGCATGGCGCTTGGCTTGGCGCTTTTCTTGGCGCGTGGCCTGTCGCTTGGCTTGGCGCATGGCGTGGCGCTCTTCTTGGCGCGTGGCTTGGCGCTTGGCTTGGCGTTTGGTTTGGCGCTTGGCTTCGCGCTTTTCTTTTCGCGTGGCTTGGCGCGTGGCTTGTCGCTTGGCTTGGTGTTCTCCTTGGCGCTTAGCTTGGCGTTTGGTTTGGCGGTTGGCTTGGCGTTTTTCTTGGCGCGTGGCTTGGCGCTTGGCTGGGCACTTGGCTTGGCAGTTGGCTTGGCGTGGCGCGTTTTTTGCCGCGTGGCTTGTTACTTGGCTTGGCGCTCTCCTTGGCGTTTGGTTTGGCGCTTGGCTTGGTGCTTGGCTTGGCGCGTGGCTTGTCGCTTGGCTTGGCGCTCTTATTTACGCGTGGTTTGGCGCTTAGCTTGGAGCGTGGCTTGGCGCTTGGCTTGGCGCTTGGCTTGGCGCTTGACTTGGCGCATTTCTTGGCGCGTGGCTTGGCGCGTGGCTTGTCGCTTGGCTTGGCGCTCTCCTTGGCGCGTGGGTTGGCGCTTAGCTTGGCGCGTGGCTTGTCGCTTGGCTTGGCGCCCTCCTTGGCGCGTGGCTTAACGCTCTCCTTAGAGCGTGGCTTGGCGCTTGGCTTGGCGCTTGGCTTGGCGCTTTTCTTGGCGCGTGGCTTGGCGCGTAACTTGGCGCTTGGCTGGGCGCTTGGCTTAGCGCTTGGCTTGGCGCTTGGTTTGGCGCTTTTCTTAGCGCGTGGCTGGGCGCTTGGCTTAGCGCTTGGCTTGGCGCTTAGCTTGGCGCTTGGCTTGGCGCTTTTTTTAGCGCGTGGCTGGGCGCTTGGCTTGGCGCTTTTCTTGGCGCTTTCCTTGGCGCTTTTCGTGGCGCGTGGCTTGGCGCTTGGCTTGCCGGTTGGCTTGGCGCCCTTCTTGGCAAGTGGCTTAGCGCTTGGCTGGGCGCTCGGCTTGGCGTTTTGCTTGGCGCTTTTCTTGGCGCGTGGTCCGTAGCTTGGCTTGGCGCTTTTCTTGGCGTGTGGCTTGGCACTTGGCTTGGCGCTATCTTTGGGCGTGGCTCTTCGTTTGGCTTGGCTCTTTCTTGGCTCGTGGCTTATAGCTTGGCTTGGCTCTTGGCTTGGCGTTTGGGTTGGCACATGGCTTGGCGCACTCCTTAGCGAGTGGCTTGGCGCTTGGCTAGACACTTGGTTTGGCGCTTTCTTGGTGCGTGGCTTGGCGCTTGGCTAGACGCTTGGCTTGGCGCTTTCTTTGCGCGTGGCTTGTCGTTTGGCTTGGCGCTTTCTTGGCTCGTGGCTTGGCGCTTGGCTTGGCTCTTGGCTTGGCTTGGCACATGGCTTGGCGCACTTTTTAGCGAGTGGCTTGGCGCTTGGCTAGACGCTTGGCTTGGCGCTTTCTTGGTGCGTGGCTTGGCGCTTGGCTGGGCGCTTGGCTTGGCGCTTGGCTTGGCGCTTTTCTTGGCGCGTGGCCCGTCGCTTGGCTTGGCGCATGGCGTGGCGCTTTTCTTGGCGCGTGGCTTCGCGATTGGCTTCGCGTTTGGCTTAGCGCTTGGCTTGGCGTTTTTCTTAGCGCGTGGTTTGTCGCTTGGCTTGAAGCATGGTTTGGCGCTTTTCTTGGCGCGTGGCTTGGCGCTTGGCTTGGCGTTTGGCTTGGCGTTTGGCTTGGCGCTTTACTTGGCGCGTGGCCTGTCGCTTGGCTTGGCGCATGGCGTGGCGCTTTTCCTGGCGCGTGGCTTGGCGCTTGGCTTGGCGCTTGGCTTGGCGCATGGCTTGGCGCTTTTCTTGTAATGACCCGCCTTTATTAGGAATATTTTAATTAGCCTTATTGCCTCGGATATGCTCTAAGTCGGAGAATACGTTCAAATTGCTCGGATATAGCGTAGATCAATAAATAGCACTGGGTAAATATTCGAAATGAGATATACTGTTTTTAACTATATACATTGAAAAAAGAAATAATATTGCACACCACGCGTTACTGCCAAGGGGGTAGTTGCATCAACAGGGGTTGCTCCTGGTCACCGGTGGGGCTGCTGCGCGGAGACGGAGCGGTCTGGTAGAATGCCCCGGCCTAACGCAGGTTACGCCTCTGGGCGATGTCCCGGAGTGGGTCGTCCGCGCATCAGCTGCTTCGCGCGTCGACTTCGGAGCAAAGGTCGTCGGCCGCACGCACCAGGTGAGATTTGTTTACAATGGCTAGCTGCTGCGAACACTTCGGATTAGAAATGGTGTTTTAAGAACATACCTGCCGGCGTAAGAAGCTGCGGGAGTTCGCGCTCGGTGAGCCGAACTGGACCGGGGGCCGCCAGACGATTTGCCGGCTTTCGCGGCTCGAAACGATGCAGCGGTCGGACTCTCGGGAAATTCGCTGTTCAAGCGAATTTGCGGCTTCGACTGGATTGCGGCAGTGTGGAGATCTCTTTCGGAGGGCTTCAGGAATGCTCATAGGATGCTGGCGGTGACTCTCACAGGCAGGTCACTTATCGCATAATCTCTGTACGCGTCCAGCCTGGCGGCGGCGGGCTGTTGATGACTTCCTGGTGCCTCACAATTCGGGCGAGTTAATACAGATGAAATATGTTAGTTACAAATTCTGGTTTTTCGGCCTTTAACTAACAGCGGTTCCGTTACACAGGATACGGGAAAAACTAATTAGTAGCCACGGTTTGGCCTTTAAATTAATGACGGTTCGGGAACGGGTTTGATAAGGATCTCCAGGTTATCGGGGTGTTGTTGCAGGCAGACAGTAACCATACCACACCCGCAAGAACTTTTATTTAGGCGATTTCTCCCTTATTAAGACAGTAACCATACCAAAGCAAGGGAGTGATCGCTCCGGGTGGACCAGGAGGAGTTCGGGAGAGGACTCGGGAATAGAATCTGTCAAGGAGCTGTCGGGTGTTCCTTTTTATACTTTTCAGCGGCTCCTGGTCGGTGCACGCGGCCTCCCCACTTAGATAGCGGGAAAAACACTCCTGCGCGCAAACGTGGCTGCCTGCTCATCGGCTACCGGCCCGCGCTATAGCTTCTTAGCGCGGTCTTAAGATGCAAACGTTTGATAAGCCGGCGAATTAAATTCCCAATACGTTTCAAGTATCTTCAGAATTTAGATTCACAAGCGAAACGTTACATTCTTAGCGCGTGGCTTGTTGCTTGGCTTGGCGCATGTCGTGGCGCTTTTCTTGGCGCGTGGCTTGTCGCTTGGCTTGGCGCTTTTCTTGGCGCGTAGTTTTACACTTGGCTTGACGTTTAGCATGGCGCTTGGCTTGGCGCATGGCTTGGCGCTCTCCTTGGCGCGTGGCTTAGAGCTTGGCTGAACGCTTGGCTTGGCGGTGGTTTGGCACTTGGCTTGGCGCTTGGCTTTGCGCTATTCTTAGCGCGTGGTTTGGTGCTTGGCTTGGCGCTTGGCTTGGGGCTTGGCTTGGTGCTCTCCTTGGCGCTTAGCTTGGCGTTTGGCTTGGCGCTTGTCTTGGCGTTTTTCTTGGCGCTTTTCTTGGCGCGAGGCTTGGCGCTTGGCTTGGCGCTTGGCTTCGCGCTTTTCTTGGCGCGTGGCTTGTCGCTTGGCTTCGCGCTTTTCTTGGCGCGTGGCTTGGCGCGTGGATTGGCGCTTGGCTTGGTGCTCTCCTTGGCGCTTAGCTTGGCGTTTGGCTTGGCGCTTGGCTTGGCGTTTTTCTTGGCGCTTCTCTTGGCGCGAGGCTTGGCGCTTGGCTTGGCGCTTGGCTTGGCGCTTGGCTTGGCGCTTGGCTTGGCGCTTGGTTTGGCGCTGTTCTTGGCGCGTGGCTTGGCGCTTGGCTGGGCACTTGGCTTGGCACTTGACTTGGCGTGGCGCTTTTTTGTCGTGTGGCTTGGCACTTGGCTTGCCGCTTGGCTTGGCGCTTGGCTTGGCGCTTGGCTTGGCGCTTTTCTTAGCGCTTTTTCTGGCGCGTGGCTTAGCGCTTGGCTTGGCGCTTTGCGTGGCGCCTGTCTTGGCGCATGGCTTGTCGCTTGGCTTAGCGCTCTCCTTGGCGCGTAGTTTGGCGTTTAGCTTGGAGCGTGGCTTGGCGTTTGGCTTGGCGCTTGGCTTGGCGCTTTTCTTGGCGCTCTCCTTGGCGGGTGGCTTGGCGCTTAGCATGGCGCGTGGCTTGGCGCTTGGCTTGGCGCTTGGTTTGGCGCTTTTTTTAGCGCGTGGCTGGGCGTTTGACTTGTCGCTTGGTTTGGCGCTCTCCTTGGCGGGTGGCTTGGCGCTTAACTTGGCGCGTAACTTGGCGCTTGACGTGGCGCTTGGTTTGGCGCTTTTTTTAACGTGTGGCTTGGCGCTTGGCTTGGCGCTTGGCTTGGCGCTTGGTTTGGCGCTTTTTTTAGCGCGTGGCTGGGCGCTTGGCTTGGCGCTTGGCTTGGCGCCAGGCTTGGCGCTTGGCTTGGCCCTTTTGTTCGCGCGTTGCTTGGCGCTTGGCTTAGCGCTTGGCTTGGGGCTTGGCTTGGCGTTTTTCTTGTCGCTTCTCTTTGCGCGTGGCTTAGCGCTTGGCTGTACGCTCGGCTTGGGGTCTGGCTTGGCGCTTTTCTTGGCGCGTGGTCTGTTGCTTGGCGTGGCGCCTTCCTTGGCGTGTGGCTTGGCACTTGGCTTGACGCTTAACTTGGCGCTTGGCTTGGCGCACGGCTTGGCGCTTGATTTGGCGCTTGGCTGGGGGTTTGGCTTGGCGCTAGGCTTGGCGAATGGCTTGTAGCTTCCCTTGGCGATTGGCTCTTTGCTTGGCTGGGCGCTTAGCTTGACGCTTGGCTTGGCGCTTTTCTTGGCGCGTAGCTTGTCGTTTGGCTTGGCGCTTTTCTTGGCGCGTGATCTGTTGCTTGGCTTGGCGTCTTTATTGGCGTGTAGCTTGGCACTTGGCTTGGCGCTTAACTTGGCGGTTGGCTTGGCGCACGGTTTGGCGCTTGACTTGGCGCTTGGCTGGGGGCTTGGCTTGGCGCTTGGCTGGGGGCTTGGCTTTTCGCTTGGCTTGGCGCTCGGGTTGGCGAATGGCTTGGCGCTTCCCTTGGCGAGTGGCTTTTTGCTTGGCCGGGCGCTTAGCTTGACGCTTGGCTTGGCGCTTTTCTTGGCGCGTGGCTTGTTGCTTGGCTTCGCGCTTTTCTTGGCGCGTGGCTTGGCGCTTGGCTGGACGCTTGGCATGGCGCTTTTCTTAGCGCGTGGTTTGGTGCTTGGCTTACCGCTTGGCTTGGCGCTTGGCTTGGCGCTTTTCTTGGCGCTTTTCTTGGCGCGTAACTTGGCGCTTGGCTTGGCGTTTGGCTTGGCGCTTGCCTTTGCGCATGGCTTGGAGCTCTCCTTGGCGCGTGGCTTGTCGTTTGGCTTCGCGCTTTTCTTGGCGCGTGGCTAGGCACTTGGCTTGGCGCTTGGCTTGGCGCTTGGCATGGCGCATAACTTGACGTTCTCCTTGGCGCGTGGCTTGGCGCTTGGCTGGACGCTTGGCTTGGCGCTTGGCTTGGCGCTTTTCTTGGCGCTTTTCTTGGCGCGTAACTTGGCGCTTGGCTTGGCGTTTGGCTTGGCGCTTGCCTTTGCGCATGGCTTGGAGCTCTCCTTGGCGCGTGGCTTGTCGTTTGGCTTCGCGCTTTTCTTGGCGCGTGGCTAGGCGCTTGGCTTGGCGCTTGGCTTGGCGCTTGGCTTGGCGCTTTCCTTGGCGCGTGGCTTAGCGCGTGGCTTGGCGCTTGGAGCTTGGCTTTGCGCTTTTCTTAGCACGTAATTTGGCGCGTGGCTTGGCGTTTGGCTTAATGCTTTTCTTGGCGCTTTTCTTGGCGCGTAACTTGGCGCTTGGCTTCGCGCTTTTCTTGGCGCGCGGCTTGGCACTTGGCTTGGCGCTTAGCTTGGCGCTTGGCATGGTGCATAGCTTGACGTTCTCCTTGGCGCGTGGCTTGGCGTTTGGCTAAAAGCTTGGCTTGGCGCTTGGCTGGACGCTTGCCTTGGCGCTTGGCTTGGCGCTTGGCTTGGCGTGTTTCTTGGCGCGTCGCTTGGCGCTTTGCTGGGCACTTGGCTTGGCGCTTGGCTTGGCGCTTGGCTTGGCGCATGGCTTGGCGCTTTTCTTGGCGCGTGGCTTGTTGCTTGATTTCGCGCTTTTCTTGGCGCGTGGCTTGGCACTTGGTTTGGCACTTGGCTTAGCGCCTGTCCTAAAGCATAGCTTGACGCTTTCCTTGGCGCGTGGATTGGCGCTTGGTTGGACGCGTGGTTTGGCGCTTGGCTTGGCGAATGGCTTGGCGCTTGTCTTGGCGTATGTTTTTTCGCTCTCCTTAGCGTTTGGCTTGGCGCTTTTCCTGGCGCGTGGCTTAGCGCGTGGCTTGTCGCTTGGCTTTGCGCTTTTCTTATCCCGTAATTTAACGCGTGGCTTGGCGCTTGGCTTAATGCTTTTCTTGGCGCGTAACTTGGCGCTTGGCTTCGCGCTTTTTTTGGCGCGCGGCTTGGCACTTGGCTGGACGCTTGGCATGGCGCTTTTCTTAGCGCGTGGTTTGGTGCTTGGCTTGCCGCTTGGCTTGGCGCTTGGCTTGGCGCTTTTCTTAACGCTTTTCCTGGCGCGTAACCTGGCGCTTGGCTTGGCGCTTTCCTTTGCGCATGGCTTGGAGCTCTCCTTGGCGCGTGGCTTGTCGCTTGGCTTCGCGCTTTTCTTGGCGCGTGGCTAGGCACTTGGCTTGGCGCTTGGCTTGGCGCTTGGCATGGCGCATAACTTGACGTTCTCCTTGGCGCGTGGCTTGGCGCTTGGCTGGACGCTTGGCTTGGCGCTTGGCTTGGCGCTTGGCTTGGCGCTTGGCTTGGCGCTTTTCTTGGCGCGTGGTTTAGCGCGTGGCTTGGCGCTTGGCGCTTGGCTTTGCGCTTTTATTAGCACGTAATTTGGCGCGTGGCTTGGCGTTTGGCTTAATGCTTTTCTTGGCGATTTTCTTGGCGCGTAACTTGGCGCTTGGCTTGGCGCTTTTCTTGACGCTTTTCTTGGCGCGTAACTTGGCGCTTGGCTTGGCGCTTTCCTTTGCGCATGGCTTGGAGCTCTCCTTGGCGCGTGGCTTGTCGCTTGGCTTCGCGCTTTTCTTGGCGCGTGGCTAGGCACTTGGCTTGGCGCTTGGCTTGGCGCTTGGCATGGCGCATAACTTGACGTTCTCCTTGGCGCGTGGCTTGGCGCTTGGCTGGACGCTTGGCTTGGCGCTTGGCTTGGCGCTTGGCTTGGCGCTTGGCTTGGCGCTTTTCTTGGCGCGTGGTTTAGCGCGTGGCTTGGCGCTTGGCGCTTGGCTTTGCGCTTTTATTAGCACGTAATTTGGCGCGTGGCTTGGCGTTTGGCTTAATGCTTTTCTTGGCGATTTTCTTGGCGCGTAACTTGGCGCTTGGCTTGGCGCTTTTCTTGACGCTTTTCTTGGCGCGTAACTTGGCGCTTGGCTTGGCGCTTTCCTTTGCGCATGGCTTGGAGCTCTCCTTGGCGCGTGGCTTGTCGCTTGGCTTCGCGCTTTTCTTGGCGCGTGGCTAGGCACTTGGCTTGGCGCTTGGCTTGGCGCTTGGCATGGTGCATAGCTTGACGTTCTCCTTGGCGCGTGGCTTGGCGTTTGGCTAAAAGCTTGGCTTGGCGCTTGGCTGGACGCTTGGCTTGGCGCTTGGCTTGGCGCTTAGCTTGGCGCTTGGCTTGGCGTGTTTCTTGGCGCGTCGCTTGGCGCTTTGCTGGGCACTTGGCTTGGCGCTTGGCTTGGCGCTTGGCTTGGCGCATGGCTTGGCGCTTTTCTTGGCGCGTGGCTTGTTGCTTGACTTCGCGCTTTTCTTGGCGCGTGGCTTGGCACTTGGTTTGGCACTTGGCTTAGCGCCTGTCCTAAAGCATAGCTTGACGCTCTCCTTCGCGCGTGGATTGGCGCTTGGTTGGACGCGTGGTTTGGCGCTTGGCTTGGCGCCTGGCTTGGCGCTTGTCTTGGCGTATGTTTTTTCGCTCTCCCTAGCGTTTGGCTTGGCGCTTTTCCTGGCGCGTAATTTAGAGCGTGGCTTGGCGCTTGGCTTTGCGCTTTTCTTAGCCCGTAATTTGGCGCGTGGCTTGGCGCTTGGCTTAATGCTTTTCTTGGCGCTTTTCTTGGCGCGTAACTTGGCGCTTGGCTTCGCGCTTTTCTTGGCGCGCGGCTTGGCACTTGGCTTCGCGCTTGGCTTGGCGCTTGGCATGGTGCATAGCTTGACGTTCTCCTTGGCGCGTGGCTTGGCGTTTGGTTAAACGCTTGGCTTGGCGCTTGGCTGGACGCTTGGCTTGGCGCATGGCTTGGCGCTCTCCTTGGCGCGTAGCTTAACGCTTGGCTGGGCGCTTGGCTTAGCGCCTGTCCTGGCGCATAGCTTGACGCTCTCCTTGGCGCGTGGATTGGCGCTTGGATGGATGCGTGGTTTGGCATTTGGCTTGGCGCTCGGCTTGGCGCTTTTCTTAACGGGTGGCTTGACGCTTTGTTTGACGCTTAGCATGGCGCTTGGCGTGGCGCTTTTCTTGGCGCGTGGCCTGTCGCTTGGCTTGACGCATGGTGTGGCGCTCTTCTTGGCGCGTGGCTTGGCGCTTGGCTTAATACTGCGTGTATGTACTGCTACTGCATTTAAAGTGTGTTTGTTGGCCATAGTCTGAGCGCGTGCTCTTCTCTTTTTTTTTTCTCTTTCCGCCTGCAGGGTTTGCTGGACAGTTTGAGTGCACTTAATTTTTGTTTCAATTTTTTGAGAAATGTTTGCAGGACTGGTGGGAGAACAGCTGGTTGCCTTTTGTGACCAAGCTAAACCAGTTCCTTTTGCCTACTAACATGTTGTTTTGTTAAGGAATATGTTTTTTTTAAATTATTTTTATTATTGCATTGTTATCATATTTATTTACATACATGTACAATACATATATATATATATATATATCTTTTTTTAGTTAAATAATTCAACAGTTGTTAGGCAATAAATGAATTTTTATTTATTATTTTTATTTTAATACTTTTCTTGGTGCTTTTCTTGGCGCGTAACTTGGCGCTTGGCTTCGCGCTTTTCTTGGCGCGCGGCTTGGCACTTCGCTTGGCGCTTGGCTTGGCTCTTGGCATGGTGCATAGCTTGACGTTCTCCTTGGCGCGTAGCTTGGCGTTTGGCTAAACCCTTGGCTTGGCGCTTGGCTGGACGCTTGGCTTCGCGCTTTTCTTGGCGCGTGGCTTGTTGCTTGGCTTCGCGCTTTTCTTGGCGCGTGGCTTGGCACTTGGTTTGGCACTTGGCTTAGCGCCTGTGCTGGCGCATAGCTTGACGCTCTCCTTGGCGCGTGGATTGGCGCTTGGATGGACGCGTGGTTTAGCATTTGGCTTGGCGCTCGGCTTGGCGCTTTTCTTGGCGCGTGGCTTGACGCTTTGTTTGGCGCTTTTCTTGGCGCGTAGCTTGGCACTTGGCTTGACGCTTAGCATGGCGCTTGGCTTGGCGCTTTTCTTGGCGCGTGGCCTGTCGCTTGGTTTGGCGCATGGCGTGGCGCTCTTCTTGGCGCGTGGCTTGGCACTTGGCTTGACGTTTGGTTTGGCGCTTGGCTTGGCGCTTTTCTTGGCGCGTGGCTTGGCGCGTGGGTTGTCGCTTGACTTGGCGCTCTCCTTGGCGCTTAGCTTGGCGCTTGGCTTAGCGCTTGGCTTGGCGCTTTTCTTGGTGTTTTTCTTGGCGCGTAACATGGAGCTTGGCTTGTCGCTTGGCTTGGCGCTCTCTTTGCCGCTTAGCTCGGCGCTTGGCTTAGCGCTTGGCTTGAAGCTTTTCTTGGTGTTTTTCTTGGCGCGTAACATGGAGCTTGGGGTTGGCGCTAGGCTTGGCGTGTGGCTTGGCGCTTAGCTTGGCGCGTGGCTTGTCGCTTGGCTTGGCGCTCTTCTTGGCGCTTAGCTCGGCGCTTGGCTTAGCGCTTGGCTTGGCGCTTTTCTTGGTGTTTTTCTTGGCGCGTAACGTGGAGCTTGGCTTGCCGCTTGGCCTGGCGCTTGGTTTGGCGCTTTTCTTTGCGCTTTTCTTGGCGTGTAACTTGGTGCTTAACTTGGCGTTTGGCTTAGCGCTTGGTTTGGCGCATGACTTGGGGCTCTCCTTGGCGCGTGGTTTGGCGCTTGGCTTGGCGCTTGAGTTGGCGCTTGGCTTGGCGCTTTTCTTGGCGCATGAATTGCCGCGTGGCTTAACGCTTGGCTTTGCACTTTTCTTAGCGCGTGGTTTGGCGCGTGGCTAGGCGCTTGGCTGGGCGCTTGGCTTGGAGCTTGGCCTGGCGCATAGCTTGACGCTCTCTTTGGCGCCTGGCTTGGCGCTTGGGTGGACGCTTGGTTTGGCGCTTGGCTTAGTGCTTGGCTTGGCGCTTGACTTGGCGCTTGGCTTGGCGCTTGGCTTAACGTTTTTCTTGGCGCGTGGCTGGGCGCTTGGCTGGGCGCTTGGCTTGGCGCTTGGCTTGGCGCATGGCTTGGCGCTCTCCTTAACGCGTGGCTTAGCGCTTGGCTGGGCGCTTGGCTTAACGCCCTTCTTGGCGCGTGGCTTGTCGCTTGGCTTCGCGCTTTACTTGGCGCGTAGCTTGGCACTAGGCTTGGCGCTTGGCTGGGCGTTTAGCTTGGCGCTTGGTTTGGCGCTTGGCTTAGCGCATGGCTTGGCGCCCTCCTTGGCGCGTAACTTGGCGCTTGGCTAGGCGCTTGACCTGGTGGATAGCTTGACGCTCCCCTTGGCGCGTGGCTTGGCGCTTGGCTGGGCACTTGGCTTGGCACTTGGCTTGGCGTTTAACTTGGCGCTCGGCTTGGCGTTTTTCTTGGCGCGTGGTTTGGCACTTCGCTTGCCGCTTGGCTTGGCGCTTGGCTTGGCGCTTTTCTTGGCGATTTACTTGACGCGTAGCTTGGCGCTTGGCTTGGCGCTTGGCTTGGCGCTGTTCTTGGCGCGTGGCTTGGCGCTTGGCTGGGCACTTGGCTTGGCACTTGGCTTGGCGTTTAACTTGGCGCTCGGCTTAGCGCTTTTCTTGGCGCGTGGTTTGGCACTTGGCTTGCCGCTTGGCTTGGCGCTTGGCTTGGCGCTTTTCTTGGCGATTTTCTTGGCGCGTAGTTTGGCGCTTGGCTGGCGCTTGGCTTGGCGCTTTTCTTTTCGATATTCTTGGCGCGTGGCTTGGCGCTTGGCCGGACGCGTGGTTTGGTGCTTGGCTTGGCGCTTGGCTTGGCGCTTGGCTTGGCGCTTTTCTTGGCGATTTTCTTGGGGCTTGGTTTGGCGCTTGGCCTGGCGCAAAGCTTGACGCTCTCCATGGCGCGTATCTTCGCGCAAGGCTGGACGCTTGGCTTGGCGCTTGGCTTGGCGCTTGGCTTGGCGTTTGGCTTGGCGTGTGGCTTGGCGCTTGGCTTTGCGCTTTTCTTAGCGCGTGGTTTGGCGCGCGGCTTGGCGCTTGCCAGGGCGCTTGGCTTGGCGCTTGGCTGGGCGCTTGGCTTGGCGCTTGGCTTGGCGAATGGCTTGACGCTCTCTTTGGCGCGTGGCTTGGCGCGTGGCTTGGCGCTTGAGTTTGCGCTTTTCTTAGCGCGTGGTTTGGCGCGCGGCTTGGCGCTTGGCTGGACGCTTGGCTTGGCGCTTGGCTTGGCGCTTGGCTTGGCGAATGGCTTGACGCTCTCCTTGGCGCTTGGCGTGGCGCTTTTCTTGGTGCGTGGCTTGTCGCTTGGCTTCGCGCTTTTCTTGGCGCGTGGTTTGGTGATTGGCTTGCCGCTTGGCTGGGCGCTTGGCTTGGCGCTTGGCTTGGCGCTTTTCTTGGCGTGTGGCTTGGCGCTTGTCTTAGCACTTTTCTTAGCGCGTGGTTTAGTGCTTGGCTTGCCGTTTGGCTTGGCGCTTGGCTTGGCGCTTGGCTTGGCGCTTCTCTTGGCGTTTTTCTTGGCGCGTAACTTGGCGCTTGGCTTAACGTTTGGCTTGGCGCTTGGCTTGGCGTTTTTCTTGGCGCTTTTCTTTGCGGTTGGCTTGACGCTTGGGTTGGCGCTTGGCTTGGCGCTTGGCTTGGCGCTTGGCTTGGCGCTTGGCTTGGCGCTTGGCTTGGCGCTTTTCTTGGCGCGTGGCTTAGTGCGTGGCTTGGCGCTTGGCTTGGCGCTTTTCTTTGCCCGTAATTTGGCGCGTGGCTTGGCGTTTGGCTTAATGCTTTTCTTGGCGCTTTTCTTAGCGTGTAACTTGGCGCTTGGCTTCGCGCTTTTCTTGGCCCGCGGCTTGGCACTTGGTTTGGCGCTTGGCTTGGCGCTTGGCATGGTGCATAGCTAGACGTTCTCCTTGGCGCGTGGCTTGGCGTTTGGCTAAAAGCTTGACTTGGCGCTTGGCTGGGCGTTTGGCTTGGCGCTTGGCTTGGCGCTTGGCTTGGCGCTTGGCTTGGCGTGTTTCTTGGCGCTTGGCTTGGCGCTTGGCTTGGCGCTTTTCTTGGCGCGTGGCTTAGCGCGTGGCTTGGCGCTTGGCTTTGCGCTTTTCTTAGCCCGTAATTTGGCGCGTGGCTTGGCGTTTGGCTAAAAGCTTGGCTTGGCGCTTGGCTGGGCGCTTGGCTTGGCGCTTGGCTTCGCGCTTTTCTTGGCCCGTGGCTTGGCACTTGGCTTGGCGCTTGGCTTGGCGCCTGGCATGGTGCATAGCTAGACGTTCTCCTTGGCGCGTGGCTAGGCGTTTGGCTAAAAGCTTGGCTTGGCGCTTGGCTGGGAGCTTGGCTTGGCGCTTGGCTTGGCGCTTGGCTTGGCGCATGGCTTGGCGCTCTCCTTGGCGCGTAGCTTATTGCTTGGCTGGGCGCTTGGCTTGGCGCTTTTCTTCGCGCGTGGCTTGTAGCTTGGCTTCGCGCTTTTCTTGGCGCGTGGCTTGGCACTTGGTTTGGCACTTGGCTTAGCGCCTGTCCTGGCGCATAGCTTGACGCTCTCTTTGGCGCGTGGATTGGCGCTTGGATGGACGCGTGGTTTGGCGCTTGATTTGGCGCCTGGCTTGGCGCTTGTCTTGGCGCACGTCTTTTCGCTCTCCTTAGCGTTTGGCTTGGCGCTTTTCCTGGCGCGTTGCTTAGCGCGTGGCTTGGCGCTTGGCTTAATGCTTTTCTTGGCGCTTTTCTTGGCGCGTAACTTGGCGCTTGGCTTTGCGCTTTTCTTGGCGTGCGGCTTGGCACTTGGCTTGGCGCTTGGCTTGGCGCTTGGCATGGCGCATAGCTTGACGTTCTCCTTGGCGCGTGGCTTGGCGTTTGGCTAAACGCTTGGCTTGGCGCTTGGCTGGATGCTTGGCTTGGCGCTTGGCTGGGCGCTTGGCTTGGCGCTTGGCTTGGCGCTTGGCTTGGCGCATGGCTTGGCGTTCTCCTTGGCGCGTAGCTTGACGCTTGGCTGGATGCTTGGCTTGGCGCTTGGCTTGGCGCTTGGCATGGGGCTTGGATTGGCGTGTTTCGTGGCTTGTCGCTTGGCGCTTGGCTGGGCGCTTGGCTTGGCGCTTGGCTTGGCGCCTGGCTTGGCGCATGGCTTGGCGTTCTCCTTGGCGCGTAGCTTAACGCTTGGCTGGGCGCTTGGCTTGGCGCCTGGCTTGGCGCGTGGCTTGTTGCTTGGCTTCGCGCTTTTCTTGGCGCGTGGCTTGGCACTTGGTTTGGCACTTGGCTTAGCGCCTGTCCTGGCGCATAGCTTGACGCTCTCCTTGGCGCGTGGATTGGCGCTTGGATGGACGCGTGGTTTGGCGCTTGGCTTGGCGCTCGGCTTGGCGCTTTTCTTGGCGCGTGGCTTGACGCTTGGTTTGGCGCTTTTCTTGGCGCGTAGGTTGGCACTTGGCTTGACGCTTAGCATGGCGCGTGGCTTGGCGCGTGGCTTGTCGCTTGGCTTGGCGCTCACTTTGGCGCGTGGCTTGGCGCTTATTTTGGCGCGTGGCTTGGCGCTCGGCTTGGCGCATTTCTTAGCGCGTGGCTTGGCGCGTGGCTTGTCGCTTGGCTTGGTGTTCTCCTTGGCGCATAGCTTGGCGTTTGGCTTGGCGGTTGGCTTGGCGTTTTTCTTGGCACGTGGCTTGGCGCTTGGCCTTTTCGCTTGGCTTGGCGCTTGGCTTGGCGCTTGGCTGGGCACTTGGCTGGGCAGTTGGCTTGGCGTGACGCTTTTCTTGGCGTGTGGCTTGGCACTTGGCTTGCCGCTTGGCTTGGCGCTTGGCTTGAAGCTTGGCTTGGCGCTTGGCTTGGCGCTTTTTTTGGCGCTTTTTCTGGCGCGTGGCTTAGCGCTTGGCTTGGCGCTTGGCTTGGCGCCTGTCGTGGCGCATGGCTTGGCGCTTTCCTTGGCGTTTGGCTTGGCGCTTGGCTTGGCGCTTGGCTTGGCACGTGGCTTGTCGCTTAGCTTGGCGCTCTCCTTGGCGCGTGGTTTGGTGCTTAGCTTGGAGCGTGGCTAGGCGCTTGGCTTGGCGCATTTCTTGGCGCGTGGCTTGGCGCGTGGCTTGTCGCTTGGCTTTGCGCTCTCCTTTGCGCGTGGCTTGGCGCTAAGCTTGGCGCGTGGCTTGTCGCTTGGCTTAACGCCCTCCTTGGCGCGTAGATTAACGCTCTACATGGAGCGTGGCTTGGCCGTTGGCTTGGCGCTTGGCTTGGCGCTTGGCTTGGCGCATGGCTTGGCGCTCTCCTTGGCGCGTGGCTTAGTGCTTGGCTGGGCGCTTGGCTTGGCGCTCTTCTTGGTGCGTGGCTTGTCGCTTGGCTTCGCGCTTTTCTTGGCGCGTGGCTTGGCACTTGGCTGGACGCTTGGCTTAGCGCTGGCTTGGCGCTTGGCTTGGTGCTTGGCTTGGCGCTTTTTGTGGCGCGTGGCTTAGCGTGGTTTGGCGCTTGGCTTGGCGCTTTTTTTAGGGCGTGGTTTGGCGCGTGGCTTGGCGCTTGGCTGGACGCTTGGGTTGGCGCTTGGCTTGGCGCTGGCTTGGCGCTTGGCTGGACGCTTGGCTTTGTGTTTGGCTTGGTGCTTTTCTTGGCGCGTGGCTTGGCGCTTAGCTTGTCGCTTAGCTTGGCGTGTGGCTTGGCGCTTAGCTTGGCGCGTGGTTTATCGCTTGGCTTGGCGCTCTCCTTGGCGCTTAGCTTGGCGCTTGGCTTAGCGCTTGGCTTAGCGCTTTTTTTGGTGTTTTTCTTGGCGCGTAACATGGAGCTTGGCTTGGCGCTTGGTTTGGCGCTTGGCTTAGCGCTTGGCTTGGCGCTGCCTTGGCGCTTTTCTTTGCGCGTGGCTTGTCGCTTGGCTTGGCGCTCTCCTTGGCGCTTAGCCCGGCGCTTGGCTTAGCGCTTGGCTTGGAGCTTTTTTTGGTGTTTTTCTTGGGGCGTAACATAGAGCTTGGCTTGGCGCTTGGCTTGGCGTGTGGCTTGGCGCTTAGCTTGGCGCGTGGCTTGTCGCTTGGCTTGGCGCTCTCCTTGGCGCTTAGCTCGGCGCTTGGCTTAGCGCTTGGCTTGGCACTTTTTTTGGTGTTTTTCTTGTCGCGTAACATGGAGCTTGGCTTGGCGCTTGGCTTGGCGCTTGGTTTGGCGCTTGGCTTGGCGCTTGGCTTTGCGCTGTTCTTAGCGCGTGGTTTGGTGCTTGGCTTGCCGTTTGCCTGGCGCTTGGCTTGGCGCCTTTCTTTGCGCTTTTCTTGGTGTGTAACTTGGTGCTTAATTTGGCGTTTGGCTTGGCGCTTGGTTTGGCACATGACTTGGCGCTCTCCTTGGCGCGTGGCTTGGCGCTTGGCTTGGCGTTTGAGTTGGCGCTTGGCTTGGCGCTTTTCTTGGCCCTTGACTTGCCGCGTGGCTTAACGCTTGGCTTTGCACTTTTCTTAGCGCGTGGTTTGGCGCCTGGCTTGGCGCTTGGCTGGGCGCTTGGCTTGGCGCTTGGCCTGGCGCATAGTTTGACGCTCTCTTTGGCGCGTGGCTTGGCGCTTGGGTGGACGCTTGGTTTGGCGCTTGGCTTAGTGCTTGGCTTGGCGCTTGACTTGGCGCTTGGCTTGGCGCTTGGCTTAACGTTTTTCTTGGCGCGTGGTTTGGCGCGTGGCTTGGCGTTTGGCTTTGCGCTTTTCTTAGCGCGTGGCTTTGCGCGTGGCTTGGCGCTTGGCTGGGCGCTTGGCTTGGCGCTTGGCTTGGCGCATGGCTTGGCGCTCTCCTTGGCGCGTGGTTTAGCGCTTGGCTGGGCGCTTGGCTTAACGCCCTTCTTGGCGCGTTGCTTGTCGCTTGGCCTCGCGCTTTACTTGGCGCGTGGCTTGGCACTTGGCTTGGCGCTTGGCTGGGCGTTTGGCTTGGCGCTTGGCTTGGCGCTTGGCTTGGCGCATGGCTTGGCGCCCTCCTTGGCGCGTGGCTTGGCGCTTGGCTAGGCGCTTGGCTTGGCGTTTAGTTTGGCGCTTTTCTTGGCGCGTGGCTTGGCACTTGGCTTGGCGCTTGGCTTGGCGCTTGGCCTGGTGCATAGCTTGACGCTCTCCTTGGCGCGTGGCTTGGCGCTTGGCTGGGCACTTGGCTTGGCACTTAGCTTGTCGTTTAACTTGGCGCTCGGCTTTTCGCTTTTCTTGGCGCGTGGTTTGGCACTTGGCTTGCCGCTTGGCTTGGCGCTTGGCTTGGCGCTTTTCTTGGCGATATTCTTGGCGCGTGGCTTGGCGCTTGGCTTGGCGCTTGGCTTGGCGCTTTTCTTTTCGATCTTCTTGGCGCGTGGCTTGTCGATTGGCTAGGCGCATGGCGTGGCGCTTTTCTTGGCTTGTGGCTTTACGCTTGGCTTAGCGTTTGGCTTGGCGCTTGGCTTAGCACTTGGCTTGGCGCTTGGCTTGGCGCTTGGCATAGCGTTTGGCTTGGCGCTGGGCTTGGAGCTTTTTTTATCGCGTGGCTTGGCACTTGGCTCGGCGCTTGGCTTGGCGCTTGGCCTGGATGCTTGGCTTGGCGCTTGGCTTGGCGCTTGGCTTGGCGTTTGGCTTGGCGCTTGGCTTGGCGCTTGGCTTGGCGCTTTTTCTGGCGCGTGGCTTGGCGCGTGGCTTGGCGCGTGGCTTGGCGCTTGGCTTTGCGCTTTTCTTAACGCGTGGTTTGGCGCGTGGCTTGGCGCATGGCTGGACGCTTGGCTTGGCGCTTGGCTTGGCGTTTGGTTTGGCGCTTGGTTTGGCGTTTGGCTTGGCGCTTTTTTTGGCGCGTGGCTTGGCGCGTGGCTTGGCGCTTGGCTTTGCGTTTTTCTTAGCCCGTGGTTTGGCGCGTGGCTTGGCACTTGGCTGGGCGCTTGGCTTGGCGCTTATCTTGGCGAATGGCTTGACGCTCTCCTTGGCGCGTGGCTTGGCGCTTAGCTGGGCGCTTGGCTTGGCGCTTGGCTTGGCGCTTTTCTTGGTGCGTGGCTTGTCGCTTGGCTTCGCGCTTTTCTTGGCGCGTGGTTTGGTGCTTTTCTTGCCGCATGGCTGGGCGCTCTCCTTGGCGCGTGGCTTGGCGCTTGGCTTGGCGCCTGGCTTGGCGCGTGGCTTGGCGCTTTGTTTTGCGCTTTTCTTAGCGCGTGGTTTGGCGCGTGGCTTGGCGCTTGGCTGGGCGCTTGACTTGGCGCTTGACTTGGCGCTTGGCTTGGCGCTTGGCTTGGCTCATGGATTGGCGCTCTCCTAGGCGCGTGGCTTAGCGCTTGGCAAGGCGCTTGGCTTGGCGCCCTTTTTGGCGCGTGGCTTGTTGCTTGGCTCGGCGCTTATCTTGGCGCATGGATTGGCACTCTCCTTGGCGCGTGGCTTAGCGCTTGGCTGGACGCTTATCTTGGCGCTTGGCTTGGCGCTGGCTTGGCGCTTGGCTTGGTGCTTGGCTTGGCGCTTTTTTTTGCGCGTGGCTTGGCGCGTGGCTTGGCGATTGGCTTGGCGCTTTTTTTGGCGCGTGGTTTGGCGCGTGGCTTGGCGCTTGGCTGGGCGCTTGGCTTGGCGCTTGGCTTGGCGCTTAGCTTGTCGCATGGCTTTGCGCTCTCCTTGGTCCGTGGCTTGGCGCTTATCTGGGCGCTTGGTTTGGCGCTTGGCTTGGTGCCTTTCTTAACGTGTGGTTGGCGCGTAGCTTGGCACTTGGATTGACGCTTAGAATAGCGCTTTTATTGGCGCGTGATTTGTCGCTTCGCTTGGCGCATGGCGTGGCGTTTTTCTTGGCGCGTGGGTTGGCGCTTGGCCTAGCGCTTTTCTTGGCGCGTGGTTTGGCGCGTGGCTTGTCGCTTGGCTTGGCGCTCTCCTTGGCGCGTGGCTTGGCGCTTAGATTGGCGCGTGGCTTGGCGCTTGGCTTGGCGCTTGGCTTGGCACTTGGCTTGGCGCGTGGCTTGGCGCTAGGTGGGGCGTTTGGCTTGGCGCTTGTCTCGGCGCTTGGCTTGGTGCTTTTCTTAACGTGTGGTTGGCGCGTAGCTTGGCACTTGGACTGACGCTTAGAATAGCGCTTTTATTGGCGCGTGGCTTGTCGCTTCGCTTGGCGCATGGCGTGGCGTTTTTCTTGGCGCGTGGGTTGGCGCTTGGCCTAGCGCTTTTCTTGGCGCGTGGTTTGGCGCGTGGCTTGCCGCTTGGCTTGGCGCTCTCCTTGGCGCGTGGTTTGGCGCTTAGATTGGCGCGTGGCTTGTTGCTTGGCTTGGCGCTTTCCTTGGAGCTTAGTTTGGCGCTTGGCTTGGCGCTTGGCTTGGCGCTTGGCTTGCCGCTTTTTTTGTCGCTTTTCTTGGCGCGTGGCTTGGCGTTTGGCTTGGCGCTTGGCTTGGCGCTTGGCTGGGCGCTGTTCTTGGCGCGTGGCTTGGCGTTTGGCTGGCCGCTTGGCTTGGCGCTTGGCTTGGCACTTGGCTTGGCGTTTGGTTTTGCGTTTTTTTAGCGCGTGGTTTAGTGCTTGGCTTGCCGCTTGGCCTGGCGCTTAGTTTGGCGCTTTTCTTGGCGCTTTTCTTGGCGCGTAACTTGGCGCTTGGCTTGTCGTTTGGCTTGGCGCTTGACTTGGCGCATGGCTTGGCGCTCTCCTAGGCGCGTGGCTTGGCGCTTGGCTGGACGCTTCACTTAACGCTTTCTTTGCGCTTGCCTTTGCGCTTTTCTTAGCGCGTGGTTTGACGCTTGGCTTGGCGCTTGGCTTGGCGCTTTTTTTGGCGCGTGGCTTGGCGCGTGGCTTGGCGCTTGGCTTTGCGCTTTTCTTAGCGCGTGGTTTGGCGCGTGGCTTGGCGCTTGGCTTGGCGCTTCTCTTGGCGCGTGGCTTGTCGCTTGGCTTTGCACTTTTTTAGCGCGTGGTTTGGTTCCTGGCTTGCCGCTTGGCTTGGCGCTTGGCTTGGCGTTTTTCTTGGCGTTTTTCTTGGCGCGTAACTTGGCGCTTGGCTTAACGTTTGGCTTGGCGCTTGGCTTGGCGCATGGCTTGACGCTCTCCTTGGCGCGTGGCTTGGCGCTTGGCTGGACGCTTGGTTTGGCGCTTTCTTCGCGCTTGGCTTTGCTTTTTTTTAGCGCGTGGTTTGATGCTTGGCCTGCCGCTTGGTTTGGCGCATGCTTTGGCGCTCTCCTTGGCGCTTAGTTTGGCGCTTGGCTTTGCGCTTTTCTTAGCGCGTGGTTTGGCGCGTGGCTTGGCGCTTGGCCTGGCGCATAGCTTGACGCCCTCCTTGGCGCGTGGCTTGGCGCTTGGGTGGACGTTTGGCTTGGCGCTTGGCTTAATGCTTGGCTTGGCGCTTGGCTTGGCGCTTGGCTTGGTGCTTGGTTTAACGTTTTTCTTGGCGCGTAGCTTTTCGCTAGGTTTGGCGCTTGGCTTGGCGTTTGGCTTGGCGCTTGGCTTAGTGCTTGGCTTGGCGCTTGGCTTGGCGCTTGGCTTGGTGCTTGATTTAACGTTTTTCTTGGCGCGTGGCTTGGCTCGTAACTTGGCGCTTGGTTTAACGTTTGGCTTGGCGCCTGGCTTGGCGCATGGCTTGACGTTCTCCTTGGCGCGTGGCTTGGCGCTTGGCTGGACGCTTGGTTTGGCGCTTTCTTCGCGCTTGGCTTTGCTTTTTTTTAAGCGCGTGGTTTGATGCTTGGCCTGCCGCTTGGTTTGGCGCATGCTTTGGCGCTCTCCTTGGAGATTAGTTTATCGCGTGGCTTGTCGCCTGGCTTGGCGCTCTCCTTGGCGCTTAGCTTGGCGCTTGGCTTAGCGCTTGGTTTGGCGCTTTTCTTGGCGCGTAACATGGAGCTTGGCTTGGCGCTTGGCTTTGCGCTTTTCTTCGCGCGTGGTTTGGTGCTTGGCTTGCCGCTTGGCCTGACGCTTGGCTTAACGCTTTTCTTGGCGCTTTTCTTGGCGATTTTCTTGGCGCATGGCTTGGCGCTTGGCTTGGCGCTTGGCTTGGCGCTTTTCTTGGCGATTATCTTGGCGCGTGACTTGTCGCTTGGCTAGGGGCATGGCGTGGCGCTTTTCATGGCTTGTGGCTTTACGCTTGGCTTAGCGTTTGGCTTGGCGTTTGGCCTGGCGCATAGCTTGACGCTCTTCATGGCGCGTGGCATGGCGCATGGCTGGACGCTTGGCTTGGCGCTTGGCTTGGCGCTTTTTTTGGCGCGTGGCTTGGCGCGTGGCTTGGCGCTTGGCTTGACGCTTGACTGGGCGTTTGGCTTAGCGTTTGTCTCGGCGCTTGGCTTGGCGCTTTTCTTTTCGCGTGGCTTGGCGCGTAACTTGGCGCTTGGCTGGGCGCTTGGCTTGGCGCTTCGCTTGGCGCTTGGTTTGGCGCTTTTTTTAGCGCGTGGCTGGGCGCTTGTCTTAGCGCTTGGCTTGGCGCTTGGCTTGGCGCTTGGCTTGGCGCTTGGCTTGGCGCATGGCGTGGTGCTTTTTTTGGTGCGTGGCTTGGCGCTTGGCTTGGCGTTTGGATTGGCGTTTGGCTTGGCGCTTCTTTTGGCGCGTGGCCTGTCGCTTGGCTTGGCGCATTGCGTGGGGCTTTTCTTGGCGCGTGGCTTGGCGCTTGGCTTGGCGCTTGGCTCCTTGCTTGGCTTGGCGCTTGACTTGGCGCTTGGCTTGGCGCTTGGCTTGGCGCTTTTCTTGGCGCGTGGCTTGGCGCGTGGCTTGTCGATTGGCTTGGCGCCCTCCTTGGCGCGTTGCTTGGCGCTTGGTTTGGCGTTTGGCTTGGAGCTTGGCTTTGCTTTTTTCTTGGCGCTTGGCCTGTCGCTTGGCTTGGCGCATGGCGTGGCGCTTTTCTTGAATCGTGGCTTGGCGCTTGGCTTGGCGCATAGCGTGGCGCTTTTCTTGGCGCGTGGCTTGGCGCTTGGCTTGGCGTTTGGCTTGGCGCTTGGCTTGGCGTTCTCCTTGGCGCGTGGCTTGGCGCTTGGCTTGGCGCTTTTCTTGGCGCGTGGTTTGGCGCGTGGCTTGTCGCTTGGCTTGGCGCTCTCCTTGGTGCATGGGGTGGCGCTTTTCTTGGCGCGTTACTTGGCACTTGGCCTGGTGATTGGCTTGACGTTTGGCTTGGCGCATGCCATGGCGCTTTCCTTGGCGCGTGGCTTGAAGCTTGGTTGGGCGTTTGGCTTGGCGCTTTTCTTAAAGTGTGGTTGGCGCGTAGCTTGGCACTTGGCTTGACGCTTAGAATGGCGCTTGGCTTGCCGTTTGGCTTGGTGCTCTCTTTGGCTCGCGGCTTAGCGCATGGCGTGGCGTTTTTCTTGGTGCTTGGCTTGGCGCGTGGCTTGTCGCTTGGCTTGGCGCTCTCTTTGGCGCGTGGCTTGGCGCTTAGCTTTTCGCGTGGATTGTCGCTTGGCTTGGTGCTCTTCTTGGCGCTTAGCTTGGCGTTTGGCTTGGCGCTTGGCTTGGCGCTTGGCTTGGCGCTTGGCTTGGCGCTTGGCTTGGCGCTGTTCTTGGCTTGTGGCTTGGCGCTTGGCTGGGCACTTGGCTTGGCACTTGACTTGGAGTGGCGCTTTTTTGGCGTGTGGCTTGGCACTTGGCTTGCCGCTTGGCTTAGCGCTTGGCTTGGCGTTTGGCGTGGCGCCTGTCTTGGCGCATGGCTTGGCGCTCTCCTTGGCGTTTTTCTAGGTGCTTGGCTTGGCGCTTGGCTTAGCGCGTGGTTTATCGCTTGGCTTGGCGCTCTTCTTGGCGCGTGGTTTGGCGCTTAGATTGGAGCGTGGCTTGGCGTTTTGCTTGGCGCTTGGCTTGGCGCTTTTCTAGGCGCGTGGCTTAACGCGTGGCTTGTCGCTTAACTTGGCGTTCTCTTTGGCGCGTGGCTTGGCGCTTAGCTTGGCGCTTGGTTTGGCGCTTTTCTTAGCGCGTGGCTGGGAGCTTGGCTTTTCGTTTTTCTTGGCGCGTGGCTTGGCGCGTGGCTTGTCGCTTGGCTTGGCGCTCTCCTTGCCGCGTGGCTTGGCGCTTGGCTTGGCGCGTGGCTTGGCGCTTGGCTTGGCGCTTGGTTTGGCGCTTTCTTTAGCGCGTGGCTGGGCGCTTGGTTTGTCACTTGGCTTGGCGCCTGGCTTGGCGCTTGGCTTGGCGCTTGGGTTGGCGAATGGCTTGGCGCTTCCTTTGGCAAGTGGCTTTTTGCTTGGCCGGGCGCTTAGCTTGACGCTTGGCTTGGCGTTTTTCTTGGCGCGTGGCTTGTCGCTTGGCTTCGCGCTTTTCTTGGCGCGTGGATTGGCGCTTGGCTGGACGCTTGGCATAGCGCTTTTCTTAGCGCGTGGTTTGGTGCTTGGCTCGCTGCTTGGCTTGGCGCTTGGCTTGGCGCTTTTCTTGGCGCTTTTCTTGGCGCGTAACTTAGTGCTTGGCTTGGCGTTTGGCTTGGCGCTTGCCTTGGCGCATGGCTTGGCGCTTCGCTTAGCGCTTGGCTTGGCGTGTTTCTTGGCGCTTGGCTGGGCGCTTGGCTTGGCGTGTTTCTTGGCGCGTCGTTTGGCGCAGCGCTTGGCTTGGCGCATGCCATGGCGCTTTCCTTGGCGCGTGGCTTGGAGCTTGGTTGGGCGTTTGGCTTGGCGCTTTTCTTAAGGTGTGGTTGGCGCGTAGCTTGGCACTTGGCTTGACGCTTAGAATGGCGCTTGGCTTGCCGCTTAGCTTGGTGCTCTCTTTGGCTCGCGGCTTAGCGCATGGCGTGGCGTTTTTCTTGGCGCGTGGCTTGGCGCTTGGCTTGGCGCGTGGCTTGTCGCTTGGCTTGGCGCTCTCTTTGGCGCGTGGCTTGGCGCTTAGCTTGGCGCGTGGATTGTCGCTTGGCTTGGTGCTCTTCTTGGCGCTTAGCTTGGCGTTTGGCTTGGCGCTTAGCTTGGCGTTTTTCTTGGCGCTGTTCTTGGCGCGTGACTTGGCGCTTGGCTTGGCGCTTGGCTTGGCGCTTGGTTTGGCGCTTGACTTGGCGCTGTTCTTGGCGCGTGGCTTGGCGCTTGGCTGGGCACTTGGCTTGGCACTTGACTTGGAGTGGCGCTTTTTTGGCGTGTGGCTTGGCACTTGGCTTGCCGCTTGGCTTGGCGCTTGGCTTGGCGCTTGGCGTGGCGCCTGTCTTGGCGCATGGCTTGACGCTCTCCTTGGCGTTTGGCTAGGTGCTTGGCTTGGCGCTTGGCTTGGCGCTTTTCTAGGCGCGTGGCTTAACGCGTGGCTTGTCGCTTAACTTGGCGTTCTCCTTGGCGCGTGGCTTGGCGCTTAGCTTGGCGCGTGGCTTGGCGCTTAGCTTGGCGCGTGGCTTGGCGCTTAGCTTGGAGCGTGGCTTGGCGTTTGGCTTGGCGCTTTTCTAGGCGCGTGGCTTAACGCGTGGCTTGTCGCTTAACTTGTCGTTCTCCTTGGCGCGTGGCTTGGCGCTTAGCTTGGCGCGTGGCTTGGCGCTTGATTTGGCGCTTGGTTTGGCGCTTTTTTTAGCGCGTGGCTGGGAGCTTGGCTTGGCGTTTTTCTTGGCGCTCTCCTTGCCGCGTGGCTTGTCGCTTAACTTGGCGTTCTCCTTGGCGCGTGGCTTGGCGCTTAGCTTGGCGCGTGGCTTGGCGCTTGATTTGGCGCTTGGTTTGGCGCTTTTTTTAGCGCGTGGCTTGGCGCGTGGCTTGTCGCTTGGCTTGGCGCTCTCCTTGCCGCGTGGCTTGGCGCTTAGCTTGGCGCGTGGCTTGGCGCTTGGCTTGGCGCTTGGTTTGGCGCTTTCTTTAGCGCGTGGCTGGGCGCTTGGTTTGGCGCTTGGCTTGGCGCCTGGCCTAGCGCTTGGCTTGGCGCTTGGGTTGGCGAATGGCTTGGCGCTTCCTTTGGCAAGTGGCTTTTTGCTTGGCCGGGCGCTTAGCTTGACGCTTGGCTTGGCGTTTTTCTTGGCGCGTGGCTTGTCGCTTGGCTTCGCTCTTTTCTTAGTGCGTGGTTTGGTGCTTGGCTTGCCGCTTGGCTTGGCGCTTGGCTTGGCGCTTTTCTGGGCGCTTTTCTTGGCGCGTAACTTAGTGCTTGGCTTGGCGTTTGGCTTGGCGCTTGCCTTGGCGCTAGCCTTGGCGCATGGCTTGGCACTTGGCTTAGCGCTTGGCTTGGCGTGTTTCTTGGCGCGTCGCTTGGCGCTTGGCTTAGCGCTTGGCTTGGCGTGTTTCTTGGCGCGTCGCTTGGCGCTTGGCTTGGCGTTTGGTTTGGCGCTTGGCTTGGCGCCTGCCTTGGCGCATGGCTTGGCGCTTGGCTTAGCGCTTGGCTTGGCGTGTTTCTTGGCGCGTCGCTTGGCGCTTGGCTTAGCGCTTGGCTTGGCGTGTTTCTTGGCGCGTCGCTTGGCGCTTGGCTTGGCGTTTGGCTTGGCGCTTGGGTTGGCGAATGGCTTGGCGCTTCCTTTGACAAGTGGCTTTTTGCTTGGCCGGTCGCTTAGCTTGACGCTTGGCTTGGCGTTTTTCTTGGCGCTTGGCTGGACGCTTGGCATGGCGCTTTTCTTAGTGCGTGGTTTGGTGCTTGGCTTGCCGCTTAACTTGGCGCTTGGCTTGGCGCTTTTCTTGGCGCTTTTGTTGGCGCGTAACTTAGTGCTTGGCTTGGCGTTTGGCTTGGCGCTTGCCCTGGCGCATGGCTTGGCGCTTGGCTTAGCGCTTGGCTTGGCGTGTTTCTTGGCGCGTCGCTTGGCGCTTGGCTTAGCGCTTGGCTTGGCGTGTTTCTTGGCGCGTCGCTTGGCGCTTGGCTTGGCGTTTGGCTCGGCGCTTGCCTTGGCGCATGGCTTGGCGCTTGGCTTAGCGCTTGGCTTGGCGTGTTTTTTGGCGCGTCGCTTGGCGCTTGGCTGGGCGCTTGGCTTGGCGCTTGGCTTGGCGCTTGGCTTGGCGCTTGGCTTGGCGCATGGCTTGGCGCTCTCCTTAACGCGTAGCTTAACGCTTGGCTGGGCGCTTGGCCTGGCGCCTGGCTTGGCGCTTTTCTTGGCGCGTGGCTTGTTGCTTGGCTTCGCGCTTTTCTTGGCGCGTGGCTTGGCGCTTGGTTTGGCACTTGGCTTAGCGTCTGTCCTGGCGCATAGCTTGACGCTCTCCTTGGCGCGTGGATTGGCGCTTGGATGGACGCGTGGTTTGGCGCTTGATTTGGCGCCTGGCTTGGCGCTTGTCTTGGCGCATGTCTTTTCGCTCTCCTTAGCGTTTGGCTTGGCGCTTTTCTTGGCGCGTGGCTTAGCGCGTGGTTAGGCGCTTGGATTTGCGCTTTTCTTAGCCCGTAATTAGGCGCGTGGCTTAGCGCTTATCTTAATGCTTTTCTTGGCGCTTTTCTTGGCGCGTAACTAGGCGCTTGGCTTCGCGCTTTTCTTGGCGCGCGGCTTGGCACTTGGCTTGGCGCTTGGCTTGGCGCTTGGCATGGTGCATAGCTTGACGTTCTCCTTGGCGCGTGGCTTGGCGTTTGGCTAAACGCTTGGCTTGGCGCTTGGCTGGACGCTTGGCTTGGCGCTTGGCTTGGCGCTTGGCTTGGCGCTTGGCTTGGCGTGTTTCTTGGCGCGTCGCTTGGCGCTTGGCTGGGCGCTTGGCTTGGCGCTTGGATTGGCGCTTGGCTTGGCGCATGGCTTGGTGCTCTCCTTGGCGCGTAGCTTAACGCTTGGCTGGGCGCTTGGCTTGGCGCCTGGCTTTGCGCTTTTTTTGGCGCGTGGCTTGGCGCTTGGCTTGGCGCTTGGTTTGGCGCTTTCTTTAGCGCGTGGCTGGGCGCTTGGCTTGGCGCCTGGCTTGGCGCTTGGCTTGGCGCTTGGGTTGGCGAATGGCTTGGCGCTTTCCTTGGCGAGTGGCTTTTTGCTTGGCCGGGCGCTTAGCTTGACGCTTGGCTTGGCGCTTTTCTTGGCGCGTGGCTTGTCGCTTGGCTTTGCGCTTGGCTTGGCGCTTAGCTTGGGGCTTTGCTTGGCGCTTTTCTTGGCGCGTAAGTTAGTGCTTGGCTTGGCGTTTGGCTTGGCGCTTGCCTTGGCGCATGGCTTGGAGCTCTCCTTGGCGCGTGGCTTGTCGCTTGGCTTCGCGCTTTTCTTGGCGCGTGGCTTGGCACTTGTCTTGGCGCTTGGCTTGGCGCTTGGCATGGCGCATAGCTTGACGTTCTCCTTGGCGCGTGGCTTGGCGCTTGCCTGGACGCTTGGCTTGGCGCTTGGCTTGGCGCTTGGCTTGGCGCTTGGTTTGGCGCTTGGCTTGGCGCTTGGCTTGGCGCTTGGCTTGGCGCTTTTCTTGGCGCGTGGCTTAGCGCGTGGCTTGGCGCTTGGCTTAATGCTTTTGTAACGTTTCGCTTGTAAATCTAAATTCTAAAAATACTTGAAACGTATTGGGAATTTAATTCGCCCCTTTATCAAACGTTTGCATCTCAAGACCGCGCTAGGAAGCGATAGCGCGGGCCGGTAGCCGATGCGCAGGAAGCCACATTTGCACTTAGGAGTGTTTCCCCCGCTATCTAAGTGGGGAGCACGAGCGCCGACAAGGAGCCGCTGAAACGTATAAAAAGGAACGCCCGACAGCTCCTAAACAGATTCTGTCCCGAGTTCTCTCCTGAACTCCTCCTAATCTACCCGGAGCGATCACTCGTTTGATTTGGTATGGTTCCTCTTTAAACTTGATTTAAACACATAAATTTTCTAAAATTTACGAAATCCAGTTGCATATCTTTTAAATGCAATTCCCACTTATTTAATGTTGCAATCATAATTACTAAATTTAATATGTTTAAATTAGATTAAAAACTATATATTTCAGTTCAAATTTACGAAACAGTATTCGTAATTTAAAAGCCAGTGTTATTACGCAATCATACGAGTTAAAGACCAGGAAAATGCAATTCTGCACTCCTTGCATAATTGCGACCTACAGTAGTAAGTTCAACGGGCGACCTTCGCTCTATCAGGAAATAAAAACTGCACAAATTGCTTATCTGCTGTTTTGTAATTTAAACACTTTGTCCTATTAAACTGTATATATGAACTTTGATATTGTTACTGCGTTAAGCATTTTTAATTTGTATAAATACTAGTCTATTTTCATAATAAAATCAATCTGCATTTAATGTTTGATTCATTCACTACCCTTTCTAAGCCATAATATTTATGGGGCATGAGGCTGTGCTCCAAGGGTGGTTTTTACTGTCGTCCGTTCAAGTACCATTGACTACATTGGTTTAAAACGTAAACACAGTCTTGTTTACGTGCTTGACGAATAGAATCAGCGCAAAGTAACGGAATCCTGAAGCAGCCTCTCAGGCAACTCTGTTCATGGTCCTTCGAGCCGGATTTGTCTCCAACTAACGAAAAAACACATCCCGAAAAGAAGACATCTGCCAACCACCCAGTTCCCAAAAAATGGCCAACAACATGGAGGAATTCAACAACTTAGCTATCGCCCAAGAAGAGCTCGCGCAGAAGATAAAGCAAATATTATCCAACAACAAAAAGGACCCTGCCAGCCGAAAAAATGAAGCCTACATCGCCAGTAGCAACAAAACGCTGGACGAACTTTGGAACACTGCAACTAAAAATCACGCAGAAATGGGGCAGCTAAGTATTCCAACTCATAATTATTTTAAAACAGGGTATTACGACCTAATTAAAGCCATATACGGCGAAGCAAAAAGTTACTTGCAGAGCTGTTCAAAAACAACGGAAATTTCCAACGCCTCCGTAAGCAGAACGCAAGAGGAAATGGTGGCCAACCCCGAGCAAAAAGTTCGTATCCGAAAACTGCAGATTCGGATCTAGAATTTTAAGCAAGCGATGGACGACGCCGAACTAACACAAGAATTAGGGAGGCCCGCCATCACGACAAGGGAATTAAGAGAAAAATGGGATCGTGTGGTCGAAATGGACGAAGAAGTTATGTCAAACGACATGGCTTCAGAACAAATGCACTTCAGTCCGGAATATACTACGTTGGAAGACAGGTATAGACATTTAATTATTTTATTGCAAGCGCCGACAAGGAACGAGCAAGCAGCAGCCATCTCGCTTCCTCAAGTCAAAATTCCCATATACGAGGGAAATTATGAGGAATGGGCCACTTTCAAGGACCTGTTCACCAAATTAGTAGATGACAACCAGAATATGGACGATGTCATCAAGATGCAATATTTAAAGACGCATCTTAAGGGAGAGCCAAGCCGACTGATCCAGCATCTAGCTGTTACCCAAGCAAACTACAACACCGCCTGGAATCTGCTGCAACAAAGGTATCAAAATAATCGCCTTATTTTAACTAAATTGCTAGATACCATATTCGATCTGCCGGTCCTCTCCAAAGAGTCAGCCCAACGGTTAAAAAGATTGCACGACTCCATCAAGGAATGTGTGGAGGCAATCAAAAATTTAGGCATCTCCACGGACAGTTGGGGTCCGTGGATTAACAGAGCTATCGCTCGAAAATGGGATCCTGAAACCAACAAATTATATGAACAGTCGCTTCAATGTCCAAATGAAGTCCAGGATCACCAAAATTTAATGGCTTTCCTGCAAGTGCGGTTCCAATCCCTAGAATCCATAGATGGAGCTCGAAAGCCCACGCAGGAAAGACCACAGAAGAATTACGCTTCCGCATCCCTAAATTGCAAGCTGTGCCATGGAGATCATTACATCGACAACTGTAGTCAATTCCAGAGGCTACCTATCCATAAAAAACAAGAAGCAGTAAAAACCAATCGATTGTGCTACCGATGCTTGCGGCACGATTCAAATATACCATGTCGTGCCTATTTTAATTGTAGGATCTGTCGCTTCCCGCATCATACACTGCTTCATAAGGCGCAGCCACCATCAAGGCCGCTCCCTGCCCAAAGGATGAGAACGTCAGCTCATGCAGCAGCTATGAAGACTTCCAACGCTCCAGAAAAGAAGCCGAAGTCGGACATTATCACCGCCAATTTAGGCGCACAGGAGAGCCAAGTTCTACTTGCCACAGCAATGGTTCAAGTAAAGGCAGCATCCGGGATAACTCATCTACTACGAGTATTAATAGATCCCGGGTCTCAGGGTTCGTTTATCACGGAAGCATCAGCCGAATTATTGGGGTTACCCAGGACCAAAGTTCGAGCTGAAATCACAGGAATTGGGAACAGCGAGCCAAAAATTGCCAAATGGAAAATCCCAGGTTTGATCACACCTAGATTTTCAAGTAACTTTTCCCTACCTGTAAATTTACTAATACTTCCCAAACTTACCAAAGCGATGCCTTCATCCCCTATCCCAAACATAAATATCAATTCCTGGAGCAATGTTTTTATCGCCGATCCAACCTTCAACCAACCTGGCCCCATAGACATAATTCTAGGAGCCGAAGGATATTCAAAAATAATTCTAGAAGGAATCACTAAAACAAAGGATGGCATCTTAGGACAAAATACCGAGCTGGGCTGGATCTTATCTGGAACCATTGGAAGACAACATAACGAAATCATTAAAGTCAACACCATGGTTGCCAAAATCGAAGAAGATGAGCAGTTACAAAAATTCTGGAACATAGAAGAAGTCCTCACTCAACGAAAAATTTCCCCAGACGACCAGGTATGTGAAAATAAATTCACAGACACAGTGCAGCGAGACCAGGATGGAAGATACATAGTCAAGATTCCATTTAAGCAAACTCCAGTGAGCATGGGAAAATCCAAACCCTCGGCATTGGCAAGATTACTACATCTGGAAAAGAAGCTGAGACAAGACCAAGATCTAGAAATCCAATACAAGGAATTCATGCAAGAATATCTGGATCTAGGACATATGGAAAGAGTAGAAGAAAAACAAGAAAACAATGGCAAGTATTATATCCCACACCACGGTGTAATTCGAGAAGCAAGTTCATCAACGAAGCTCCGTGTCGTCTTCGACGCTTCGAACAAGGCATCTTATGGAAAATCCTTAAACGAAGTCATGTATGCCGGACCAAAACTTCAGCAAGAACTGGTCGACATTCTACTCCGATGGAGAACTCACAAGGTCGTATTCTCTGCGGACATTGAGAAAATGTACCGACAAATCAAGATGGACAGCCAAGACCAGGAGTATCAACGGATCTTATGGAGATTCGATCAATCACAGCCAATCAGGGAATACAGGTTATGCACCGTCACTTATGGAACCGCATCAGCTCCCTATCTGGCCATCCGAACCTTGCACCAATTAGCAGAGGACGAAAAATCTTCCTTTCTATTAGCAGCGGAAATTGTGAAGAGAGATTTCTATGTGGACGATGTACTCTCCGGAACCGACACTTTAGAAGAAGCAATCAAGCAGCAAGGTCAGTTAATTTCCTTATTAAAACGTGGAGGTTTTACCCTACATAAATGGTGCAGTAATGAATTAGCCATCATACAAGAACTACCCGAAGAATTGAAGGAGCAAACCTACCGCGAAATAAGTGAGGACGGCTTAAAGAAGTCATTGAGCGTTCACTGGTCTCCATATGAAGACGTGTTTTGCTTCAAGGTGGATGTGAAGCAAAAGGGATCCACAAAACGCAGCATATTATCCGAAGTCGCTAAAATTTTCGACCCTTTGGGTTGGTTAGCACCCATCATCATCACTGCTAAACTGCTCATCCAAGAGCTATGGCTCGAAAACGTCAAATGGGACGACCCAGTCTCAGAAAGTATCCAAGGTAAATGGGAAGCATTTAAATCTCAACTCAAATCAGTAGAAGAAATTACTTTACCAAGGTGGCTTTTTACCAAAAAGGAAGCTCAAATGGAACTGCATGGATTCTGTGACGCCTCCGAAAGAGCTATTGGAGCCGTGGTCTACACCAGAGTCATCACGTCATCAGGCCAATCCAAGGTATCATTATTAATAGCCAAATCCAAGGTGGCACCAGCTCGAGCAAAGGCAACCCTACCCAGACTAGAACTCTGCGCAGCAGTACTACTTTCTAATCTATTACAACGGGTAATCACGGCACTGGACATTCCGAAGGTATCTATCTTCGCCTGGACCGATTCCATGGTCACACTAGGATGGATAAAGGGAGATCCAGTAAGATGGAAGACATTCGTCGCAAATCGCGTAGCCGAAATCAACCACCTGATTCCGGCTCAACATTGGAACCACGTCAAGTCAGAAGAAAATCCTGCAGACGTCATCTCCAGAGGTACTAGTCCAGGAAAATTAAAGGAACATACACTATGGTGGGAGGTACCAAGCTGCTTAATTAACAAAGAGTTATGGCCGTGTCAACCAGACACCGCCACAACCAATGAAGAAGCAAAAAGTTACACTGTGCATCAAGCTACAGTTCATCAAGACGAGAACGAGATTATTCATCGCTTCTCGTCTCTGACAAGAATGGTACGAGTCGTGTCATACTGCCGAAGATTCATCAACAAATGTAGGCGTCTTCCCATTCAACCAGGATGTCTATCAGTTAAAGAAATGGAAGACACCATCCTCACACTCATCAAGGTCGTCCAAAGAAGTGATCCTATTTTGAAGGCAACAGGATCTCAAATCCAAAAGCGAAAATGTGTGGACTCCAACAACAAACTCGCAAATCTCAATCCATTCATCGATCAACATGGAATCATACGTGTTGGAGGAAGGCTAGAAAATTCCAACTTATCCTACCACGAAAAACACCCAATTATCCTTCCTTATTCCGATCATATTTCCAAATTAATAATCCATGAGGCACATTTACGCACCTTACACGGTGGCACTCAACTCACACTGTCCTATGCCCGAAGAAAATATTGGATCATCAACGCAAAGAAAGCCGTCAGTTCCAGCATCAAGAAATGCTTTCGATGCATCCGATTCAAGGCAGAGGCAGCCCAGCAATTAATGGGGAATCTTCCACCAACAAGAGTTAATTCAACCCCGCCATTCTTCCATTCCGGAGAGGACTATGCCGGTCCAATACAAATCCGAACATCTAAAGGAAGAGGGCATTCTTCATCCAAGGGATACATTGCTGTTTTTGTCTGTCTGTCAACCAAAGCAATACACTTAGAAGCCGTCAGCGACATGACAACTAACAGCTTCCTAGCAGTCTTCAGGAAGTTCATCGCCCGAAGAGGACGCTGTGCACATCTTTATAGCGACAACGGAACGAATTTCGTTGGAGCAAGAAAGGTCTTGGACAAGGAAATCCGTCAAGCAATGGAAGGCCCAGTTATCCAAGAAAATTTATCCACCATTGGTACTCAATGGCACTTCATCCCCCCAGTAGCCCCACACTTCGGAGGAATCTGGAAAGCAGGAGTAAAATCAATGAAGCATCATCTGAAGAGAACCATTGGCAACGCTACTCTAACGTTTGAAGAATTAACAACTTTGCTTTGCCAAATAGAAGCCTGCTTAAACTCACGTCCTCTGTCCTCTGATAGGAAGAGAGGTAATCTCACCACCGGACCCAATCAGCACACCAATATCAACAAATTTGTCAAATCGCTGGAGATTGATCCAAAAAATCAAGCAAGATTTTTGGAAATCATGGAGTTCAGACTACCTTCATGGATTACAGCAAAGAAACAAATGGAAGAAACCGGTGGAGAATATCAAAGTTGGTGACCTAGTGCTAATCAAAGAAGAAAACATTAATCCTAGTAAATGGCCCTTAGCGAGAGTTACCGACATTCATCCTGCAACCGATGGATCAGTACGAGTAGTAACCATCCAGAAATCAGGAGGACATCAATTAAAACGTTCCATAGGCAGTATCATTCCATTACCAACTAACGAAGAATCGCAGGAACCAGAGCCTGAAGAGAAAATTTCGGCCAACAACACCTACACACAATCATTCCCAGTACCAAAGACACCTATCTGGTCCAAATGGAAAATGCTTCTACTCATATTTACTCTCCTTACCACAAATACACTGAGTAAGGCAGAATTCAACATACAAAAACCAGACAGCGGGTACTATGTAGAGCATATTGGACACGGGAAGATTGAACGAGGAACATTTAGGATCGAAATCCAGTTCGAGAGAGGGAAGATCGAAGAAGACTTCGAAACAGTTACCGACATGGTGGACAAATTCGACGACCTCTGCAACTCTGCGAAAGAACTGTCCGAAGACACGTTATGCAAGACATTAGTGCATCATCTTCTGGAACAAAAAAGGCATATGGAATGGATTAAAACTGGCATGGAAGATATCATAACAAGAAGAGAGAAACGAGGAGTGCTTGGGACTGTACTTACGTCAATGTTCGGAGTAAATGACGAAGTCTATCAAGATATTGATAGACTCGACAAAAATCAACAGGAATTAATAAAAATGGACAGTCAACAATCCAAATTCTTGCTGTCAGCACTTTCAAGATTTAATGAGACCGAAGAACGAATCGATCAGAAGCTGGAACATTTCCAAGAGAAGCTGAACCAAGGAATCAGGGCGATCAACAACATGGACAAGTGGTATAAGGCAACCGACTCCAACCGATTAAATATCCACATCATCAGTGTCTATCAAGTCGCCACAAATGCTATTAGTGAACTGTGCAATTACCACACAAACATTTTGAACGTTCATTTCCAACAAGGTAATTTTTACGAGTTAATAACACCCGCCCAAATCAAGCAAATCCTCGCAAATGCAACCAGTAAACTCTCGCCAAATTTAGAAATTTTACCGACTCCAATCCTGAAGGTCGACATTGGACATGATGACATATACATCAACGTCCAAGGATACTTCATCATAGTCGAAAAAACCGAATATACCTTAATCAAGGTGACTCCAATTCCTCTCCAAATTAACAATGGGTCCTACTGGGTGATCGACGTACCAAAAGGGATCTTCGCTGTGGATTACAACTTACAAATGTACTTCCAAGAGACAGATGAGGAATTCAAAGAAAATCTCCAAATTACTCCAAACACGTATATCTACAGTCCAACAGTCGTGAAAGGAATTGAAAATAACCCAAATTGCATCATTGATGATATATATCATCGAACAGAAATTAGTCAGTGCAGCCTACGAAGACATCAGATCCAGTCCATTATTTGGAAACAACTATACATGGAAAACACCTGGATGTTCGTAGTCAACAAGCCAACCCGAATTGCTATCACTTGTAGTGGCAATAGGGAAGAAGTCACTGTCAACACAACAGGTGTGATGTCAGACCACTTCGAGGATCTACAAACTTCACAGTTGGAATTCCAGCAGCACCTAAAAGACATAACTTGGAAAACCATCCGCCACCACTCCTATCTATCCAGCGGGATCACAGGCAGCCTATTAGGAGGGGCTATTCTAATAGGAGCTTTCTACTACATTCGGAAAAGGATCAACCGAAGGAAGCCGCAATCCAAACAACGCCAGTCATCCGTAGAAGAATATCCTTTAAAAACCCTTAATGTGGAAGAAACAATATAGTTTTCCTTTTCTTTTTCTTCGGCTTAAAATTGGCAATATGTTTAAACTTGATTTAAACACATAAATTTTCTAAAATTTACGAAATCCAGTTGCATATCTTTTAAATGCAATTCCCATTTATTTAATGTTGCAATCATAATTACTAAATTTAATATGTTTAAATTTGATTAAAAACTATATATTTCAGTTCAAATTTACGAAACAGTATTCGTAATTTAAAAGCCAGTGTTATTACGCAATCATACGAGTTAAAGACCAGGAAAATGCAATTCTGCACTCCTTGCATAATTGCGACCTACAGTAGTAAGTTCAACGGGCGACCTTCGCTCTATCAGGAAATAAAAACTGCACAAATTGCTTATCTGCTGTTTTGTAATTTAAACACTTTGTCCTATTAAACTGTATATATGAACTTTGATATTGTTACTGCGTTAAGCATTTTTAATTTTATAAATACTAGTCTATTTTCATAATAAAATCAATCTGCATTTAATGTTTGATTCATTCACTACCCTTTCTAAGCCATAATATTTATGGGGCATGAGGCTGTGCTCCAAGGGTGGTTTTTACTGTCGTCCGTTCAAGTACCATTGACTACATTGGTTTAAAACGTAAACACAGTCTTGTTTACGTGCTTGACGAATAGAATCAGCGCAAAGTAACGGAATCCTGAAGCAGCCTCTCAGGCAACTCTGTTCAGTTACTGTCTTAGCAAGGGAGAAATCGCCTAAATAAGAGTTCTTGCGGGTTTGGTATGGTTACTGTCTGCCTGCAAGAACACCCGATAACCTAGAGATCCTTATCTAGCCCGTCCGCCGTCCGAGAATTGAGCGCGCATAACATTTGCGTCCTCGAAGGCCGTATTTCGAACGTATTAATTTTCCTGAATTTTAAAGCACTAAGAAGCCGTCAACATCCCGTCACCACCAGGTTGAAGATCGTGTGATAAGAGACCTACCTGCAGACGTCGCCGCCAACACTCCGGAGCTATCCCAGAGGCTTCTCGAAATAAATCTCCGCGCTGCTACGATCCGGATAGAGCCGCCTATTTGCCCGAACATCGAAATATTTGGGAGTCCGACTACGGCACATTTCCGAGCTACGGACGCCGCCAAATCGTTCGGCGGCCCCGGTCTAATTCAGCACACCGGACGCGAACTTCTACCGTTTTTTTTTAGTCGTCAGGTACCTCTTTAAAACACAATAAATAATCCGAAGTGTTCGCAGCGTTTGTTACAAACACGACTGGGGCTTTCGATCAACGACCTCCGCCGACCGATAAGGGGCCGCTGCGCGGACAGTCGACTCCGCGACATCTCCGTGGACGACGACGCGCGCTTCGAAGGCGTCCTCAACGTGCCTGCCCTTCACCTGGACAATTTGGGTTGCGGTGCTGCCGGCGAGCCCGAGCAACCCCCTGTTGGTGCGACAACCCTATATAATGTAACCTGCAGTATGCAATATTATTTCCATTTTTAATGTACATAGTTAAAGACAGTATATTTTATTTTCATCATTTATCCTGTGTTATTTATTGATCTATGCATTATTCGAGCAATCTGGACGTAATCTCCGATTTTGAGCATATCCGAGGCAATAAGGCCATTTAAAATATTCCAAATAAAGGCGGGCCGTTACACTTTTCTTGGCGCGTAACTTGGCGCTTGGCTTCGCGCTTTTCTTGGCGCGCGGCTTGGCACTTGGCTTGGCGCTTGGCTTGGCGCTTGGCATGGTGCATAGCTTGACGTTCTCCTTGGCGCGTGGCTGGGCGTTTGGCTAAACGCTTGGCTTGGCGCTTGGCTGGACGCTTGGCTTGGCGCTTGGCTTGGCGTTTGGCTTAGCGCTTGGCTTGGCGTGTTTCTTGGCGCGTCGCTTGGCGCTTGGCTTGGCGCTTGGCTTGGCGCATGGCTTGGCGCTCTCCTTGGCGCGTAGCTTAACGCTTGGCTGGGCGCTTGACCTGGCGCCTGGCTTGGCGCCTGGCTTGGCGCTTTTCTTGGCGCGTGGCTTGTTGCTTGGCTTCGCGTTTTTCTTGGCGCTTGGTTTGGCACTTGGCTTAGCGTCTGTCCTGGCGCATAGCTTGACGCTCTCCTTGGCGCGTGGATTGGCGCTTGGATGGACTCGTGGTTTGGCGCTTGATTTGGCTCCTGTCTTGGCGCTTGTCTTGGCGCATGTCTTTTCGCTCTCCTTAGCGTTTGGCTTGGCGCTTTTCTTGGCGCGTGGTTTAGCGCGTGGCTTGGCGCTTGGATTTGCGCTTCTCTTAGCCCGTAATTTGGCGCGTGGCTTGGCGCTTGGCTTAATGCTTTTCTTGGCGCTTTTCTTGGCGCGTAACTTGGCGCTTGGCTTCGCGCTTTTCTTGGCGCGCGGCTTGGCGCTTGGCTTGGTGCATAGCTTGACGTTCTCCTTGGCGCGTCGCTTAGCGTTTGGCTAAACGCTTGGCTTGGCGCTTGGCTGGACGCTTGGCTTGGCGCTTGGCTTGGCGCTTGGCTTGGCGCTTGGCTTGGCGCTTGGCTTGGCGCTTGGCTTGGCGTGTTTCTTGAAGCGTCGCTTGGCGCTTGGCTGGGCGCTCGGCTTGGCGCTTTTCTTGGCGCTTAACTTGGCGCTTGGCTTCGCGCTTTTCTTGGCGCGCGGCTTGGCACTTGGCTTGGCGCTTGGCTTGGCGCTTGGCATGGTGCATAGCTTGACGTTCTCCTTGCCGCGTGGCTTGGCGTTTGGCTAAACGCTTGGCTTGGCGCTTGGCTGGACGCTTGGCTTGGCGCTTGGCTTGGCGTTTGGCTTAGCGCTTGGCTTGGCGTGTTTCTTGGCGCGTCGCTTGGCGCTTGGCTGGGCGCTTGGCTTGACGTTTGGCTTGGCACTTGGCTTGGCGCTTGGCTTGGCGGATGGCTTGGCGCTCTCCTTGGCGCGCAGCTTAACGCTTGGCTGGGCGCTTGACTTGCCGCCTGGCTTGGCGCCTGGCTTGGCGCTTTTCTTGGCGCGTGGCCTGTTGCTTGGCTTCGCGCTTTTCTTGGCGCGTGGCTTGGCGCTTGGTTTGGCACTTGGCTTAGCGTCTGTCCTGGCGCATAGCTTGACGCTCTCCTTGGCGCGTGGATTGGCGCTTGGATGGACGCGTGGTTTGGCGCTTGATTTGGCGCCTGTCTTGGCGCTTGTCTTGGCGCATGTCTTTTCGCTCTCCTTAGCGTTTGGCTTGGCGCTTTTCTTGGCGCGTGGTTTAGCGCGTGGCTTGGCGCTTGGATTTGCGCTTCTCTTAGCCCGTAATTTGGCGCGTGGCTTGGCGCTTGGCTTAATGCTTTTCTTGGAGCTTTTCTTGGCGCGTAACTTGGCGCTTGGCTTCGCGCTTTTCTTGGCGCGCGGCTTGGCACTTGGCTTGGCGCTTGGCTTGGCGCTTGGCATGGTGCATAGCTTGACGTTCTCCTTGGCGCGTGGCTTGGCGTTTGGCTAAACGCTTGGCTTGGCGCTTGGCTGGACGCTTGGCTTGGCGCTTGGCTTGGCGCTTGGCTTGGCGCTTGGCTTGGCGCTTGGCTTGGCGTGTTTCTTGGCGCGTCGCTTGGCGCTTGGCTGGGCGCTCGGCTTGGCGCTTGGCTTGGCGCTTGGCTTGGCGCATGGCTTGGCGCTTTCCTTGGCGCGTTGCTAGTTGCTTGGCTTCGCGCTTTTCTTGGCGCGTGGCTTGGCACTTGGTTTGGCACTTGGCTTAGCGCCTGTCCTGGCGCATAGCTTGACGCTCTCCTTGGCGCGTGGATTGGCGCTTGGATGGACGCGTGGTTTGGCGCTTGGCTTGGCGCTCGGCTTGGCGCTTTTCTTGGCACGTGGCTTGACGTTTGGTTTGGCGTTTTTGTTGGCGCGTAGCTTGGCACTTGGCTTGACGCTTAGCATGGCGCTTGGCTTGGCGCTTTTCTTGGCGCGTGGCCTGTCGCTTGGCTTGGCGCATGGCGTGGCGCTCTTCTTGGCGCGTGGCTTAGCGCTTGGCTTGGCGTTTGGTTTGGCGCATGGCTTGGCGCTTTTCTTGGCGCGTGGCTTGACGCTTGGTTTGGCACTTGGCTTAGCGCCTGTCCTGGCGCATAGCTTGACGCTCTCCTTGGCGCGTGGATTGGCGCTTGGATGGACGCGTGGTTTGGAGCATGGCTTGGCGCTCGGCTTGGCGCTTTTCTTGGCACGTGGCTTGACGTTTGGTTTGGCGCTTTTCTTGGCGCGTAGCTTGGCACTTGGCTTGACGCTTAGTATGGCGCTTGGCTTGGCGCTTTTCTTGGCGCGTGGCCTGTCGCTTGGCTTGGCGCATGGCGTTGCGCTCTTCTTGGCGCGTGGCTTGGCGCTTGGTTTGTCGCTTGGCTTGGCGCTCACTTTGGCGGGTGGCTTGGCGCTTATTTTGGCGCGTGGTTTGGCGCTTGGCTTGGCGCTCGGCTTGGCGCTTTTCTTGGCACGTGGCTTGACGTTTGGTTTGGCGCTTTTCTTGGCGCGTAGCTTGGCACTTGACTTGACGCTTTGCATGGCGCTTGGCTTGGCGCTTTTCTTGGCGCGTGGCCTGTCGCTTGGCTTGGCGCATGGCGTGGCGCTCTTCTTGGCGCGTGGCTTGGCGCTTGGTTTGTCGCTTGGCTTGGCGCTCACTTTGGCGGGTGGCTTGGCGCTTATTTTGGCGCGTGGTTTGGCGCTTGGCTTGGCGCATTTCTTGGCGCGTGACTTGGCGCGTGGCTTGTCGCTTGGCTTGGTGTTCTCCTTGGCGCTTAGCTTGGCGTTTGGCTTGGCGGTTGGCTTGGCGTTTTTCTTGGCACGTGGCTTGGCGCTTGGCTTTTTCGCTTGGCTTGGCGCTTGGCTTGGCGCTTGGCTTGGCGCTGTTCTTGGCGCGTGGCTTGGCGCTTGGCTTGGCACTTGGCTTGCCGCTCGATTTGGCGCTTGGCTTGGCGCTGTTCTTGGCGCGTGGCTTGGCGCCTGTCGTGGCGCATGGGTTGGCGCTCTCCTTGGCGTTTGGCTTGGCGCTTGGCTTGGCGCGTGGCTTGTCGCTTGGCTTGGCGCTCTCCTTGGCGCGTGGTTTGGCGCTTAGCTTGGAGCGTGGCTTGACGCTTGGCTTGGCGCTTGGCTTGGCGCTTTCCTTAGCGCGTGGCTTGGCCCTTAGCTTGGCGCGTGGCTTGTCGCTTGGCTTAGCGCCCTCCTTGGCGCGTGGCTTAACGCTCTCCATGGAGCGTGGATTGGCCGTTGGCTTGTCGCTTGGCTTGGCGCTTTTCTTGGCGCGTGGCTTGTTGCTTGGCTTAGCGCTGTTTTTGGCGCGTGGCTTGGCACTTAGCTTGGCGCGTGGCTTGACGCTTGACTGAGCGTTTGGCTTAGCGTTTGTGTCGGCGCTTGGTTTGGCGCTTTTCTTGGCGCGTGGCTTGGCGCGTAACTTGGCGCTTGGCTGGGCGCTGGGCTTGGCGCTTCGCTTGGCGCTTCGCTTGGCGCTTGGCTTGGCGCTTGGCTTGGCGCATGGCGTGGCGCTTTTCTTGGTGCGTGGCTTGGCGCTTGGCTTGGCGATTTTTTTAGCGGGTGGCTGGGCGCTCGGATTAGCGCTTGGCTTGACGCTTGGCTTGGCGCTTGGCTTGGCGCATGGCGTGGCGCTTTTCTTGGAGCGTGGTTTGGCGCTTGGCTTGGCGCTTGGCTCCTCGCTTGGTTTGGCGCTTGGCTTGGCGCTTGGTTTGGCGCTCTTCTTGGCGCGTGGCTTGGTGCGTGGCTTGTCGCTTGGCTTGGCGCCCTCCTTGGCGCGTGGCTTGGCGCTTGGCTTGGCGTTTGGCTTGGAGCTTGACTTGGCTCTTTTCTTGGCGCGTGGCCTGTCGCTTGGTTTGGCGCATGGCGTGGCGCTTTTCTTGAATCGTGGCTTGGCGCTTGGCTTGGCGCATAGCGTGGCGCTTTTCTTGGCGCGTGGCTTGGCGCTTGGCTTGGCGTTTGGCTTGGCGCTTGGCTTGGCGCTTTTCTTGGCTCGTGGTTTGGCGCGTGGCTTCTCGCTTGGCTTGGCGCTCTCCTTGGTGCATGGGGTAGCGCTTTTCTTGGCGCGTGGCTTGGCACTTGGCCTGGTGATTGGCTTGACGTTTGGCTTGACGCATTGCCAGATAAACACCTTTACCCGTACGCGTGAGGACTGTGGTTGTTAACCACAGGGGTGGTGATGGGGCCTCCCCCTCCTCCTTTTTTTTGACGCATGCCTTGGCGCTTTCCTTGGCGCGTGGCTTGGAGTTTGGTTGGGCGTTTGACTTGGCGCTTTTCTTAAGGTGTGGTTGGCGCGTAGCTTGGCACTTGGGTTGACGCTTAGAATGGCGCTTAGCTTGGCGCTTTTCTTGGCGCGTGGCTTGGCGCGTGGCTTGTCGCTTGGCTTGGCGCTCTCCTTGGCGGGTGGCTTGGCGCTTAGCTTGGCGCGTGGCTTGGCGCTTGGCTTGGCGCATGGTTTGGCGCTTTTATTAGCGCGTGGCTGGGCGCTTGGCTTGGCGCTTGGCTTGGCGGCTGGTTTGGCGCTTGGCTTGGCGCTTTTGTTCGCGCGTTGCTTGGCGCTTGGCTTAGCGCCTGGCTTGGGGCTTGGCTTGGCGCTTTTCTTGGCGCTTTTCTTTGCGCGTGGCCTGGCGCTTGGCTTGCCGGTTGGCTTGGCGCTCTCCTTGGCACGTGGCTTAGCGCTTGGCTGGGCGCTCGGCTTGGCGTTTGGCTTGGCGCTTTTCTTGGCGCGTGGACTGTTGCTCTGCTTGGCGCTTTTCTTGGCGTGTGGCTTGGCACCTGGGTTGGCGCTTAACTTGGCGCTTGGCTTGGGGCACGGCTTGGCGCTTGACTTGGCGCTTGGCTGGGGGCTTGGCTTGGCGCTTGGCTTGGCGAATGGCTTGGCGTTTCCCTTGGTAAGTGGCTTTTTGCTTGGCTGGGCGCTTAGCTTGGCGCGTGGCTTGTCGCTTGGGTTCGTGCTTTTCTTAGCGCGTGGTTTAGTGCTTGGCTTGCCGCTTGGCTTGGCGCTTGGCTTGGTGCTTTCCTTGGCGCTTTCCTTGGCGCGTAACTTGGCGCTTGGCTGGACGCTTGGCTTGTCGCCTGGCTTGGCGCCTGGCTGGGCGTTTGGCTTAGCATTTGTCTCGGCGCTTGGCTTGGCGCTTTTCTTGGCGCCTGGCATGGCACTTGGCTTGGCGTTTGGCTTGGCGCTTGGCTTGGCGCGTGGCTTGGCGCATGGCTTGGCGCTTAGCTTGGCGCTGTTCTTGGCGCGTGGTTTGGCGCTTGGCTGGGCGCTTGGCTTGGCGCGTGGCTTGTCGCTTGGCTTGGCGCCCTCTTTGGCGCGTGACTTGGCGCTTAGCTTGGCGCTGTTCTTGGCGCGTGGTTTGGCGCTTGGCTGGGCGCTTGGCTTGGCGCTTGGCTTAGCTCTTTTCTTGGCGCGTGGCTTGTCGCTTGGCTTCGCGCTCTCTTTGGCGCGTGGCTTGGTGCTTGGCTTGGCGCATGGCGTGGCGCTTTTCTTGGCGCGTGGCTTGGCACTTGGATTGGCGTTTGGCTTGGCGCTTGGCTTGGCGCTTTTCATGGCGCGTGGCCTGTCGTTTGGCTTGGCGCATGGCGTAGCGCTTTTCTTGGTGCGTGGCTTGGCGCGTGGCTTGGCGCTTGGCTTGGCGTTTGGCTTGGCACTTGGCTTGGCGCTTTTTTTTGCGCGTGGCCTGTCGCTTGGCTTGGCGCATAGCGTGGCGTTTTTCTTGGCGCGTGGCTTGGCGCTTGGTTTGGAGTTTGGCTTGGCGCTTAACTTGGCGCTTTTTTTATCGCATGGCCTGTCGCTTGGCTTGCCGCATGGCTTGGCGCTTTTCATGGCGCGTGGCTTGTCGTTTGGCTTGGCGCATGGCGTGGCGTTTTTCTTGGCGCGTGGCTTGGCGCTTGGCTTGGCGTTTGGCTTGGCGCGTGGTTTGTCGTTTGGCTTGGCGCTCTCCTTGGCGTGTGGTTTGGTGCTTGGTTTGGCGCATGGCGTGGCGCTTTTCTTGGCGCGTGGCTTGGCACTTGGCTTGGCGTTTGGCTTGGCGCTTGGCTTGGCGCTTTTCTTGGCGCGTGGCCTGTCGCTTGGCTTGGCGCATGGCGTGGCGCTTTTCTTGGCGCGTGGCTTGGCGCTTGGCTTGGCGTTTGGCTTGGCGCGTGGCTTGGCGCGTGGCTTGGCGCTTGGCTTAGCGCTTTCCTTGGCGCGTGGCTTGGCGCTTGGTTGGGCGTTTGGCTTGGCGCTTTTCTTAACGTGTGGTTGGCGCGTAGCTTGGCACTTTGCTTGACGCTTAGAATGGCGCTTGGCTTGGCGCTTGGCTGGTCGCTTGGCTTAGCGCTCTCCTTGGCGCGTGGCTTGGCACTTGGCTTGGCGCTTGGCTTGGCGCTTGGCCTGGCGCATAGCTTGACGCTCTCCTTGGCGCGTGGCTTGGCGTTTTTTTTGGCGCGTGGTTTGGCACTTGGCTTGCCGCTTGGCTTGGCGCTTGGTTTGCCGCTTGGTTTGGCGCTTGGCTTGTCTCTTGGCTTCGCGCTTTTCTTGGCGCGTGGCTTGGCACTTGGCTTGGCGCTTGGCTTGGCGCTTGGCCTGGCGCATAGCGTGACGCTCTCCTTGGCGAGTGGCTTGGCGCTTTTTTTGGCGCGTGGTTTGGCACTTGGCTTGCCGCTTGGCTTGGCGCTTGTCTTGGCGCATGCCTTGGCGCTCTCCTTAGCGTTTGGCTTGGCGCTTGGCTAGGCGCTTGGCTTGGCGCTCGGTCTGGCGCTTTTCTTGGCGCGTGGCTTGTCGCTTGGATGGCGCTTTTCTTGGCGCGTAGCTTGGCACTTGGCTTGACGCTTAGTATGGCGCTTGGCTTGGCGCATGGCTTGGCGCTCTCCTTAGCGCGTGGCTTGGCGCTTGATTTGGCGCTTTTCTTGGCGCGTGGCTTGGCGCTTGTAATATAAAGGCCTCACGTTGCGGGTCAATTGTAATATTAAGCCTCAGTTGAGGTGTCAATTGTAATATAATTTCCCCAGTTGCGGTGCCAATTACTTATTTTTATTACAAATTAAAATGATATAACTTACCTCTCAAACGTCAATATTTGACATACAAATATTGTTCAGTTATATCTTTCTAATTATTTTAAAGATTGCTCCGTTTAGTCAGTACAGCTAAAAGAATACTCTTTATACTCAGCTAAATGGTGCTTCTTAATAACAAGTATAACTGATTGTTTAACTATTTGGATAATATAAAGTAATTTTATAGTCATTTTCAGGTCTTTTACTGATATTCTAAATATCTTAATGACATTCAGATATGTTTATTGACTTTTCAATGACGTAAGGATAGTCAAGTATGTTTAGGATAACTTTTAATCAATATTTAAAACCCAAAATCCCTAATTTACATTCCCAATCTTAAATTAAATCAAATGTTAGAATTTCTAAATATAATGGCCTAAAATCGCCGAGTACTCAGAACACTATTATAATTTAGATAATTAATAGTAATTCTTAGTTCTAAATACAAGTTCACTAATATTAAACACACAATTTAAACATTCTTGAAGTATTCCAAAAATTGTTCGTAAAAGTTATGAAACAAACACTGACCTTAGCGTCGCTTTAGCGTAACCTGATCAGCAACCTATAGAATTCCCTTTGCAAATGAAGCAGGGCAGCTAACAGTAACTGGCTGGTTGAGATCTCCACTCTCTTCAAAAAGCTTTTTATATGTGTTGCTATCTTCCAGATAGCACTTCTCAATTGAATGCACAACACACACGTGAACACTGGCGCTACGTTAATTATATTGTAAGTTATTTACTTGATAATATAACTTCAATATGAAATTGCAAACACTTCAATTATGTCGACTTGATAGACGGTTTGATTTGCTGAATTTACTTTGTATCATTACCAGATACTTTCTGTGTAATGATCTTTTAATTAAATTCAATTAAAAATACCAATTGGTTGGGATTGAACCACCATCGTTTTTAATATGACCGCCTCGAGTCGAGTTTCAAATTGAACTTTTTTATCATTCTGTTTATTTACTTTTCTTTGGTTACCCGTAACCATTCACAACACATCGACTGTACATAAACTTTTTAAATTAACTATCTGCATATATAATAAATGTGACATGCAGACTGCATGTAACATTACACGCTTGGCGCTTTTTTTGGCGCGTGGCCTGTCGCTTGGCTTGGCGCATGGCGTGGCGCTTTTCTTGGCGCTTGGCTTGGCGCTTGGTTTGGCGCGTGGCTTGTCGCTTGGCTTGGCGTTCTCCTTGGCGCGTGGCTTGGCGCTTGGCTTGGCGTTTGGCTTGGCGCTTGGCTTGGCGCTTTTCTTGGGGCGTAGCCTGTCGCTTGGCTTGGCGCATGGCGTAACGCTTTTCTTGGCGCGTGGCTTGGCACTTGGCTTGGCGCTTGACTTGGCGCTTGGCTTGGCGCTTTTTTTGGCGCGTGGTTTGGCACTTGGCTTGCCGCTTGGCTAGGCACTTGGCTTAGCGCTTGGCTTGGCGCTTGCCTTGGCGCATGTCTTGGTGCTCTCCTTAGCGTTTGGCTTGGCGCTTGGCTGGGCGCTTGGCTTGGCGCTCGGTTTGGCGCTTTTCTTGGCGCGTGGCTTGTCGCTTGGCTTGGCGCTTTTCTTGGCGCGTAGCTTGGCACTTGTCTTGACGCTTAGCATGGCGCTTGGCTTGGCGCATGGCGTAGCGCTCTCCTTGGTGCGTGGCTTGGCGCTTGGCTTGGCGCTTTTCTTGGCGCGCGGCCTGTCGCTTGGCTTGGCGCATGGCGTGGTGCTTTTTTTAGCGCGTGGCTTGGCGCTTGGCTTGGCGTTTGGCTTGGCGCTTGGCTTGGCGCTTGGCTGGACGCTTGGCTTGGCGTTTGGCTTGGCGCTGGCTTGGCGCTTGGCTGGACGCTTGACTTGGCGCTTGGCTTGGCGCTTTTTTTGGGGCGTGGTTTGGCGCGTGGCTTGGCGCTTGACTGGACGCTTGGCTTGGCGTTTGGCTTGGCGCTGGCTTGGCGCTTGGCTGGACGCTTGGCTTGGCGCTTGGCTTGGCTCTGGCTTGGCGCTTGGCTTGGTGCTTTTCTTGGCGCGTGGCTTGGCGCTTGGCTTGTCGCTTGGCTTGGCGTGTGGCTTGGCGCTTAGCTTGGCGCTTAGCTTGGCGCTTGGCTTAGCGCTTGGCTTGGCGCTTTTCTTGGTGTTTTTCTTGGCGCGTAACATGGAACTTGGCTTGGCGCTTGGCTTGGCGCTGGCTTGGCGCTTTTCTTGGCGCGTGGCTTGTCGCTTGGCTTGGCGCTCTCCTTGGCACTTAGCTCGGCGCTTGGCTTAGCGCTTGGCTTGGAGCTTTTCTTGGTGTTTTTCTTGGCGCGTAACATGGAGCATGGCTTGGCGCTTGGCTTGGCGTGTGGCTTGGCGCTTAGATTGGCGCGTGGCTTGTCGCTTGGCTTGGCGCTCTCCTTGGCGCTTAGCTCGGCGCTTGGCTTAGCGCTTGGCTTGGCGCTTTTCTTGGTGTTTTTCTTGGCGCGTAACATGGAGCATGGCTCGGCGCTTGGCTTAGCGCTTGGCTTTGCGCTGTTCTTAGTGCGTGGTTTGGTGCTTGGCTTTCCGCTTAGCCTGGCGCTTGGCTTGGCGCTTTTGTTTGCGCTTTTCTTGGCGTGGAACTTGGTGCTTAACTTGGCGTTTGGATTGGCGCTTGGTTTGGCGCTTGGCTTGGCGCTCGGCTTGGCGCTTTTCTTGGCGCGTGACTTGCCGCGTGGCTTAACGCTTGGCTTTGCACTTTTCTTAGCGCGTGGTTTGGCGCTTGACTTGGCGCTTGGCTGGGCGCTTGGCTTGGCGCTTGGCCTGGCGCATAGCTTGACGCTCTCTTTGGCGCGTGGCTTGGCGCTTGGGTGGACGCTTGGTTTGGCGCTTGGCTTAGTGCTTGGCTTGGCGCTTGACTTGGCGCTTGGCTTGGCGCTTGGCTTAACGTTTTTCTTGGCGCGTGGTTTGGCGCTTGGCTTTGCGCTTTTCTTAGCGCGTGGTTTGGCGCGTGGCTTGGCGCTTGGCTGGGCGCTTGGCTTAACGCCCTTCTTGGCGCGTGGCTTGTCGCTTGGCTTTGCGCTTTACCTGGCGCGTAGCATGGCACTTGGCTTGGCGCTTGGCTGGGCGTTTGGCTTGGCGCTTGGCTTGGCGCTTGGCTTGGCGCATGGCTGGGCGTTTGGCTTGGCGCTTGGCTTGGCGCTTTTCTTGGCGCGTGGCTTGACACTTGGCTTGGCGCTTGGCTTGGCGCTTGGCCTGGTGCATAGCTTGACGCTCTCCATGGCGCGTGGCTTGGCGCTTGGCCGGACGCGTGGTTTGGTGCTTGGCTTGGTGCTTGGCTTGGCGCCTGGCTTGGCGCTTGGCTTGGCGCTGTTCTTGGCGCGTACCTTGGCGCTTGGCTGGGCACTTGACTTGGCACTTGGCTTTGCGTTTAACTTGGCGCTCGGCTTGGCACTTTTCTTGGCGCGTGGTTTGGCACTTAACTTGCCGCTTGGCTTGGCGCTTGGCTTGGCGCTTTTCTTGGCGATTTTCTTGGCGCGTGGCTTGGCGCTTGGCTTGGCGCTTGGCTTGGCGCTTTTCTTTTCGATTTTCTTGGCGCGTGGCTCGTCGCTTGGCTAGGCGCATGGCGTGGCGCTTTTCTTGGCTTGTGGCTTTACGCTTGGCTTAGCGTTTGGCTTGGCGCTTGGCTTGGCACTTGGCTTGGCGCTTGGCTTGGCGCTTTTCTTTTCGATTTTCTTGGCGCGTGGCTCGTCGCTTGGCTAGGCGCATGGCGTGGCGCTTTTCTTGGCTTGTGGCTTTACGCTTGGCTTAGCGTTTGGCTTGGCGCTTGGCTTGGCACTTGGCTTGGCACTTGGCTTGGCGCTTGGCTTGGCGCTTGGCCTGGCGCATAGTTTGACGCTCTCCATGGCGCGTGGCTTGGCGCATGGCTGGACGCTTGGCTTGGCGCTTGGCTTGGCACTTGGCTTGGCGTTTGGCTTGGCGCTTGGCTTGGCGCTTGGCTTGGCTCTTTTCTCGGCGCGTGGCCTGTCGCTTGGCTTGGAGCATGGCGTTTCGCTTTTCTTGAATCGTGGCTTGGCGCTTGGCTTGGCGCATAGCGTGGCGCTTTTTTTGGCGCGTGGCTTGGCGCTTGGCTTGGCGTTTGGCTTGGCGCTTGGCTTGGCGCTCTCCTTGGGGCGTGGCTTGGCGCATAGCGTGGCGCTTTTTTTGGCGCGTGGCTTGGCGCTTGGCTTGGGGTTTGGCTTGGCGCTTGGCTTGGCGCTCTCCTTGGCGCGTGGCTTGGCGCGTGGCTTGGCGTTTGGCTTGGAGCTTTGCTTGGCTCTTTTCTCGGCGCGTGGCCTGTCGCTTGGCTTGGAGCAAGGCGTTTCGCTTTTCTTGAATCGTGGCTTGGCGCTTGGCTTGGCGCATAGCGTGGCGCTTTTTTTGGCGCGTGGCTTGGCGCTTGGCTTGGCGTTTGGCTTGGCGCTTGGTTTGGCGCTCTCCTTGGCGCGTGGCTTGGCGCATAGCGTGGCGCTATTTTTGGCGCGGGGCTTGGCGCTTGGCTTGGCGTTTGGCTTGGCGCTTGGCTTGGCGCTCTCCTTGGCGCGTGGCTTGGCGCGTGGCTTGTCGCTTGGCTTGGCGCTCTCCTTGGTGCATGGGGTGGCGCTTTTCTTGACGTTTGGCTTGGCGCATGCCTTGGCTCTTTCCTTGGCGCGTGGCTTGAAGCTTGGTTGGGCGTTTGGCTTGGCGCTTTTCTTAACGTGTGGTTGGCGCGTAGCTTGGCACTTGGCTTGACGCTTAAAACGGCGCTTGGCTTGCCGCTAGGCTTGGCGCTCTCCTTGGATCGTGGCTTGGCGCTTGGCTTGGCGCTTTTTTTGGCGCTTGGCTTGGCGCTTTTTTTGGCGCTTGGCTTGGCGCCTAGCTTGGCGCGTGGATTGGCGCTTGGCTTGGCGCTTTTCTTGGCGCGTAGCCTGACGCGTGGCTTGTCGCTTGGCTTGGCGCTCTCTTTGGCGCCTGGCTCGGCGCTTAGATTGGCGCGTGGATTGGCGCTTTGGCGCGTGGCTTGGCATTTGGCTTGGCGCTTGGCTTGGCGCTTGTCTTGGCGCTCTTCTTGGCGCGTGGCTTAGCGCTTGGCTTGGCGCTCTTCTTGGCGCGTGGCTTGGCATTTGGCTTGGCGCTTGGCTTAGCGTTTGTCTGGGCGCTTGGCTTGGCGCTTGGCTTGGCTCTTGGCTTGGTGCTTAGCTTGGCGGTTTCTTGACGCGTGGCTTGTCGCTTGTCCCTTTTCTTAGCGGGTGGCTTGGCACTTGGCTTGGCGCTTGGCTTGGCGCTTGGCTTGGCGCTTGGCTTGGCGCTTGGTTTGGCCCTTTTGTTGGCGCGTTGCTTGTCGCTTCGCTTGGCTCTTGGCTTGGTGCTTAGCTTGGCGGTTTCTTGGCGTGTGGCTTGTCGCTTGGCTTGGCGCGTGGCTTGGCGCTTGGCTGGACGCTTGGCTTGGCGCTTGGCTTGGCGCTTGGCTTAGCGCTTGGCTTGGCGCTTGGCTTGGCGCTTTTTTTGACGAGTGGCTTGGCGTTTGGCTTGCTGCTTGGCTTGGCGCTTGGCTTGGCGCTTGGCTTGGCGCTTTTTTTGGCGCTTTTTTTGGCGCGTGGTTTGGCGTTTGGTTTGGCGCATGGCTTGGCGCTTGGCTTGGCGCTTGGCTTGGCGCTTTTCTTGGCGAGTGGCTAGTCGCTTGGCTTGGCGCATGGCGTGGCGCTTTTCTTGGAGCGTGGCTTGAGCCTTGGCTTGGCGCTTGGCTTGGCGCTTTTCTTGGCGCGTGGCTTGTCGCTTGGCTTTGCGTTTGGCTTGTCGCATGGCTTGGCGCTTGGCTTAGGGCTTGGCTTGGCGCTTTTCTTGGCGAGGGACTAGTTGCTTGGCTTGGCGCAGGGCGTGGCGCTTTTCTTAGCGCGTGGGTTGTCGCTTGGCTTGGCGCTTTTCTTGGCGCCTGGCTTGTCGCTTGGCTTGGCGTTTGTCTGGTCGCTTGGCTTGGCGCTTGGCTTGGCGAGTGGCTTGGCGCTTAGCTTGGCGCTTTCTTGGCGCGTGGCTTGTCGCTTGGCGTTTTTCTTGGTGGGTGGCTTGGCACTTGGCTTGGCGCTTGGCGTAGCGCGTGGTTTGGCGCTTTTCTTGTTGCGTAGCTTGGCGCGTGGTTTGTCGCTTGGTTTGGCGCTCTTCTTGGCGCGTGGCTTAGCGCTTTGCTTGGCGCGTGGCTTGGCGCTTGGCTTGGCGCTTTTCTTGGCGCGTGGCTTGTCGCTTGGGTTGGCGCTTTTCTTGGCGAGTGGCTTGTCGCTTGGCTTGGCGTTGGGCTTGGCGCATGGCTTGGCGCTTTTCTTGGCGCGTGGCTTGTCGCTTGGGTTGGCGCTTTTCTTGGCGCGTGGCTTGTCGCTTGGCTTGGTATTGGGCTTGGCGCATGGCTTGGTGCTTTTCTTGGCGCGTGGCTTGGCACTTGGCTTGGCGCTTGGCTTGGCGCTTGGCTTGGCGCTTGGCTTGGCGCATGGTTTGGCGCTTTCCTTGGCGCGTGGCTTGGCGCTTGGCTGGGCGCTTTGCTTGGGGTTTGGCTTAGCGCTTGGCTTGACGCTTTTCTTGGGGCGTGGCTTGGCGCGTGATTTGGCGCTTGGCTTAGCGCTTTTCTTGGCGCGTGGCTTGGCGTTTGGCTTGCTGCTTGGCTTGGCGCTTGGCTTGGCGCTTGGCCAGACGCTTGGCTTGGCGCTTTCTTGGCGCGTGGTTTGTCGCTTAGCTTGGCGCTTTCTTGGAGCGTGGCTTGGCACTTGGTTTGGCGCTTGGCTTGGCGCTTGGCTTGGCGCTTGGCTTGGCGCTGTCTTGGCGTGTGGATTGTCGCTTGGCTTGGCGCGTAGCTTGGCGCTTGGCTGGACGCTTGGCCTTGCGCTGTCTTGGCGCTTGGCTTGTCGCTTGGCTTGGCGCTTTCTTGGCGAAAGGTTTATCGCTTGGCTTAACGCTTTTCTTAGTGCGCGATTTGGCGCTTGGCTTGGCGCATGGCTTGGCGCTCTCCTTGGTGCGTGGCTTGGTGCTTGGCTTGGCGCTTGGCTTAGCGTTTGGCTTGGAGCATGGTTTGGCGCTCTTCTTGGTGCGTGGCTTGGCGCTTGGCTGGGCGCTTGGCTTGGTGCTTATCTTGGCGCTTGGCTTGGCGCTCTTCTTGGTGCGTAACTTGGCGCTTGGCTGGACGCTTGGCTTGGCGCTTGGCTTGGCGCTTGGCTTAGCGCTTGGCTTGGCGCTTGGCTTGGCGCTTTTTTTGACGAGTGGCTTGGCGTTTGGCTTGCTGCTTGGCTTGGCGCTTGGCTTGGCGCTTGGCTTGGCGCTTTTTTTGGCGCTTTTTTTGGCGCGTGGTTTGGCGTTTGGTTTGGCGCATGGCTTCGCGCTTGGCTTGGCGCTTGGCTTGGCGCTTTTCTTGGCGAGTGGCTAGTCGCTCGGCTTGGCGCATGGAGTGGCGCTTTTCTTGGCGCGTGGCTTGGCGCTTGGCTTGGCGCTTGGCTTGGCGCTGGGCTTGGCGCGTTTCTTGGCGGGTGGCTTGGTGCGCTGTTTGGCGCTTGGCTGAACGCTTAGCTTGGCGCTTGGCTCAGCGCTTGGCTTGGCGCTTGGCTTGGCGCTTTTTTTGACGAGTGGCTTATCGTTTGGCTTGCTGCTTGCCTTGGCGGTTGGCTTGGCACTTTTTTTGGCGCTTTTCTTGGCGCGTGGTTTGGCGTTTGGCTTGGCGCATATCTTGGCGCTTAGCTAGGCGCTTGGCTTGGCGCTTGAGTTGGCGCTGGGCTTGGCGCTTTTCTTGGCGCGTGGCTTGCCGCATGCCTTGGCGCTTTTCTTGGCGCTGGCTTGTCGCTTGGCTTGGCGTTTGGCTTGGCGCATGGCTTGGCGCTCTTCTTGGCGCGTGGCTTGTTGTTTGTCTGGGCGCTTGGCTTGGCGCTTGGTTTGGCGCTTTTGTTGCCGCGTTGCTTGGCGCTTGGCTAAGCGCTTTTTTTGGAGCGTGATTTGTCGCTTGGTTTGGCGCTTTTCTTGGCGCGTGGCTTAGCGCTTGGCTTGGCGCTTTTCTTGGCGCATGGCTTGGCGCTCTTCTTGGCGCGTGGCTTGGCATTTGGCTTGGCGCTTCGCTTGGCGCTTGGCTTGGCGCTTTTGTTGGCGCGTTGCCTGGCGCTTGGCTAAGCGCTTTTTTTGGCGCGTGATTTGTCGCTTGGTTTGGCGCTCTTCTTGGCGCGTGGCTTAGCGCTTGGCTTGGCGCTCTTCTTGGCGCGTGGCTTGGCATTTGGCTTGGCGCTTGGCTTGGCGCTTGTCTTGGCGCTCTTCTTGGCGCGTGGCTTAGCGCTTGGCTTGGCGCTCTTCTTGGCGCGTGGCTTGGCATTTGGCTTGGCGCTTGGCTTAGCGTTTGTCTAAGCGCTTGGCTTGGCGCTTGGCTTGGCTCTTGGCTTGGTGCTTAGCTTGGCGGTTTCTTGACGCGTGGCTTGTCGCTTGTCCCTTTTCTTAGCGGGTGGCTTGGCACTTGGCTTGGCGCTTGGCTTGGCGCTTGGCTTGGCGCTTGGTTTGGCGCTTGGCTTAGCGCTTGGCTTTACGCTCTTATTGAAGCGTGGCTTGGCGCGTGGTTTGGCGATTAACTTAGCGCTTTTCTTGGCGCGTGGCTTGGCGTTTGGCTTGCTGCTTGGCTTGGCGCTTGGCTCGGCGCTTGGCTTGGCGCTTGGCTTGCTGCTTGGCTTAGCGCGTGGCTTGGCGCTTGGCTAGGCGCTTTTTTTGGAGCGTAGCTTGTCGCTTGGCTTGGCGCTTTTCTTGGAGCGTAGCTTGTCGCTTGGCTTGGTGCTTTTCTTGGTGCGTGGCTTGGCACTTGGCTAGGCGCTTGGCTTGGCGCTTGGCTTGGCGCTTTTCTTGGAGCGTAGCTTGTCGCTTGGCTTGGTGCTTTTCTTGGCGCGTGGCTTGGCACTTGGCTTGACGCTTTGCTTGGCGCTTGGCTTGGCGCTTGGTTTGGCGCTTGGCTTGGCGCTTGGCTTGGCGCTTGGTTTGGCGCTTGGTTTGGCGCTTAGCTTGGCGCTTGGCTTGGCGCTTGGTTTGGCGCTTGGCTTGGCGCGTGGCTTGGCACTTGGCTTGACGCTTAGCTTGGCGCTTGGCTTGGCGCTTGGTTTGGCGCTTGGCTTGGCGCTTGGCTTGGCGCGGGGTTTGGCGCTTGGCTTAGCGCTTTTCTTGGCGCGTGGCTTGGCGTTTGGCTTTTTGCTTTTCTTGGAGCATGGCTTGGCGCTCTCCTTGGCGCGTGGCTTGGCGCTTGGCGGGGCGCTTGGCTTGGCGCTTGGCTTAGCGCTTGGCTTTACGCTCTTCTTGAAGCGTGGCTTGGCGCGTGGTTTGGCGCTTGGCTTAGCGCCTTTCTTGGCGCGTGGCTTGGCGTTTGGCTTGCTGCTTGGCTTGGCGCTTGGCTTGGCGCTTGGCTTGGCGCTTGGCTTAGCGCTTGGCTTTACGCTCTTCTTGAAGCGTGGCTTGGCGCGTGGTTTGGCGCTTGGCTTAGCGCTCTTCTTGAAGCGTGGCTTGGCGCGTGGTTTGGCGCTTGGCTTAGCGCCTTTCTTGGCGCGTGGGTTGGCGTTTGGCTTGATGCTTGGCTTGGCGCATGGCTTGGCGTTCTCCTTGGCGCGTGGCTTGGCGCTTGGCTGGGCGCTTGGATTGGCGCTTGGCTTAGCGCTTGGTTTGGCTCTTTCTTGGCGCGTGGCTTGTCGCTTAGCTTGGCGCTTTTTTGGAGCGTGGCTTGGCACTTGGTTTGGCGCTTGGCTTGGCGCTTGGCTTGGCGCTTGGCTTAGCGCTTGGCTTTACGCTCTTCTTGAAGCGTGGCTTGGCGCGTGGTTTGGCGCTTGGCTTAGCGCCTTTCTTGGCGCGTGGGTTGGCGTTTGGCTTGATGCTTGGCTTGGCGCATGGCTTGGCGTTCTCCTTGGCGCGTGGCTTGGCGCTTGGCTGGGCGCTTGGATTGGCGCTTGGCTTAGCGCTTGGTTTGGCTCTTTCTTGGCGCGTGGCTTGTCGCTTAGCTTGGCGCTTTTTTGGAGCGTGGCTTGGCACTTGGTTTGGCGCTTGGCTTGGCGCTTTTTTTGGCGCTTTTCTTGACGCGTGGTTTGGCGTTTGGTTTGGCGCATGGCTTGGCGCTTGGCTTGGCGCTTGGCTTGGCGCTTTTCTTGGCGAGTGGCTAGTCGCTTGGCTTGGCGCATGGCGTGGCGCTTTTCTTGGCGCGTGGCTTGGCGCTTGGCTTGGCGCTTGGCTTGGCGCTTTTCTTGGCGCGTGGCTTGTCGCTTGGCTTGGCGTTTGGCTTGTCGCATGGCTTGGCGCTTGGCTTGGGGCTTGGCTTGGCGCTTTTCTTGGCGAGTGGCTAGTCGCTTGGCTTGGCGCATGGCGTGGCGCTTTTCTTGGCGCGTGGCTTGGCGCTTGGCTTGGAGCTTGGCTTGGCGCTTTTCTTGGCGCGTGGCTTGTCGCTTGGCTTGGCGTTTGGCTAGGCGCTTGGCTTGGCGCTTGGGTTGGCGCTGGGCTTGGCGCTTTTCTTGGCGCGTGGCTTGTCGCATGCCTTGGCGCTTTTCTTGGCGCGTGGCTTAGTGCTTGGCTTGGCGCTCTTCTTGGCGCGTGGCTTGGCATTTGGCTTGGCGCTTGGCTTAGCGTTTGTCCGGGCGCTTGGCTTGGCGGTTGGCTTGGCGCTTGTCTTGGCGCTTTTCTTGGCGCATGGCTTGGCGCTCTTCTTGGCGCTTGGCTTAGCGTTTGTCTGGGCGCTTGGCTTGGCGCTTGGCTTGGCGCTTTTCTTGGCGCGTGGCTTAGCGCTTGTCTTGGCGCTTTTCTTGGCGCATGGCTTGGCGCTCTTCTTGGCGCGTGGCTTGGCATTTGGCTTGGCGCTTCGCTTGGCGCTTGGCTTGGCGCTTTTGTTGGCGCGTTGCCTGGCGCTTGGCTAAGCGCTTTTTTTGGCGCGTGATTTGTCGCTTGGTTTGGCGCTTTTCTTGGCGCGTGGCTTAGCGCTTGGCTTGGCGCTCTTCTTGGCGCGTGGCTTGGCATTTGGCTTGGCGCTTGGCTTGGCGCTTGTCTTGGCGCTCTTCTTGGCGCGTGGCTTAGTGCTTGGCTTGGCGCTCTTCTTGGCGCGTGGCTTGGCATTTGGCTTGGCGCTTGGCTTAGCGTTTGTCTGGGCGCTTGGCTTGGCGCTTGGCTTGGCTCTTGGCTTGGTGCTTAGCTTGGCGGTTTCTTGACGCGTGGCTTGTCGCTTGTCCCTTTTCTTAGCGGGTAGCTTGGCACTTGGCTTGGCGCTTGGCTTGGCGCTTGGCTTGGCGCTTGGCTTGGCGCTTGGTTTGGCGCTTTTGTTGGCGCGTTGCTTGTCGCTTCGCTTGGCTCTTGGCTGGACGCTTGGCTTGGCGCTGTCTTGGCGTGTGGCTTGTCGCTTGGCTTGGCTCTTGGCTTGGTGCTTAGCTTGGCGGTTTCTTGACGCGTGGCTTGTCGCTTGTCCCTTTTCTTAGCGGGTGGCTGGACGCTTGGCTTGGCGCTTGGCTTGGCGCTTGGCTTAGCGCTTGGCTTGGCGCTTGGCTTGGCGCTTTTTTTGACGAGTGGCTTGGCGTTTGGCTTGCTGCTTGGCTTGGCGCTTGGACTGGCGCTTGGCTTGGCGCTTTTTTTGGCGCTTTTTTTGGCGCGTGGTTTGGCGTTTGGTTTGGCGCATGGCTTGGCGCTTGGCTTGGCGCTTGGCTTGGCGCTTGGCTTGGCGCTTGGCTTGGCGCTTTTCTTGGCGAGTGGCTAGTCGCTTGGCTTGGCGCATGGCGTGGCGCTTTTCTTGGCGCGTGGCTTGGCGCTTGGCTTGGCGCTTGGCTTGGCGCTTTTCTTGGCGCGTGGCTTGTCGCTTGGCTTGGCGTTTGGCTTGTCGCATGGCTTGGCGCTTGGCTTAGGGCTTGGCTTGGCGCTTTTCTTGGCGAGTGGCTAGTTGCTTGGCTTGGCGCAGGGAGTGGCGCTTTTCTTAGCGCGTGGGTTGTCGCTTGGCTTGGCGCTTTTCTTGGCGCCTGGCTTGTCGCTTGGCTTGGCGTTTGTCTGGTCGCTTGGCTTGGCGCTTGGCTTGGCGAGTGGCTTGGCGCTTAGCTTGGCGCTTTCTTGGCGCGTGGCTTGTCGCTTGGCGTTTTTCTTGGTGGGTGGCTTGGCACTTGGCTTGGCGCTTGGCGTAGCGCGTGGTTTGGCGCTTTTCTTGTTGCGTGGATTGGCGCGTGGTTTGTCGCTTGGTTTGGCGCTCTTCTTGGCGCGTGGCTTAGCGCTTTGCTTGGCGCGTGGCTTGGCGCTTGGCTTGGCGCTTTTCTTGGCGCGTGGCTTGTCGCTTGGGTTGGCGCTTTTCTTGGCGAGTGGCTTGTTGCTTGGCTTGGCGTTGGGCTTGGCGCATGGCTTGGCGCTTTTCTTGGCGCGTGGCTTGTCGCTTGGGTTGGCGCTTTTCTTGGCGCGTGGCTTGTCGCTTGGCTTGGCGTTGGGCTTGGCGCATGGCTTGGTGCTTTCCTTGGCGCGTGGCTTGGCACTTGGCTTGGCGCTTGGCTTGGCGCTTGGCTTGGCGCTTGGCTTGGCGCATGGTTTGGCGCTTTCCTTGGCGCGTGGCTTGGCGCTTGGCTGGGCGCTTTGCTTGGGGCTTGGCTTAGCGCTTGGCTTGACGCTTTTCTTGGGGCGTGGCTTGGCGCGTGATTTGGCGCTTGGCTTAGCGCTTTTCTTGACGCGTGGCTTGGCGTTTGGCTTGCTGCTTGGCATGGCGCTTGGCTTGGCGCTTGGCTAGACGCTTGGCTTGGCGCTTTCTTGGCGCGTGGTTTGTCGCTTAGCTTGGCGCTTTCTTGGAGCGTGGCTTGGCACTTGGTTTGGCGCTTGGCTTGGCGCTTGGCTTGGCGCTTGGTTTGGCGCTTTTGTTGGCGCGTTGCTTGTCGCTTCGCTTGGCTCTTGGCTGGACGCTTGGCTTAGCGCTGTCTTGGCGTGTGGATTGTCGCTTGGTTTGGCGCGTGGCTTGGCGCTTGGCTGGACGCTTGGCCTGGCGCTGTCTTGGCGCTTGGCTTGTCGCTTGGCTTGGCGCTTTCTTGGCGAATGGCTTGTCGCTTGGCTTGGCGCTTTCTTGGCGAATGGTTTGGCGCTTGGCTTGGCGCATGGCTTGGCGCTCTCCTTGGTGCGTGGCTTGGTGCTTGGCTTGGCGCTTGGCTTAGCGTTTGGCTTGGAGCATGGTTTGGCGCTCTTCTTGGTGCGTGGCTTGGCGCTTGGCTGGGCGCTTGGCTTGGCGCTTATCTTGGCGCTTGGCTTGGCGCTCTTCTTGGTGCGTAACTTGGCGCTTGGCTTGACGCTTGGTTTGGCGCTTTTGTTGGCGCGTTGCTTGTCGCTTCGCTCGGCTCTTGGCTGGACGCTTGGCTTGGCGCTGTCTTGGCGTGTGGCTTGTCGCTTGGCTTGGCGCGTGGCTTGGCGCTTGGCTGGACGCTTGGCTTGGCGCTTGGCTTGGCGCTTGGCTTAGCGCTTGGCTTGGCGCTTAGCTTGGCGCTTTTTTTGACGAATGGCTTGGCGTTTGGCTTGCTGCTTGGCTTGGCGCTTGGCTTGGCGCTTGGCTTGGCGCTTTTTTTGGCGCTTTTCTTGGCGCGTGGTTTGGCGTTTGGTTTGGCGCATGGCTTGGCGCTTGGCTTGGCGCTTGGCTTGGCGCTTTTCTTGGCGAGTGGCTAGTCGCTCGGCTTGGCGCATGGCGTGGCGCTTTTCTTGGCGCGTGGCTTGGCGCTTGGCTTGGCGCTTGGCTTGGCGCTGGGCTTGGCGCGTTTCTTGGCGGGTGGCTTGGTGCGCTGTTTGGCGCTTGGCTGAACGCTTAGCTTGGCGCTTGGCTCAGCGCTTGGCTTGGCGCTTGGCTTGGCGCTTTTTTTGACGGGTGGCTTATCGTTTGGCTTGCTGCTTGCCTTGGCGGTTGGCTTGGCGCTTTTTTTGGCGCTTTTCTGGGCGCGTGGTTTGGCGTTTGGCTTGGCGCATATCTTGGCGCTTAGCTAGGCGCTTGGCTTGGCGCTTGGGTTGGCGCTGGGCTTGGCGCTTTTCTTGGCGCGTGGCTTGCCGCATGCCTTGGCGCTTTTCTTGGCGCTGGCTTGTCGCTTGGCTTGGCGTTTGGCTTGGCGCATGGCTTGGCGCTCTTCTTGGCGCGTGGCTTGTTGTTTGTCTGGGCGCTTGGCTTGGCGCTTGGCTTGGCGCTTTTGTTGCCGCGTTGCTTGGCGCTTGGCTAAGCGCTTTTTTTGGCGCGTGATTTGTCGCTTGGTTTGGCGCTTTTCTTGGCGCGTGGCTTAGCGCTTGGTTTGGCGCTTTTCTTGGCGCATGGCTTGGCGCTCTTCTTGGCGCGTGGCTTGGCATTTGGCTTGGCGCTTCGCTTGGCGCTTGGCTTGGCGCTTTTGTTGGCGCGTTGCCTGGCGCTTGGCTAAGCGCTTTTTTTGGCGCGTGATTTGTCGCTTGGTTTGGCGCTCTTCTTGGCGCGTGGCTTGGCGCTTGTCTTGGCGCTCTTCTTGGCGCGTGGCTTAGCGCTTGGCTTGGCGCTCTTCTTGGCGCGTGGCTTGGCATTTGGCTTGGCGCTTGGCTTAGCGTTTGTCTGGGCGCTTGGCTTGGCGCTTGGCTTGGCTCTTGGCTTGGTGCTTAGCTTGGCGGTTTCTTGACGCGTGGCTTGTCGCTTGTCCCTTTTCTTAGCGGGTGGCTTGGCACTTGGCTTGGCGCTTGGCTTGGCGCTTGGCTTGGCGCTTGGCTTGGCGCTTGGTTTGGCGCTTGGCTTAGCGCTTGGCTTTACGCTCTTATTGAAGCGTGGCTTGGCGCGTGGTTTGGCGATTAACTTAGTGCTTTTCTTGGCGCGTGGCTTGGCGTTTGGCTTGCTGCTTGGCTTGGCGCTTGGCTTGGCGCTTGGTTTGCTGCTTGGCTTAGCGGGTGGCTTGGCGCTTGGCTAGGCGCTTGGCTTGGCGCTTGGCTTGGCGCTTGGCTTGGCGCTTGGCTTGCTGCTTGGCTTAGCGCGTGGCTTGGCGCTTGGCTAGGCGCTTTTCTTGGAGCGTAGCTTGTCGCTTGGCTTGGCGCTTTTCTTGGAGCGTAGCTTGTCGCTTGGCTTGGTGCTTTTCTTGGCGCGTGGATTGGCACTTGGCTAGGCGCTTGGCTTGGCGCTTGGCTTGGCGCTTTTCTTGGAGCGTAGCTTGTCGCTTGGCTTGGTGCTTTTCTTGGCGCGTGGCTTGGCACTTGGCTTGACGCTTTGCTTGGCGCTTGGCTTGGCGCTTGGTTTGGCGCTTGGCTTGGCGCTTGGCTTGGCGCCTGGTTTGGCGCTTGGTTTGGCGCTTAGCTTGGCGCTTGGCTTGGCGCTTGGTTTGGCGCTTGGCTTGGCGCGTGGCTTGGCACTTGGCTTGACGCTTAGCTTGGCGCTTGGCTTGGCGCTTGGTTTGGCGCTTGGCTTGGCGCTTGGCTTGGCGCGGGGTTTGGCGCTTGGCTTAGCGCTTTTCTTGGCGCGTGGCTTGGCGTTTGGCTTTTTGCTTTTCTTGGAGCATGGCTTGGCGCTCTCCTTGGCGCGTGGCTTGGCGCTTGGCTGGGCGCTTGGCTTGGCGCTTGGCTTAGCGCTTGGCTTTAAGCTCTTCTTGAAGCGTGGCTTGGCGCGTGGTTTGGCGATTGGCTTAGCGCCTTTCTTGGCGCGTGGCTTGGCGTTTGGCTTGCTGCTTGGCTTGGCGCTTGGCTTGGCGCTTGGTTTGGCGCTTGGCTTCGCGCTTGGCTTTACGCTCCTCTTGAAGCGTGGCTTGGCGCGTGGTTTGGCGCTTGGCTTAGCGCCTTTCTTGGCGCGTGGCTTGGCGTTTGGCTTGCTGCTTGGCTTAGCGCGTGGCTTGGCGCTTGGCTAGGCGCTTGGCTTGGCGCTTGGCTTGGCGCTTTTCTTGGAGCGTAGCTTGTCGCTTGGCTTGGTGCTTTTCTTGGCGCGTGGCTTGGCACTTGGCTTGGCGCTTGGCTTGGCGCTTGGCTTAGCGCTTGGCTTTACGCTCTTCTTGAAGCGTGGCTTGGCGCGTGGTTTGGCGCTTGGTTTAGCGCTCTTCTTGGCGCGTGGGTTGGCGTTTGGCTTGATGCTTGGCTTGGCGCATGGCTTGGCGTTCTCCTTGGCGCGTGGCTTGGCGCTTGGCTGGGCGCTTGGCTTGGCGCTTGGCTTAGCGCTTGGTTTGGCTCTTTCTTGGCTCGTGGCTTGTCGCTTAGCTTGGCGCTTTTTTGGAGCGTGGCTTGGCACTTGGTTTGGCGCTTGGCTTGGCGCTTGGCTTGGCGCTTGGCTTGGCGCTTTTGTTGGCGCGTTTCTAGGCGCTTGGTTGAGCGCTTGGCTGAGCGCTTGGCTTGGCGTTTGGATTGGCGCTTGGTTTGCCGCTCTCCTTGGAGCGTGGCTTGGCGCTTGGCTTGGCGCTTAACTTGGCGCTTTTTTTGGCGCGTGACTTGGCGCTTGGCTTGGCGCTTTCCCTGGCTCTTGGCTTGGTGATTTCTTTGGCGCTTGGCTTGGTGCTTGATTTGGCGCTTGCCTTAACGCTTGGCTTGGCGCTTGGTTTGGTGCTTGGCTTAACGCTTGGCTTAGCGCTTGGCTTAGCGCTTGGCTTAACGCTTGGCTTGGCTCTTGGTTTGGCGCTTGCCTTGGCGCTTGGCTTGGCGCTTGGTTTGGCGCTTGGCTTAACGCTTGGTTTGGCGCTCGGCTTGGCGCTTGGATTATCAGTTGGCTTGGCTCTTGTTTTGGCTGTTGGGTTGGCGCTTGGCTAGGAGTAGATAACCAATGTGACTTCTGGGACAAAACGCGTCACTGCGCAGGTCTTCTGCGCAGGTATTTTGCGGGAAATTCAAATTCTGCGCAGGTATTTGGCGGGAAATTCAAATTCTGCGCAGACCGCAAAAAGCATTGCGCAAGTGTGTGGTGGGGGAAAGGGTTACAGGTCCTCTGCGCAGGTCGTCTGCGCAGGTGTCGGGAGCCTGCGCCTGGGGCGGAGTCCTGGTTCGGGGCCCCCATGCTGCGCAGGTGTCGGTGTCGGGTGCCTGGGGCGGAGTCCTGGTTCGGGGCCCCCATGCTGCGCAGGTGTCGGTGTGCAGGTGTCTGTGTGCAGGGGGCGGGGGCCGGGGGCGAGGGCCGGGGGCGGGGGCCTGAAGCTGTTTTCAACCCTTTCGAAAATATATTATTATTACAGAAATGAGCACGAAGCGATAAGCTGATAAGAAACCGCAAGAGCTGATAAGGCGAGCGCGTGTAACCGCAAGAACTGATAAGGCTCCAAACTGTACATGATGTGCCATCTAGCGGTAATACGGCGGAATTAATTAATGAAATCAGATATTACGCGCCATCTGTGATCAAGCTCTGAAACCATGTAATACAGAAACCTGTAAAAATAACGACTTTCGTTCGGGCGAATTAACAGACTTAACTATTTTAAGCGCAATTGAGTTTTTTATTTAGCCCTAAAAAGGGCTGTTTTGTGTGTGTGTGTGTGTGTGTGTGTGTGTGTGTGTGTGGGTGTCTAATTCTCCTTGCTACACTGGCAACATGAGTGTACAATGGAACCGTCCGGGATGTTATGTACGTCGGGAAGGCTTCTCGAAGAATTCGAGTTTCCCGACGACATTTTCGATGGTTCCTGGGGCGGCAAAACGGACACGTCCTGTATTGATATGTGTCCATAATCAGGGGTATTGCCCGATGGAGCTGGTGGAACCCCTGTTCATTATTATCGAAGCGACCAACGTAAAAAGGTTTTAGTTGGAACCGGTTCCAACTCGCTTGGTACATGGTACCAGGCTTGATAAGCATAGCCTCCATGTCACAACCGGTTATTTTAATAAACAGAACACAACCACCAGGCCCATCTGGCAACCACACCTGTGTGAATCCAGGATACAAACGCTCAAACTGAGCCCCCACATCAACCCCATCGTCGCCATTGCCAATCACAATATGAGCGGTGCTCAACGAATAATCCATGTTGTGTGCTTGGAGAACAAGGAACAACTAAACTGTATGTGTTTGTAATAGAATGTCATAAGTTGGTAAACTGTTTATCAACGTGATAGAAACGCCTAATTAGAAGTAGATATCTCACCAAATATCCGCTAACAATTTATCGTGTTGGAAACCATAAACGGAAATCTCAACCGAGCATCCTGTTGCAAATATCGCAAAGTAAAACCTAGATAGTACTAATTAACCGAACATCCTGCTAAAAATATCTCGCAGGAAAACCATAATCTTGTGACTAAACCGAGCATCCTGTTGCTAATATCGCAAAGCAAAACCTAGATAGTACTAATTAACCGAGCATCCTGCTAAAAATATCTCGCAGGAAAACCATAATCGAACTAATTATTATTACAGAAATGAACACGAAGCGATAAGCCGATAAGAAACCACAAGAATTGATAAGGCGAGCGCGCTCGTAACCACAAGAACTAATAAGCGGTAAGCGGTTGGAATACATTTGTATATAAGATGAAGATTAATATATGGGAAAACCATTCGTCATCGTAGAGCAGAAGAGATGGCTGGTTTAACGCAACCCGCATCAGCTATGCTGAAATGTGTTGAAAAAATGCATAAAAATATTGTGAATGGTGGGTGTAAACGGAGGGAAGTGGAAATGTTAATAAAACACTGTAAATGTAATACTAAACTATTAAAAAAAGCTATTCGTGCGGAAAATTTAAATATTGGTGAGAAACGTCATCTGGAAACTATATGTGGACACATGAAACGGTATCAAAAAGTACTATGTAATCTTCATATCAACAAAACAGGTGCAGGGGTGAGAAAAGAAGCGCGAAGTGCTCAAATAGTGTGGGAGGAGATGGAGAATGCGTATAAATGCAGACTTCGGACCGGAGTGATTGTAAATTTAAAACAACCATTTTTACAAGATGCATTTTATTTATTCGCTTCACGCATAAAGAATGTGTATAAAAAACAGAAAACCGCTATGAAAGTGAACACAACATTTTGCAGGGAGTTTGTTAAAGAAACCAAGGACAATGTTATTACAGACTTGAAATATTTTAGCACGAAAAACAATGTAATTCTGCAAGAACATGTCGACAATCGCGCAATCTTAAATCAGTGGTATTTCGATAACGTGCAAGACTCTATTCTGAATCAATTAGAAGAATTTCAAGAACAAGAAAGCGGATGGGCGTTATCAGAGATTATATCATTAGCTGTAAATATAAATAGCTGTACTGTGTTCCATGCATCTTCGTACATCGAACTACCGCAATATATAAAAAAGAAGCATGCGTGTGTCAACGTGAAAAACGATGATCAGGCATGTTTTGCGTGGGCAATTGTATCCGCCCTACATCCAGATAATGTCCGAAGCGATAGAGTATCTTCGTATCCTCATTACTCGGATGTGTTGAATTGTGAAGGATTGGACTTCCCAGTGAAGATGACGCAAATTCCGAGGTTTGAAAAAAACAATCCAAACATATCAGTGAATGTGTATGTGTTAAACAGAAACAAATACGGAATTAGTGTGTGCCCCGCGCATCTAACTTCCGACAAGAAACAGAATCATGTGAACCTGCTTATGTTTACCGACCCCGCGAATATGATGGACACAAATCTCGATGAACTGATGGATGCAGACCCCGATGCTGTAGACCCCGAGTCCGAAGTAAATTACCACTACTGCTGGATTAAAGATTTAAGTAGACTTGTAAGTAGCCAGTTAACAATATGTAATCGTGCTAAGAAATATATATGCGATAGATGTCTGCATTATTTTTATAATCAGCAAAGGTTAGACGCCCACGAAATTGACTGTAAAAAATTGAACGAGTGTAAAATTAATCTCCCTCGGCCGGGCGAACTAACCTTCGCTAATTATAAATATCAGCAAACTGTACCATTTATTTTGTATAGCGATATAGAATGCGTATTAAATCCTGTAACTGAAAAGGTGGGGAGTAACACTGTAAAATATCAAAAACATCAAGCCTGCAGCATAGGTTATTATTAGCAATGTTCATATGATGATTCACTTTCACATTATAAATCATATACTGGCGCGGATTGCATGAAATGGTTCGGGAAAGAATTGTACGAAATGGGGTTAGAGTTAAACAAACATTTCAAGACCATAGTTCCAATGGAAGCACTAAATGAATTGCAAGAACGCAAATATCGGGAAGCAACACATTGTTATATTTGCACGAAACCTTTTAAGGATGATGATATCAAGGTAAAATATCATTGTCATTTCACCCGTAATTATAGAGGTCCGGCACATCAAAGCTGTAACCTAAATTATAAAATCGATCATGTAATACCGGTTGTTTACCATAACCTTAGTGGTTATGACAGTCATTTCTTAATCAAAGATGTCGTTACAGCCTTTCCGAGTAACATTTATGTTTTGCCTCAGAATAAAGAGTATATTTCCCGAGCAGACTGAATGTCTTATACAAATTGTTTTTTAAAGTTCTAATTGCTCGTTCGGCAATGGACGCTTTTTTAACACTATACGTGGAGTAATGGTTAAAAAAAAAATTTGACATTAATTGCGAAAAGTCTCTGTTGTAAAACTCTTTACCCTGATCGGTTTGCAAATTACTGGGTAAGCGACCTTGGGCCTGTTTTAAAATGTGTTTCAGCGATTTAACTATATCGACACCTTTTTTCGATTTAAGAGGCTGGGTCCACACGAATTTCGAATAACAATCAAGTACAACTAAAATGTACTTATAACCCTTATTGTCTCTAGCATATGGAATAAATTCGGCTAAATCAGCCTGCCATAAATCATCGAATCCTTTAATTATAACCCGTCTTCTAGGAAAATTTCTTCTCGCTTGTTTATGCAACTCCTCAACGACCTGTTTTTTAGACATTTAGTTCGTAATCTATATCACCCACGTCACCACTCGATATGTTTAATCGTGTTCGCAAAGCAGCGATGTTGTTATTAATAACATCTAATTGTGTAGTTATTTCTTTTATACAGTCATCGACAAAATTTTTGTTTACAGCATCATCACCGTTGACAGGATTAGATAGATTAGCAATACGTTTCCCTTGAGAATCAAAATTTAACCCGTCAATTTTTAAAAATTTGCTATGGGCCATTTCGGTATTTGCATTGCGCTTTGTTAATTCTGTTCTAATCAAACCCAATGTTTGCATGTGTGTTGTAGTACCAAGTTCACGAATTTTCTCGTCAATATAGTTTTTATTAGACGCATCCGTCCCCTCAATGGGGGTTTGTACATTAACTAACCTTTTTAAGTTACAATCATTCTTAGTGCTCAAATAATAGTTTAAATTAATGGCGTCGTAACTATCTTTAGGATCTGCGACATTAGTAATTCTTTGATTTCGTGCAACGAAACATTCTTTGTCAAGCATTAAAACGTTTTGTTTATTAACAGCATCACTACCATCAATCGGATTTGCTACGTTAGTTAACCTCTTTCCTTCTAGATCGAAATCGCCATTATCGGTTAACTTAAAACCTACACCAGGAGGGCTGATAACGTGTGAATGATGACGATACTGATGACGTCCGAACTTGTCAATACTCATGTTGATTGTCGCGATTTATACCGCATACACTTATTTTTATAGACTAACTAGAAAACGTTTACTTTTCGTGGGGTCTTTAATGTAACCGGCTTCGTACAATTCTTCTGCTATGGAAATGATTTCGTTACGATGTCCCGTATGACCGGCTTCTTTTTCAATCCATTTCAAATGCAGATCGTCAATTAATTCGTGTACATCATCCCAGTATCTAAATTCTACAGGTTTTCCTACTTCCTTGAATAGGCCCCTACCTGTGACACTCTTAATTCTGCGAGTAGTGGTGCTGCTGCTGCTGCTGCTGGCCGGATATATTAGAGGTTTTATAATGTTTGTGTATTTAAATGCCTTTGTTCCCATTACTTGACCGTGCGAGTCATTATTTCGCTTATGGGCATTTGTATCCATCAGAATATCTTTATAATTTTTTTGATCCTGCTTGGTGAAAATTTTTTTTGGATCGTTCATAATTAGAAGCTCATATAAACCGGGGGTTCCTTCGTATTCCTTTCCATTAATAACAAGATCTTTACCTCGAATATCGATGAGACTATAACCTATTTTCCATTTATCGTTATGTACATCGTAATGCACCCCATAAGTAGTATCCGTAAGATGTTCTGTATCGCGTATCATTCGCTCCACATACTCTCTGGGTAGTGGATGATATTGTTCAAGAAACGAATCTCCCGCCGATTCATCTAATAAAGTCGAAACATGAGATGGTGTGGGGGCTTCCTTCACTTCATCCTCCTCATCAGGCATTATTTCACCTATAACTTGACTCTCTAAGAACTCTGGAGGCGGCGGATTCACTGTTCTTACTGGTGTTGACGTCGCACCTCGTTGTGCCGGTAATGGTAAAGAAGATCGCTTTTTTATTGGTTTTATCTCAGTTTTAACAGCAGTAGTAGTAGGTGACTGCTTTTCAATTTTTATGGCGATATCTTTAAGGGGTTTCGTTACGGGCCTATACATGTCCTCAAATAACTTTTTAGTGGCGGATTTTCCTTTCTGCAGGGAATTATACTTTTCTCGAATACTTTTTCTAAGTTTCACGATTTTTTGTTTTTCTTCCTTTGTTTTGTGATCCATGATAAACCGCTTTTTGGACTGCTTTGGACTGCTTTTGAACTGCTTTGAACCGCTTTTTGGACTGCTTTGAACTGCTTTGAACCGCTTTTTGGGCTGCTTTGGACTGCTTTGAACCGCTTTGGACTGCTTTGAACCGCTTTTTGGACTGCTATGGCACTGCTATGGCACTGCTATGACACTGATATGGACTGCTTTGGACTGCTTTTGAACTGCTTTGAACCGCTTTTTGAATTGATACTAACAGCAATCATTTGCTATCGAACTGCTTTCTCTAATGAACAGAGCTGTTGTAACCCGCTTGGTAATAATTATAAGTATATATATGAATCGAATCCTTTACGATATCGACCTCGGTCACAGTCTTTGTTTATCACCAGGAAACCGTAAGGTTCTCTCCAGCATTTAGCACACAGTTTACGAAATGTGGCAAAAGACATATCTGTACCAACATGATCATCGTACACGTGACGTAAATTCATTTCATCCTGTTTAAATAGCACCAATAAGTTTGTATTGTCGCGTATTAAATGTTTCGGTATGCGGGTGTATGTCTGATAGAGATAGAAACACTCGATTGCATTATGTCGACCCATACTAAAATATTCGCGCATTACATTCTGTTCACATATGATATCATCAAAAATAAAGATAGAATTAGGTTTAGCCTTGTTTGGATTCATAATATCCTCGTGTTCATTACATGTATAATAACCACATCCCTTTATCGGACGCAATAACACCTCTAAAAATTTATATTTTGGTTGGTGTAACGATTTCGAGTACACGTATACATTTTCAAATGTTAATCCGTTTGAGTCCTGCAATAAGCTCATCATCACGTTTGTTTTACCGCAGTTCGAGGGTCCAGCAATAATACAGCGACATGTATTTGGTAAAAGCACACCGTGTTTTTTTATGTTATTCACGTGGCCCGAGTCAAAATTTTTTACCGACAACGTGCTCTTTTGTTTGACAATTTTCATTGTGATATGATTAAGAATTCACCCGGCTACCCCTATTTATAGTCACGAATAAAACTCAGCTTTTTGTATTTATTTTGTATTTTGTTTAACTAGGCATACATGTCAAAGCTTATTATTTTAACTATGCATACATGTCAAAGCTTATTATAGACGTCGTACTTCACCGCTGAAGGGGTTGTATTCCATCACTGTATCGTGAATAATTAGACAGTATGCAACGGTTCCTTGTTCGAATGCGCTTAAAGCCTCCATTTCCAACTTGATATCAACGGTAGAAGTTTTGATGGATTCCTTTTGATTAGAACAGTTCAGCACGAATATGGGTGATTTTTTAAAATCGGTGTAGTCGAGTAGCGGTTCGATTCTGTTTTTTCCATAATAACTCTTTTGAAAATCGCAATAACTGCGGTAAGCCAATTGATATTTATTGTTTGCAAAATCTAGATTCCAATTTTCGTAGGGATAACGTTCTGAATTAAGATGTAATTTAAGATTGGTAATATTTGCATGATCAAAATCGGCTGCTTTAGCGCCTTTATTATTCAATTTGTTTTTCTGAAAATCAACCAAAACGTATCGAGGTTTTTCCAAATGTGTTGATGTCTTAATAGCCCACACATCGGATTTGGCCTGTTTAAGAGCAGGTAAATTATATAATTCCCATTCTCGAAAAGCGACGGTTATCAGAGTGTTTCGGTTAATTTTATCGTATAATTGTAGTTTGGCAGCATCGCTCGGCTCCACATGCAGCACCTTCCACTGAATAGAGGTGAGTTCAATCTTTGCCTTATCGGTATCACCTTGGAAACAGTTTAGATCGTTTCTCGAGCGTATCAGAATCAACTCTTGACGTACATTAACAATAAAACGCTTATAATCCTCAGCAAATCCGGCGAATAATTTCAATGGAACGGAAACGAAAAATGTTTTCTCTTTTGCATTAACGACGAGTACGGTTTGCATAGGTTTATTATCCAGCTGCCATCCGGCCACAGATAATGCAGCACTTTTATTTTTTGTATACGATGTTAAACCTTTAATTGCCGCAGTTATACCTGGCAGTCGACTGGTAAACACCCTTTGACCGTTCAATTCATAGCGTATCTCTTCGAATAAAAAGCATGGGAAATTGTGTGTTAAATCGAACGTTTTTCCATCCTCGGTTTTGGTAATTTTACCTTCGATTACAATGAAACTTTCTCCGATATCGGTTATTAGTTCTTGATTTTGTATTAGAATTCTGATTTCATCCGAGTTAGCATAGGTGTTTAATCCATATGGTAGATATGTATGATAGTTTAAATTCTCAATGTCCTCCTCGTAATGCGGTTTTTCGAATACGTTTAGTTTGTCTACCGCCATCTTGTACTAGTTCCAATCCGATAGAAGTTAGAAATTGTTTTTCTGCACGTGTTAGTTCTCCGGAAGCTGGAGAACGATTAAACTTTGATGTTATACCACCTCCTACTTTATAATTAAAATTTATCCCCATTATCTTTCAATTCTAAGATTACGCTAGCTTGTTCGTATCCAAAATCTATTAGTTCGCCCTTCTGATTCACAAGGCGGATCTCGATGTTATAAATAGTTTCGACATTAACCTCCAAATAAATAGGTGCAGTTGGTACACTTTCCATACGAAACCCAGGCGCCACGGAAATACTAAACCCATATAAGATGTGAGCCGGCAAGTTGTTGCGATAAGAACCCCGTGTGATGTTGCATTCGATGTAGACGTTTGTATGTTTGATTATCTGTATATCCAATTCGGATGTGTGAGTATGGTTAGGCTTGTACTCGATTGGTTTGAATCCTAGCATCCGACCGATAGAGTCGGTTTTTGAAAAATCTACGGTATACATCGATTTAATTTCGCATTTTTGTGTATTATTGTTTGCTCTTAGTATGGTGTTGTCTACGTGATTTTCTAAATATGAACTTAGTTGATCGATTTCATATGAACCGTGTGGAATAGCGAGCATATGTTCATGCTCATCCTAGTAATAAAACTTATCGTTGCCGGGGTGTATATTTTTAATTGAATTGCAGCCGTAGAATCCCCTTAGAGCAAGCTCATACCTATGTCTAGGATTTAATCTTATCGGTTCGGCATAAGTAGCATACAATATGTTACCAACACCTTCAACTACCAATAGCACAGACATGACTATGATGTGGTATCATTTACAATCATTTATATAGAAAATGTAGACAAAGGTGACCACATATCACGGTATTATAGTTCTGCTCTCTAACGTAATTATAATAAATTTTACAATCCCGAAAGTAGTCAACGACCTCCAACGGTGGCGGTAAATTCCCAAAACTGTCATAGTATTTAACTATAGAACCACGCTTTTTATAACACACCCAGTGCGTGCCGGGTCCTTTTCTATTATCTAAATTCACAATTGCACTCTCATTCTTCCAGGGTTTTTTAGGTAACCCATCTCTCATAAAGACACCTTTAAAATGGGGAATATCAACTGCATATCGTTTTAGGTCGCCATCGGTTAAAGCTCTTTCGGGTAGTGTTATTAGTTTTTTGATTTGTACTGCTTCAAGTACATTGCCCCTCCTTCATATGGTTTGAGGTACAGAGCACCGCCTCCTTTTTTAGTTTTTTTCAAATACAAACCGCTTCCCTTCTTTCCGAGAGCTATAGCTTCCATGGATTGATTGTGACGCGCTGTTTCGTCCAACTGTTTTCTGGCGGCCTTAGCATCATTGACCGCTTTGGCTATACCGGATGCTCCTCCGGCGAGCGCTCCAGCCGCAGATAATCCCGCAAACAAGGGGATCAGAAAAGGCAGAAATCCACCTTGTTTAGGTAGAGGTAACACTCGAGGAATCAAAATGTTGCGTTTACCACCAACACTCTTAACAACAGTTTTAGCAACGGCCAGAGCTTTCTTAATTATATTATTTTTATTGCCAAGGTTCTTTACAGCTTGAATAACTTTTCGTAGAACCCCTCCCTTAAAAGACACTTTTTTATTTTTCTTTGATTTGCAACAGCCCATCCCCAATTTAGTTTTTGCTTTCATCGCTGTTGTTACTGCCCACGCTGCAGCCCGTTCTCCAAACCCGGCGTCTTTAGATTTAACACGCTCCCACGCTCTTTCAGCTAATTCTCTATCGGCCAGATGTCTGCTGCTTAAATCTTTGTTATCTCGATATGCAATATCATGCAAACGACATGCGGCGTCTAGAGGATTTATACCTTTATCACCTCTAGCGAGTCTTTTCGCTAAACGAGTTCCAGGTCCACAATATTCGTAACCTCCTGGAATGTGTAATTCAACAGGTAGCTTGTTGATGAGATCGTTTACAAAACCCCTCCCACTCACCTTATCTCGCTTACGGTGAACAATCATTTAAGTGAACGATGCTGTTTTCAGCTCTATTTGTACTTTTTCAGTATCTCACATCTGGAGGTAAGCAAACAAAACAACCATATATATTTTTAATACATTTATTTAAATGACATCGTTACAATACTTAAAATAATAACACGTACACATACATGCCATAAACATACCTAGTAATAGACAAGAAAGAAGAATTATAATGATAAAATAATAATTGTTGTTATTATCTTGGGGAGGCCAAATCCACTCGATGCTAAGTATATCGGTATGATTTTTATTCCAAACCTCCATTCTCCAATCCAAATCTTCCATCAAGCCGTTAATTTGATAACGTATCTTGTAGAACAGGAAATGGTCGGTACGATTTTCGAATTTCTCCAAATTTGCACGATACACGTAATGTTCATGGCCACCGGAAAAATAATCCATAGTCATCGGCGTCCATTTTGATGGCCACGATGATGGTTCATTGTATGCGGGTAGATTTACACTGTCGTTTTCAAATTCCACATAAATATATGCTCTCGTTGCAGTAACAGGCTTACTTATAATTAATTCCTTCTCGGGAGTAAGGAAACTAAGTACTATTATCGATGTAAGATTCAACATCTTTCACCGATCAGAGTCCAATGTCAACTGTTCAAATTGTTTAAACATCCGCCTTTTCATACAATACAAGTCTAAAATTATTCTTAACCTATTCAAATTAATTTTATGCAACTTTAATCGCGTGCGTAACTGTTCACTTCGGTATTTCACCACACCTCGCATGTCTAACAGCTTCCACAAAACAATCCGGATGCAAATGTAGAATTTCCAAAGTGATGGATATTATATACGAATCGCAGTTTAATTCTTTATTTAACAAGAGAATGGCGTCCTGTATAATCCCTTCGTTGGTGAGCTGTTCTCCGTGTTGTGCAGTTTGTGTTACTAAAGTATTAAAAAATGTATTGATATCGTATGTATTCAATAGATTTAAACGATAAGATATCAAGTCACGTATTTGAAACAATTTTTTAAAATCAGTTTCCAGCAGTCTACACTGACACACGTTGCCACATAGTAATTCTTTGATTTCATCACAAACACGCCAATTATAATAGAAACACTCGTATTGTTGAAATATTTCAGTTTCTAATTGCAGTAGCTGTTGCCACAGTTGCTTCGTTAAATGTACTGCTTTGTAGCTTTTACGATCATATATATCCATGCATCCAATACACGAAATTCTTAAAATAGGTTGAACGTTAGTTTTTCCAAGGGCAATTTGCCTTATACCAAAGCCAACCTCGATAATTTTTTTATGATCCTATTCTTCACTGATAAAGAAATTCGTATTTCCAATCATACAAACACATTCTTCTTCTTCTTCTTCTTCTTCTACACATCGATCTAGCGGATATTCAATAATATCTTCATCATATGATAATAGTGGTTGATTGTTGTCTTCTACTTTTTTCCTTTTAGCTTCAGGTTCACCGTTGGTTGTTGTCCATTCAATTTCGATATCGTCGTCATCACAAAATATAGGTGACCGTCTTAGTTTTTGTTTTTCGAGAAACACCCTTATACCTTCGTCTATATTATCGGCGGTAGCACCACCTACACCACACCCAAACATTGTAACTGTTAGAATGTTGGGGCGTTTTACTTGTTTAAAAACCTACGCACGTACCGCCAATTGAACTATTACTTCCGGGCCCCCAATAATTCGAAAAAACCTACAGATTTGTGATAGTTTTGCATAAGAACCAATGTTAAATTGAAAGAATGCACCCAAAAGTTACAGTTTCATCGCATGCTGACATCAATATAAATCATATACGATTTTCTTAACACATTCTACATCGATGCACCGCCGCGTATAGACGTGTTGTATTCTCTCCGGCTGTAAACCGAGTATAAAAGCCACGTTCATACTTAGATTCGGTTATAATAATCAAAATTCGTATCTTTTGGTAAATATAAGTGCATATTATTTCGAAATGCCGTTGACCAGAGATCAGATAGCTGAAATAAATGTCACTGTTGATACTTGTATTAAAGATATCCTGAGGAAAAACGAGTTTCTCGATGAACTCGTTGAAAAGGTTACCACAGAAGTTACGGCTGCTCTCAACAAAAAGTTAAGTGAATTCGAAGAAAAGGTTCAAATACTGTCCAAGGAAAACCGTGAGTTACACAACAGAATTGATGGCCTTGAACAATATTCACGGAGAAGCAACATACGGATGTTGGGTGTACCTGAAGAAGCCAACGAAAACCTCACCGAAAAAGTCCAATTAGTTTTTGAAACCAGGATGGGTCTTAAAATTAGTGCCGAGGAAATAGACCGTATTCATCGAATTGGTAAACCCACAATAAACAAAACTCGAGCTGTTATCATCAAATTTTTTAAATACGATACTCGCCAAATCATCATTAACAACAGAAGCAAACTTAAAGGCACAAACTACGTCATTGTCGAAGATTTAACTATCGAGCGTCAAAAAATACTCTTGGAGGCCCAACGAAAATGCGGACGTCGCAATGTTTGGACAAGAAATGGCACCATTATAATGAAAATCAACAACGAAAAAATTGCTGTTACAACCCTCGCTGATTACCAAAAGCTTAACCTGTAACCGCCGATACATGAAGTGGCCGCTTTATATCAATACATTTCACATATTCTTAAAATTGTTAAACATAAATATGCTTGCAGATAAGTATGCTAAATTTAAATATATGTGTGAGTGTTTGAATTCATATCATATCATTTTAGTAAGCCGTTGAGAAATTATTCCATGTTTATCTCTGCTAACATTCGTAGCAGTTTTGCCTTCTTTCATTTAGTATATTATTTGAAACATTTAATTTTCCAATAATTTATTTTGCCTTATCATAATTATGCTTGTAGCACACGTTAATGTACGCTCGTTAATTTGTAATTTTATGCCTTTTAAATCTTTCATTTTAGACAATAATTATGATGTAATCGCTATCACGGAAACTTGGTTGACTCCCGAAATTGGTGCGGATGCTGTACGCATTGAAGGATACTATTTGCTCCGTCAGGACAGAGGTTCTCGTGGCGGCGGGGTAGGTTTTTATATACGAAATTCTTTTAAATCTAAAAAAATTACAACTAATAATTCTATTGAACAGTTGTGGATCTCTATAAAATTAAACCTTCATTGTTTCATCTTCGGCGTAGTATACAGACCTCCTAGTCTTAATTATAAAAATTTTGTCGATGAATTAGAGTTATCTTTTGCTGTTAACATGTCGATTTCGAACAAGATATACTGCCTGGGTGATCTAAACATTGACTTTCTTGAACCTAACGATCCCCCTACTGTATATTTGAATAATATGTTAACATCATTAAATTTACAACAATTAATTGATCAACCTACACGCGTTACTGAGACTACTTCATCTTTAATTGATGTCATTATCACTACGGATGCGCTCTCGATCAGTAACTTTGGTGTGTGCGTTTTGGACATAACTGATCACGATCCTATTTTCTGTCAGTTACTTACTGAGAAAACTAAAGTAGCACCCGTCTTTCGTACTTATCGCTCATACAAATTCTTTGACCACAATAATTTCATACATGACTTAGAATCATCGCCATTACATAGAATATTTTTTATGGACAATATTAATGATAAGGTTAACTTTTTAAATTCCGTTTTGCTTCAGCTCTTTAATAATCACGCGCCCACAGTTACTAGTAAAATTACTAGACCACATCTACCGTGGGTTACAGATAATATAAAATTACTTATGAAACTACGGAATAAAGCTAAATCAAAATTTAGAAAAACCAAAAATGTTAACCATTGGCATTACTATAAAACCTTGCGAAATTTTACTTCTACAGCATTATGCAATGAGAAAAAAGCCTATTTTGAGCACAAACTACGTAACAGTAATACAAAATCTTTTTGGAATAATTTGAAAATTTTGCAACTTTCGAACTCAAACAATAACAACATTCCTCTTCACTTAAATAAACCAGATGAAATACATAAATATTTCATTGACAGTATACCGCAACAGACGTACGATCCGGATTTAATAAACTTTTACAATTCTAATACTGTAAATAATATGAATAGCGTATTTCGTTTCCGTACAGTTGATGCTGGTGTTATATTCAAAATATTAAATAACTTGCAATCTAAATCTTTTGGTCTTGATGGTCTCAATACTCATATGCTTAAGCTGTGTTGTCCAACAATAGTCCAATATATTACTCACATTATAAACTGCTGTATTACTGAGAATGTTTTTCCCGATGCCTGGAAACAGGCTGTAATAATTCCATTGCCAAAATGTAGTGAACCTAAAACATATAAGGACCTCCGTCCTATTAGCATCTTACCAGTTCTTTCGAAAGTTTTTGAAAAGATTTTACATGGACAGCTGCAAGAATATCTCATACACTATAACCTAATTCCGGAATTTCAATCTGGGTTCAAACCTGAACATAGCTGCACAACCTCTTTATTAAATGTTACTGATGACATATTCAAAGCTACAGATTATGGCAAACTCTCCTTGTTGATATTACTTGATTTTAGTAAAGCCTTTGATACATTAATTCATTCATTATTATTTTCTATTCTTCATTATATAGGTTTAGAACAAAATTCTATCTATCTAATAATAAGCTACTTTAGTAACAGAACGCAGTGTGTAAAAGTAAGGGATCAGATATCTCCTCAAGCGCTAACAACATCGGGTGTTCCTCAGGGATCTATATTGGGTCCGCTGTTCTTTTCCATCTATACTAGTCACCTTTTCCAAAGTATTAATTCTTGTAAAGTTCATATGTATGCTGACGATATGCAGTTATGTTATTCTTTTAAACCTAATGATTTGCAACTTGCTCTTAGTAACATAAATAATGATCTTATAAAAGTACACGACATTTCATCAAAACATTCTCTCTTACTGAACCCAAACAAATCTTTGGTACTTTTATTTGGTAGCAAAAATGTTTGTTCTAAGGTTAAAGACGCGATTAATTTAGTTATTAATGGTTCGAGAATACCTGTTGTCGATCAAGGAAAAAACTTGGGCTTGGTAATGGACAACACCTTTAGGTATAGGGAGCAAGTTGCAAATAACGTCCAGCGATCTTATGCTGCATTACGAATCCTATATCCACATAAACCTTACTTATCTAAAACTGCTAAAACAATTTTATGTAATTCGCTGGTCCTTTCACAATTCACGTATTGCGCTCCTGTTTATGGTCCCTGTTTGGATGCTTCTGATCGAGGTCGTATCCAAAGAGTACAGAATTCATGCTTACGATATATTTTTGGAATTCGCAAATATAATCACATTTCTCATAAACTCAAAGAAACTGGCTGGTTGAACATGAAAAATCGTTTCATTTTGCAAGCTGTTACTTTATATCATAAAATTATTCTGCATAAAAAACCATCTTATTTACACAGGCGTATATCTTTTCGAACAGACGTACATAACTTGAATATTAGAAACAAAGGTCTGATCACCCCTCCACTTCACACAACTGCTCTTTTCGAACGTTCTTTTTCTTACTGTGCTTATAAACTTTATAACGCTGTTCCTGCTGATTTTAAGAGCCTTAGTGTAATTTCGTTTAAAAAACATATGCGCCGTCATCTTTTCGAGAGTCAATAGAGTCGATAAAGTTAAATGTCTAATGCAGTTAAATTCCCATGTTAGTGTGTTGCAAGTTGATTATTATTATTTTTTTGTAAATTATGTATTTTGTTTTTTCGCGTTTGCACGACATAGTTTTAATGTTGATTACAAGGTTTGAGTGGGAGATCAGTAGTAGTTTCACTACATTACTGAACTCTGCCTTGCGATTTTCGGTCTAATGTTATTATACATTTTTAGTTTATTACTATTTTAATTTTTACTCTTTTTGCTCAACAATATATTTTTTTTTTGACTAATGTAATGTGTAACTATTTTAATTGTCATTATTATTATTATTTGTTTATGTCTAGACCGAAAATAAAAGTCCATTATTATTATTATTATTCGCGTTCTAATTTAATTTTTTTTAAATGCTTCTCGATAGGTTCGATCACACAGTAATAAAACCAGCTCCACCCGTCTGGGAGTTCTATCTTTGGATTATTTTCAAAGTCCGGATGTCCATCTAGCGTAACGGTGATATCCATACGATCGCAACCAAACCAAGGAAATAAATGTGAAAATTCATGGAAATGATTCTTGTAGTAATATTTCTCATATGCTTTCATATTCGGATCACCAACATCACAAGTACAGTCACTTTCATGCTCATCTACCGAGTTCGATGTAAAATACATTTTTCTTTACATGCTGAAATACTACAGCTCTATGTATACACACATACACGTACCGCCAATTGAACTATTACTTCCGGGCCCCCAATAATTCGAAAAAACTCACAGATTTGTGCTGGTTTTCCATAAGAATCAATGTTAAATTGAAAGAATGCACCCAAAAGTCGCAGTTTCATAGCATTTCTATTTTTTTAAAGACATTAGATTTGATACTAGATTATTGTTGAATTCTGCTCGCTAACTGCATCAACTACTACTACTAGAAATAAAACAAACATTTGACACATTTTGTGCGTTTAATACAAATTATCGATACATACTAACAACATTTTATAATACAACAGTAAATATAGTATGCTACGAAGACTGTTCTTCCTCCATTTCTATAAATTTGTACACTTCGTCCAACTGGTTGCCTAGTCCGAGACCCTCCATCAGGTTTATAAAACGTCTTTTTCTTATTGCGTTGTTTAAAAATAATTCACACACAGCTGCACCATTTTCATACAATTTCTGTCTCGTATAGAGCTCGTCGTCGCTAAATCCACAAAACCCCATTCCATACACAACTTCATGGCGGGCATCGAATGCTAAGTTCTCACACAAACCTTGAAGATTTTGTATGGCCCTGCGCACATCTGTTGGTATAGCTCGAGCGGCTTCAGAGTAGCACATCCTCATCTTACCGCTGTTTGTGTTCAAGTAATGACATAATAAACCCTTCAAATTGGATATGTTACATTTTACAGTAAACTATTTAACCGCTAGATGGCACATCATGTACAGTTCGGAGGCTTATCAGTTCTTGCGGTTACTCGCGCTCGCCTTATCAGCTCTTGCGGTTTCTTATCAGCTTATCGCTTCGTGCTCATTTCTGTAATAATAATATATTTTCGAGAGGGTTAAAAAGAGCTTCAGGCCCCCGCCCCCGGCCCTCGCCCCCGGCCCCCGCCCCCTGCACACAGACACCTGCACACCGACACCTGCGCAGCATGGGGGCCCCGAACCAGGACTCCGCCCCAGGCACCCGACACCGACACCTGCGCAGCATGGGGGCCCGAACCAGGACTCCGCCCCAAGCGCAGGCGCCCGACACCTGCGCAGACGACTTGCGCAGAGGACCTGCAACCCCTTCCCCCACCACACACCTGCGCAATGCTTTTTGCGGTCTGCGCAGAATTTGAATTTCCCGCCAAATACCTGCGCAGAATTTGAATTTCACGCCAAATACCTGCGCAGAAGACCTGCGCAGTGACGCGTTTTGTCCCAGAAGTCACATTAGTTATCTACTGCTAGGTGCTTGGTTTGGCGCTTGGCTTGGCGCTTAGATTTGCGCTTGGTTTGGTGCTTGGCTTGGCGCTTGGCTCGGCAATTGGTTTGGCCTTTGGCTTGGCGCTTGGCTTGGCGCGTGGCTCGGCGCTTGGCTTGGCGGTTGCATTGGCGCTTGGTTTGCCGCTTGGCTTAACGCTTATCTTTGCGCTTGGTTTGGCGCTTGGCTTGGCGCTTGGCTTAACGCTTGGCTTGGCGCTTGGTTTGGCGCTTGCCTTGGCGCTTGGCTTAGCGCTTGGTTTAGCGCTTGACTTAGTGATTTCTTTGGCGCTTGGCTTGGCGCTTGGTTTGGCGCTTGGCTTGGCGCTTGGCTTGGCGCTTGGCTTGGCGCTTGCCCTGGCGCTTGGCGTAGTGATTTCTTTAGCGCTTGGCTTGGCGATTTGTTTGACGCTTGGTTTCTTGCTTGGCTTGGCGTTTGGTTTGGCGCTTGGCTTGGCGCTTGCCCTGGCGCTTGGCTTGGTGATTTCTTTGGCGCTTGGCTTGGCGCTTGGTTTGGCGCTTGGTTTGGCGCTTGGTTTGGCGCTTGGCTTGGCGCTTAGTTTGGCGCTTGGCTTGGCGATTGGCTTGGTGCTTTGGTTAGCGCTTATCTTGGCGCTTGACTTGGCGCTTGGCTTGACGCTTGGCTTGGCGCATGTCTTGGCGCTTGATTTGGCGCTTGGCTTGGCATTTGGTTTGCCGTGTGGCTTGGTGCTTGGGTTAACGCCTATTTTGGCGCTTGGCTTGGCGCTTGGCTTGTCGCTTTGGTTAGCGCTTATCTTGGCGCTTGACTTGGCGCTTGGCTTAACGCTTGGCTTGGCGCATGTATTGGCGCTTGATTTGGCGCTTGGATTGGCATTTGGTTTGCCGTGTGGCTTGGTGCTTGGGTTAACGCCTATTTTGGCGCTTGGCTTGGCGCTTGGCTTGGCGCTTGGCTTGGCGCTTGGCTTGTCGCTTTGGTTAGCGCTTATCTTGGCGCTTGACTTGGCGCTTGGCTTGACGCTTGGCTTTGTGACGTTAGCGCCGGCCGAAATCGTATTTTTACGTATTGGAATACGTTCGAATTTGACCGCCGCCAAAACTTCGTCACAAATTGTCCGAAAACATCGCCGAGGCACGAAGAAACAATCGAGGTGCGCAGAAATTACGAGCCGCCGGCGCCGTCGTCTTCCAGCGCATCCCTGCCTAAAATCCTGCACAAATCACGGCGTATGGTAATGTATAAATAAGAGGTATCGTACGTTATGAAGAGGACTTAACTTGCATCCAGCGATCCGAACCAGCTTCCTGTCTGGGGCCCCCCTGAGGGCCCAAATCCTAGTCCCGTCCGAAGAACCTTTTGACTTTTAGTCCCAGAACCAATCGTTCCCAGAAATCCCCGAAAGATCAAAGTGGCCCATTGATTTTCAGTGCCTATTGATCTCCGTCGAGCCTATTCAGGAGTTATCTTATTTAAAATTCAGACGTGGATCATTGTTTATATATGCCTGTCTGGAATTCATATACGTTTACTCCTCGAAACCGGTGTGGTCTAAAACTCGTACGTGGTTCGTTGTACATATACGCCTGATAAGAGTCTTAGACCTCCTCGAAACCGCTCCTCGACAACGTTCACGTAATTCATTCAGAAAGCATTTTAAAAACGTGGCCCTCCAGGTCCGCGCATAAGCTTGAACAAGAATTGCGAGGTTAAGAGCCCGCAACGAAACTCCCGGAATTAACGTACTCGTAAAAATTCAAAGCTTCACTTACCCAGAGGGATCTTGTCCTGAAGATTTCCCGTGCTTTCTGCAGTGCCGCAATTCATAGTACATAATCTAAACCAAAAATTGTGTGAGGTTAGCTTCAAGCTAAAAGTAATTCAAGTAGCTTAAAGGAGGGTTTAGTCACCTTGAATAACGTAATCAGAAAACCCCTAGTTATCACTTAGGCACCCCTGGAATTTCAGTAACAGCTTTAAACACAAATTTGGCTTAAAAGTTATTAGCTGACACACGATATGTAGTTCCACCGCCTTTTCACTTATCATAAAAGGTTTTGCATTACACGAGGTTTCACGGGCACTGCAGGATAGCTTTGGCGTAACGAGGTTACGTCTCACGTCAAATTCATTCTCAACACCCCGAAATAAGGGCAAATCTAACTTTATTTCATGCCCCCGATAAAAATAAACAACTTAACCTAATTTCTGTTTCCAGTTTAGCCGAGTAGAGGACGCTCTCCTAACTACGAACTGCTTTCGTCCGGTAGCCGAGAAGATACGACCGGAGAAAACATCGTGGCTTGCCTAACCCAGTAGGCGTCAGCCTGCCCGTGATACATTGAAATTCAAATCGTTTATTCAAAAATACATAGAATATTTTAGTTATTGTTTTAAAATGTAAATAGGTATACAAAATAAATCGCTTTGTTTGATGTGTACTTGATTGTATATTTGAGTTAACCAGACTGAACCCTGGCATCTGTGGCTATCCGAGAGTAAAAAGTTTAATAACATTGGTAATCAATCATGGTTCAAAATTAAAGAATTAACGTAGAAAGCCAGGTTATTACAGCTTGGCGCATGTATTGGCGCTTGATTTGGCGTGTGGCTTGGCATTTGGTTTGCCGTGTGGCTTGGCGCTTGGCTTGGCGCTTGGCTTGGCGCTTGGCTTGGCGCTTTCCCTGGCGCTTGGCTTGGCGCTTTCCCTGGCTCTTGGTTTGGCGCTTGCCTTGGCGCTTGCCTTGGCGCCTGGCTTGGCGCTTGGTTTGGCTCTTGGTTTGGCGCTTGCCTTGGCGCTTGGCTTGGCGCTTGGTTTGGCGCTTGGCTTAACGCTTGGTTTGGCGCTCGGCTTGGCGCTTACCTAGGCGTTTGGCTTGGCGCTTGGTTTGGCGCTTGGTTTCGCACTTGCCCTGGCGCTTGCCCTGGCGCTTGGCTCGGCGATTGGTTTGGCATGTGGCTTAGTGCTTGGGTTAACGCCTATTATGCCGCTTGGCTAGATGCTTGGTTTGGGGCTTGGTTTGGCGCTTGGATTATCAGTTGACTTGGCTCTTGTCTTGGCTGTTGAGTTGGCGCTTGGCTAGGTGCTTGGTTTGGTGCTTTGCTTGGCGCTTGGCTCGGCAATTGGTTTGGCCTTTGGCTTGGCGCTTGGCTTGGCGCGTGGCTCGGCGCTTGGCTTGGCGGTTGGATTGGCGCTTGGCTTAACGCTTGGCTTGGCGCTTGGTTTGGCGCTTGCCTTGGCGCTTGGCTTGGCGCTTGGCTTAACGCTTGGCTTAACGCTTACCTTTGCGCTTGGTTTGGCGCTTGGCTTGGCGCTTGGCTTAACGCTTGGCTTGGCGCTTGGTTTGGCGCTTGCCTTGGCGCTTGGCTTAGCGCTTGGTTTGGCGCTTGGCTTGGCGCTTGGCTTAACGCTTGGTTTAACGTTTACCTTTGCGCTTGGTTTGGCGCTTGGCTTGGCGCTTGGCTTGGCGTTTGGCTTAACGCTTGGCTTGGCGCTTGGTTTGGCGCTTGCCCTGGCTCTTGGCTTAGCGCTTGGTTTGGCGCTTGCCTTGGCGCTTGGCTTAGCGCTTGGTTTGGAGCTCGGCTTGGCGCTTACCTAGGCGTTTGGCTTGGCGATTGGTTTGACGCTTCTTTTGGCGCTTGCCCTGGCGCTTGGCTCGGCGATTGGTTTGGCGCTTGACTTGGCGCTTGGTTTGACGCTTGGCATGGTGCTTGCTTTGGCGCTTGGCTTGTCGCTTAGTTTGGCGTTTGCTTTGGCGCTTGGTTGGGGGCTTGCCTTGGCGTTTGGCTTGGTGCTTGGGTTAGCGCCTATTTTGGCGCTTGGCTTCGCGCTTGGTGTGGCTCTTGGCTTGGCGCTTGGCTTGGCGCTTGGCTTGGCGCTTGGCTTGTCGTGTGGCTTGCTGCTTGCCTTGGCGTTTGGTTTGGTGCATGGGTTAGCGCCTATTTTGGCGCTTGGCTTCGCGCTTGGTGTGGCTCTTGGCTTGGCGTTTGGCTTGGCGCTTGGTTTGGCGGTTAACATGGCGCTTGTCTTAACGCTTGGTTTAGCGTGTGGCTTGGTGCTTAGGTTAGCGCCTATTTTGATGCTTGGCTTGGCGCTTGGCTTGGCGCTTGGCTTGGCGCTTGGCGTGGCGCTTGACTTGGCGCTTGGCTTGGCACTTTACTTGGTGCTTGCTTCGGCGCTTGGCTTGGCGCTTGGTTTGGCGCTTGTCTTGACGCTTGATTTGGCGGTTGGCTTGGTGCTTGGCTAGGCGCTTCGCTTGGCGCTTGGTTTAACGCTTGGCTTGGCGCTTGCCCTGGCGCTTGGCTTAATGCTTGCTTTGGCGCTCGGCTTGGCGCTTGGTTTGGCGCTTGGCTTAGCGCTTGGTTCGACGCTTGGCTTAACGCTTGGCTTGGCGGCTGGCTTGTGCTTGGTGTGACGCTAGGCTTAGCAATTAGTTTTGCGCTTGGCTTCGAGTTTAGCTTGGTGCTTGGTTTGACGCTTGGCTTGGCGCTTGGCTTGGTGCTTGGTTTGGCGCTTGGCTAAGCGTTAGGCTGACGCTTAGTTTGACGCTTGGCTTGGCGCGTGGCTTAACGCTTGGTTTGTCGTGTGGCTTGGCGCTTGGCATGGCACTTGGCTTGGCGCTTGGTTTGGCGCTTGACTTGGCGCTTGGCTTGGCGCGTGGTTTGGCGCTTGACTTGGCCCTTGGCTTGGCGCTTGGCATGGTGCTTTCTTTGGCGCTTGGCTTAACGCTTGGCTTGGCGCTTGGTTTGGCGCTTGCCTTGGCGCTTGGCTTGGCGCTTGGCTTAACGCTTGGTTTGGCGCTTGGCTTGGCGCTTGGCTTAACGCTTGGCTTGGCGCTTGGTTTGGCGTTTGCTTTGGCGCTTGGTTGGGGGCTTGCCTTGGCGTTTGGCTTGGCGGTTGGCTTGGTGCTTGGCTAGGCGCTTCGCTTGGCGCTTGGTTTAACGCTTGGCTTGGCGCTTGCCCTGGCGCTTGGCTTAATGCTTGCTTTGGCGCTCGGCTTGGCGCTTGGTTTGGCGCTTGGCTTAGCGCTTGGTTCGACGCTTGGCTTGGCGCTTGGCTTGGCGGCTGGCTTGTGCTTGGTGTGACGCTAGGCTTAGCGATTAGTTTTGCGCTTGGCTTCGAGTTTAGCTTGGTGCTTGGTTTGACGCTTGGCTTGGCGCTTGGCTTGGTGCTTGGTTTGGCGCTTGGCTAAGCGTTAGGTTGACGCTTAGTTTGACGCTTGGCTTGGCGCGTGGCTTAACGCTTGGTTTGTCGTGTGGCTTGGCGCTTGGCTTGACGCTTGGCTTGGCGCTTGGCTTGACACTTGGCATGGCACTTGGCTTGGCGCTTGGTTTGGCGCTTGACTTGGCGCTTGGTTTGACGCTTGGCGTGGTGCTTGCTTTGGCGCTTGGCTTGGCGCTTAGTTTGGCGTTTGGTTTGGCGCTTGGTTGGGGGCTTGCCTTGGCGCTTGGCTTGCCGCTTGCCCTGGCGCTTGGCTTGGCGCGTGGTTTGGCGCTTGACTTGGCCCTTGGCTTCGCGCTTGGCATGGTGCTTTCTTTGGCGCTTGGCTTAACGCTTGGCTTAGCGCTTGGCTTAACGCTTGGCTTGGCTCTTGGTTTCGCGCTTGCCTTGGCGCTTGGCTTGGCGCTTGGTTTGGCGCTTGGCTTAACGCTTGGTTTGGCGCTCGGCTTGGCGCTTACCTAGGCGTTTGGCTTGGCGCTTGGTTTGGCGCTTGGTTTGGCGCTTGGTTTGGCGCTTGCCCTGGCGTTTGTCTCGGCGATTGATTTGGCGTGTGGCTTGGTGCTTGGGTTAGCGCCTATTTTGGCGCTTGACTTGGCGCTTGGTGTGGCTCTTGGCTTGGCGCTTGGCTTGGCGCTTGGCTTGTTGTGTGGCTTGGTGCTTGGCTTGGCGTGTGGCTTGGTGCTTGGGTTAGCGCCTATTTTGACCCTTAGCCTGGCGCTTGGTTTGGCGGTTAACTTGGAGCTTGGCTTAACGCTTGGTTTAGCGTGTGGCTTGGTGCTTAGGTTAGCGCCTATTTTGATGCTTGGCTTGGCGCTTGGCTTGGCAATTTACTTGGTGCTTGTTTCGGCGCTTGGCTTGGCGCTTGGTTTGGCGCTTGGCTTGACGCTTGGTTTGGCGGTTGGCTTGGTGCTTGGCTAGGCGCTTCGCTTGGCGCTTGGTTTAACGCTTGGCTTGGTGCCTGCACTGGCGCTTGGCTTAATGCTTGCTTTGGCGCTTGGCTTGGCGCTTGGTTTGGCGCTTAGCTTGGCGCCTGGCTTGTGCTTGGTGTGACGCTTGGCTTGGCGCATGTATTGGCGCTTGATTTGGCGTGTGGCTTGGCATTTGGTTTGCCGTGTGGCTTGGCGCTTGGCTTGGCGCTTGGCTTGGCGCTTGGCTTGGCGCTTTTCCTGGCGCTTGGCTTGGCGCTTTCCCTGGCTCTTGGTTCGGCGCTTGCCTTGGCGCTTGCCTTGGCGCCTGGCTTAGCGCTTGGTTTGGCTCTTGGTTTGGCGCTTGCCTTGGCGCTTGGCTTGGCGCTTGGTTTGGCGCTTGGCTTAACGCTTGGTTTGGCGCTCGGCTTGGCGCTTACCTAGGCGTTTGGCTTGGCGCTTGGTTTGGCGCTTGGTTTCGCACTTGCCCTGGCGCTTGCCCTGGCGCTTGGCTCGGCGATTGGTTTGGCGTGTGGCTTAGTGCTTGGGTTAACGCCTATTTTGCCGCTTGGCTAGATGCTTGGTTTGGGGCTTGGTTTGTCGCTTGGATTATCAGTTGACTTGGCTCTTGTCTTGGCTGTTGAGTTGGCGCTTGGCTAGGTGCTTGGTTTGGTGCTTGGCTTGGCGCTTGGCTCGGCAATTGGTTTGGCCTTTGGCTTGGCGCTTGGCTTGGCGCGTGGCTCGGCGCTTGGCTTGGCGGTTGGATTGGCGCTTGGCTTAACGCTTGGCTTGGCGCTTGGTTTGGCGCTTGCCTTGGCGCTTGGCTTGGCGCTTGGCTTAACGCTTGGCTTGGCGCTTGGTTTGCCGCTTGGCTTAACGCTTACCTTTGCGCTTGGTTTGGCGCTTGGCTTGGCGCTTGGCTTAACGCTTGGCTTGGCGCTTGGTTTGGCGCTTGCCTTGGCGCTTGGCTTAGCGCTTGGTTTGGCGCTTGGCTTGGCGCTTGGCTTAACGCTTGGTTTAACGTTTACCTTTGCGCTTGGTTTGGCGCTTGGCTTGGCGCTTGGCTTGGCGTTTGGCTTAACGCTTGGCTTGGCGCTTGGTTTGGCGCTTGCCCTGGCTCTTGGCTTAGCGCTTGGTTTGGCGCTTGCCTTGGCGCTTGGCTTAGCGCTTGGTTTGGAGCTCGGCTTGGCGCTTACCTAGGCGTTTGGCTTGGCGATTGGTTTGACGCTTCTTTTGGCGCTTGCCCTGGCGCTTGGCTCGGCGATTGGTTTGGCGCTTGACTTGGCGCTTGGTTTGACGCTTGGCATGGTGCTTGCTTTGGCGCTTGGCTTGTCGCTTAGTTTGGCGTTTGCTTTGGCGCTTGGTTGGGGGCTTGCCTTGGCGTTTGGCTTGGTGCTTGGGTTAGCGCCTATTTTGGCGCTTGGCTTCGCGCTTGGTGTGGCTCTTGGCTTGGCGCTTGGCTTGGCGCTTGGCTTGGCGCTTGGCTTGTCGTGTGGCTTGCTGCTTGCCTTGGCGTTTGGTTTGGTGCATGGGTTAGCGCCTATTTTGGCGCTTGGCTTCGCGCTTGGTGTGGCTCTTGGCTTGGCGCTTGGCTTGGCGCTTGGTTTGGCGGTTAACATGGCGCTTGTCTTAACGCTTGGTTTAGCGTGTGGCTTGGTGCTTAGGTTAGCGCCTATTTTGATGCTTGGCTTGGCGCTTGGCTTGGCGCTTGGCTTGGCGCTTGGCGTGGCGCTTGACTTGGCGCTTGGCTTGGCACTTTACTTGGTGCTTGCTTCGGCGCTTGGCTTGGCGCTTGGTTTGGCGCTTGTCTTGACGCTTGATTTGGCGGTTGGCTTGGTGCTTGGCTAGGCGCTTCGCTTGGCGCTTGGTTTAACGCTTGGCTTGGCGCTTGCCCTGGCGCTTGGCTTAATGCTTGCTTTGGCGCTCGGCTTGGCGCTTGGTTTGGCGCTTGGCTTAGCGCTTGGTTCGACGCTTGGCTTAACGCTTGGCTTGGCGGCTGGCTTGTGCTTGGTGTGACGCGAGGCTTAGCAATTAGTTTTGCGCTTGGCTTCGAGTTTAGCTTGGTGCTTGGTTTGACGCTTGGCTTGGCGCTTGGCTTGGTGCTTGGTTTGGCGCTTGGCTAAGCGTTAGGCTGACGCTTAGTTTGACGCTTGGCTTGGCGCGTGGCTTAACGCTTGGTTTGTCGTGTGGCTTGGCGCTTGGCATGGCACTTGGCTTGGCGCTTGGTTTGGCGCTTGACTTGGCGCTTGGTTTGACGCTTGGCGTGGTGCTTGCTTTGGCGCTTGGCTTGGCGCTTAGTTTGGCGTTTGGTTTGGCGCTTGGTTGGGGGCTTGCCTTGGCGCTTGGCTTGCCGCTTGCCCTGGCGCTTGGCTTGGCGCGTGGTTTGGCGCTTGACTTGGCCCTTGGCTTGGCGCTTGGCATGGTGCTTTCTTTGGCGCTTGGCTTAACGCTTGGCTTGGCGCTTGGTTTGGCGCTTGCCTTGGCGCTTGGCTTGGCGCTTGGCTTAACGCTTGGTTTGGCGCTTGGCTTGGCGCTTGGCTTAACGCTTGGCTTGGCGCTTGGTTTGGCGCTTGCCTTGGCGCTTGGCTTAGCGCTTGCTTTGGCGCTTGGCTTGGCGCTTGGCTTAACGCTTGGTTTAACGTTTACCTTTGCGCTTGGTTTGGCGCTTGGCTTGGCGCTTGGCTTGGCGTTTGGCTTAACGCTTGGCTTGGCGCTTGGTTTGGCGCTTGCCCTGGCTCTTGGCTTAGCGCTTGGTTTGGCGCTTGCCTTGGCGCTTGGCTTAGCGCTTGGTTTGGAGCTCGGCTTGGCGCTTACCTAGGCGTTTGGCTTGGCGATTGGTTTGACGCTTCTTTTGGCGCTTGCCCTGGCGCTTGGCTCGGCGATTGGTTTGGCGCTTGACTTGGCGCTTGGTTTGACGCTTGGCATGGTGCTTGCTTTGGCGCTTGGCTTGGCGCTTAGTTTGGCGTTTGCTTTGGCGCTTGGTTGGGGGCTTGCCTTGGCGTTTGGCTTGGTGCTTGGGTTAGCGCCTATATGGCGCTTGGCTTCGCGCTTGGTGTGGCTCTTGGCTTGGCGCTTGGCTTGGCGCTTGGCTTGGCGCTGGGCTTGTCGTGTGGCTTGCTGCTTGCCTTGGCGTTTGGTTTGGTGCATGGGTTAGCGCCTATTTTGGCGCTTGGCTTCGCGCTTGGTGTGGCTCTTGGCTTGGCGCTTGGCTTGGCGCTTGGTTTGGCGGTTAACATGGCGCTTGTCTTAACGCTTGGTTTAGCGTGTGGCTTGGTGCTTAGGTTAGCGCCTATTTTGATGCTTGGCTTGGCGCTTGGCTTGGCGCTTGGCTTGGCGCTTGGCGTGGCGCTTGACTTGGCGCTTGGCTTGGCACTTTACTTGGTGCTTGCTTCGGCGCTTGGCTTGGCGCTTGGTTTGGCGCTTGTCTTGACGCTTGATTTGGCGGTTGGCTTGGTGCTTGGCTAGGCGCTTCGCTTGGCGCTTGGTTTAACGCTTGGCTTGGCGCTTGCCCTGGCGCTTGGCTTAATGCTTGCTTTGGCGCTCGGCTTGGCGCTTGGTTTGGCGCTTGGCTTAGCGCTTGGTTCGACGCTTGGCTTGGCGCTTGGCTTGGCGGCTGGCTTGTGCTTGGTGTGACGCTAGGCTTAGCGATTAGTTTTGCGCTTGGCTTCGAGTTTAGCTTGGTGCTTGGTTTGACGCTTGGCTTGGCGCTTGGCTTGGTGCTTGGTTTGGCGCTTGGCTAAGCGTTAGGTTGACGCTTAGTTTGACGCTTGGCTTGGCGCGAGGCTTAACGCTTGGTTTGTCGTGTGGCTTGGCGCTTGGCTTGACGCTTGGCTTGGCGCTTGGCTTGACACTTGGCATGGCACTTGGCTTGGCGCTTGGTTTGGCGCTTGACTTGGCGCTTGGTTTGACGCTTGGCGTGGTGTTTGCTTTGGCGCTTGGCTTGGCGCTTAGTTTGGCGTTTGGTTTGGCGCTTGGTTGGGGGCTTGCCTTGGCGCTTGGCTTGCCGCTTGCCCTGGCGCTTGGCTTGGCGCGTGGTTTGGCGCTTGACTTGGCCCTTGGCTTGGCGCTTGGCATGGTGCTTTCTTTGGCGCTTGGCTTAACGCTTGGCTTAGCGCTTGGCTTAACGCTTGGCTTGGCTCTTGGTTTCGCGCTTGCCTTGGCGCTTGGCTTGGCGCTTGGTTTGGCGCTTGGCTTAACGCTTGGTTTGGCGCTCGGCTTGGCGCTTACCTAGGCGTTTGGCTTGGCGCTTGGTTTGGCGCTTTGTTTGGCGCTTGGTTTGGCGCTTGCCCTGGCGTTTGTCTCGGCGATTGATTTGGCGTGTGGCTTGGTGCTTGGGTTAGCGCCTATTTTGGCGCTTGACTTGGCGCTTGGTGTGGCTCTTGGCTTGGCGCTTGGCTTGGCGCTTGGCTTGTTGTGTGGCTTGGTGCTTGGCTTGGCGTGTGGCTTGGTGCTTGGGTTAGCGCCTATTTTGACCCTTAGCCTGGCGCTTGGTTTGGCGGTTAACTTGGAGCTTGGCTTAACGCTTGGTTTAGCGTGTGGCTTGGTGCTTAGGTTAGCGCCTATTTTGATGCTTGGCTTGGCGCTTGGCTTGGCGCTTGGCGTGGCGCTTGACTTGGCGCTTGGTTTGGCAATTTACTTGGTGCTTGTTTCGGCGCTTGGCTTGGCGCTTGGTTTGGCGCTTGGCTTGACGCTTGGTTTGGCGGTTGGCTTGGTGCTTGGCTAGGCGCTTCGCTTGGCGCTTGGTTTAACGCTTGGCTTGGTGCCTGCCCTGGCGCTTGGCTTAATGCTTGCTTTGGCGCTTGGCTTGGCAATTTACTTGGTGCTTGTTTCGGCGCTTGGCTTGGCGCTTGGTTCGGCGCTTGGCTAGGCGCTTCGCTTGGCGCTTGGTTTAACGCTTGGCTTGGTGCCTGCCCTGGCGCTTGGCTTAATGCTTGACTTGGCGCTTGGCTTGGCAATTTACTTGGTGCTTGTTTCGGCGCTTGGCTTGGCGCTTGGTTTGGCGCTTAGCTTGACGCTTGGTTTGGCGGTTGGCTTGGCGCTTGGTTTAACGCTTGGCTTGGCGCTTGCCCTGGCGCTTGGCTTAATGCTTGCTTTGGCGCTTGGCTTGGCGCTTGGTTTGGCGCTTGGCTTAGCGCTTGGTTCGGCGCTTGGCTTGGCGCTTAGCTTGGCGCCTGGCTTGTGCTTGGTGTGACGCTTGGCTTAGCGACTAGTTTTGCGCTTGGCTTTGAGTGTAGCTTGGTGCTTGGTTTGGCGCTCGGCTTGGCGCTTGGCTAAGCGTTTGGGTTGACGCTTAGTTTGACGCTTGGCTTGGCGCTTGGCTTGGCGCTTGTCTTGGCGCTTGGTTTGTCGTGTGGCTTGGTGCTTGGGTTAACCCCTATTTTGGCGCTTGGCTTGGCGCTTGGCTTGGCGCTTGGCTTGGCGCTTGGCTTGACGCTTGGCTTGGCGCTTGGCTTGACGCTTGGCATGGCACTTGGCTTGGCGCTTGGTTTGGCGCTTGACTTGGCGCTTGGTTTGACGCTTGGCATGGTGCTTGCTTTGGCGCTTGGTTTGGCGTTTGGTTTGGCGCTTGGTTGGGGGCTTGGCTTGGCGCTTGGCTTGGCGCTTCCCTGGCGCTTGGCTTGGCGCATGGTTTGGCGCTTGACTTGGCCCTTGGCTTGGCGCTTGGCATGGTGCTTTTTTTGATGCTTGGCTTAACGCTTGGCTTGGCGCTTGGTTTGGCGCTTGATTTGGCGCTTACCTTGGCGCTTGGTTTGGCGCTTGGCTTGGCGCTTGGCTTAGAGCTTGCCCTGGCGCTTGTCTTGGTGATTTCTTTGGCGCTTGGCTTAGTGCCTAATTTGGCGCTTGGCTTGGCGCTTGTTTTGGCGCTTGGCTTGGCGCTTGGCTTGGCGCTTGGCTTGGCGCTTGCCCTGGCGGTTGGCTTAGTGATTTCTTTGGCGCTTGGTTTGGTGCTTGGTTTGACGCTTGGTGTGGCTCTTGGCTTGGCGCTTGGCTTGGCGCTTGGCTTGGCGCTTGGCTTGTCGTGTGGCTTGGAGCTTGGTTTTGCATGTGGCTTGGTGCTTGGGTTAGCGCCCATTTTGACGCTTAGCCTGGCGCTTGGTTTGGCGGTTGGCTTGGCGCTTGGCTTAACGCTTGGTTTAGCGTGTGGCTTGGTGCTTAGGTTAGCGCCTATTCCGATGCTGGGCTTGGCGCTTGGCTTTTCGCTTGGCTTGGCGCTTGGCGTGGCGCTTGACTTGGCGTTTGGCTTGGCACTTTACTTGGTGCTTGATTCGGCGCTTGGCTTGGCGCTTGGTTTGGCGCTTGGCTTGGCGCTTGTTTTGGCGGTTGGCTTGGCGCTTGGCTAGGCGCTTTGCTTGGCGCTTGGTTTAACGCTTGGCTTGGCGCTTGCCCTGGCGCTTGGCTTAATGCTTGCTTTGGCGTTTGGCTCGGCGCTTGGTTTGGCGCTTGGCTTGGCGCTTGGTTCGGCGCTTTTCTTAACGCTTCGCTAGGCGCTTCGCTTGGCGCTTGGTTTGAATCTTGGCTTGCTGCTTGACTTGGCGCTCACTTTGGCGCTTGGCTTTACGCGTGGCTTGGCGCTTGGCTTGGCGCTTGGCTTGGCGCTTGGCTTGGCGCCTGGCTTGTGCTTGGTGTGACGCTTGGCTTAGCGGTTAGTTTTGCGCTTGGCTTCGAGTGTAGCTTGGTGCTTGGTTTGACGCTTGGCTTGGCGCTTGGCTTGTCGCTTGGCTTGGTGCTTGGTTTGGCGCTTGGTTTGAAGCTTGGTTTGGCGCTTAGTTTAGCGCATGGTTTGGCGCTCGGCTTGGCGCTTGGCTAAGCGTTTGGCTTGACGCTTAGTTTGACGCTTGGCTTGGCGCTTGGATTGGCGCTTGGCTTGGCGCTTGGTTTGTCGTGTGGCTTGGAGCTTGGGGTAACGCCTATTTTGGCGCTTGGCTTGGCGCTTGGCTTGGCGCTTGGCTTGGCGCTTGGCTTGACGCTTGGCTTGGCGCTTGGCTTGACGCTTGGCATGGTGCTTGCTTTGGCGCTTGGCTTGGCGCTTGGTTTGGTGTTTGGTTTGGCGCTTGGTTGGAGGCTTGGCTTGGCGCTTGGCTTGGCGCTTGTCCTGGCGCTTGGCTTGGCGCTTGGCTTAGCGCTTGACTTGGCGCTTGCCCTGGCGCTTGGCTTAATGATTTCTTTGGCGCTTGGCTTAGCGCTTGACTTGGCGCTTGCCCTGGCGCTTGGCTTAATGATTTCTTTGGCGCTTGGCTTAACGCTTGGCTTGGCGCTTGGTTTCGCGCTTGATTTGGCGCTTGGCTTGGCGCTTGGTTTGGCACTTGGCTTGGCGCTTGGCTTAGCGCTTGCCCTGGCGCTTGGCTTAGTGATTTCTTTGGCGCTTGGCCTGGCGCTTTGTTTGACGCTTGGTTTGGCGCTAGGCTTGGCGCTTGGTTTGGCGCTTGGCTTGGCGCTTGGTTTGGCGCTTGGCTTGGCGATTGGCTTGGTGCTTTGGTTAGCGCTTATCTTGGCGCTTGACTTGGCGCTTGGCTTGGCGCATGTCTTGGCGGTCAATTTGGCTCTTGGCTTGACATTTGGTTGGGCGTGTGGCTTGGTGCTTGGGTTAACGCCTATTTTGGCGCTTGGCTTGGCGCTTGGCTTGGCGCTTGGTTTGGCGCTTACACTGGCTCTTGGCTTGCTGATTTCTTTGGCGCTTGGCTTGGTGCTTGATTTGGCGCTTGCCTTGGCGCTTTGCTTGGCGCTTGGTTTAGCGCTTGGCTTAACGTTTGGCTTGGCGCTTGGTTTGACGCTTGCCTTGGCGCTTGGCTTGGCGCTTGGTTTGGCGCTTGGCTTAGCGCTTGGCTTAGCGCTTGGTTTATTGTGTGGCTTGGTGCTTAGGTTAGCGCCTATTTTGATGCTTGGCTTGGCGCTTGGCTTGGCGCTTGGCTTAGCGCTTGGCTTGGTGCTTTGGTTAGCGCTAAACTTGGCGCTTGACTTGGCGCTTGGTTTGGCGCTTGGTTTGGCGCTTGGCTTGGCGCTTGGCTAGGCGCTTTGCTTGGCCCTTGGTTTAACGCTTGGCTTGGCGCTTGCCCTAGCGCTTGGCTTAATGCTTGCTTTGGCGCTTGGCTTGGCACTTGGTTTGGCGCTTGGCTTGGCGCTTAGCTTGGCGCCTGGCTTGTGCTTGGTGTGACGTTTGGCTTAGCGCTTGGTTTATCGTGTGGCTTGGTGCTTAGGTTAGCGCCTATTTTGATGCTTGGATTGGCGCTTGGCTTGGCGCTTAGCTTAGCGCTTGGCGTGGCGCTTGACTTGGCGCTTGGCTTGGCACTTTACTTGGTGCTTGCTTCGGCGCTTGGCTTGACGCTTGGTTTGGCGGTTCGCTTGGTGCTTGGCTAGGCGCTTCGCTTGGCGCTTGGTTTAACGCTTGGCTTGGCGCTTGCCCTAGCGCTTGGCTTAATGCTTGCTTTGGCGCTTGGCTTGGCGCTTGGTTTGGTGCTTGGTTTGGCGCTTGGTTTGGCGCTTGGCTTGGCGATTGGCTTGGTGCTTTGGTTAGCGCTTGGTTTAACGCTTGGCTTGGCGCTTGCCCTAGCGCTTGGCTTAATGCTTGCTTTGGCGCTTGGCTTGGCGCTTGGTTTGGCGGTTCGCTTGGTGCTTGGCTAGGCGCTTCGCTTGGCGCTTGGTTTAACGCTTGGCTTGGCGCTTGCCCTAGCGCTTGGCTTAATGCTTGCTTTGGCGCTTGGCTTGGCGCTTGGTTTGGCGCTTGGTTTGGCGCTTGACTTGGCGCTTGGCTTGGCGCATGTCTTGGCGCTCGATTTGGCTCTTGGCTTGACATTTTTTTGGGCGTGTGGCTTGGTGCTTGGGTTAACGCCTATTTTGGCGCTTGGCTTGGCGCTTGGCTTGGCGCTTGGCTTGGCGCTTGGCTTGGCGCTTGGTTTGGCGCTTACACTGGCTCTTGGATTGGTGATTTCTTTGGCGCTTGGCTTGGTGCTTGATTTGGCGCTTGCCTTGGCGCTTTGCTTGGCGATTGGTTTAGCGCTTGGGTTAACGTTTGGCTTTGCGCTTGGTTTGGCGCTTGCCTTGGCGCTTGGCTTGGCGCTCGGTTTGGCGCTTGGCTTAGCGCTTGGCTTAGCGCTTGGTTTATCGTGTGGCTTGGTGCTTAGGTTAGCGCGTATTTTGATGCTTGGCTTGGCGCTTGGCTTGGCGCTTGGGTTAGCCCTTGGCGTGGCGCTTGACTTGGCGCATGGCTTGACGCTTGCCCTGGCGCTTGGCTTGGCGCTTGGTTTGGCGCTTGACTTGGCGTTTGGTTTGGCGTTTGGATTGGCGCTTGGTTGGGGGCTTGGCTTGGCGCTTGGCTTGGCGCTTGCCCTGGCGCTTGGCTTGGCGCTTGGTTTGGCGCTTGACTTGGCGTTTGGTTTGGCGTTTGGATTGGCGCTTGGTTGGGGGCTTGGCTTGGCGCTTGGCTTGGCGCTTGCCCTGGCGTTTGGCTTGACGCTTGGCATAGTGCTTGCTTTGGCGCTTGGCTTGGCGTTTGGTTTGGCGTTTGGATTGGCGCTTGGTTGGGGGCTTGGCTTGGCGCTTGGCTTGGCGCTTGCCCTGGCGCTTGGCTTGGCGCTTGGTTTGGCGCTTGACTTGGCCCTTGGTTTGGCGCTTGGCATGGTGCTTGCTTTGGCGCTTGGCTTGGCGCTTGGCTTGGCGCTTGGTTTGGCGCCTGATTTGTCGTTTGGCTTGGCGCTTGGTTTGGCGTTGGGCTTGGCGCTTGGCTTAGCGCTTGCCCTGGCGCTTGGCTTGGTGATTTCTTTGGCGCTTGGCGCTTGGCTTGGTGTTAGACATGGCGCTTGGCTTGGCGCTTGGCTTGGCGCTTGGCTTGGCGCTTGGCTTGGCGCTTGGCTTGGCGCTTGGCTTGGCGCTTGGCTTGGCGCTTGGCTTGGCGCTTAGCTTGGCGCTCGGCTTGGCGTGTGGCTTGGTGCTTGGTTTGGCGTGTGGCTTGGTGCTTAGGTTAGCGCCTATTTTGGCGCTTGGCTTGGTGCTTGGTTTGGCGCTTGACTTGGCGTTTGGCTTGACGCTTGGCATAGTGCTTGCTTTGGCGCTTGGCTTGGCGCTTGGTTTGGCGCTTGACTTGGCCCTTGGTTTGGCGCTTGGCATGGTGCTTGCTTTGGCGCTTGGCTTGGCGCTTGGCTTGGCGCTTGGTTTGGCGCTTGATTTGTCGCTTGGCTTGGCGCTTGGTTTGGCGTTGGGCTTGGCGCTTGGCTTAGCGCTTGCCCTGGCGCTTGGCTTGGTGATTTCTTTGGCGCTTGGCTTGGCGCTTGGTTTGGCGCTTCGCTTGGAGCTTGGCTTAGCGCGTGCGCTGGCGCTTCGCTTGGTGATTTCTTTGGCGCTTGGATTGGCGCTCCATTTAGCCCTTGGCTTGGCGCTTGGTTTGGCGCTTGGCTTGGCGTTTGGCTTGGCGCTTGGCTTAGCGCTTGCCCTGGCGCTTGGCTTGGTGATTTTTTTGGCGCTTGGGTTAGCGCTTGGTTTGGCGTTTGGTTTGGCCTTGGTTTGGCGCTTGGCTTGGCGCTTGCCCTGGCGTTTGGCTTGGTGATTTTTTTGGCGCTTGGGTTAGCGCTTGGTTTGGCGTTTGGCTTGGCCTTGGTTTGGCGCTTGGCTTGGCGCTTGCCCTGGCGTTTGGCTTGGTGATTTTTTTGGCGCTTGGGTTAGCGCTTGGTTTGGCGCTTGGCTTGGCGCTTGGCTTGGCGCTTGGCTTGGCGCTTGGCTTGGCGCTTGCCCTTTCGCTTGGCTTGGTGATTTTTTTGGCGCTTGGGTTAGCGCTTGGTTTGGCGTTTGGCTTGGCCTTGGTTTGGCGCTTGGCTTGGTGATTTCTTTAACGCTTGGCTTGGCGCTTGACTTGGCGTTTGGCTTGACGCTTGGCATAGTGCTTGCTTTGGCGCTTGGCTTGGCGCTTGGTTTGGCGCTTGACTTGGCCCTTGGTTTGGCGCTTGGCATGGTGCTTGCTTTGGCGCTTGGCTTGGCGCTTGGCTTGGCGCTTGGTTTGGCGCTTGATTTGTCGCTTGGCTTGGCGCTTGATTTGGCGTTGGGCTTGGCGCTTGGCTTAGCGCTTGCCCTGGCGCTTGGCTTGGTGATTTCTTTGGCGCTTGGCTTGGCGCTTGGTTTGGCGCTTGGCTTGGCGTTTGGCTTGGCGCTTGGCTTAGCGCTTGCCCTGGCGCTTGGCTTGGTGATTTTTTTGGCGCTTGGGTTAGCGCTTGGTTTGGCGTTTGCCTTGGCCTTGGTTTGGCGTTTGGCTTGGCGCTTGCCCTGGCGTTTGGCTTGGTGATTTTTTTGGCGCTTGGGTTAGCGCTTGGTTTGGCGTTTGGCTTGGCCTTGGTTTGGCGCTTGGCTTGGCGTTTGCCCTGGCGTTTGGCTTGGTGATTTTTTTGGCGCTTGGATTAGCGCTTGGTTTGGCGCTTGGCTTGGCGCTTGGCTTGGCGCTGGCTTGGCGCTTGCCCTTTCGCTTGGCTTGGTGATTTTTTTGGCGCTTGGGTTAGCGCTTGGTTTGGCGTTTGGCTTGGCCTTGGTTTGGCGCTTGGCTTGGCGCTTGCCCTGGCGCTTGGCTTGGTGATTTCTTTAACGCTTGGCTTGGCGCTTGGCTTGGTGATTGGCTTTGCCCTTGGCTAGGCGTGTGGCTTGGTGCTTTGGTTAGCGCCTATTTTGGCGCTTGCTTTGGCGCTCGGCTTGGCGCTTGGTTTGGCGCTTGGCTTGGCGCTTGGTTTGACGCTTGGCTTAGCGATTAGTTTTGCGCTTGGCTTCGAGTGTAGCTTGGTGCTTGGTTTGACGCTTGGCTTGGCGCTTGGCTTGGCGCTTGGCTTGGTGCTTGGTTTGGCGCTTGGATAAGCGTTTGGGTTGACGCTTAGTTTGACGCTTGGCTTTGCGCTTGGCTTGGCGCTTGGCTTGGCGCTTGGTTTGTCGTGTGGCTTGGCGCTTGGCTTGACGCTTGGCTTGGCGCTTGGCTTGACACTTGGCATGGCACTTGGCTTGGCGCTTGGTTTGGCGCTTGGCTTGGCGCTTAGTTTGGCGTTTGGTTTGGCGATTGGTTGGGGGCTTGCCTTGGCGCTTGGCTTGGCGCTTGCCCTGGCGCTTGGCTTGGCGCGTGGTTTGGCGCTTGACTTGGCCCTTGGCTTGGCGCTTGGCATGGTGCTTTCTTTGGCGCTTGGCTTAACGCTATGCTTGGCGCTTGGTTTGGCGCTTGGTTTGGCGCTTGGTTTGGCGCTTGCCTTGGCGCGTGGCTTGGCGCGTGGCTTGTCGCTTGGCTTGGCGCTCTCCTTGGTGCATGGGGTGGCGCTTTTCTTGACGTTTGGCTTGGCGCATGCCTTGGCTCTTTCCTTGGCGCGTGGCTTGGAGCTTGGTTGGGCGTTTGGCTTGGCGCTTTTTTTAACGTGTGGTTGGCGCGTAGCTTGGCACTTGGCTTGACGCTTAAAACGGCGCTTGGCTTGCCGCTTGGCTTGGCGCTCTCCTTGGCTCGTGGCTTGGCGCTTGGCTTGGCGCTTTTTTTGGCGCTTGGCTTGGCGCCTAGCTTGGCGCGTGGATTGGCGCTTGGCTTGGCGCTTTTCTTGGCGCGTAGCCTGACGCGTGGTGTGTCGCTTGGCTTGGCGCTCTCTTTGGCGCCTGGCTTGGCGCTTAGATTGGCGCGTGGATTGGCGCTTGGCTTGGCGCTTGGCTTAACGCTTGGCTGGGCGCTTGGCTTGGCGCCTGGCTTGGCGCCTGGCTTGGCGCTTTTCTTGGCGCGTGGCTTGGCGCTTGGATGGACGCGTGGTTTGGCGCTTGGCTTGGCGCTCGGCTTGGCGCTTTTCTTGGCGCGTGGCTTGACGCTTGGATTGGCGCTTTTCTTGGCGCGTAGCTTGGCACTGGGCTTGACGCTTAGCATGGCGCTCGGCTTGGCGCTTTTCTTGGCGCGTGGCCTGTCGCTTGGCTTGGCGCATGGCGCGGCGCTCTTCTTGACGCGTGGCTTGGCGCTTGGCTTGACGTTTGGTTTGGGGCTTGGCTTGGCGCTTTTCTTGACGCGTGGCTTGGCGCGTGCCTTGTCGCTTGGCTTGGCGCTTGGCATGGCGCTTGGCTTGGCGCTTGGCTTGGCGCTGTTCTTGGCGCGTGGCTTGGCGCTTGGATGGGCACTTGGCTTGGCAGTTGGCTTGGCGTGGCGCTTTTCTTGGCGCGTGGCTTGGCGCATAGCGTGACGCTTTTTTTGGCGCGTGGCTTGGCGCTTGGTTTGGCGTTTGGTTTGGCGTTTGGCTTGGCGCTTTTTTTGGCGCGTGGCTTGGCGCTTGGCTTGGCGTTTGGCTTGGCGCTTGGCTTGGCGCCCTCCTTGGCGCGTGGCTTGGCGCGTGGCTTGGCGTTTGGCTTGGAGCTTTGCTTGGCTCTTTTCTCGGCGCGTGGCCTGTCGCTTGGCTTGGAGCATGGCGTTTCGCTTTTCTTGAATCGTGGCTTGGCGCTTGGCTTGGCGCATAGCGTGGCGCTTTTTTTGGCGCGTGGCTTGGCGCTTGGCTTGGCGTTTGGCTTGGCGCTTGGCTTGGCGCTCTCCTTGGCGCGTGGCTTGTCGCTTGGCTTGGCGCTCTCCTTGGTGCATGGGGTGGCGCTTTTCTTGACATTTGGCTTGGCGCATGCCTTGGCTCTTTCCTTGGCGCGTGGCTTGGAGCTTGGTTGGGCGTTTGGCTTGGCGCTTTTCTTAACGTGTGGTTGGCGCGTAGCTTGGCACTTGGCTTGACGCTTAAAACGGCGCTTGGCTTGCCGCTTGGCTTGGCGCTCTCCTTGGCTCGTGGCTTGGCGCTTGGCTTGGCGCTTTTTTTGGCGCTTGGCTTGGCGCCTAGCTTGGCGCGTGGATTGGCGCTTGGCTTGGCGCTTTTCTTGGCGCGTAGCCTGACGCGTGGCTTGTCGCTTGGCTTGGCGCTCTCTTTGGCGCTTGGCTTGGCGCTGGCTTGGCGCTTGGCTTGGCTTTTTTTTGGCGCGTGACCTGTCGCTTGGCTTGGCGCATAGCGTGGCGTTTTTCTTGGCGCGTGGCTTGGCGCTTGGTTTGGAGTTTGGCTTGGCGCTTAACTTGGCGCTTTTTTTGGCGCATGGCCTGTCGCTTGGCTTGCCGCATGGCGTGGCGCTTTTCTTGGCGCGTAGCTTGGCGCTTGGTTTGGCGTTTGGCTTGGCGTTTGGCTTGGCGCTTTTTTTGCGCGTGGCCTGTCGCTTGGCTTGGCGCATGGCGTGGCGCTTTTCTTGGCGCGTGGCTTGGCGCTGGCTTGGCGCTTGGCTTGGCGCTTTTTTTGGCGCGTGACCTGTCGCTTGGCTTGGCGCATAGCGTGGCGTTTTTCTTGGCGCGTGGCTTGGCGCTTGGTTTGGAGTTTGGCGTGGCGCTTAACTTGGCGCTTTTTTTGGCGCATGGCCTGTCGCTTGGCTTGTCGCATGGCGTGGCGCTTTTCTTGGCGCGTGGCTTGGCGCTTGGTTTGGCGTTTGGCTTGGCGTTTGGCTTGGCGCTTTTTTTGGCGCGTGGCCTGTCGCTTGGCTTGGCGCATGGCTTGGAGCTCTCTTTGGCGCTTGGCTTGGCGATTGGCTTAACGTTTTTCTTAGCGCGTGGTTTGTCGCTTGGCTTGGCGCATGACGTGGAGCTTTTCTTGGTGCGTGGCTTGGCGCTTGGCCTGGCGTTTGGCTTGGCGCTTGGCTTGTCGCTTTTTTTGGAGCGTGGCCTGTCGCTTGGCTTGGCGCATAGCGTGGCGCTTTTCTTGGCGCGTGGATTGGCGCTTGGCTTGGCGCTTGGTTTGGCGCTTGGCCCCTCGCTTGGCTTGGCGCTTGGCTTGGCGCTTGGCTTGGCGCTTGGCTTGGCGCTTTTCTTGGCGCGTGGCTTGGCGCATGGCTTGTCGCTTGGCATGGCGCCCTCCTTGGCGCGTGGCTTGGCGCGTGGCTTGGCGCGTGGCTTGGCGCTTGGCCCCTCGCTTGGCTTGGAGCTTTGCTTGGCTCTTTTCTCGGCGCGTGGCCTGTCGCTTGGCTTGGAGCATGGCGTTTCGCTTTTCTTGAATCGTGGCTTGCCGCTTGGCTTGGCGCATAGCGTGGCGCTTTTTTTGGCGCGTGGCTTGGCGCTTGGCTTGGCGTTTGGCTTGGCGCTTGGCTTGGCGCTCTCCTTGGCGCGTGGCTTGGCGCATAGCGTGACGCTTTTTTTGGCGCGTGGCTTGGCGCTTGGCTTGGCGTTTGGCTTGGCGCTTGGCTTGGCGCTCTCCTTGGCGCGTGGCTTGGCGCGTGGCTTGTCGCTTGGCTTGGCGCTCTCCTTGGTGCATGGGGTGGCGCTTTTCTTGACGTTTGGCTTGGCGCATGCCTTGGCTCTTTCCTTGGCGCGTGGCTTGGAGCTTGGTTGGGCGTTTGGCTTGGCGCTTTTCTTAACGTGTGGTTGGCGCGTAGCTTGGCACTTGGCTTGACGCTTAAAACGGCGCTTGGCTTGCCGCTTGGCTTGGCGCTCTCCTTGGCTCGTGGCTTGGCGCTTGGCTTGGCGCTTTTTTTGGCGCTTGGCTTGGCGCCTAGCTTGGCGCGTGGATTGGCGCTTGGCCTGGCGCTTTTCTTGGCGCGTAGCCTGACGCGTGGTTTGTTGCTTGGCTTGGCGCTCTCTTTGGCGCCTGGCTTGGCGCTTAGATTGGCGCGTGGATTGGCGCTTGGCTTGGCGCTTGGCTTAACGCTTGCTGGGCGCTTGGCTTGGCGCCTGGCTTGGCGCCTGGCTTGGCGCTTTTCTTGGCGCGTGGCTTGGCGCTTGGATGGACGCGTGGTTTGGCGCTTGGCTTGGCGCTCGGCTTGGCGCTTTTTTTTGGCGCGTGGCTTGACGCTTGGATTGGCGCTTTTCTTGGCGCGTAGCTTGGCACTGGGCTTGACGCTTAGCATGGCGCTCGGCTTGGCGCTTTTCTTGGCGCGTGGCCTATCGCTTGGCTTGGCGCATGGCGCGGCGCTCTTCTTGACGCGTGGCTTGTCGCGTGCCTTGTCGCTTGGCTTGGCGCTTGGCTTGGCGCTTGGCTTGGCGCTGTTCTTGGCGCGTAGCTTGGCGCTTGGATGGGCACTTGGCTTGGCAGTTGGCTTGGCGTGGCGCTTTTCTTGGCGCGTGGCTTGGCACTTGGCTTGCCGCTTGGCTTGGCGCTTTCTTTGGCGCTTTTTCTGGCGCGTGGCTTAGCGCTTGGCTTGGCCGTTGGCTTGGCGCTTGGCTTGGCGCTTGGCTTGGCGCATGGCTTGGCGCTTTCCTTGGCGCGTGGCTTAGCGCTTGGCTTGGCCGTTGGCTTGGCGCTTGGCTTGGCGCTTGGCTTGGCGCATGGCTTGGCGCTTTCCTTGGCGCGTGGCTTAGCGCTTGGCTTGGCCGTTGGCTTGGCGCTTGGCTTGGCGCTTGGCTTGGCGCATGGCGTGGCGCTTTTCTTGGCGCGTGGCTTGGCACTTGGCTTGCCGCTTGGCTTGGCGCTTTCTTTGGCGCTTTTTCTGGCGCGTGGCTTAGCGCTTGGCTTGGCCGTTGGCTTGGCGCTTGGCTTGGCGCTTGGCTTGGCGCATGGCTTGGCGCTTTCCTTGGCGCGTGGCTTAGCGCTTGGCTTGGCCGTTGGCTTGGCGCTTGGCTTGGCGCTTGGCTTGGCGCATGGCTTGGCGCTTAGATTGGCGCGTGGATTGGCGCTTGGCTTGGCGCTTGGCTTAACGCTTGGCTGGGCGCTTGGCTTGGCGCCTGGCTTGGCGCCTGGCTTGGCGCTTTTCTTGGCGCGTGGCTTGGCGCTTGGATGGACGCGTGGTTTGGCGCTTGGCTTGGCGCTCGGCTTGGCGCTTTTTTTGGCGCGTGGCTTGACGCTTGGATTGGCGCTTTTCTTGGCGCGTAGCTTGGCACTGGCTTGACGCTTAGCATGGCGCTCGGCTTGGCGCTTTTCTTGGCGCGTGGCCTATCGCTTGGCTTGGCGCATGGCGCGGCGCTCTTCTTGACGCGTGGCTTGTCGCGTGCCTTGTCGCTTGGCTTGGCGCTTGGCTTGGCGCTTGGCTTGGCGCTGTTCTTGGCGCGTAGCTTGGCGCTTGGATGGGCACTTGGCTTGGCAGTTGGCTTGGCGTGGCGCTTTTCTTGGCGCGTGGCTTGGCACTTGGCTTGCCGCTTGGCTTGGCGCTTTCTTTGGCGCTTTTTCTGGCGCGTGGCTTAGCGCTTGGCTTGGCCGTTGGCTTGGCGCTTGGCTTGGCGCTTGGCTTGGCGCATGGCTTGGCGCTTTCCTTGGCGCGTGGCTTAGCGCTTGGCTTGGCCGTTGGCTTGGCGCTTGGCTTGGCGCTTGGCTTGGCGCATGGCTTGGCGCTTTCCTTGGCGCGTGGCTTAGCGCTTGGCTTGGCCGTTGGCTTGGCGCTTGGCTTGGCGCTTGGCTTGGCGCATGGCGTGGCGCTTTTCTTGGCGCGTGGCTTGGCACTTGGCTTGCCGCTTGGCTTGGCGCTTTCTTTGGCGCTTTTTCTGGCGCGTGGCTTAGCGCTTGGCTTGGCCGTTGGCTTGGCGCTTGGCTTGGCGCTTGGCTTGGCGCATGGCTTGGCGCTTTCCTTGGCGCGTGGCTTAGCGCTTGGCTTGGCCGTTGGCTTGGCGCTTGGCTTGGCGCTTGGCTTGGCGCATGGCTTGGCGCTTTCCTTGGCGCGTGGCTTGGCGCTTGGCTGGACGCTTGGCTTGGCGCTTGGCTTGGCGCTGGCTTGGCGCTTGGCTTGGTGCTTGGCTTGGCGCTTTTTGTGGCGCGTGGCTTTGCGCGTGGTTTGGCGCTTGGCTTGGCGCTTTTTTTGGGGCGTGGTTTGGCGCGTGGCTTGGCGCTTGACTGGACGCTTGGCTTGGCGTTTGGCTTGGCGCTGGCTTGGCGCTTGGCTGGACGCTTGGCTTGGCGCTTGGCTTGGCTCTGGCTTGGCGCTTGGCTTGGTGCTTTTCTTGGCGCGTGGCTTGGCGCTTGGCTTGTCGCTTGGCTTGGCGTGTGGCTTGGCGCTTAGCTTGGAGCGTGGCTTGTCGCTTGGCTTGGCGCTCTCCTAGGCGCTTAGCTTGGCGCTTGGCTTAGCGCTTGGCTTGGCGCTTTTCTTGGTGTTTTTCTTGGCGCGTAACATGGAGCTTGGCTTGGCGCTTGGCTTGGCGCTGGCTTGGCGCTTTTCTTGGCGCGTGGCTTGTCGCTTGGCTTGGCGCTCTCCTTGGCGCTTAGCTCGGCGCTTGGCTTGGCGCTTGCTTGGCTCTGGCTTGGCGCTTGGCTTGGTGCTTTTCTTGGCGCGTGGCTTGGCGCTTGGCTTGTCGCTTGGCTTGGCGTGTGGCTTGGCGCTTAGCTTGGAGCGTGGCTTGTCGCTTGGCTTGGCGCTCTCCTAGGCGCTTAGCTTGGCGCTTGGCTTAGCGCTTGGCTTGGCGCTTTTCTTGGTGTTTTTCTTGGCGCGTAACATAAAGCTTGGCTTGGCGCTTGGCTTGGCGTGTGGCTTGGCGCTTAGATTGGCGCGTGGCTTGTCGCTTGGCTTGGCGCTCTCCTTGGCGCTTAGCTCGGCGCTTGGCTTAGCGCTTGGCTTGGCGCTTTTCTTGGTGTTTTTCTTGGCGCGTAACATAAAGCTTGGCTTGGCGCTTGGCTTTGCGCTGTTCTTAGCGCGTGGTTTGGTGCTTAACTTTCCGCTTAGCCTGGCGCTTGGCTTGGCGCTTTTCTTTGCGCTTTTCTTGGCGTGGAACTTGGTGCTTAACTTGGCGTTTGGATTGGCGCTTGGTTTGGCGCTTGGCTTGGCGCTCGGCTTGGCGCTTTTCTTGGCGCGTGACTTGCCACGTGGCTTAACGCTTGGCTTTGCACTTTTCTTAGCGCGTGGTTTGGCGCTTGACTTGGCGTTTGGCTGGGCGCTTGGCTTGGCGCTTGGCCTGGCGCATAGCTTGACGCTCTCTTTGGCGCGTGGCTTGGCGCTTGGGTGGACGCTTGGTTTGGCGCTTTGCTTAGTGCTTGGCTTGGCGCTTGACTTGGCGCTTGGCTTGGCGCTTGGCTTAACGTTTTTCTTGGCGCGCGGTTTGGCGCGTGGCTTGGCGCTTGGCTTTGCGCTTTTCTTAGCGCGTGGCTTGTCGCTTGGCTTAACGCTTTTCTTGGCGCGTGGCTTGTCGCTTGGCTTTGCGCTTTACTTGGCGCGTAGCATGGCACTTGGCTTGGCGCATGGCTTGGCGCCCTCCTTGGCGCTTGGCTGGGCGTTTGGCTTGGCGCTTGGCTTGGCGCTTTTCTTGGCGCGTGGCTTGACACTTGGCTTGGCGCTTGGCTTGGCGCTTGGCCTGGTGCATAGCTTGACGCTCTCCATGGCGCGTGGCTTAGAGCTTGGCTGGGCGCTTGGCTTAACGCCCTTCTTGGCGCGTGGCTTGTCGCTTGGCTTTGCGCTTTACTTGGCGCGTAGCATGGCACTTGGCTTGGCGCTTGGCTGGGCGTTTGGCTTGGCGCTTGGCTTGGCGCTTGGCTTGGCGCATGGCTTGGCGCCCTCCTTGGCGCTTGGCTGGGCGTTTGGCTTGGCGCTTGGCTTGGCGCTTTTCTTGGCGCGTGGCTTGACACTTGGCTTGGCGCTTGGCTTGGCGCTTGGCCGGACGCGTGGTTTGGTGCTTGGCTTGGCGCTTGGCTTGGCGTCTGGCTTGGCGCTTGGCTTTGCGTTTAACTTGGCGCTCGGCTTGGCACTTTTCTTGGCGCGTGGTTTGGCACTTAACTTGCCGCTTGGCTTGGCGCTTGGCTTGGCGCTTTTCTTGGCGATTTTCTTGGCGCGTGGCTTGGCGCTTGGCTTGGCGCATAGCGTGGCGCTTTTTTTGGCGCGTGGCTTGGCGCTTGGCTTGGCGTTTGGCTTGGCGCTTGGCTTGGCGCTGTTCTTGGCGCGTGGCTTGGCGCTTGGCTGGGCACTTGGCTTGGCACTTGGCTTTGCGTTTAACTTGGCGCTTGGCTTGGCACTTTTCTTGGCGCGTGGTTTGGCACTTAACTTGCCGCTTGGCTTGGCGCTTGGCTTGGCGCTTTTCTTGGCGATTTTCTTGGCGCGTGGCTTGGCGCTTGGCTTGGCGCATAGCGTGGCGCTTTTTTTGGCGCGTGGCTTGGCGCTTGGCTTGGCGTTTGGCTTGGCGCTTGGCTTGGCGCCCTCCTTGGCGCGTGGCTTGGCGCTTGGCTTGGCGCATAGCGTGGCGCTTTTTTTGGTGCGTGGCTTGGCGCTTGGCTTGGCGTTTGGCTTGGCGCTTGGCTTGGCGCTTGGCTTGGCGCATGGCGTGGCGCTTTTCTTGGCGCGTGGCTTGGCACTTGGCTTGCCGCTTGGCTTGGCGCTTTCTTTGGCGCTTTTTCTGGCGCGTGGCTTAGCGCTTGGCTTGGCCGTTGGCTTGGCGCTTGGCTTGGCGCTTGGCTTGGCGCATGGCTTGGCGCTTTCCTTGGCGCGTGGCTTAGCGCTTGGCTTGGCCGTTGGCTTGGCGCTTGGCTTGGCGCTTGGCTTGGCGCATGGCTTGGCGCTTAGATTGGCGCGTGGATTGGCGCTTGGTTTGGCGCTTGGCTTAACGCTTGGCTGGGCGCTTGGCTTGGCGCCTGGCTTGGCGCCTGGCTTGGCGCTTTTCTTGGCGCGTGGCTTGGCGCTTGGATGGACGCGTGGTTTGGCGCTTGGCTTGGCGCTCGGCTTGGCGCTTTTTTTGGCGCGTGGCTTGACGCTTGGATTGGCGCTTTTCTTGGCGCGTAGCTTGGCACTGGGCTTGACGCTTAGCATGGCGCTCGGCTTGGCGCTTTTCTTGGCGCGTGGCCTATCGCTTGGCTTGGCGCATGGCGCGGCGCTCTTCTTGACGCGTGGCTTGTCGCGTGCCTTGTCGCTTGGCTTGGCGCTTGGCTTGGCGCTTGGCTTGGCGCTGTTCTTGGCGCGTAGCTTGGCGCTTGGATGGGCACTTGGCTTGGCAGTTGGCTTGGCGTGGCGCTTTTCTTGGCGCGTGGCTTGGCACTTGGCTTGCCGCTTGGCTTGGCGCTTTCTTTGGCGCTTTTTCTGGCGCGTGGCTTAGCGCTTGGCTTGGCCGTTGGCTTGGCGCTTGGCTTGGCGCTTGGCTTGGCGCATGGCTTGGCGCTTTCCTTGGCGCGTGGCTTAGCGCTTGGCTTGGCCGTTGGCTTGGCGCTTGGCTTGGCGCTTGGCTTGGCGCATGGCTTGGCGCTTTCCTTGGCGCGTGGCTTAGCGCTTGGCTTGGCCGTTGGCTTGGCGCTTGGCTTGGCGCTTGGCTTGGCGCATGGCGTGGCGCTTTTCTTGGCGCGTGGCTTGGCACTTGGCTTGCCGCTTGGCTTGGCGCTTTCTTTGGCGCTTTTTCTGGCGCGTGGCTTAGCGCTTGGCTTGGCCGTTGGCTTGGCGCTTGGCTTGGCGCTTGGCTTGGCGCATGGCTTGGCGCTTTCCTTGGCGCGTGGCTTAGCGCTTGGCTTGGCCGTTGGCTTGGCGCTTGGCTTGGCGCTTGGCTTGGCGCATGGCTTGGCGCTTTCCTTGGCGCGTGGCTTGGCGCTTGGCTGGACGCTTGGCTTGGCGCTTGGCTTGGCGCTGGCTTGGCGCTTGGCTTGGTGCTTGGCTTGGCGCTTTTTGTGGCGCGTGGCTTTGCGCGTGGTTTGGCGCTTGGCTTGGCGCTTTTTTTGGGGCGTGGTTTGGCGCGTGGCTTGGCGCTTGACTGGACGCTTGGCTTGGCGTTTGGCTTGGCGCTGGCTTGGCGCTTGGCTGGACGCTTGGCTTGGCGCTTGGCTTGGCTCTGGCTTGGCGCTTGGCTTGGTGCTTTTCTTGGCGCGTGGCTTGGCGCTTGGCTTGTCGCTTGGCTTGGCGTGTGGCTTGGCGCTTAGCTTGGAGCGTGGCTTGTCGCTTGGCTTGGCGCTCTCCTAGGCGCTTAGCTTGGCGCTTGGCTTAGCGCTTGGCTTGGCGCTTTTCTTGGTGTTTTTCTTGGCGCGTAACATGGAGCTTGGCTTGGCGCTTGGCTTGGCGCTGGCTTGGCGCTTTTCTTGGCGCGTGGCTTGTCGCTTGGCTTGGCGCTCTCCTTGGCGCTTAGCTCGGCGCTTGGCTTGGCGCTTGGCTTGGCTCTGGCTTGGCGCTTGGCTTGGTGCTTTTCTTGGCGCGTGGCTTGGCGCTTGGCTTGTCGCTTGGCTTGGCGTGTGGCTTGGCGCTTAGCTTGGAGCGTGGCTTGTCGCTTGGCTTGGCGCTCTCCTAGGCGCTTAGCTTGGCGCTTGGCTTAGCGCTTGGCTTGGCGCTTTTCTTGGTGTTTTTCTTGGCGCGTAACATAAAGCTTGGCTTGGCGCTTGGCTTGGCGTGTGGCTTGGCGCTTAGATTGGCGCGTGGCTTGTCGCTTGGCTTGGCGCTCTCCTTGGCGCTTAGCTCGGCGCTTGGCTTAGCGCTTGGCTTGGCGCTTTTCTTGGTGTTTTTCTTGGCGCGTAACATAAAGCTTGGCTTGGCGCTTGGCTTTGCGCTGTTCTTAGCGCGTGGTTTGGTGCTTAACTTTCCGCTTAGCCTGGCGCTTGGCTTGGCGCTTTTCTTTGCGCTTTTCTTGGCGTGGAACTTGGTGCTTAACTTGGCGTTTGGATTGGCGCTTGGTTTGGCGCTTGGCTTGGCGCTCGGCTTGGCGCTTTTCTTGGCGCGTGACTTGCCACGTGGCTTAACGCTTGGCTTTGCACTTTTCTTAGCGCGTGGTTTGGCGCTTGACTTGGCGTTTGGCTGGGCGCTTGGCTTGGCGCTTGGCCTGGCGCATAGCTTGACGCTCTCTTTGGCGCGTGGCTTGGCGCTTGGGTGGACGCTTGGTTTGGCGCTTTGCTTAGTGCTTGGCTTGGCGCTTGACTTGGCGCTTGGCTTGGCGCTTGGCTTAACGTTTTTCTTGGCGCGCGGTTTGGCGCGTGGCTTGGCGCTTGGCTTTGCGCTTTTCTTAGCGCGTGGCTTGTCGCTTGGCTTAACGCCCTTCTTGGCGCGTGGCTTGTCGCTTGGCTTTGCGCTTTACTTGGCGCGTAGCATGGCACTTGGCTTGGCGCATGGCTTGGCGCCCTCCTTGGCGCTTGGCTGGGCGTTTGGCTTGGCGCTTGGCTTGGCGCTTTTCTTGGCGCGTGGCTTGACACTTGGCTTGGCGCTTGGCTTGGCGCTTGGCCTGGTGCATAGCTTGACGCTCTCCATGGCGCGTGGCTTAGAGCTTGGCTGGGCGCTTGGCTTAACGCCCTTCTTGGCGCGTGGCTTGTCGCTTGGCTTTGCGCTTTACTTGGCGCGTAGCATGGCACTTGGCTTGGCGCTTGGCTGGGCGTTTGGCTTGGCGCTTGGCTTGGCGCTTGGCTTGGCGCATGGCTTGGCGCCCTCCTTGGCGCTTGGCTGGGCGTTTGGCTTGGCGCTTGGCTTGGCGCTTTTCTTGGCGCGTGGCTTGACACTTGGCTTGGCGCTTGGCTTGGCGCTTGGCCGGACGCGTGGTTTGGTGCTTGGCTTGGCGCTTGGCTTGGCGTCTGGCTTGGCGCTTGGCTTTGCGTTTAACTTGGCGCTCGGCTTGGCACTTTTCTTGGCGCGTGGTTTGGCACTTAACTTGCCGCTTGGCTTGGCGCTTGGCTTGGCGCTTTTCTTGGCGATTTTCTTGGCGCGTGGCTTGGCGCTTGGCTTGGCGCATAGCGTGGCGCTTTTTTTGGCGCGTGGCTTGGCGCTTGGCTTGGCGTTTGGCTTGGCGCTTGGCTTGGCGCTGTTCTTGGCGCGTGGCTTGGCGCTTGGCTGGGCACTTGGCTTGGCACTTGGCTTTGCGTTTAACTTGGCGCTTGGCTTGGCACTTTTCTTGGCGCGTGGTTTGGCACTTAACTTGCCGCTTGGCTTGGCGCTTGGCTTGGCGCTTTTCTTGGCGATTTTCTTGGCGCGTGGCTTGGCGCTTGGCTTGGCGCATAGCGTGGCGCTTTTTTTGGCGCGTGGCTTGGCGCTTGGCTTGGCGTTTGGCTTGGCGCTTGGCTTGGCGCCCTCCTTGGCGCGTGGCTTGGCGCTTGGCTTGGCGCATAGCGTGGCGCTTTTTTTGGTGCGTGGCTTGGCGCTTGGCTTGGCGTTTGGCTTGGCGCTTGGCTTGGCGCCCTCTTTGGCGCGTGGCTTGGCGTTTGGCTTGGAGCTTTGCTTGGCTCTTTTCTCGGCGCGTGGCCTGTCGCTTGGCTTGGAGCATGGCGTTTCGCTTTTCTTGAATCGTGGCTTGGCGCTTGGCTTGGCGCATAGCGTGGCGCTTTTTTTGGCGCGTGGCTTGGCGCTTGGCTTGGCGTTTGGCTTGGCGCTTGGCTTGGCGCTCTCCTTGGCGCGTGGCTTGGCGCGTGGCTTGTCGCTTGGCTTGGCGCTCTCCTTGGTGCATGGGGTGGCGCTTTTCTTGACGTTTGGCTTGCCGCATGCCTTGGCTCTTTCCTTGGCGCGTGGCTTGGAGCTTGGTTGGGCGTTTGGCTTGGCGCTTTTCTTAACGTGTGGTTGGCGCGTAGCTTGGCACTTGGCTTGACGCTTAAAACGGCGCTTGGCTTGACGCTTGGATTGGCGCTTTTCTTGGCGCGTAGCTTGGCACTGGGCTTGACGCTTAGCATGGCGCTTGGCTTGGCGCTTTTCTTGGCGCGTGGCCTGTCGCTTGGCTTGGCGCATGGCGCGGCGCTCTTCTTGACGCGTGGCTTGGCGCTTGGCTTGACGTTTGGTTTTGGGCTTGGCTTGGCGCTTTTCTTGACGCGTGGCTTGGCGCGTGCCTTGTCGCTTGGCTTGGCGCTTGGCTTGGCGCTTGGCTTGGCGCTGTTCTTGGCGCGTGGCTTGGCGCTTGGATGGGCACTTGGCTTGGCAGTTGGCTTGGCGTGGCGCTTTTCTTGGCGCGTGGCTTGGCACTTGGCTTGCCGCTTGGCTTGGCGCTTTCTTTGGCGCTTTTTCTGGCGCGTGGCTTAGCGCTTGGCTTGGCCGTTGGCTTGGCGCTTGGTTTGGCGCTTGGCTTGGCGCATGGCTTGGCGCTCTCCTTGGCGCGTGGCTTAGCGCTTGGCTGGGCACTTGGCTTGCCGCTTGGCTTGGCGCTTTCTTTGGCGCTTTTTCTGGCGCGTGGCTTAGCGCTTGGCTTGGCCGTTGGCTTGGCGCTTGGCTTGGCGCTTGGCTTGGCGCATGGCTTGGCGCTCTCCTTGGCGCGTGGCTTAGCGCTTGGCTGGGCGCTTGGCTTGGCGATTGGCTTGGCGCTCTTCTTGGCGCGTGGCTTGTCGCTTGGCTTCGCGCTTTTCTTGGCGCGTGGCTTGGCGCTTGGCTGGACGCTTGGCTTGGCGCTTGGCTTGCCGCTGGCTTGGCGCTTGGCTGGACGCTTGGCTTGGCGCTGGCTTGGCGCTTGGCTGGACGCTTGGCTTGGCGCTTGGCTTGGCTCTGGCTTGGCGCTTGGCTTGGTGCTTTTCTTGGCGCGTGGCTTGGCGCTTGGCTTGTCGCTTGGCTTGGCGTGTGGCTTGGCGCTTAGCTTGGAGCGTGGCTTGTCGCTTGGCTTGGCGCTCTCCTTGGCGCTTAGCTTGGCGCTTGGCTTAGCGCTTGGCTTGGCGCTTTTCTTGGTGTTTTTCTTGGCGCGTAACATGGAGCTTGGCTTGGCGCTGGCTTGGCGCTTTTCTTGGCGCGTGGCTTGTCGCTTGGCTTGGCGCTCTCCTTGGCGCTTAGCTCGGCGCTTGGCTTAGCGCTTGGCTTGGAGCTTTTCTTGGTGTCTATCTTGGCGCGTAACATGGAGCATGGCTTGGCGCTTGGCTTGGCGTGTGGCTTGGCGCTTAGATTGGCGCGTGGCTTGTCGCTTGGCTTGGCGCTCTCCTTGGCGCTTAGCTCGGCGCTTGTCTTAGCGCTTGGCTTGGCGCTTTTCTTGGTGTTTTTCTTGGCGCGTAACATGGAGCTTGGCTTGGCGCTTGGCTTTGCGCTGTTCTTAGCGCGTGGTTTGGTGCTTGGCTTTCCGCTTAGCCTGGCGCTTGGCTTGGCGCTTTTGTTTGCGCTTTTCTTGGCGTGGAACTTGGTGCTTAACTTGGCGTTTGGATTGGCGCTTGGTTTGGCGCTTGGCTTGGCGCTCGGCTTGGCGCTTTTCTTGGCGCGTGACTTGCCGCGTGGCTTAACGCTTGGCTTTGCACTTTTCTTAGCGCGTGGTTTGGCGCTTGACTTGGCGCTTGGCTGGGCGCTTGGCTTGGCGCTTGGCCTGGCGCATAGCTTGACGCTCTCTTTGGCGCGTGGCTTGGCGCTTGGGTGGACGCTTGGTTTGGCGCTTGGCTTAGTGCTTGGCTTGGCGCTTGACTTGGCGCTTGGCTTGGCGCTTGGCTTAACGTTTTTCTTGGCGCGCGGTTTGGCGCGTGGTTTGGCGCTTGGCTTTGCGCTTTTCTTAGCGCGTGGTTTGGCGCTTGGCTTGGCGCTTGGCTGGGCGCTTGGCTTAACGCCCTTCTTGGCGCGTGGCTTGTCGCTTGGCTTTGCGCTTTACTTGGCGCGTAGCATGGCACTTGGCTTGGCGCTTGGCTGGGCGTTTGGCTTGGCGCTTGGCTTGGCGCTTGGCTTGGCGCATGGCTTGGCGCCCTCCTTGGCGCTTGGCTGGGCGTTTGGCTTGGCGCTTGGCTTGGCGCTTTTCTTGGCGCGTGGCTTGACACTTGGCTTGGCGCTTGGCTTGGCGCTTGGCCTGGTGCATAGCTTGACGCTCTCCATGGCGCGTGGCTTGGCGCTTGGCCGGACGCGTGGTTTGGTGCTTGGCTTGGCGCTTGGCTTGGCGTCTGGCTTGGCGCTTGGCTTGGCGCTGTTCTTGGCGCGTACCTTGGCGCTTGGCTGGGCACTTGGCTTGGCACTTGGCTTTGCGTTTAACTTGGCGCTCGGCTTGGCACTTTTCTTGGCGCGTGGTTTGGCACTTAACTTGCCGCTTGGCTTGGCGCTTGGCTTGGCGCTTTTCTTGGCGATTTTCTTGGCGCGTGGCTTGACGCTTGGCTTGGCGCTTGGCTTGGCGCTTTTCTTTTCGATTTTCTTGGCGCGTGGCTCGTCGCTTGGCTAGGCGCATGGCGTGGCGCTTTTCTTGGCTTGTGGCTTTACGCTTGGCTTAGCGTTTGGCTTGGCGCTTGGCTTGGCACTTGGCTTGGCGCTTGGCTTGGCGCTTTTCTTTTCGATTTTCTTGGCGCGTGGCTCGTCGCTTGGCTAGGCGCATGGCGTGGCGCTTTTCTTGGCTTGTGGCTTTACGCTTGGCTTAGCGTTTGGCTTGGCGCTTGGCTTGGCACTTGGCTTGGCACTTGGCTTGGCGCTTGGCTTGGCGCTTGGCCTGGCGCATAGTTTGACGCTCTCCATGGCGCGTGGCTTGGCGCATGGCTGGACGCTTGGTTTGGCGCTTGGCTTGGCACTTGGCTTGGCGTTTGGCTTGGCGCTTGGCTTGGCGCTTGGCTTGGCTCTTTTCTCGGCGCGTGGCCTGTCGCTTGGCTTGGAGCATGGCGTTTCGCTTTTCTTGAATCGTGGCTTGGCGCTTGGCTTGGCGCATAGCGTGGCGCTTTCTTTGGCGCGTGGCTTGGCGCTTGGCTTGGCGTTTGGCTTGGCGCTTGGCTTGGCGCTCTCCTTGGCGCGTGGCTTGGCGCATAGCGTGGCGCTTTCTTTGGCGCGTGGCTTGGCGCTTGGCTTGGCGTTTGGCTTGGCGCTTGGCTTGGCGCTCTCCTTGGCGCGTGGCTTGGCGCGTGGCTTGGCGTTTGGCATGGAGCTTTGCTTGGCTCTTTTCTCGGCGCGTGGCCTGTCGCTTGGCTTGGAGCATGGCGTTTCGCTTTTCTTGAATCGTGGCTTGGCGCTTGGCTTGGCGCATAGCGTGGCGCTTTTTTTGGCGCGTGGCTTGGCGCTTGGCTTGGCGTTTGGCTTGGCGCTTGGCTTGGCGCTCTCCTTGGCGCGTGGCTTGGCGCATAGCGTGGCGCTTTTTTTGGCGCGTGGCTTGGCGCTTGGCTTGGCGTTTGGCTTGGCGCTTGGCTTGGCGCTCTCCTTGGCGCGTGGCTTGGCGCGTGGCTTGTCGCTTGGCTTGGCGCTCTCCTTGGTGCATGGGGTGGCGCTTTTCTTGACGTTTGGCTTGGCGCATGCCTTGGCTCTTTCCTTGGCGCGTGGCTTGAAGCTTGGTTGGGCGTTTGGCTTGGCGCCTTTCTTAACGTGTGGTTGGCGCGTAGCTTGGCACTTGGCTTGAAGCTTAAAACGGCGCTTGGCTTGCCGCTTGGCTTGGCGCTCTCCTTGGCTCGTGGCTTGGCGCTTGGCTTGGCGCTTTTTTTGGCGCTTGGCTTGGCGCCTAGCTTGGCGCGTGGATTGGCGCTTGGCTTGGCGCTTTTCTTGGCGATTTTCTTGGCGCGTGGCTTGGCGCTTGGCTTGGCGCATAGCGTGGCGCTTTTTTTGGCGCGTGGCTTGGCGCTTGGCTTGGCGTTTGGCTTGGCGCTTGGCTTGGCGCTGTTCTTGGCGCGTGGCTTGGCGCTTGGCTGGGCACTTGGCTTGGCACTTGGCTTTGCGTTTAACTTGGCGCTTGGCTTGGCACTTTTCTTGGCGCGTGGTTTGGCACTTAACTTGCCGCTTGGCTTGGCGCTTGGCTTGGCGCTTTTCTTGGCGATTTTCTTGGCGCGTGGCTTGGCGCTTGGCTTGGCGCATAGCGTGGCGCTTTTTTTGGCGCGTGGCTTGGCGCTTGGCTTGGCGTTTGGCTTGGCGCTTGGCTTGGCGCCCTCCTTGGCGCGTGGCTTGGCGCTTGGCTTGGCGCATAGCGTGGCGCTTTTTTTGGTGCGTGGCTTGGCGCTTGGCTTGGCGTTTGGCTTGGCGCTTGGCTTGGCGCCCTCTTTGGCGCGTGGCTTGGCGTTTGGCTTGGAGCTTTGCTTGGCTCTTTTCTCGGCGAGTGGCCTGTCGCTTGGCTTGGAGCATGGCGTTTCGCTTTTCTTGAATCGTGGCTTGGCGCTTGGCTTGGCGCATAGCGTGGCGCTTTTTTTGGCGCGTGGCTTGGCGCTTGGCTTGGCGTTTGGCTTGGCGCTTGGCTTGGCGCTCTCCTTGGCGCGTGGCTTGGCGCGTGGCTTGTCGCTTGGCTTGGCGCTCTCCTTGGTGCATGGGGTGGCGCTTTTCTTGACGTTTGGCTTGCCGCATGCCTTGGCTCTTTCCTTGGCGCGTGGCTTGAAGCTTGGTTGGGCGTTTGGCTTGGCGCTTTTCTTAACGTGTGGTTGGCGCGTAGCTTGGCACTTGGCTTGACGCTTAAAACGGCGCTTGGCTTGCCGCTTGGCTTGGCGCTCTCCTTGGCTCGTGGCTTGGCGCTTTTGGCTTGGCGCTTTTTTTGGCGCGTAGCCTGACGCGTGGCTTGTCGCTTGGCTTGGCGCTCTCTTTGGCGCTTGGCTTGGCGCTTAGATTGGCGCGTGGATTGGCGCTTGGCTTGGCGCTTTTCCTGGCGCGTAGCCTGACGCGTGGCTTGTCGCTTGGCTTGGCGCTCTCTTTGGCGCTTGGCTTGGCGCTTAGATTGGCGCGTGGATTGGCGCCTGGCTTGGCGCCTGGCTTGGCGCTTTTCTTGGCGCGTGGCTTGGCGCTTGGATGGACGCGTGGTTTGGCGCTTGGCTTGGCGCTCGGCATGGCGCTTTTCTTGGCGCGTGGCTTGACGCTTGGATTGGCGCTTTTCTTGGCGCGTAGCTTGGCACTGGGCTTGACGCTTAGCATGGCGCTTGGCTTGGCGCTTTTCTTAGCGCGTGGCCTGTCGCTTGGCTTGGCGCATGGCGCGGCGCTCTTCTTGACGCGTGGCTTGGCGCTTGGCTTGACGTTTGGTTTGGGGCTTGGCTTGGCGCTTTTCTTGACGCGTGGCGTGGTGCTTTTTTCAGCGCGTGGCTTGGCGCTTGGCTTGGCGTTTGGCTTGGCGCTTGGCTTGGCGCTTTTTTTTGCGCGTGGCCTGTCGCTTGGCTTGGCGCATGGCGTGGCGCTTTTCTTGGCGCGTGGCTTGGCGCTGGCTTGGCGCTTGGCTTGGCGCTTTTTTTGGCGCGTGACCTGTCGCTTGGCTTGGCGCATAGCGTGGCGTTTTTCTTGGCGCGTGGCTTGGCGCTTGGTTTGGAGTTTGGCTTGGCGCTTAACTTGGCGCTTTTTTTGGCGCATGGCCTGTCGCTTGGCTTGCCGCATGGCGTGGCGCTTTTCTTGGCGCGTGGCTTGGCGCTTGGTTTGGCGTTTGGCTTGGCGTTTGGCTTGGCGCTTTTTTTGGCGCGTGGCCTGTCGCTTGGCTTGGCGCATGGCTTGGCGCTCTCTTTGGCGCTTGGCTTGGCGATTGGCTTAACGTTTTTCTTAGGGCGTGGTTTGTCGCTTGGCTTGGCGCATGACGTGGAGCTTTTCTTGGTGCGTGGCTTGGCGCTTGGCCTGGCGTTTGGCTTGGCGCTTGGCTTGGCGCTTTTTTTGGCGCGTGGCCTGTCGCTTGGCTTGGCGCATAGCGTGGCGCTTTTTTTGGCGCATGGCCTGTCGCTTGGCTTGCCGCATGGCGTGGCGCTTTTCTTGGCGCGTGGCTTGGCGTTTGGTTTGGCGTTTGGCTTGGCGTTTGGCTTGGCGCTTTTTTTGGCGCGTGGCCTGTCGCTTGGCTTGGCGCATGGCTTGGCGCTCTCTTTGGCGCTTGGCTTGGCGATTGGCTTAACGTTTTTCTTAGGGCGTGGTTTGTCGCTTGGCTTGGCGCATGACGTGGAGCTTTTCTTGGTGCGTGGCTTGGCGCTTGGCCTGGCGTTTGGCTTGGCGCTTGGCTTGGCGCTTTTTTTGGCGCGTGGCCTGTCGCTTGGCTTGGCGCATAGCGTGGCGCTTTTCTTGGCGCGTGGATTGGCGCTTGGCTTGGCGCTTGGCTTGGCGCTTGGCCCCTCGCTTGGCTTGGCGCTTGGCTTGGCGCTTGGCTTGGCGCTTGGCTTGGCGCTTTTCTTGGCGCGTGGCTTGGCGCATGGCTTGTCGCTTGGCATGGCGCCCTCCTTGGCGCGTGGCTTGGCGCGTGGCTTGGCGTTTGGCTTGGAGCTTTGCTTGGCTCTTTTCTCGGCGCGTGGCCTGTCGCTTGGCTTGGAGCATGGCGTTTCGCTTTTCTTGAATCGTGGCTTGGCGCTTGGCTTGGCGCATAGCGTGGCGCTTTTTTTGGCGCGTGGCTTGGCGCTTGGCTTAGCGTTTGGCTTGGCGCTTGGCTTGGCGCTCTCCTTGGCGCGTGGCTTGGCGCATAGCGTGGCGCTTTTTTTGGCGCCTGGCTTGGCGCTTGGCTTGGCGTTTGGCTTGGCGCTTGGCTTGGCGCTCTCCTTGGCGCGTGGCTTGGCGCGTGGCTTGTCGCTTGGCTTGGCGCTCTCCTTGGTGCATGGGGTGGCGCTTTTCTTGACGTTTGGCTTGGCGCATGCCTTGGCTCTTTCCTTGGCGCGTGGCTTGGAGCTTGGTTGGGCGTTTGGCTTGGCGCTTTTCTTAACGTGTGGTTGGCGGGTAGCTTGGCACTTGGCTTGACACTTAAAACGGCGCTTGGCTTGCCGCTTGGCTTGGCGCTCTCCTTGGCTCATGGCTTGGCGCTTGGCTTGGCGCTTTTTTTGGCGCTTGGCTTGGCGCCTAGCTTGGCGCGTGGATTGGCGCTTGGCTTGGCGCTTTTCTTGGCGCGTAGCCTGACGCGTGGATTGTCGCTTGGCTTGGCGCTCTTTTTGGCGCCTGGCTTGGCGCTTAGATTGGCGCGTGGATTGGCGCTTGGCTTGGCGCTTGGCTTAACGCTTGGCTGGGCGCTTGGCTTGGCGCCTGGCTTGGCGCCTGGCTTGGCGCCTGGCTTGGCGCTTTTCTTAACGCGTGGCTTGGCGCTTGGATGGACGCGTGGTTTGGCGCTTGGCTTGGCGCTGGGCTTGGCGCTTTTCTTGGCGCGTGGCTTGACGCTTGGATTGGCGCTTTTCTTGGCGCGTAGCTTGGCACTGGGCTTGACGCTTAGCATGGCGCTTGGCTTGGCGCTTTTCTTGGCGCGTGGCCTGTCGCTTGGCTTGGCGCATGGCGCGGCGCTCTTCTTGACGCGTGGCTTGGCGCTTGGCTTGACGTTTGGTTTGGGGCTTGACTTGGCGCTTTTCTTGACGCGTGGCTTGGCGCGTGCCTTGTCGCTTGGCTTGGCGCTTGGCTTGGCGCTGTTCTTGGCGCGTGGCTTGGCGCTTGGATGGGCACTTGGCTTGGCAGTTGGCTTGGCGTGGCGCTTTTCTTGGCGCGTGGCTTGGCACTTGGCTTGCCGCTTGGCTTGGCGCTTTCTTTGGCGCTTTTTCTGGCGCGTGGCTTAGCGCTTGGCTTGGCCGTTGGCTTGGCGCTTGGCTTGGCGCTTGGCTTGGCGCATGGCTTGGCGCTCTCCTTGGCGCGTGGCTTAGCGCTTGGCTGGGCACTTGGCTTGCCGCTTGGCTTGGCGCTTTCTTTGGCGCTTTTTCTGGCGCGTGGCTTAGCGCTTGGCTTGGCCGTTGGCTTGGCGCTTGGCTTGGCGCTTGGCTTGGCGCATGGCTTGGCGCTCTCCTTGGCGTGTGGCTTAGCGCTTGGCTGGGCGCTTGGCTTGGCGATTGGCTTGGCGCTCTTCTTGGCGCGTGGCTTGTCGCTTGGCTTCGCGCTTTTCTTGGCGCGTGGCTTGGCGCTTGGCTGGACGCTTAGCTTGGCGCTTGGCTTGCCGCTGGCTTGGCGCTTGGCTGGACGCTTGGCTTGGCGCTGGCTTGGCGCTTGGCTGGACGCTTGGCTTGGCGCTTGGCTTGGCTCTGGCTTGGCGCTTGGCTTGGTGCTTTTCTTGGCGCGTGGCTTGGCGCTTGGCTTGTCGCTTGGCTTGGCGTGTGGCTTGGCGCTTAGCTTGGAGCGTGGCTTGTCGCTTGGCTTGGCGCTCTCCTTGGCGCTTAGCTTGGCGCTTGGCTTAGCGCTTGGCTTGGCGCTTTTCTTGGTGTTTTTCTTGGCGCGTAACATGGAGCTTGGCTTGGCGCTGGCTTGGCGCTTTTCTTGGCGCGTGGCTTGTCGCTTGGCTTGGCGCTCTCCTTGGCGCTTAGCTCGGCGCTTGGCTTAGCGCTTGGCTTGGAGCTTTTCTTGGTGTTTTTCTTGGCGCGTAACATGGAGCATGGCTTGGCGCTTGGCTTGGCGTGTGGCTTGGCGCTTAGATTGGCGCGTGGCTTGTCGCTTGGCTTGGCGCTCTCCTTGGCGCTTAGCTCCTCGCTTGGCTTAGCGCTTGGCTTGGCGCTTTTCTTGGTGTTTTTCTTGGCGCGTAACATGGAGCTTGGCTTGGCGCTTGGCTTTGCGCTGTTCTTAGCGCGTGGTTTGGTGCTTGGCTTTCCGCTTAGCCTGGCGCTTGGCTTGGCGCTTTTGTTTGCGCTTTTCTTGGCGTGGAACTTGGTGCTTAACTTGGCGTTTGGATTGGCGCTTGGTTTGGCGCTTGGCTTGGCGCTCGGCTTGGCGCTTTTCTTGGCGCGTGACTTGCCGCGTGGCTTAACGCTTGGCTTTGCACTTTTCTTAGCGCGTGGTTTGGCGCTTGACTTGGCGCTTGGCTGGGCGCTTGGCTTGGCGCTTGGCCTGGCGCATAGCTTGACGCTCTCTTTGGCGCGTGGCTTGGCGCTTGGGTGGACGCTTGGTTTGGCGCTTGGCTTAGTGCTTGGCTTGGCGCTTGACTTGGCGCTTGGCTTGGCGCTTGGCTTAACGTTTTTCTTGGCGCGCGGTTTGGCGCGTGGTTTGGCGCTTGGCTTTGCGCTTTTCTTAGCGCGTGGTTTGGCGCGTGGCTTGGCGCTTGGCTGGGCGCTTGGCTTAACGCCCTTCTTGGCGCGTGGCTTGTCGCTTGGCTTTGCGCTTTACTTGGCGCGTAGCATGGCACTTGGCTTGGCGCTTGGCTGGGCGTTTGGCTTGGCGCTTGGCTTGGCGCTTGGCTTGGCGCATGGCTTGGCGCCCTCCTTGGCGCTTGGCTGGGCGTTTGGCTTGGCGCTTTTCTTGGCGCGTGGCTTGACACTTGGCTTGGCGCTTGGCTTGGCGCTTGGCCTGGTGCATAGCTTGACGCTCTCCATGGCGCGTGGCTTGGCGCTTGGCCGGACGCGTGGTTTGGTGCTTGGCTTGGCGCTTGGCTTGGCGTCTGGCTTGGCGCTTGGCTTGGCGCTGTTCTTGGCGCGTACCTTGGCGCTTGGCTGGGCACTTGGCTTGGCACTTGGCTTTGCGTTTAACTTGGCGCTCGGCTTGGCACTTTTCTTGGCGCGTGGTTTGGCACTTAACTTGCCGCTTGGCTTGGCGCTTGGCTTGGCGCTTTTCTTGGCGATTTTCTTGGCGCGTGGCTTGACGCTTGGCTTGGCGCTTGGCTTGGCGCTTTTCTTTTCGATTTTCTTGGCGCGTGGCTCGTCGCTTGGCTAGGCGCATGGCGTGGCGCTTTTCTTGGCTTGTGGCTTTACGCTTGGCTTAGCGTTTGGCTTGGCGCTTGGCTTGGCACTTGGCTTGGCGCTTGGCTTGGCGCTTTTCTTTTCGATTTTCTTGGCGCGTGGCTCGTCGCTTGGCTAGGCGCATGGCGTGGCGCTTTTCTTGGCTTGTGGCTTTACGCTTGGCTTAGCGTTTGGCTTGGCGCTTGGCTTGGCACTTGGCTTGGCACTTGGCTTGGCGCTTGGCTTGGCGCTTGGCCTGGCGCATAGTTTGACGCTCTCCATGGCGCGTGGCTTGGCGCATGGCTGGACGCTTGGCTTGGCGCTTGGCTTGGCACTTGGCTTGGCGTTTGGCTTGGCGCTTGGCTTGGCGCTTGGCTTGGCTCTTTTCTCGGCGCGTGGCCTGTCGCTTGGCTTGGAGCATGGCGTTTCGCTTTTCTTGAATCGTGGCTTGGCGCTTGGCTTGGCGCATAGCGTGGCGCTTTCTTTGGCGCGTGGCTTGGCGCTTGGCTTGGCGTTTGGCTTGGCGCTTGGCTTGGCGCTCTCCTTGGCGCGTGGCTTGGCGCATAGCGTGGCGCTTTTTTTGGCGCGTGGCTCGGCGCTTGGCTTGGCGTTTGGCTTGGCGCTTGGCTTGGCGCTCTCCTTGGCGCGTGGCTTGGCGCGTGGCTTGGCGTTTGGCATGGAGCTTTGCTTGACTCTTTTCTCGGCGCGTGGCCTGTCGCTTGGCTTGGAGCATGGCGTTTCGCTTTTCTTGAATCGTGGCTTGGCGCTTGGCTTGGTGCATAGCGTGGCGCTTTTTTTGGCGCGTGGCTTGGCGCTTGGCTTGGCGTTTGGCTTGGCGCTTGGCTTGGCGCTCTCCTTGGCGCGTGGCTTGGCGCATAGCGTGGCGCTTTTTTTGGCGCGTGGCTTGGCGCTTGGCTTGGCGTTTGGCTTGGCGCTTGGCTTGGCGCTCTCCTTGGCGCGTGGCTTGGCGCGTGGCTTGTCGCTTGGCTTGGCGCTCTCCTTGGTGCATGGGGTGGCGCTTTTCTTGACGTTTGGCTTGGCGCATGCCTTGGCTCTTTCCTTGGCGCGTGGCTTGAAGCTTGGTTGGGCGTTTGGCTTGGCGCCTTTCTTAACGTGTGGTTGGCGCGTAGCTTGGCACTTGGCTTGAAGCTTAAAACGGCGCTTGGCTTGCCGCTTGGCTTGGCGCTCTCCTTGGCTCGTGGCTTGGCGCTTGGCTTGGCGCTTTTTTTGGCGCTTGGCTTGGCGCCTAGCTTGGCGCGTGGATTGGCGCTTGGCTTGGCGCTTTTCTTGGCGCGTAGCCTGACGCGTGGCTTGTCGCTTGGCTTGGCGCTCTCTTTGGCGCCTGGCTTGGCGCTTAGATTGGCGCGTAGATTGGCGCTTGGCTTGGCGCTTGGCTTAACGCTTGGCTGGGCGCTTGGCTTGGCGCCTGGCTTGGCGCCTGGCTTGGCGCTTTTCTTGGCGCTTGGATGGACGCGTGGTTTGGCGCTTGGCTTGGCGCTCGGCTTGGCGCTTTTCTTGGCGCGTGGCTTGACGCTTGGATTGGCGCTTTTCTTGGCGCGTAGCTTGGCACTGGGCTTGACGCTTAGCATGGCGCTTGGCTTGGCGCTTTTCTTGGCGCGTGGCCTGTCGCTTGGCTTGGCGCATGGCGCGGCGCTCTTCTTGACGCGTGGCTTGGCGCTTGGCTTGACGTTTGGTTTGGGGCTTGGCTTGGCGCTTTCCTTGGCGCTTAGCTTAACGCTTGGCTTGGCGCTTGGCTTGGCGCTTTTCTTGGCGCTTTTCTTGGCGCGTGGCTTGGCGTTTGGCTTCGCGCTTTTCTTGGCGCGTGGCTTAGCGCTTTTCTTGGGGCGGGGTTTGTCGATTGGCTTCGCGCTTTTCTTGGCGCGTGGCTTGGCACTTGGCTTGGCGCTTGGATTGGCGCTTAGCTGGCGCATAGCTTGAGGCTTTCCTTCGCGCGTGGTTTGTCGCTTTTTTTGGAGCGTGGCTTGGCGCTTGGTTTGGCGCTTGGCTTGTCGCTTGGCTTGGCGCTTGGCTTGGCACTTGGCTTGGCGCTTGATTTGGCGCGTGGCTTAACGCTTGGCTTGGCGCTTTCTTTGGCGCATGGCTTGGCGCTTAGCATGGCGCGTGGCTTGGCGCCTGGTTTGGCGCTTAGCTTGGAGCGTGGCTTGGCGCTTGGTTTGGCGTTTTTCTTGGCGCGTGGCTTAACGCGTGGCTTAGCGCGTGTTTTGGCGCGCGGATTGCCGCTTGGCTTGGCGCTCTCTTTGGCGCGTGGCTTGGCGCTTAGCTTGGCTCGTGGCTTGGCGCCTGGTTTGGCGCTTTTCTTGGTGCATGGCTTGGCGCGTGGCTTGTCGCTTGGCTTAATGCTTTTCTTGGCGCTTAGCTTGGGGCTTGGCTTGGCGCTTGGCTTGGCGCTTTTCTTGGTGCTTTTCTTGGCGCGTGGCTTGGCGCTTGGCTTGGCGCTTGGCTTGGCGCTTGGCTTGGCGCTTGGCTGGGCGCTTTTCTTGGCGCGTGGCATGGCGCGTGGCTTGTCGCTTGTCTTGGCGCTCTCCTTGGCGCTTAGCTTGGCGCTTGGCTTGGCGCTTGGCTTGGCGCTTTTTTTGGCGCTTTTCTTGGCGCGTGGCTTGGTGCTTGGCTTGGCGCTTAGCTTGGCGCTTGGCTTGGCGCTTTTCTTGGCGCGTGGCTTGGCGCTTGGCTTGGCGCTTGGCTTGGCGCTTTTTTTGGCGCTTTTCTTGGCGCGTGGCTTGGCGCTTGGCTTGGCGCGTGGCTTGGCGCTTAGCTGGGCGCTTTGCTTGGCGCTCGGTTCGGCGCTCTTCTTGGCGCTTGGATTGTCGTTTGGCTTGGCGTTTTTCTTGGCGAGTAGCTTGGCACTTGTCTTGACGCTTAGCATGGCGCTTGGCTTGGCGTATGGCTTGGCGCTCTTCTTGGCGCGTGGCTAAGCGCCTGGCTTGGCGCTTTTTTTGGCGCGTGGTTTGGCGTTTAGCTTGGCGCTTGGCTTGGCGCATGGCGTGTCGCTTTTCTTGGCGCGTGGTTTGGCGTTTAGCTTGGCGCTTGGCTTGGCGCTTGGTTTGGCGCTTTTCTTAGCGCGTGGTTTGTCGCTTGGCTTGGCGCATGGCTTGGCGCTTTTCTTGGAGCATGGCTTGTCGATTGGCTTCGCGCTTTTCTTGGCGCGTGACTTGGCACTTGGCTTGCCGCTTGGCTTGGCGCTTTTTTTACGCTTTTCTTGGCGCGTGGTTTGGCACTTGGCTTGGGGCTTGGCTTGGCACTTGGCTTGCCGCTTGGCTGGCGCTTGGCTTGGCGCTTGGCTTGGCGCTTTTCTTGGCGCGTGGCTTGGCGCTTAGCTTGGCGCGTGGCTTGGCGCCTGGTTTGGCGCTTTTCTTGGCGCGTGGCTTGGCGCGTGGCTTGTCGCTTGGCTTAGCGCTCTCCTTGGCGCTTAGCTTGGCGCTTGGCTTGGCGCTTGGCTTGGCGCGTGGCTTGGCGCTTGGCTGGGCGCTTACCTTGGAGCTTGGCTTGGCGCTTTTTTTGGTGCGTGGCTTGTCGATTGGCTTCGCCTTTTCCTTGGCGCGTGGCTTGGCACTTGGCTTAGCGCGTGTTTTAGCGCGTGGCTTGCCGCTTGGCTTGGCGCTCTCTTTGGCGCGTGGCTTGGCGCTTAGCTTGGCGCGTGGCTTGGCGCCTGGTTTGGCGCTTTTCTTGGCGCGTGGCTTGGCGCGTGGCTTGGCGCGTGGCTTGTCGCTTGGCTTAGCGCTCTCCTTGGCGCTTAGCTTGGCGCTTGGCTTGGCGCTTGGCTTGGCGCGTGGCTTGGCGCTTGGCTGGGCGCTTACCTTGGAGCTTGGCTTGGCGCTTTTTTTGGTGCGTGGCTTGTCGATTGGCTTCGCCTTTTCCTTGGCGCGTGGCTTGGCACTTGGCTTGGCGCTTGGCTTGGCGTTTGGTTTGGCGCTTGGTTTGGCGCTGTTCTTGGCGCGTGGCTTGGCGCTTGGCTGGGCACTTGGCTTGGCACTTGGCTTGGCGTGGCGCTTTTCTTGGCGCGTGGCTTGGCACTTGGCTTGGGGCTTGGCTTGGCGCTTGGTTTGGCGTTTTTCTTGGCGCTTTTTCTGGCGCGTGGCTTAACGCTTGGCGCTTGGCTTGGCGCCTGTCTTGGCGCGTGGCTTGGCGCGTGGCTTGGGGCTTGGCTTGGCTCTTGGTTTGGCGTTTTTCTTGGCGCTTCTTTTGGCGCGTGGCTTAACGCTTAGCTTGGCGCTTGGCTTGGCGCTTGGCTTGGCGTTTTTCTTGGCGCTTTTTCTAGCGAGTGGCTAAACGCTTGGCTTGGCGCTTGGCTTGGCGCCTGTCTTGGCGCTTGGCTTGGCGCCTGTCTTGGCGCGTGGCTTGGCGCGTGGCTTGGGGCTTGGCTTGGCGCTTGGTTTGGCGTTTTTCTTTAAGCTTTTTCTTGCGCGTCGCTTAACGCTTGGCTTAGCGCTTGGCTTGGGGCTTGGCTTGGCGCTTGGTTTGGCGTTTTTCTTGGCGCTTTTTCTGGCGCGTGGCTTAACGCTTAGCTTGGCGCTTGGCTTGGCGCTTGGCTTGGCGTTTTTCTTGGCGCTTTTCTTGGCGCTTCGCTTGGTGCTTTTCTTGGCGCGTGGCTTGTCGATTGGCTTCGCGCTTTTCTTGGCGCGTGGCTTGGCGTTTGGCTTGGCGCCTGTCTTGGCGCACGGCTTGGCGCTTTCCTTGGCGTTTGGCTTGACTTTTGGCTTGGTGCATGCCTTGGCGCTCTACTTGGCGCCCGGCTTGGTTCTTGGTTGGGCGTTTGGCTTGGCGCTTGTGTCGGCGCTTGGCTTGGCGTTTTTCTTAACGTGTGGTTGGCGCGTAGCTTGGCGCTTTGCTTGACGCTTTGAATGGCGCTTGGCTTGCCGCTTGGCTTGGCGCTCTCCTTGGCTCGTGGCTTGGCGCTTGGCTTGGCGCTTTTTTTGGCGCGTGGCTTGTCGCTTGGCTTAGCGTGTAACGGTACTGGCCCTCTGCTTTGTGGGGCTAGTGAAATTAATGAATTTCCTTCGGGTAGCTTGTCAGTCGGAGAATAATTTAGTTCAGCCAGACATACACTCGAATATTAGCAAGCAAACACTAGGATAATGTTAGACAGTTTAATTATAATGTTCAATATTTACAAACATAAGAATTCCTCGTAAACATCAAATAAAATGTATTTAACAATAAATTTCAATAATTATGCTGGATGCTCGGTTGCCCGTTCCTTACGCCTCGGCAACCCGTTTGGCATCTATGTATCGAAGGTCCGATGGGCCGCCCTCTGGAGAAATTGTCGGAACGCCACTGGTCGGGAGGACGGTTTGCCCAAAGTAATTTGCAGGGATACCAACTTCCGGGTTCAAACGTCAAGTCCGACGAAGAAACCGCGTGTAACTGCAAATATAGGTTAATTCTAATATTTGTATTTCGTCTTACAACCCCGTGAAAGCGTTGCGACTCCCGGGGATATGGTGAAGTGCTTGTGTGTGTTGCGGCAGAACGAGGCAGTTGACGGCGCCGGTCCAGCTGGAGCTCCTCTTCGTGGTGGCGGCCTACGATAGTCCACTGCCACGAGGTTGTCGCCGATCCTCCAGGTTACGATAGGGGCTGTTAAGTACGGTGAGTACAATCCTGCAGTCAAACAGAAATTAAATGCAATCTTATCGAGACTTTCAGAAAGTCGGCTACGTGTGGCCCTTGTTATAACATGAAACCTAATATACCCGGACTGGACAAATGTTATATTGGTTGGTAGATTTATTGTTACAAAATTGACATATGAAACGGCCCGGTTGTTAACCCTTCGTCTCGAATATGCCTCGCAGGGAAGTTTGATATAATTATTGGCCAACGTCCTCCAGGAGAATTTTGAATATAATTTTTATACCGGATTTTAACAAGGATTAGCAATTTATTTATTATTACGAAGTCGACATATGAAACGGCTTGGTTGTTAACCCTTCGTCTCGAATATGTCTTGCAAGGAATTTGTAATATAAATATTAATACCGGGTTTTAACAGGGATTAGTGATTTAATTATTACGAGATCGACATATGAAACGGCTTGGCTGTTAACCCTTCGTCTCGAATATGTCATGCATGAAATTTAGATATGATTAAAACGCTAAGGCCTCGGGTTCGGTTGCAGCTACGGGAAACTACTATTGGATGTCAGGATCTGGAGTTTAGACAGGAATAATTCTCTCTCGAAATTCGCTCCGTGCTTACTTTTATACGTTTTGGCGTCGTGTTATCGTGGTAACCACCACGTTCATCCTCTGGTGGGGACGAGTGGCGCGCGGATTGTTTATTCGCAATTTTCGGCGCAGGCCGAACTGGAGTCGGCTTATCTCTCCCTCGGACGTCGGCAAGAAGCGATAATGCTTGAAGGGGCGAAGTGTAAATTTAATTACATTATTTAATGTCTTGATGAAAAATTTATACGAGGCAAGCGTTACACATGCCCGTCTCTTCGGAGGAGACCGCTGTTAGGTGGACCTCTTCTTCTAGGATGATGCTTCTATTCCGGAGAAGTCACCTGGAGCGTCTACAGGTTAGACGTGGGAGTTGCGGTATCAACCTCCCGGGTACCCCAGGTGTCTGGATGGAGATAGAACTTGCATTTTATAAATTTAATTGTTACGGGGCCTCCTTCAGGATTCAGATCAGGCCTAATTGCAGGGCATCTTTCCGCTTCAGGCGTAGCCGTTGTCCAGAGGGCGTTAGGACGCGAACAGTCCGTCGTTTCTGGCGTCGTCGTCGCGGCGCTGTAGCTGGTGGAGTCGGGGTTTTGGGCTCGTTGGGGGAGGAATAGAGCAGCTCGGGCAGCATGTCCTGCGGAGGTTCAGATTCTGGCAGCTTTAAGTCTTGCAGTTCTGCCAGGATTTCCGCGAAAGTGTCGCCTTCTTCTAGAGGCAACTCGGCGTCCTCCAAGGGCGTCTCGGAGATCCTCTCGGGTCGGAGCTCTGGTGGAGTTTTGGCTTCTAATTTTGCTGGAGCGACGGCTGGGCTCTCTGGGAACTCACCGAACAGCCGCTTGAATTTTTTGGCCAATTCCAGGATGGCGGCCTCCTGCTCAGGGTGAAGTTTTGCGAGGGGAATCCTCACCGGCAAGCTCTCCCTGGTTTGTTCAGTTCCCGGCTGGCTGTCTGTGTTCCTCTCCGGCGTAGCTGGCAGAGGGGACAGCATGGCTGGGACCGGACTCTATCTCGGAAGCGGAGACCAGCGGGGACTCGAGGGCGTCTCTGGAGGGCCGTATGCTCGAGGAACCCACGGATAAATTTTCTTCTGGCCTTTCCGGGGCTTCCTCAACTTAAAAGGCCATGGTCGAGCGTTCGATTTCCTCTTGACTGGAGGCATGTTGACTTGAATATGGGTGCTAGGGTCCGGGGTGAATTCTTATGTTGTTGGCTCCGGACTTATCACCCTTTCCGGTTCTGTGTATTGCATGTGGAGGGAGAGGCACGTGGAAGCCTTGAACTGCAGGTGCTGACAAAAAAAGGATTTTGGAAAAATATCTTCAGGCCAGGTATAAGAATGATTTTTCAAGATATTTTCGAACAGGTGGACTAGAAGGTTACTGGAAGGCCTTTTTGATGTCTTTCACGTTGGCTCGGCCGACTTCCCTTCCGGTTTGAGGGTCGCTTAACTCCACAATTACAGGCGAAATTATTCTTTTGATAACAAAGGGCCCAGCATATTTGGGCGCTAATTTCGCTGAAATCCCCTGGGCGGCGTCGGAGAGGACTCGGTGTCCTATCTGGGGATGATACTCACGCCTTCTGAGGTTGTAATGGTGACTTTGGCGTGAGAAGGCCTTGGCGAGATTGTGACGCACGATTTCCAAGATATCCTCCAACTTTTTAAGTTGTTCACGATATAGCCCTGGACTTGGAGCTTCTGCGTCGGGATCGAAGCCTGGATCGGTTGCTTCGCGTAACGACTTGGGTGGTAGCATCTCTCGTCCGAGGTTCAGGAGGGCCGGGGTGAAACCTGTCGATTCATGCTTAGCAGTATTGAGGGCGAACATCACCTCCGGAAGCCAAGCGTCCCACTGGTTCTGCTTCCCTCGGGCCAGTTGCGCAATGATGGTGCCTACTACTTTATTGGCCCTCTCCACAGGGTTAGCCTGGGGAGTGTATGGAGGCGTCAACCGGTGCTGGATGCCATACTCTGCGGCTAATGCTTTAAAAATTTTGCTTATAAATTGCGGCCCATTATCTGAAATAATTGTTCTGGGAGTACCAAACCGATAAATGATCCTTTCTTTCAGGGCCTGGCTGACGGTTTTGGCGGTAGCGGAACGTAAGGGATGCACTTCGATCCATTTGGTGAATCGGTCCTGGACAACGAGGAGCCATATGTTGCCTTTCGCGGACCTGGTGAGGGGGCCGATCAAGTCCGTGCTGACGACTTCCCATGGACCTCGGACTCGGGACCAGAACATCTTCCCGGCAGGTTGCTGTTGTTGATGTTTATACTGTTGGCATATTGAACAAGAGCGTACGTATTTATTCACATCCTTCTGCATCCTTGGCCAGTAATATAGTTTCTGAATTTTAGCCGTCGTTTTGGTTACTCCCAGGTGTCCTGCGGTGGGTTCGTCATGGCATTCTTGTAAGACTTGGCGTCTCTGGGGCTTGGGGACGCACAGCTTCCATACGGGTTGGAAGCCTTCGGCCAAGTCTTCACCTACATTTGGAAAGCTTCGATAAAGGTTTCCATTTTCCACTTTCCAAGTGTCGAATGTTGCTGGATCATTTTGCACCAGGCGGGTCATTTTGCGGATCCAAGAACATGGGGCGGCCGGCTCCTGGACGGCCATGGGGGAGAGGTTGTCCTCGGGACTTCTTGGAGCTCTGGACAGAGCATCGGCCACGTGGTTGAGGGCTCCTGTACGATACTGAACTTCAAAGTCGTATTGCTGAAGCTCCAGTGCCCACCTCGCTAGCCGGGCTGAAGGATTCGGGAGGTTTCGAAGCCACTTTAAGCTACGGTGGTCGGTCACTACCTTTAAGTGGTAGCCTTCTATATAACCTTTGAACTTTTTTACTGCAAAGAGCACGGCCAGGCATTCCAACTCGGTGGCGGAATATTTGGTTTCTGCTGGAGTCAAGGATCGACTAGCAGTAGTAGAGGGGCAGCTAAACTAGAGCACCTGTCAATCAAACTATTAAATTGATTGACCTAATTAAATCCGCGAATTAAATCCGCGGTATGACCTAATTAATTTCGCGGTTTGATCTAATTAATCACATATGAAGTTTGATATGTAATTTACATATGTGCTACTGATTAAATTACGCATTAGATTTTTTAATTTGCTTCTGGAATTACGCGTCGGACTTCGGCGGCCATCTTGGATTTCTGGCGGGAATATTTGAAATTTGAAATTTTTCCGATTTTTTTTCTAAGTTCAATTTTTTGAATTTTAAACTTCGCGGGATGTCCGCCATCTTGTTTTCTGCGTGCGCACTTCGCACTGTAGTCGTTTTTAATTTTGAATTTTCGCGGAAATATTTGAATTTCAAACTGGTAGATCTATCTCGCTCTTCGAAGCTGCTGTCGTCCATCTTGGTTTTCTCACATTTATTTTAATTTAAAAAAAGCTTCCTGCGATGTCCCATGGCTGGAGTTGAACCAGCGATCACAGCATTACGAGTACGAAGCCTTAACCAACTGGGCTATCGAAGCCATCGAGGTTTTAAGGAATTAACTATAGTCACTAGCGTAGCAAACATAATTATTATAATACATTTTAAATGTTATTTTCGATTGAAATTTAATCGCCAGATCGTATCCTTTTGTAATATTAAAGTTCTGTAATTTTTAAAAAATTAATTGGACGTAGTTGATGTTATACTAATAAAAGAAAATGTATTTAACAAATCAGTCACAGGCCGCTTGTTTATTTTGAGCGAGACATGGTCCAAACAAAGAACCAAGTTCTAGGAATACGCTGACTGTTTATGGCCTTAGGGCTTTTAACCGTTGCATAGAATTGGAAAGTTTTTATTTAACGTGCCTAAACACTATACGGAAAAGAGGCAAGTTCTATCGTAAAATATACGGGTTACAAATTTGAGTTTAGCGGTTATTATCCATTTTCATATTTGAAATGCCAGAACATGGCGAATTTTCGGTTGTATAAAGAGGTTTTCGCGCTAGTATTTGAATGGGTTAAATTACGCGATTTTTTCTAAGCTCTCTTTTTAAAACAAGTCGAGACATGTGCTTTGTGACTAACAGTGCTTTGTCTGTCAGAGGTTGCACTGCAAAACACAGGCACCGAAATGCTCCGGCTCGAGAGTGGGGTGCCTCTGACGTAATGTTTTTCGTACCTTCATAAAAGTGGCTGCGGACTCTATAGCGCATCGAATTGCTTCACTCCTAGTCGTCGTGTCAACACCACCAGTTTTACCTAAGATGGATCCTCGAAGTGTTAATAAGTGCCAAGAAAAACCAGGCCCCTATACCAGGAGACCGGCCGTTGAAAAAACAAGTAAGAAAACGCATCTTTTAAATAAAAAACAACACGGTGCACCGTCACAACCACCAGCCATGGACGTGGAGGCCAAGGGGTATTCACCACGTATAGATGCCACCGAGGAGGACCTGCGGGTGTTCATTGAGGAGACGATGCCTTCCTATGACGTAGCACCGATCGTGACGCCGGAGATCCGCCAAACCCGACGGGAAAAGAAACGGCTATTATGCGACCTCACAGTGCCTTTAAACAATAGCGCCAGCAAGGTTGTTCATTTGGGTCTGGATCCTTATAAACAATTTTCGCCTGTTGCAAGAATTCTGAAGACCGACATTGGGGCTGGTGTTTCCTTCACAGCCGAGACGTTCATGGCTTTTGTGGAGGCGCTACCGGACATATTTGTGATGGCCAAGCAGGGGGCTTTCAGATATGAATTAACTGAGCACACAGTTGAGTACGTGAACAATGATACCTGCAGGATTATTACAAAGGACCCCGAGAACAAGTTTACTCTTTACGTAACGTATGAAACACTATCAAATTTATTGCCGATGTACAACTTGATGGTTGTGAAAATAAATGACTTGAAACGTGTAAAGTGTAATTTCCAAAATTTTGGTGAAGTGATCGTTGACAAAGTAATACATACAGAAAATTTGTGTCTTGATGATTCAATCATTTTTAATACTCTGCGCTGGACTTTCGCTAACGATATTTTATTGTGGGAACTTGTGTTCAAATTTAAAATGTATGTTATTATAGAATTGCAGAAGCTGATTGATGCAGATGAGCGCATGAAATCGTACATGTCCTAGTTTATATAAAATATTGTATGAAAATGTGAATAAAAATGTTTTAAACTGTATTTCTTTTTAATTATATGACGAGTGTTGGTTTATACATGAGGTAGGTTGGCCGAGTGGTTAAGGCGTCAGACTTAAGATCTGATCTCGAAAGAGGTCGTGGGTTCGATTCCCGCACTTACCATGTTTTTAATGTATTTATTATGAGCGTGTTGATTTTTTAAGTTAGTTTATTCACGACGGCCCTACTGTAATAATCGCTCACTGCATAAAAATGGAGCATCAGTTTTCACATCCGTTTTCTGCTATCATAGCAGGCCCCTCAGGATCGGGCAAATCGTTTTTTGTAATAAATTTCTTGAAAAATATGAAAAAACTCTGCAGTGTAAATTTCGCTAAAGTTATCTGGTGTTATGGCGAGTGGCAAAAATTGTACGAAGATTTAAAATCTTTAGTCGAATTTCAGCAAGGTCTGCCAGACATGACATCTTTTGAGGGGTCCGAACCCAAACTTTTAATAATCGACGATTTAATGAGGGAGACAAATAACTCGGTCGTTGACCTATTCACCAAGGGGAGCCATCACCACAATCTCAGTGTTTTTTTTATTACGCAAAACATTTTTCACCAAGGAAAAGGACAGCGGGATATTTCCCTAAATGCTCATTACATTATTCTTTTCAAAAATCCGCGAGATAGAGCTCAAATAAAGCACTTAACCAGGCAGATATGTCCAGAAAATCATCGTTTTCTACAGGAGGCATATGAAAACGCCACATCTAAGCCACACGGGTATTTATTATTCGATTTAAAACAAAGCACCCCCGACATTGCAAGATACCGAACGTCTATTTTTAGAGAGGATGGGTCTTGCTATATTTATATACCGAAGAAGGGGTATAAAAACAACAACTCGAATCAATTTACAATCATTCACTAGTGATGTCTCGAGCGGTGATTAAGAATTCAGAGTTGCTGCGTGCTCTACATAAACTAGGTTCTAAAGAACGCATCGCATTATTAAAAACCGTTAACGATAAACAAATCCATTGTGTCTGCGAGTGTATATATAACACTCTAAAAGGAAAAATACCTTTGTCGACTAAGCAGAAGACTCAGATAGCCCTGCATAAAAAAGTACTTAGAAAATTAATTAAACCTGGAGAGTCCATCAAAAAGAAGCGAAAAATTTTAACTCAAAAAGGGGTGCGTTCTTGCCGTTGATCTTAGCCCCATTAATTACGGGTGTATTGAGTTCTATTTTTAAATAAAAATGGAACACGCAAAGAAGATGATGATTGTGCCGCCTGAAGTTATGCACCGCTTTAAGGCTACTGAGAATCCCGAGCAAAATATATTATCACAGCTTGATGACGAAATGCAGAAAGTTTTAAAATCTAAACTATCTGACCACGATAAATGGGTGCAGTACAATCAAGTCTTGCAACGCTATCTGCATTTTGCCCACCAAACAAGACAATCAATCAAAATACCAATAGAATCAAACACCATCAGCAGTATTTCAGACGGTGATATTTTGTCTACACTACCTAGCACTTTTAAGAAAAAAGGCGAAGCTTTCTTACGTTTTTTGAGGGCTTTACAGGATGTGGACTGGGATAGCAAGGGGACAGTTACTATAAAAGGCGAAATTTTACCATCATCTAACATAGCTGATCTAGTGCACGCCATTCTAAGGCCTCAAAAAATTGCAAGTCCATCGGGACATCTCAAGTTCGCTGATTACATTAAAGAAAAAAATTTCCCAAGTGTGCTGCAGGGGAACTCGAAACGCAAAATTTTAGCAGTTCAGCCTGAAGACGTGAGGAGTTCTGAGGTGGAAAGTGAGAACTACGACACCGAAACAGAGTCTAAATCGAATCCGTTAGCAAGGCCAGTAACAACAACGCAAAAAGCAGGAAAAATAACGAAAACAACGCGGAGGTCGATACCAAAAATAAAGGGCATTTCGGGCTGGGAGCGCCTTAAACTTTAACATAGCAGAAATGAATTTGGATGCTATCTATTATGATCCGGCCAACCCAGTAGGCTTTGCTGGTGCAAATTCGTTAATTTCATCAGTGAAAAATACTCACTCCAATAGTGATGTAAAGGAATGGCTAAAGAAACAGGATGCATATACTATTCACAAAACTGCAAGAAAAAAATTCCCTAGAAACAAATACATTGTTAGCAACATTTTCGAATTATGGCAGGCTGATCTCTGCGACATGCGCAGTTTAGCCCCACACAATGACGGAAATAATTTTATTCTAACCGTAATTGATGTGTTTAGTAAAATGGCCTGGGAGATGGCCTCTTAAATCTAAAACGGCTACTTCAGTAATAAACGCATTTCGTGAAATATTTGCTGAAGCGGGTAACAAGCCTATAAATTTACAAACCGATAAAGGAAAAGAATTTGTTGCTAGAGCCGTACAGAATTTTTTCAAACAACACGATATCACGTTTTATGTGACGCAAAACCCCGATGTTAAAGCATCAGTCATTGAGCGTTTCAATAGAACATTAAAAACCAGAATGTGGCGCTATTTCACATACTCTAATTCATACAAATACATAGACGTATTACAAAATTTACTGACTTCGTATAACAGCCGCTATCATTCAAGCATCAAGATGGCACCCTCTACTGTAAATGATGACAATATACTGGAAGTGTGGAACAATCTGTACAGAAAGGGGATGGGAGTCGACAGGAAGCCTAAATATAAAGTGAACCAACATGTAAGAATTAGTAGAACGAAGGACGCATTCGAGAAAGGATATGAAACTAATTGGAGCGGCGAAGTGTTTATAATTAAAAAAGTGATTCTTAGAAAACCACCTGTGTACGAAATAGCTGATTTAGATAACGATACGATAGAGGGTGTCTTTTATGAAGAGGAATTACAGCCAGTGACTTTGGATGATAACGCTTTGTTTAAAGTCGAACAAGTGTTAAAAGAAAGAGGACACGGTCAGCGCAAAGAGTACTTTGTAAAGTGGCGAAATTATAACGACAAGTTCAACTCTTGGATTCCTGCAGCTAATCTTCAGCAACTATGAATACAGATGAAGAATTGTATCTAACATTACTTAGCAATAGTTCTATGAGTTATTTTCCAAATAACACCACAGCACAATTCATAACGCAGCTCCCTAAACGAATAAGGTTACCGGGGCAATGGGTTACAGGTATTGCTGAAGTGCAATATCCATGCTCCTTTTTGGCCGTGACAGATACAGAAAATCTAGTCTATTATCGCACAGAAATACCTAAAGTGCAAGCCGGAGAAGAAACGTATGCTGAGTTGAAAAAAGTATTGCAAAACTCTAATTCATATTTTAAAAGTGATAGAGAGCAAATTTACTATGGTAGCGATGGATGGCACGTAATCTGTATTCAACCCGGCAATTATGAAAACATTGAACATATTACAGCCGAAATTAACAATCACAGGTTATTAGAAAAGTTGCTGAATTTTCAATATAATAGAGTAACAAAACGCGTGTCTCTTGAAATTAAAACGTCGTCATTGAAAATGCTAGGATTTTCACAACGTCTGGCCTTACAACTTGGTTATAAACCTAATATAAATATAGCTGAAGCACCTGTACCAAGCCACCCCGCAAATATCTGGGTTGGTTTACCATCACAAATGTTTATTTACTGCGATATTGTGGAACCACAGCTTGTAGGAGATGTCTTGGCTCCGCTTCTTCGTATTGTTAACGTGACCTCTGATAATTATAATTACGGTTGCCACAAAGACGCCATATTTTCGCCGACTCATTATATAAATGTCATGAAGAGGGAATTTGAGAATATCGAGATAAATATAAGGACCGAAACGTCGGGTGTGATGCCATTCGAGTTTGGAACGTTGAGTTTAAAACTACACTTTAAGATGATACAGTAGCTGCTATGGATTGTCCTTATCAACAATACTACACCAATCAGGCAGGTCAAGGCATTGGGGCTATCTACAGAGGAGCAGCCTACCAGAGAGGTCATGGAATCGGAAGCTTTTTAGGAGGAATATTTCGTAGTATCCTGCCTCTTTTTAAAACCGGTGCTAAAGTTGTTGGAAAGGAAGCTTTAAGGACAGGCGCTAACATTTTAGGAGATGTTAGTGAAAATCGACCGCTAAAAGAAGCGTTTCATAACCGTGTACAGGAGGCTGGAAAGAATCTCAAACGTAAAGCCGATAGAAAAATAGATACTCTAATGGAAGGATCGGGATATAAAAGGCAACGCACTCTGAATTACAATCAGTCTACAAGAAAAAACGCTAAGCAGAAGCTGGTCAAACCCGCATACGCCGATATCTTCACCAGCAAGTAGTTTTCACAATGGCGTTTTTGCATGCGCAGTCTTGTGAGTGTGTTAAATCAGAGTTAGATTTGTTCGCTCTGCCCGCAACTCAAACCAGTATCGAAAATGGACAATGGATTTTTTACAAACCGCTTTCCTCGCTTAATGACGATGCACCGATTGAATTTATTGTGCCTGGAAACGGTAACGATTATATCGATTTAAGTCAGACCATGTTATACATTACTGCTAAAATTGTTAAACAAGATGATACACCATTAACCGACAAAGATGATGTAGGCCCTGTTAATAATTGGATGCACTCTATGTTTAATCAAGTTGAGGTGTATTTGAATCAGAAGCTTGTGAGCCCGCCAAACAATACATACGCATACCGCTCATACATTGAAACTCTGCTGAATTACGGCAATGGTGCTAAATCAACCCATTTAACATGCACACTATGGTACAACGACACAGCCAATAACATGGATGACATCACTACGCATAATGAAGGATTTGTAAAGCGGAAATTTTTTACTGCTGCAAGTAAGCAAGTCGAAATGATGGGACATGTGCATTCCGATTTATTCAATCAAGAAAAATTTCTTATAAACGGAGTTGAAATGAAAGTCAAATTTATCAGATCCCAAGATTCTTTCAATTTAATGGCAGCCGAAGGATCTACATTCAAAGTGAAAATTAGTGATGCCAGCTTACTAGTGAGAAAAATGAAAATAAATCCGTCTATTTTGTTGGCTCACACCAAAGCTTTGGCGACTGCGCCTGCTAAATACCCCATTACAAGATCCGATGTTAAAGTGTTAACTATTCCGGCTGGTGTGCAAAGAAAATCTTTAGATAATATTTTTCTGGGGCAATTACCAAAACGATGCATTGTAGGTTTTGTATCGAATAAAGCATTTAACGGCCATTATGCAGCAAACCCTTTCAATTTTAATAACTACAAAATCAATTATTTCTCCTTATACATCGACGGTCAACAAATTCCTTCAAAACCTCTACAGCCTGATTTCTCTAAGAATGGCATGTACGTTCAAGCATATCACACACTATTTTCCGGTAGCGGTATACATTTCCTCAATGAAGGCAACGCTATAAAACGTGAAGATTACCCTCATGGCTACTGTCTATTTGCTTTTGATTTAACCCCCGATCTGGCTGCAAATGCAACAACACACTGGAACCTTCTTAAAAATGGCGCTCTACGTTTAGAGGCGGGTTTTCAAGACGCGCTAGAAGAAACTATTAATTGTCTAGTTTATGCAGAGTTCGATAACGTCGTAGAAATTGACAAACACAGAAATGTGCTGGTGGATTTTAGTAGTTAAAAACCAACAACTGTTTTTGAAAATTTAGTCATGCTCAAACATTTCGTCAGTATGGACAGTGTCTTCGTAGATCTGCAAGGGTTCCGTGGTGATAAGAAACAGTTTATTCCGAAAGAAGTGGCTGTTATTTCAGCAGATGGCAACCAGTTAGCAATTTTCGTTTTAAAACCCCCTGCAAAATATGATACTCTGCCCTATTTCGTAAAAAAAAGCATAAACTATCTGGAGCATAGACATCACGGTCTAACCTGGGATTCTGGTACTATACATTTTGATGAATTTGAAACAGAGCTAACAAGACTTCTCAAAAAATTTGAAAAAGTGTACGTTAAGGGCCAAGAAAAGAAGGAGGTTCTAAGTTTTCTGAATAAAATCGTCGTAAATTTGGAGGATCTCGAGTGCCCGTCTTTAAAAGTTCTGCGAAAAACTACTGCTGCCGTACGTTGCCTCAATCACAACATCCGTTCGCCTGTATGTGCATTGGAAAACATACTGATTTTATCCGAGTGGTGGCGCAATGAATACACTGGAAGTTCAGAAAATATTGCAAACAATCCCGAGTCTGTTGAATGTGAAACGCTATGTTTTTGCTTCTGATCAACTCCCTACAAGAATTGCAAGACCTGTGGCAATCATCGTCAACACAGATCCAGCAAACCGACCTGGACAACATTGGAATGCAGTGTATATAGACCAATATGGATATGGGGAATACTTTGATTCATACGGCCGCCCTCCAAGCGGTTATCATTTAAAATTTTTACAACAAAATTCAATCAGCTGGTCTCATAATCCAAAAATTTTGCAAGATTTTAGCTCTAACGTTTGCGGCATATACTGTTTAATGTATTTATATTTTAAAATGAATGGTGCATCTATGATAAGTTTTGTAAACCTGTTCACTGATAATTTAGTTTCTAATGACACATATGTAAAAGCACTATATATCCAATACTTCACCTTAATAAACTTGTTTAATGTTATTTAGAAAATAAAAACACAAATAGTTTGTAATTAAACATATTTTTATTACACACAAAATATTTAATAAATGTATTTACAATATTCGACTGTTTTATTTACAAAATTAACAGCCTCTTAAGCCTAGCATGCATAATAAAACTAACATGCAATTAAAATCTAGCATGCAGTTACAGGTAGCGCAAATTGGGGTATGTGACAATAAGTGCAATATTTAATGTACGTTTTGCGACAGTCGTGGTTAGTTTTCTAAAATGATTGAAATTAAATATTATGAAAACAATTGCCACAAAGCGGGTCTTATGAAATGTGACCACTAACCACACGTCGAAAATACGTACGAACAAATAAGCAATTACATGTAAACATAATGCATAAATCAAAAATTAGTTTAAATACTTTTGTTTTACAAAAATATGTGGCTACAAGTGCAATAAGTTGTTGCATAAAAACATCATAAAAGTTAAAAAAAAAAGACAATACAAAATATAAAATATTGTTATAAAAACAGTTGATTATAAAAATAACGAAACTATACGCAATAAACATTAGAAAAATACAATTTACGAACATTTTACATCCTAATAAAATATGCAGCCTCACTTATCTAAGTGGATTTAAAGCCGTAAGGCACAGTATCAAAGGTATCAGGTAACCGCCGTCGTTTATTATAGCCAAACTGATATTTTTTCCTCTCGGGCTTTGACACAACCTCATAATTTGAGGTCCGAACTATTTTGCGATCTGTATTTACATATAAAGGACCATCTATACCGTTATTGCAAATCATTTCTTTCATCGAATCGAAATTTATAATATTTGAATTATTAAAGTTTAAGGTGATCCCCTTCACTTTGCACACAGGAATTTCGGCTTTTTTGTCTGTTGAGTATACCTTATAGCTGTAGTTTTTAGGGCCTCCACTTACAAACTCAGTTATGTAGCTGCCCTGTCCGAATTCTGCCGATTCTTCTGTTAGCTGGCCTAAAAATGACCCTGTTTCGGGCATCCAATCACCTTCTCTCGAAATAAAGAAAATCGAGTCGGTATCAAAATAAAATACTCGATCCCCTAACTTATCTAAATAGCTATAAAGCTGAAGGCGAGCATGTGTCGTTGTATACGCAGCAATTACAACATTAACAGTGGGCGAAGGTTTTACAGCCTCTGCAACTTTAGCCCAGTTTACTAAAATTACCTCGTCATCAATAGGAACCAATGAGTGAACCTCCACATCAGGACTTGTCAAGAGTTTAAAAAAATCTGCAGGATTCGTTATTATCGAGCACTGCATCAAATTTTCACGTTGCCCAAACTTACCCCATAAGCTAACCAACATTAACTTCGCAAGATATCGTAACCCAGGATTTTTATTGATGTTATCCTTATTTAAATGAATTCCCTCTACCTCTAAATAACTACGAATGTAGGCCTCTTTATCAGCGTCTGTGATGCAGTTGCTTGGCCACCCCGAACACTCCTGCTTCATTTTCAGAAAGTTATCGACATACCCGCTAAAAAGTCCACCTGCTTTTAAAGTTTTATCATATTTTATGACTTGGTACTCCCAAATTTCAAATATTTCTACAATTTTGTAGCCTTTCTCCAGGGCCATTCTTAATTCGTCGGCAACAAACGTACCTTCAAAACGACGGTCTTCATCGGTATGCATACACAAACCCTGGTGTAAAGTTTCAGCACAAGTTCGACATAAAATAAACATGAGCTTATTATTAGTTCTATAGGGGAGCACCGGGTGAAATAACGATGCTGGAGGCAGGACAACACATTTTATAAGACCCTCGACAGTATCGAGGGGGTAGCAGAGAGCAGGCTTCGTGGCCTATGTGAATTTTGGGATGTTTTCCAGGATATTTCCCATACTTGTTCACGCTGGGATATAGAGAGCAAACGTCGTAATAATAAATTTTCTCCCCGGGTTGACATTTATAGTATAATTTGACCGCGTTCGTCCGCCCACCAAAGAAACTGTCGCGTGGGTCTAGGGGCTTATGCTGTAAAATGGGGAGAGCATCGACGTAATTTTTAGCGTCACGATTATGCTTCAAAAAATCTGTGAATTGACACTCCCACATCTCAATAAGGGTGTAGCCACTATTGCGTATACGGTCAGCCCTGGCCATCGTATTTTCGCGCCTTAAAAACATAGCATCCGCATCTCTATCAACGTCCGATGTTTGAAGGGGGGAACAGAGTTCGCAACCGTGCCAAAAACAGCCTAAAAATTCGTACACAGTATTGTTTTCAGCACAAAATCCGTCAACTAACAGCCCATTAGGGAGGCGAAATTCGCGAGCTTTACCGCTGTGCTGAATATTTACACCGCTACTATACTCTAACCATGACATCCATTTAAGAGCCGCTGCAGATTGCTTATCGGCCATCCTATAACCACCGGGCGGGATAAGGCCTATGGTATCATTTAGTAAAAAACGCCTTCGAAATAGCAAATTGCAGGCACTGGCAATCGTGACAGATTCTTGGAAGGGATCTACACCATTTTCAGATGTAAATAACTTCCAAAATCTTAAACAAGCCTTACTTAAAATTTGGACGTCTAAAATGCAGTAATCTAAAATTTCTTTTTGCATATCGAAAACGTACCCGCTCTGAACCTTGTGGGTGTGCCAAGCTAGTAATTCGCGTCTATCTGCAGCGTTCATAATATCTGGACCGTAGTAGTGGATAGGGGGTATAACACCGATATAATTTTGGTTGTCTATTGTATTGAACAAGTATGGGAAATATCCTTTAGTTTCCGGAAAATTAAAAGTTTTTGGGAGCTTGCATAAAGGTAAGGGCATGAAATTTAATGAATCTATAAATCTAATTTGACCGCATGTAATTGACATAATTTTTGTGCCCGTTGTAATTATTTTAGGGCTCCAGCTTGATCTGTTTTTAATAATTTCACGTAGAACAAAGCAGCCATCATAGCCCTTCAGGTTGTGGGCAATTACCGTTACTTTAAAAAAGTCGTTTAAGTTTGAAATGTATGTAAGAAATGATTTAACGGGGTCATGTCTAAACACATGTAACCTTACATTGCAGTTTCGACAATTTTGATTCAAATCTTCGTTGTCTAAACAGGATAGGCAAACGTGCGCTGCAACGCAAAGGTTAGGCTCGTGCAAGAAATTATTGGGACTGCCTGGGATTGGTGTTTCTTGCCTACACTCAAGATCATAAAAGACGAATAAAACTTTTTTCAGAGATTTCGCACTAGCCTCTTTCTTAACATTCCTAGACATGTAACAAAAATGTCTATTCGGCTGTACTTTGAGGCATGTCGCACAAAATGTATGGCCGCATTTATGTTTCCGGTTATTTTTCCAAACACTAGCTAGGCAAACAGGACAGTTGTAAAGCTTGTCACATAATTTTGAACTTTTATGGGCCTCGAAACACTCGGCACCCCGAAAGTCCCTATTACACACAGAGCATTTTATTATGTCTAGCATGATATTACAGAGTGGGTTAAGCTGACAACAAGGACATGTATATTTGCAATTCAAGTGTCTTTGTTTATCGTTAAATTTAAATTTGCATAATTCACAAAAATAAGCTGTAGCGAATGCAGATGTTAAACTTGTAATTACGTTAAAGTGATTTTCGTCTAAAATTAAATTTAGAACAACCCTGTTCCTATCACGAGGACCTTCAAAATATGTTGTACTACCGTCGCGAGAATTATATACAACTAGGGTATAGTTTGTTAGGTAAGCCTGCAGTTTTGCAAGATGCTCATAATTGCCACCGGCAGTTAAGTCGACCTGACTAAACCTAATAAGTCGCAGAGCTCGGTTAAACAACAGTGGCGATCCTGATTTTAGTTCAGGCAGCCTTTCGTCGTCGTCTCGATACGCTATTGCAATTACAATAGCCGACGCTAGACACATGTTGTCTTTAGCCGGCACAACTATTATACCTACTTTCTTATTACAAAATTCATCAAAGTTAGCGCCTGTTAATACAGCTCGTGATCTACCACGACCTATAGGTAACGATACCTTGTCCACGTTCAATGTCATGTCGTCTTGCAAGAAGAACCGTGCGTTACTCTGGAGGACCTTTGAAACGATGTCGAGAATCACAGCGACTGACAGCTGGTCGGCTCTTCTGAAGGAGATTCCCAGGGGCTTTTCCGGGTAGTTGTGATTGCGCAGCACCAAACCAACTCGATCGGAGGGTTGTCTCTTTTTAAGAATATAGCCCAGGAGTTCCTTGAACGCATCCTATAACATCAAATATTTAACATTATAATCAGGAAAAATATAAATGTATAGGCATCTGAAATTACCTCTAGCCAGACCATCGGATTTTTAACGTTGTTTACAGGCCTGAAGTTAAAGGTGACGCTGTCCGATGTGGTGCTGAACTTTTTAATTACTTTATGATATTCTCTCTGAATAGCCAGATAGCGCAGCTCGTCATTGTTTCTAGGAATCTGGAATTAAAATCAATTAAACCATTGCTTACAGAAATACGTAGCAAAACAGCGTTAGGATTTGAAATTTGTAAAAACACTTACACTACTTATTGCACAGGCTCCAGAATTTGGGGTAGCGCCCCGAGGGGCCAATGAGGTCATTGTTAGCTGACTCGTTGTAGGTCGAGAAATCGTATTGGAATTCGTACTCGGCGATGACGTCGCTAAATGCCCCTTTGTCTGTGGAGAAAGCGCTGTACAATCTTGATCATTAGGCGAGGTCGCTGCTAATAGCCCCGTTGTTTGTAGAGAATTATGGATCTGTAATTATGAAAATTTTAAATATTAGCGGTCAATTTATTGCAGAACATCAGCGAAAACTTCACAAATTAAAGCGTAATTGCAAAATAAAAGCAGTATCAGGTATTAATTAATTAATTAATTGAAAAGACACACTTACATTACTTATTGCATCTGCACCAGAATTTGGGGTGGCAACTCGAGGGCCCAACGGCACAGTACTTCGATGCAGGGCAGAGATTCCTCCCGACTTACTGGTTGGGGTCTCACGAGGAGGCGCGTAGCGTATCTGAAAGTAACAATAAATTTTATTGGAGAGGGCCCAGCAATAGATAAACACGCATCGAAAATAACGTGGATGCAGTAAATAAAGTGATACACATTAAAATTACTTACAACTGATGCTGTAGACGATCCCGCTAAGGGAACATTAGAAGTGCCTTTCGAAGGCCCATGACTAAGGGCTCTCAATGCTGCAGGCTCCAAGACGGATTTCTTAGAAGCTGCGTGCTCAGACATGTCGTTATTCACTTGCTGCAATATTAAAAACAAAAAATATTACAAACAATCCCTGTAAATAGCGTTGATATAGTGACAGATCTGCATTTAATTTTTTAGCTTGCATAAAAATATACTAATTAAATTTTGTACTTACGGTTAAATAACGAATTCTGGCAGCTCTCTGGGCTAGGTTCGAAAATGCAGTCGCATGCTTGGGTGGAACGAGGTCCCCACGTGCTAGTTTAAAAAGCACAATTTCATAGGCAATGAGCACGAACTTTTCATCGGAGAAACTGCCTCTCTCAAACCATTTTAAAATGGCATTTATAGGAAGCATGGCAAGGCCTGAATTCTCCATCTTGGATGCGAGGGCACAAAAACACTTTCTAACACAACGAAAACGAAGCACTTGTACGGACTGATCGAGAAAGACCAACTTCACGATTCGACTCTGTATATATTATGGTAAACGCCGAGGATATCCGATCGCTACCGAAACGCCTCGGTGTAGACGCAAAATGTGTGTACCCATAATGCATTGCCAAAAGAGAAATCTAGCCATGACGTCAGCCCAGGTCTCGCTCGAAATAAACAATCCTGTTTAGGCACGTTAAATAAAAACTTTCCAATTCTATGCAACGGTTAAAAGCCCTAAGGCCATAAACAGTCAGCGTATTCCTAGAACTTGGTTCTTTGTTTGGACCATGTCTCGCTCAAAATAAACAAGCGGCCTGTGACTGATTTGTTAAATACATTTTCTTTTATTAGTATAACATCAACTACGTCCAATTAATTTTTTAAAAATTACAGAACTTTAATATTACAAAAGGATACGATCTGGCGATTAAATTTCAATCGAAAATAACATTTAAAATGTATTATAATATGTTTGCTACGCTAGTGACTATAGTTAATTCCTTAAAACCTCGATGGCTTCGATAGCCCAGTTGGTTAAGGCTTCGTACTCGTAATGCTGTGATCGCTGGTTCAACTCCAGCCATGGGACATCGCAGGAAGCTTTTTTTAAATTAAAATAAATGTGAGAAAACCAAGATGGACGACAGCAGCTTCGAAGAGCGAGATAGATCTACCAGTTTGAAATTCAAATATTTCCGCGAAAATTCAAAATTAAAAACGACTACAGTGCGAAGTGCGCACGCAGAAAACAAGATGGCGGACATCCCGCGAAGTTTAAAATTCAAAAAATTGAACTTAGAAAAAAAATCGGAAAAATTTCAAATTTCAAATATTCCCGCCAGAAATCCAAGATGGCCGCCGAAGTCCGACTCGTAATTCCAGAAGCAAATTAAAAAATCTAATGCGTAATTTAATCAGTAGCACATATGTAAATTACATATCAAACTTCATATGTGATTAATTAGATCAAACCGCGAAATTAATTAGGTCAAACCGCGGATTTAATTCGCGGATTTAATTAGGTCAATCAATTTAATAGTTTGATTGACAGGTGCTCTAGTTTAGCTGCCCCTCTACTACTACTAGCGTAGGCGATCACCCTTTCTTGATTATCCAAGACTTGCGTGAGGACGGCTCCCAGTCCGGTGGTGCTAGCGTCCGTCTGTAAGATAAATGGAACGGAGAAATCCGGGCATGCAAGAATCGGGGCTGAAGTTAAGGCTCTCTTCAGCCCGTCCAGGGCTTCCTGTTGTCTCTCCGTCCAATTAAATTTGACACCTTTCCGGAGGAGTTCATTCAGGGGGGATGCTATTCGGGCGAACCCGGGAATAAATTTCCTGTACCAGGAAGCCATACCTAGGAAGCGCCGTACAGCCTTCGGTGTCTGAGGATTATCCATCTTCAGGATGGCCTCCACCTTCTCCGGATCTGTTTGTATTCCGTCTTCGTTGACGACGTGCCCCAGGTACTTCAATTCTGGCTGGCAGAAATTACACTTCTCTGGGTGAAGTTGAAGGCCGGCGGTCCGTAGTCTCTGGAATACCTCCTGTAGGTGCTTTAGGTGGTCCTGGAACGTCCGGCTGACGACGATGATGTCGTCGAGATAGCAGAACGCGTGTGGTTCGAGCTCTGGACTAATGATCTTATTTAAAAACCGCTGGAACGTGGCCGGCGCGGTCTGAAGGCCGAACGGGAGGACTTTGAACTGGTACAATTTCCTCCCGGGGACGGTGAAGGCGGATATGGGGCGGCTCTCAATGGCAAGCGGGATTTGCCAATATCCATGCTTCAAATCAAGTGTACTTATATACCTGGCCCCACGAAGCTTGTTGAGGATGCCATCGATGAAGGGTAGAGGATAGGCATCGGAACAGGTGGCCTCATTCACTTTCTTAAAATCGATGCAGAACCGATATTGACCTGAAGGTTTCTTTACCAAAACCACCGGGGAGCTAAATGAGCTGTTGGACGGTTCGATGATTCCTTCTGCCAACATTTTGTCGACCTCTTCGTCAATGATGGCTTGCATCGCTGGGTTGCGAGGGTAGTATCGCTGTTTGATGGGTCCCACGCCCTCCTTCAGGGAAATCCGATGTTCCACTAGTGTTGTAGGGCCACCAGTATCGGGGAATTTTCCCAATTCTTCCTTTAAGAACTCTTCTAATTGTTCAGACTGCTTAGCGGTCAAGGGTTTAATACTTGCCACCCCCTCAGGATCCTGCAGCGAGTTCAGAACGACGTCCGTTTGACCTAGTGTTATCACCTGGGAGGCGGGATGAATAACCGCTTGGTATCGGGTAAGGAAGTCGAGTCCCAGGATCACATCGCTGGAGAGGGTATCCACGACGCGAGCCTGCAGGAAATAGGGGTCGTTCTGGATAAAAATGGTGAGTTCGTACTGCCCTTGGGTGGTAATTATTTGGCCGTCTGCCAACTGGATACGGGCCGGACAGTGTTGTTTATTGATAACTCCTTGTTGTTTAAGGAACCTCTGGAGGGCTTTTCCCATATATGATTTGGCGGCGCCCGTGTCGACTAGGGCGTTGAATAGCCTTCCCCTAATGACTATTGGCAGGAACAACCGGGAATCGATGGTAGATACTTGGGACGAGGGGTTCGGGACCCGGCTGTGGAAGTTTCGGACCCGTTGAAGCCATCTGGACCACTCAGGGTGCTGTATTTGACGATGGGAGGCCCTGGCCTTCTGGTGTCGAGGATGCCTCACATGTCTCGACGGCCGGACGCGTTTCCCGACCTTCTACAGGGGCAGTCCCTCGTTAGCGTACCTGTTTTGCCACACCAGGAACAAAAGAGTTTCGGAGGTCGTTGGCACTGAAATCTTCGGTGGCCCCGTTGTCCACACTTCCAGCAGTTCTCGGTGCGGCTATATGCGGTGCTGGTCGAGGGAGTAGGGGACTTGGGAGCTGGAGGTACCCGTTGGTTACCTTCTGGGGTTTGTATAGACAAAACTATGGGTGCCTTAAAATTCTGACTGAAGACTACCTTGGATTTTCCAGGTTGGTACGCCGTCTCCGCTATGTACGCTTGACTGGCCGTCGGGGGAGGCTGGAAGGAGGATTGTTCCACCTGGAGGGCTTCGAACTCTTCTGCCATTTGCACCAGCTCATCTAGTTTGCGAAAATCCTTCCGGCGTACGTAAAGTTTGTATTCCGGGCGCAGGTTTTCGTAGATACGTTCTAGCTGATCCTGTTCTCTAGTAACTCTAAACCTGCGTAGCAGCGTCTGGAGGGCGGTGACAAAGTCGGATACGGATTCCTTCTGGCCCTGTGTTCGGTTCCTGATCTCTTCGGCCATCCGGAATTGAAAGCGGGGGGTAAGTATTGATTGTGGAAAGCAGTCACAAAATTGTCCCAGTTTCTCCATTTTTGCTTGTTATTCCTAATCCACAGCAATGCCTTTCCCTTAAAGAGCTCGGGCAACGCGGTCAGGACTTCCTGTTCTCGAAACTGGTAACACGTCGATAGTTCCTCGATCCTTTCTAGAAAGGAAATGGGGTCCGAGGTACCGTCAAACTTTAGGCCCCATTTTCTAATGCTATTACAAATCTGGGCATTATTAAGTCTCGGAGGATCTGGACTTTGTTCTATTTCTTTACTCTCCCGGTGATCGTCCTCTTCTATTTCTCCTTGACGCTCACTTTGTGTATCCTCTTCCTCTTGATCTCCTCTCAAATGTCTTTAGATTCTCTGTCTCAATTTTTGTGCAGTACCTTCTGCTTCTAGCCCTACTGCGGTCGCGAGTACTCGGAGGTCCTCTGCTTTGAGATTGTAGATCCACCCCACTTTTACTCTCGGGGGGCCCACGGGTGTGATGTCGTCCCTTTCTTGGTCCACCATTTTAAATCTGCGAACAGAGTTAGTATAGAAAATCTGTGGTATTCAAATAATCAAATTTTAAACAAGTATTTTTCAGGTCCCGGATGCCAAATTCTAGTTCTGGAGCTTCCGGTGGGTGCTTGCTAATTTTTATGTATATCTGAGCTCAGATTGCCTGCTCGGGCGCCATTTGTAACGGTACTGGCCCTCTGCATTGTAGGGCTAGTGAAATTAATGAATTTCCTTCGGGTAGCTTGTCAGTCGGAGAATAATTTAGTTCAGCCAGAAATACACTCGAATATTAGCAAGCAAACACTAGGATAATGTTAGACAGTTTAATTATAATGTTCAATATTTACAAACATAAGAATTCCTCGTAAACATCAAATAAAATGTATTTAACAATAAATTTAAATAATTATGCTGGATGCTCGGTTGCCCGTTCCTTATGCCTCGGCAACCGGTTTGGCATCTATGTATCGAAGGTCCGATGGGCCGCCCTCTGGAGAAATTGTCGGAACGCCACTGGTCGGGAGGACGGTTTGCCCAAAGTAATTTGCAGGGATACCAACTTCCGGGTTCAAACGTCAAGTCCGACGAAGAAACCGCGTGTAACTGCAAATATAGGTTAATTCTAATATTTGTATTTCGTCTTACAACCCCGTGAAAGCGTTGCGACTCCCGGGGATATGGTGAAGTGCTTGTGTGTGTTGCGGCAGAACGAGGCAGTTGACGGAGCCGGTCCAGCTGGAGCTCCTCTTCGTGGTGGCGGCCTACGATAGTCCACGGCCACGAGGTTGTCGCCGATCCTCCAGGTTACGATAGGGGCTGTTAAGTACGGTGAGTACAATCCTGCAGTCAAACAGAAATTAAATGCAATCTTATCGAGACTTGCAGAAGGTCGGCTACATGTGGCCCTTGTTATAACATGAAACCTAATATATCCGGACTGGACAAATGTTATATTGGTTGGTAGATTTATTGTTACAAAATTGACATATGAAACGGCCCGGTTGTTAACCCTTCGTCTCGAATATGCCTCGCAGGGAAGTTTGATATAATTATTGGCCAACGACATCCAGGAGAATTTTGAATATAATTGTTACACCGGATTTTAACAAGGATTAGCAATTTATTTATTATTACGAAGTCGACATATGAAACGGCTTGGTTGTTAACCCTTCGTCTCGAATATGTCTTGCAAGGAATTTGTAATATAAATATTAATACCGGGTTTTAACAGGGATTAGTGATTTAATTATTACGAGATCGACATATGAAACGGCTTGGCTGTTAACCCTTCGTCTCGAATATGTCATGCATGAAATTTAGATATGATTAAAACGCTAAGGCCTCGGGTTCGGTTGCAGCTACGGGAAACTACTATTGGATGTCGGGATCTGGAGTTTAGACAGGAATAATTCTCTCTCGAAATTCGCTCCGTGCTTACTTTTATACTTTTTGGCGTCGTGTTATCGTGGTAACCACCACGTTTATCCTCTGGTGGGGACGAGCGGCGCGCGAATTGTTTATTCGCAATTTTCGGCGCAGGCCGAACTGGAGTCGGCTTATCTCTCCCTCGGACGTCGGCAAGAAGCGATAATGCTTGAAGGCGCGAAGTGTAAATTTAATTACATTATTTAATGTCTTGATGAAAAATTTATACGAGGCAAGCTTTACAAACCAAGCGCCAAAGAAATCACCAAGCCAAGAGCCAGCCACGCGCCAAGCCAAGCTCTAAGCCACGCTCCAAGGAGAGCGGCAAACCAAGCGCCAATCCAAGCGCCAAGCCAAGCGCTCAGCCAAGCGCCTAGAAACGCGCCAACAAAAGCGCCAAACCAAGCGCCAAGCCAAGCGCCAAACCAAGTGCCAAGCCACGCTCCAAGAAAGCGCCAATCTAAGCGACAAGCCACGCGCCAAGAAAGCGCCAAACCAAGCGCTAAGCCAAGCGCCAAGCCAAGCACCCAGCCAAGCGCCAAGCCACGCGCCAAGGAGAGCGCCAAGCCATGCGATAAGCCAAGCATCAAGCCAAACGCCAAGCCACGCGCCAAGAAAAGCGCTAAGCCAAGCGCCAAACCATGCGCCAAGCCACGCTTCAAGAAGAGCGTAAAGCCAAGCGCTAAGCCAAGCGCCAAGCCAAGTGCCAAGCCACGCGCCAAGAGAAGCACCAAGCCAAGCGACAAGCTAAGCTCCAAGAAAAGCGCCAAGCCAAGCGCCAAGCCAAGCGCCTAGCCAAGCGCCAAGCCACGCGCCAAGGAGAGCGCCAAGCCATGCGACAAGCCAAGCATCAAGCCAAACGCCAAGCCACGCGCCAAGAAAAGCGCTAAGCCAAGCGCCAAACCATGCGCCAAGCCACGCTTCAAGAAGAGCGTAAAGCCAAGCGCTAAGCCAAGCGCCAAACCAAGCGCCAAGCCAAGCGCCAAGCCAAGCAGCAAGCCAAACGCCAAGCCACGCGCCAAGAAAAGCGCTAAGCCAAGCGCCAAACCACGCGCCAAGTCACGCTTCAAGAAGAGCGTAAAGTTAAGCGCTAAGCCAAGCGCCAAGCCAAGCGCCCAGCCAAGCGCCAAGCCACGCGCCAAGGAGAGCGCCAAGCCACGCTTCAAGAAGAGCGTAAAGCCAAGCGCTAAGCCAAGCGCCAAACCAAGCGCCAAACCAAGCGCCAAGCCAAGCGCCAAACCAAGCGCCAAGCCAAGCGCCAAGCCAAGCGGCAAGCTAAGCGCCAAGCCAAGTGCCAAGCCACGCGCCAAGAAAAGCACCAAGCCAAGCGACAAGCTACGCTCCAATAAAAGCGCCAAGCCTAGCGCCAAGCCAAGCGCCAAGCCAAGCGCCCAGCCAAGCGCTAAGCCAAGCGCCAAACCACGCGCCAAGCCACGCTTCAAGAAGAGCGTAAAGCCAAGCGCTAAGCCAAGCGCCAAACCAAGCGCCTAGCCAAGCGCCAAGCCAAGCGCCAAACCAAGCGCCAAGCCAAGCGCCAAGCCAAGCGCCAAGCCAAGCGCCTAGCCAAGCGCCAAGCCACGCGCTGAGCCAAGCAGCAAGCCAAGCGCCAAGCCAAGCGCCAAGCCAAGCAGCAAGCCAAACGCCAAGCCACGCGCCAAGAAAAGCGCTAAGCCAAGCGCCAAACCACGCGCCAAGCCACGCTTCAAGAAGAGCGTAAAGCCAAGCGCTAAGCCAAGCGCCAAACCAAGCGCCAAGCCAAGCGCCAAGCCGAGCGCCAAGCCAAGTGCCAAGCCACGCGCCAAGAAAAGCGCCAAGCCAAGCACCAAGCCACGCACCAAGGAGAGCGCCAAGCCATGCGCCAAGCCAAGCGCCAAGCCAAGCGCCAAGCCAAATGCCCAGCCAAGCGCCAAGCCACGCGCCAAGAAAAGCGCAAAGCCAAGCGCCAAGCCAAGCGCCAAGCCAAGCGCCAAACCAAGAGCCAAGCGAAGCGACAAGCAACACGCCAACAAAAGCGCCAAACCAAGCGCCAAGCCAAGCGTTAAGCCAAATGCCAGGCCACGCTCCAAGAAGAGCGCCAAACCAAGCGCCAATCCAAACGCCAAGCCAAGCGCTCAGCCAAGCGCCAAGCAACGCGCCAACAAAAGCGCCAAGCCAAGCGCCAAGCCAAGCGCCAAACCAAGTGCCAAGCCACGCTCCAAGAAAGCGCCAAGCTAAGCGACAAACCACGCGCTAAGAAAGCGCCAAGCCAAGCGTCTAGCCAAGCGCCAAGCCAAGCGCCAAGCCAAGCAGCAAGCCAAACGCCAAGCCACGCGCCAAAAACTGCGCCAAACCAAGCGCCAAGCCAAACGCCAAGCCAAGCGCCAAGGAAAGCGCCAAGCCATGCGCCAAGACAGGCGCCAAGCCAAACGCCAAGCCAAGCGGCATGCCAAGTGCCAAGCAACGCGCCAAGAAAAGCGCCACGCCAAGCCAAGTGCCAAGCCACTTGCCCAACCAGGCGCCAAGACACGCGCCAAAAACTGCGTCAAACCAAGCGCTAAACCAAACGCCATGCCAAGCGCCAAGCCAAACGCCAAGCTAAGCGCCAAGGAGAGCACCCAGCTAAGCGACAAGCCACGCGCCAAGCCACACGCCAAGAAAAGCGCCCAGCCAAGCGCCAGGTTAAGCACCAAGCCAAGCGCCAAGCCACGCGCCAAGGAAACGCCAAGAAAAGCGCCAAGCCAAGCGCAAAGCTAAGGGCCAAGAAAAGCGTTAAGCCAAGCGACAAGCCACGCGCCAAGCCATGCACCAAGAAAAGCGCCAAACCAGGCGCCAAGCCACGCGCCAAGCTAAGCACCAAGCCACGCGCCAAAAAGAGCGCCAAGCCAAGCGGCAATCCACGCGCCAAAACACGCGCTAAGCCACGCGTCAAGCCACGCGCCAAGAAAAACGCCAAACCAAGCGCCAAGCCACGCTCCAAGCTAAGCGCCAAACCAGGCGCCAAGCCACGCGCCAAGCTAAGCGCCAAGCCACGCGCCAAACAGAGCGCCAAGCCAAGCGTTAAGCCACGCGCCAGAAAAGGCGCCAAGAAGAACGCCAAACCAAGCGCTAAGCCAAGCGCCAAACCAAGCGCCAACCCAAGTGCCAAGCCACGCGCCGAGAAAAGCGCCAAGCCAAGCGCCAAGCCAAGCGCCAAGTTACGCGCCAAGAAAAACGCCACACCCATGCGCTAAGCCAAGTGACAAGCCACGCACCAAGAAAAGCGCCAAGCCAAACGTTAAGCCACGCGCCAGAAAAAGCGCCAAGAAAAACGCCAAACCAAGCGCTAAGCCAAGCGCCAAACCAAGCGCCAAGCAAATTGCCAAGCCACGCGCCGAGAAAAGCGCCACGCCAAGCCAAGTGCCAAGCCAAGCGCCAAGCCAAGCGCCAAGCTAAACGCCAAGGAGAGCGCCAAGCCAAGCGCCAAGCCAAGCGCCAAGCTAAGCGCAAAGAAAAGCGCCAAGAAAAGCGCCAAGCCAAGCGCCATCCAAGCGCCAAGCTAAGCGCCAAGAAAAGCGAAAAGCCACGCGCCAAAAAGAGCGCTAAGCCAAGCGACAAGCCGCGCGCCAAAACACGTGCTAAGCCACGCACCAAGCCACGCGCCAAGAAAAGCGCCAAGCCAAGCGCCAAGTTACGCGCCAAGAAAAACGCCACGCCATGCGCTAAGCCAAGTGACAAGCCACGCGCCAAGAAAAGCGCCAAGCCAAGCGCCGAGACAAGCGCCAAGCCACGCGCCAAGGAAAGAACCAAGGCATGCGCCAAGCCAAACGTCAAGCCAAGCGCCAAGCCAAGTGCCAAGCCACGCGCCAAGCCAAGCGCCAAGCTAAACGCCAAGGAGAGCGCCAAGCCAAGCGCCAAGCCAAGCGCCAAGCTAAGCGCCAAGAAAAGCGCCAAGAAAAGCGCCAAGGCAAGCGCCACGCCAAGCGCCAAGCTAAGCGCCAAAAAAAGCGCCAAGCCACGCGCCAAAGAGAGCGCTAAGCCAAGCGACAAGCCACGCGCCAAAACACGTGCTAAGCCACGCGCCAAGCCACGCGCCAAGCCACGCGCCAAGCCACATGCCAAGAAAAGCACCAAGCCAAGCGCCAAGTTACGCGCCAAGAAAAACGCCACGCCATGCGCTAAGCCAAGTGACAAGCCACGCGCCAAGAAAAACGCCAAGCCAAGCGCCAAGCCACGAGCCAACGAGAGCGCCAAGCCAAGCGCCATTATAAGCGTCAAGCCAAGTGCCAAGCTACGCGCCAACCACACGTTAAGAAAAGCGCCAATCCAAGCGCCGAGACAAGCGCCAAGCCACGCGACAACGAAAAAGCCAAGGCATGCGCCAAGCCAAACGTCAAGCCAAGCGCCAAGCCAAGTGCCAAGCCACGCGCCAAGCCAAACGCCAAGGAGAGCGCCAAGCCATGCGCCAAGACAGGCGCCAAGCCAAGCGCCAAGCCACGCGCAAGATAAGCGCCACGCAAAGCCAAGTGCCAAGCCAAGTGCCCAGCCAAGCGCCAAGCCACGCGCCAAGAACAGCGCCAACCCAAGCGCCAAGCCGAACGCCAAGCCACGCGCCAAAGAGAGCGCCAAGCCAAGCGTTAAGCCACGCGCCAGAAAAAGCGCCACGAAAAACGCCAAACCAAGCGCTAAGCCAAGCGCCAAACCAAGCGCCAAGCCAAATGCCAAGCCACGCGCCAAGAAAAGCGCCACGCTAAACGCCAAGGAGAGCGCCAAGCCAAGCGCCAGGTCAAGCGCCAAGCTAAGCGCCAAGAAAAGCGCCAAGAAAAGCGCCAAGCCAAGCGCCAAGCCAAGCGCCAAGCCAAGCGCCAAGCCAAGCGCCAAGCTAAGCGCCAAGAAAAGCACCAAGCCACGCGCCAAAGAGAGCGCTAAGCCAAGCGACAAGCCAGGCGCCAAAACACGTGCTAAGCCACGCGCCAAGCCACGCGCCAAGAAAAGCGCCAAGCCAAGCGCCAAGCCAGGAGCCAACGAGAGCGCCAAGCCAAGCGGCAAACCAAGCGCCATTCTAAGCGTCAAGCCAAGTGCCAAGCTACGCGCCAACCACACGTTAAGAAAAGCGCCAAGCCAAGCGCCGAGACAAGCGTCAAGCCACGCGCCAAGGAAAACGCCACGCCATGCGCTAAGCCAAGTGACAAGCCACGCGCCAAGAAAAGCGCCAAGCCAAGCGCCGAGACAAGCGCCAAGCCACGCGCCAAGGAAAGAACCAAGGCATGCGCCAAGCCAAACGTCAAGCCAAGCGCCAAGCCAAGTGCCAAGCCACGCGCCAAGCCAAGCGCCAAGCTAAACGCGAAGGAGAGCGCCAAGCCAAGCGCCAAGCCAAGCGCCAAGCTAAGCGCCAAGAAAAGCGCCAAGAAAAGCGCCAAGGCAAGCGCCAAGCCAAGCGCCAAGCTAAGCGCCAAAAAAAGCGCCAAGCCACGCGCCAAAGAGAGCGCTAAGCCAAGCGACAAGCCACGCGCCAAAACACGTGCTAAGCCACGCGCCAAGCCACGCGCCAAGCCACGCGCCAAGCCACGCGCCAAGAAAAGCACCAAGCCAAGCGCCAAGTTACGCGCCAAGAAAAACGCCACGCCATGCGCTAAGCCAAGTGACAAGCCACGCGCCAAGAAAAACGCCAAGCCAAGCGCCAAGCCACGAGCCAACGAGAGCGCCAAGCCAAGCGCCATTATAAGCGTCAAGCCAAGTGCCAAGCTACGCGCCAACCACACGTTAAGAAAAGCGCCAAGCCAAGCGCCGAGACAAGCGCCAAGCCACGCGCCAAGGAAAAAGCCAAGGCATGCGCCAAGCCAAACGTCAAGCCAAGCGCCAAGCCAAGTGCCAAGCCACGCGCCAAGCCAAACGCCAAGGAGAGCGCCAAGCCATGCGCCAAGACAGGCGCCAAGCCAAGCGCCAAGCCACGCGCCAAGAAAAGCGCCACGCAAAGCCAAGTGCCAAGCCAAGTGCCCAGCCAAGCGCCAAGCCACGCGCCAAGAACAGCGCCAACCCAAGCGCCAAGCCGAACGCCAAGCCACGCGCCAAAGAGAGCGCCAAGCCAAGCGTTAAGCCACGCGCCAGAAAAAGCGCCACGAAAAACGCCAAACCAAGCGCTAAGCCAAGCGCCAAACCAAGCGCCAAGCCAAATGCCAAGCCACGCGCCAAGAAAAGCGCCACGCTAAACGCCAAGGAGAGCGCCAAGCCAAGCGCCAGGTCAAGCGCCAAGCTAAGCGCCAAGAAAAGCGCCAAAAAAAGCGCCAAGCCAAGCGCCAAGCCAAGCGCCAAGCCAAGCGCCAAGCCAAGCGCCAAGCTAAGCGCCAAGAAAAGCACCAAGCCACGCGCCAAAGAGAGCGCTAAGCCAAGCGACAAGCCAGGCGCCAAAACACGTGCTAAGCCACGCGCCAAGCCACGCGCCAAGAAAAGCGCCAAGCCAAGCGCCAAGCCAGGAGCCAACGAGAGCGCCAAGCCAAGCGGCAAACCAAGCGCCATTCTAAGCGTCAAGCCAAGTGCCAAGCTACGCGCCAACCACACGTTAAGAAAAGCGCCAAGCCAAGCGCCGAGACAAGCGTCAAGCCACGCGCCAAGGAAAACGCCACGCCATGCGCTAAGCCAAGTGACAAGCCACGCGCCAAGAAAAGCGCCAAGCCAAGCGCCGAGACAAGCGCCAAGCCACGCGCCAAGGAAAGAACCAAGGCATGCGCCAAGCCAAACGTCAAGCCAAGCGCCAAGCCAAGTGCCAAGCCACGCGCCAAGCCAAGCGCCAAGCTAAACGCGAAGGAGAGCGCCAAGCCAAGCGCCAAGCCAAGCGCCAAGCTAAGCGCCAAGAAAAGCGCCAAGAAAAGCGCCAAGGCAAGCGCCAAGCCAAGCGCCAAGCTAAGCGCCAAAAAAAGCGCCAAGCCACGCGCCAAAGAGAGCGCTAAGCCAAGCGACAAGCCACGCGCCAAAACACGTGCTAAGCCACGCGCCAAGCCACGCGCCAAGCCACGCGCCAAGAAAAGCACCAAGCCAAGCGCCAAGTTACGCGCCAAGAAAAACGCCACGCCATGCGCTAAGCCAAGTGACAAGCCACCCGCCAAGAAAAACGCCAAGCCAAGCGCCAAGCCACGAGCCAACGAGAGCGCCAAGCCAAGCGCCATTATAAGCGTCAAGCCAAGTGCCAAGCTACGCGCCAACCACACGTTAAGAAAAGCGCCAAGCCAAGCGCCGAGACAAGCGCCAAGCCACGCGCCAAGGAAAAAGCCAAGGCATGCGCCAAGCCAAACGTCAAGCCAAGCGCCAAGCCAAGTGCCAAGCCACGCGCCAAGCCAAACGCCAAGGAGAGCGCCAAGCCATGCGCCAAGACAGGCGCCAAGCCAAGCGCCAAGCCACGCGCCAAGAAAAGCGCCACGCAAAGCCAAGTGCCAAGCCAAGTGCCCAGCCAAGCGCCAAGCCACGCGCCAAGAACAGCGCCAACCCAAGCGCCAAGCCAAACGCCAAGCCACGCGCCAAAGAGAGCGCCAAGCCAAGCGTTAAGCCACGCGCCAGAAAAAGCGCCACGAAAAACGCCAAACCAAGCGCTAAGCCAAGCGCCAAACCAAGCGCCAAGCCAAGTGCCAAGCCACGCGCCAAGAAAAGCGCCACGCTAAACGCCAAGGAGAGCGCCAAGCAAAGCGCCAAGTCAAGCGCCAAGCTAAGCGCCAAGAAAAGCGCCAAGAAAAGCGCCAAACCAAGCGCCAAGCCAAGCGCCAAGCCAAGCGCCAAGCCAAGCGCCAAGCTAAGCGCCAAGAAAAGCACCAAGCCACGCGCCAAAGAGAGCGCTAAGCCAAGCGACAAGCCACGCGCCAAAACACGTGCTAAGCCACGCGCCAAGCCACGCGCCAAGAAAAGCGCCAAGCCAAGCGCCAAGCCAGGAGCCAACGAGAGCGCCAAGCCAAGCGGCAAACCAAGCGCCATTCTAAGCGTCAAGCCAAGTGCCAAGCTACGCGCCAACCACACGTTAAGAAAAGCGCCAAGCCAAGCGCCGAGACAAGCGTCAAGCCACGCGCCAAGGAAAGAGCCAAGGCATGCGCCAAGCCAAACGTCAAGCCAAGCGCCAAGCCAAGTGCCAAGCCACGCGCCAAGCCAAACGCCAAGGAGAGCGCCAAGCCATGCGCCAAGACAGGCGCCAAGCCAAGCGCCAAGCCACGCGCCAAGAAAAGCGCCAAGCCAAGCGCCAAGCCAAGCACCAAGCCAAGCGTCAAGTCACGCGCCAAGAAAAACGCCACGCCATGCGCTTGTAACGCTTGCCTCGTATAAATTTTTCATCAAGACATTAAATAATGTAATTAAATTTACACTTCGCCCCTTCAAGCATTATCGCTTCTTGCCGACGTCTGAGGGAGAGATAAGCCGACTCCAGTTCGGCCTGCGCCGAAAATTGCGAATAAACAATCCGCGCGCCGCTCGTCCCCACCAGAGGATGAACGTGGTGGTTACCACGATAACACGACGCCAAAATGTATAAAAGTAAGCACGGAGCGAATTTCGAGAGAGAATTATTCCTGTCTAAACTCCAGATCCCGACATCCAATAGTAGTTTCCCGTAGCTGCAACCGAACCCGAGGCCTTAGCGTTTTAATCATATCTAAATTTCATGCATGACATATTCGAGACGAAGGGTTAACAGCCAAGCCGTTTCATATGTCGATCTCGTAATAATTAAATCACTAATCCCTGTTAAAACCCGGTATTAATATTTATATTACAAATTCCTTGCAAGACATATTCGAGACGAAGGGTTAACAACCAAGCCGTTTCATATGTCGACTTCGTAATAATAAATAAATTGCTAATCCTTGTTAAAATCCGGTATAAAAATTATATTCAAAATTCTCCTGGAGGACGTTGGCCAATAATTATATCAAACTTCCCTGCGAGGCATATTCGAGACGAAGGGTTAACAACCGGGCCGTTTTATATGTCAATTTTGTAACAATAAATCTACCAACCAATATAACATTTGTCCAGTCCGGGTATATTAGGTTTCATGTTATAACAAGGGCCACACGTAGCCGACCTTCTGCAAGTCTCGATAAGATTGCATTTAATTTCTGTTTGACTGCAGGATTGTACTCACCGTACTTAACAGCCCCTATCGTAACCTGGAGGATCGGCGACAACCTCGTGGCAGTGGACTATCGTAGGCCGCAACGCTTTCACGGGGTTGTAAGACGAAATACAAATATTAGAATTAACCTATATTTGCAGTTACACGCGGTTTCTTCGTCGGACTTGACGTTTGAACCCGGAAGTTGGTATCCCTGCAAATTACTTTGGGCAAACCGTCCTCCCGACCAGTGGCGTTCCGACAATTTCTCCAGAGGGCGGCCCATCGGACCTTCGATACATAGATGCCAAACGGGTTGCCGAGGCGTAAGGAACGGGCAACCGAGCATCCAGCATAATTATTGAAATTTATTGTTAAATACATTTTATTTGATGTTTACGAGGAATTCTTATGTTTGTAAATATTGAACATTATAATTAAACTGTCTAACATTATCCTAGTGTTTGCTTGCTAATATTCGAGTGTATATCTGGCTGAACTAAATTATTCTCCGACTGACAAGCTACCCGAAAAAAATTCATTAATTTCACTAGCCCCACAAAGCAGAGGGCCAGTACCGTTACAAATGGCGCCCGAGCAGGCAACCTGAGCTCAGATATACATAAAAATTAGCAAGCACCCACCGGAAGCTCCAGAACTAGAATTTGGCATCCGGGACCTGAAAAATACTTGTTTAAAATTTGATTATTTGAATACCACAGATTTTCTATACAAACTCTGTTCGCAGATTTAAAATGGTGGACCAAGAAAGGGACGACATCACACCCGTGGGCCCCCCGAGAGTAAAAGTGGGGTGGATCTACAATCTCAAAGCAGAGCACCTCCGAGGACTAGCGACCGCAGTAGGGCTAGAAGCAGAAGGTACTGTACAACAATTGAAACAGAGAATCTCAAGACATTTGAGAGGAGATCAAGAGGAAGAGGATACACAAAGTGAGCGTCAAGGAGAAATAGAAGAGGACGATCACCGGGAGAGTCAGGAAATAGAACAAAGTTCAGATCCTCCGAGACTTAATAATGCCCAGATTTGTAATAGCATTAGAAAATGGGGCCTAAAGTTTGACGGTACCTCGGACCCCATTTCCTTTCTAGAAAGGATCGAGGAACTATCGACGTGTTACCAGTTTCGAGAACAGGAAGTCCTGACCGCATTGCCCGAGCTCTTTAAGGGAAAGGCATTGCTGTGGATTAGGAATAACAAGCAAAAATGGAGAAACTGGGACAATTTTGTGACCGCTTTCCACAATCAATACTTACCCCCGCGCTTTCAATTCCGGATGGCCGAAGAGATCAGGAACCGGACACAGGGCCAGAAGGAATCCGTATCCGACTTTGTCACCGCCCTCCAGACGCTGCTACGCAGGTTTGGAGTTACTAGAGAACAGGATCAGCTAGAACGTATCTACGAAAACCTGCGCCCGGAATACAAACTTTACGTACGCCGGAAGGATTTTCGCAAACTAGATGAGCTGGTGCAAATGGCAGAAGAGTTCGAAGCCCTCCAGGTGGAACAATCCTCCTTCCAGCCTCCCCCGACGGCCAGTCAAGCGTACATGGCGGAGACGGCGTACCAACCTGGAAAATCTAAGGTAGTCTTCAGTCAGAATTTTAAGGCACCCATAGTTTCGTCTATACAAACCCCAGAAGGCAACCAACGGGTACCTCCAGCTCCCAAGTCCCCTACTCCCTCGACCAGCACCGCATATAGCCGCACCGAGAACTGCTGGAAGTGTGGACAACGGGGCCACCGAAGATTTCAATGCCAACGACCTCCGAAACTCTTTTGTTCCTGGTGTGGCAAAACAGGTACGCTAACGAGGGACTGCCCCTGTAGAAGGTCGGGAAACGCGTCCGGCCGTCGAGACATGTGAGGCATCCTCGACACCAGAAGGCCAGGGCCTCCCATCGTCAAATACAGCACCCTGAGTGGTCCAGATGGCTTCAACGGGTCCGAAACTTCCACAGCCGGGTCCCGAACCCCTCGTCCCAAGTATCTACCATCGATTCCCGGTTGTTCCTGCCAATAGTCATTAGGGGAAGGCTATTCAACGCCCTAGTCGACACGGGCGCCGCCAAATCATATATGGGAAAAGCCCTCCAGAGGTTCCTTAAACAACAAGGAGTTATCAATAAACAACACTGTCCGGCCCGTATCCAGTTGGCAGACGGCCAAATAATTACTACCCAAGGGCAGTACGAACTCACCATTTTTATCCAGAACGACCCCTATTTCCTGCAGGCTCGCGTCGTGGATACCCTCTCCAGCGATGTGATCCTGGGACTCGACTTCCTTACCCGATACCAAGCGGTTATTCATCCCGCCTCCCAGGTGATAACACTAGGTCAAACGGACGTCGTTCTGAACTCGCTGCAGGATCCTGAGGGGGTGGCAAGTATTAAACCCTTGACCGCTACGCAGTCTGAACAATTAGAAGAGTTCTTAAAGGAAGAATTGGGAAAATTCCCCGATACTGGTGGCCCTACAACACTAGTGGAACATCGGATTTCCCTGAAGGAGGGCGTGGGACCCATCAAACAGCGATACTACCCTCGCAACCCAGCGATGCAAGCCATCATTGACGAAGAGGTCGACAAAATGTTGGCAGAAGGAATCATCGAACCGTCCAACAGCTCATTTAGCTCCCCGGTGGTTTTGGTAAAGAAACCTTCAGGTCAATATCGGTTCTGCATCGATTTTAGGAAAGTGAATGAGGCCACCTGTTCCGATGCCTATCCTCTACCCTTCATCGATGGCATCCTCAACAAGCTTCGTGGGGCCAGGTATATAAGTACCCTTGATTTGAAGCATGGATATTGGCAAATCCCGCTTGCCATTGAGAGCCGCCCCATATCCGCCTTCACCGTCCCCGGGAGGGGATTGTACCAGTTCAAAGTCCTCCCGTTCGGCCTTCAGACCGCGCCGGCCACGTTCCAGCGGTTTTTAAATAAGATCATTAGTCCAGAGCTCGAACCACACGCGTTCTGCTATCTCGACGACATCATCGTCGTCAGCCGGACGTTCCAGGACCACCTAAAGCACCTACAGGAGGTATTCCAGAGACTACGGACCGCCGGCCTTCAACTTCACCCAGAGAAGTGTAATTTCTGCCAGCCAGAATTGAAGTACCTGGGGCACGTCGTCAACGAAGACGGAATACAAACAGATCCGGAGAAGGTGGAGGCCATCCTGAAGATGGATAATCCTCAGACACCGAAGGCTGTACGGCGCTTCCTAGGTATGGCTTCCTGGTACAGGAAATTTATTCCCGGGTTCGCCCGAATAGCATCCCCCCTGAATGAACTCCTCCGGAAAGGTGTCAAATTTAATTGGACGGAGAGACAACAGGAAGCCCTGGACGGGCTAAAGAGAGCCTTAACTTCAGCCCCGATTCTTGCATGCCCGGATTTCTCCGTTCCATTTATCTTACAGACGGACGCTAGCACCACCGGACTGGGAGCCGTCCTCACGCAAGTCTTGGATAATCAAGAAAGGGTGATCGCCTACGCTAGTCGATCCTTGACTCCAGCAGAAACCAAATATTCCGCCACCGAGTTGGAATGCCTGGCCGTGCTCTTTGCAGTAAAAAAGTTCAAAGGTTATATAGAAGGCTACCACTTAAAGGTAGTGACCGACCACCGTAGCTTAAAGTGGCTTCAAAACCTCCCGAATCCTTCAGCCCGGCTAGCGAGGTGGGCACTGGAGCTTCAGCAATACGACTTTGAAGTTCAGTATCGTACAGGAGCCCTCAACCACGTGGCCGATGCTCTGTCCAGAGCTCCAAGAAGTCCCGAGGACAACCTCTCCCCCATGGCCGTCCAGGAGCCGGCCGCCCCATGTTCTTGGATCCGCAAAATGATCCGCCTGGTGCAAAATGATCCAGCAACATTCGACACTTGGAAAGTGGAAAATGGAAACCTTTATCGAAGCTTTCCAAATGTAGGTGAAGACTTGGCCGAAGGCTTCCAACCCGTATGGAAGCTGTGCGTCCCCAAGCCCCAGAGACGCCAAGTCTTACAAGAATGCCATGACGAACCCACCGCAGGACACCTGGGAGTAACCAAGACGACGGCTAAAATTCAGAAACTATATTACTGGCCAAGGATGCAGAAGGATGTGAATAAATACGTACGCTCTTGTTCAATATGCCAACAGTATAAACATCAACAACAGCAACCTGCCGGGAAGATGTTCTGGTCCCGAGTCCGAGGTCCATGGGAAGTCGTCAGCACGGACTTGATCGGCCCCCTCACCAGGTCCGCGAAAGGCAACATATGGCTCCTCGTTGTCCAGGACCGATTCACCAAATGGATCGAAGTGCATCCCTTACGTTCCGCTACCGCCAAAACCGTCAGCCAGGCCCTGAAAGAAAGGATCATTTATCGGTTTGGTACTCCCAGAACAATTATTTCAGATAATGGGCCGCAATTTATAAGCAAAATTTTTAAAGCATTAGCCGCAGAGTATGGCATCCAGCACCGGTTGACGCCTCCATACACTCCCCAGGCTAACCCTGTGGAGAGGGCCAATAAAGTAGTAGGCACCATCATTGCGCAACTGGCCCGAGGGAAGCAGAACCAGTGGGACGCTTGGCTTCCGGAGGTGATGTTCGCCCTCAATACTGCTAAGCATGAATCGACAGGTTTCACCCCGGCCCTCCTGAACCTCGGACGAGAGATGCTACCACCCAAGTCGTTACGCGAAGCAACCGATCCAGGCTTCGATCCCGACGCAGAAGCTCCAAGTCCAGGGCTATATCGTGAACAACTTAAAAAGTTGGAGGATATCTTGGAAATCGTGCGTCACAATCTCGCCAAGGCCTTCTCACGCCAAAGTCACCATTACAACCTCAGAAGGCGTGAGTATCATCCCCAGATAGGACACCGAGTCCTCTCCGACGCCGCCCAGGGGATTTCAGCGAAATTAGCGCCCAAATATGCTGGGCCCTTTGTTATCAAAAGGATAATTTCGCCTGTAATTGTGGAGTTAAGCGACCCTCTAACCGGAAGGGAAGTCGGCCGAGCCCACGTGAAAGACATCAAAAAGGCCTTCCAGTAACCTTCTAGTCCACCTGTTCGAAAATATCTTGAAAAATCATTCTTATACCTGGCCTAAAGATATTTTTCCAAAATCCTTTTTTTTTTCAGCACCTGCAGTTCAAGGCTTCCACGTGCCTCTCCCTCCACATGCAATACACAGAACCGGAAAGGGTGATAAGTCCGGAGCCAACAACATAAGAATTCACCCCGGACCCTAGCACGCATATTCAAGTCAACATGCCTCCAGTCAAGAGGAAATCGAACGCTCGACCATGGCCTTTTAAGTTGAGGAAGCCCCGGAAAGGCCAGAAGAAAATTTATCCGTGGGTTCCTCGAGCATACGGCCCTCCAGAGACGCCCTCGGGTCACCGCTGGTCTCTGCTTCCGAGATGGAGTCCGGTCCCAGCCATGCTGTCCCCTCTGCCAGCTACGCCGGAGAGGAACACAGACAGCCAGCCGGGAACTGAACAAACCAGGGAGAGCTTGCCGGTGAGGTTTCCCCTCGCAAAACTTCACCCTGAGCAGGAGGCCGCCATCCTGGAATTGGCCCAGAAATTCAAGCGGCTGTTCGGTGAGTTCCCAGAGAGCCCAGCCGTCGCTCCAGCAAAATTAGAAGCCAAAACTCCACCAGAGCTCCGACCCGAGAGGATCTCCGAGACGCCCTTGGAGGACGCCGAGTTGCCTCTCGAAGAAGGCGACACTTTCGCGGAAATTCTGGCAGAACTGCAAGACTTAAAGCTGCCAGAACCTGAACTTCCGCAGGAGATGCTGCCCGAGCTGCTCTATTCCTCCCCCAACGAGCCCAGAGCCCCGACTCCACCAGCTACAGCGCCGCGACGACGACGCCAGAAACGACGGACTGTTCGCGTCCTAACGCCCTCTGGACAACGGCTACGCCTGAAGCGGAAAGATGCCCTGCAATTAGGCCTGATCTGAATCCTGAAGGAGGCCCCGTAACAATTAAATTTATAAAATGCAAGTTCTATCTCCATCCAGACACCTGGGGTACCCGGGAGGTTGATACCGCAACTCCCACGTCTAACCTGTAGACGCTCCAGGTGACTTCTCCGGAATAGAAGCATCATCCTAGAAGAAGAGGTCCACCTAACAGCGGTCTCCTCCGAAGAGACGGGCATGTGTAACGCTTGCCTCGTATAAATTTTTCATCAAGACATTAAATAATGTAATTAAATTTACACTTCGCCCCTTCAAGCATTATCGCTTCTTGCCGACGTCCGAGGGAGAGATAAGCAGACTCCAGTTCGGCCTGCGCCGAAAATTGCGAATAAACAATCCGCGCGCCGCTCGTCCCCACCAGAGGATGAACGTGGTGGTTACCACGATAACACGACGCCAAAAAGTATAAAAGTAAGCACGGAGCGAATTTCGAGAGAGAATTATTCCTGTCTAAACTCCAGATCCCGACATCCAATAGTAGTTTCCCGTAGCTGCAACCGAACCCGAGGCCTTAGCGTTTTAATCATATCTAAATTTCATGCATGACATATTCGAGACGAAGGGTTAACAGCCAAGCCGTTTCATATGTCGATCTCGTAATAATTAAATCACTTATCCCTGTTACAACCCGGTATTAATATTTATATTACAAATTCCTTGCAAGACATATTCGAGACGAAGGGTTAACAACCAAGCCGTTTCATATGTCGACTTCGTAATAATAAATAAATTGCTAATCTTTGTTAAAATCCGGTATAAAAATTATATTCAAAATTCTCCTGGAGGACGTTGGCCAATAATTATATCAAACTTCCCTGCGAGGCATATTCGAGACGAAGGGTTAACAACCGGGCCGTTTCATATGTCAATTTTGTAACAATAAATCTACCAACCAATATAACATTTGTCCAGTCCGGATATATTAGGTTTCATGTTATAACAAGGGCCACACGTAGCCGACCTTCTGCAAGTCTCGATAAGATTGCATTTAATTTCTGTTTGACTGCAGGATTGTACTCACCGTACTTAACAGACCCCAACGTAACCTGGAGGATCGGCGACAACCTCGTGGCCGTGGACTATCGTAGGCCGCCACCACGAAGAGGAGCTCCAGCTGGACCGGCGCCGTCAACTGCCTCGTTCTGCCGCAACACACACAAGCACTTCACCATATCCCCGGGAGTCGCAACGCTTTCACGGGGTTGTAAGACGAAATACAAATATTAGAATTAACCTATATTTGCAGTTACACGCGGTTTCTTCGTCGGACTTGACGTTTGAACCCGGAAGTTGGTATCCCTGCAAATTACTTTGGGCAAACCGTCCTCCCGACCAGTGGCGTTCCGACAATTTCTCCAGAGGGCGGCCCATCGGACCTTCGATACATAGATGCCAAACGGGTTGCCGAGGCGTAAGGAACGGGCAACCGAGCATCCAGCATAATTATTGAAATTTATTGTTAAATACATTTTATTTGATGTTTACGAGGAATTCTTATGTTTGTAAATATTGAACATTATAATTAAACTGTCTAACATTATCCTAGTGTTTGCTTGCTAATATTCGAGTGTATATCTGGCTGAACTAAATTATTCTCCGACTGACAAGCTACCCGAAGGAAATTCATTAATTTCACTAGCCCCACAAAGCAGAGGGCCAGTACCGTTACAGGTTTGGTGCTTAATTTGGCGCTTGCCTTGGCGCTTTGCTTGGCGCTTGGTTTAGCGCTTGGCTTAACGTTTAACTTGGCGCTTGGTTTGGCGCTTGCCTTAACGCTTGGCTTGGCGCTTGGTTTGGTGCTTGGCTTAACGCTTGGCTTAGCGCTTGGCTTAGAGCTTGGCTTAACGCTTGGCTTGGCTCTTGGTTTGGCGCTTGCCTTGGCGCTTGGCTTGGCGCTTGGTTTGGCGCTTGGCTTAACGCTTGGTTTGGCGCTCGGCTTGGCGCTTACCTAGGCGATTGGCTTGGCGCTTGGTTTGGCGTGTGGCTTAGTGCTTGGGTTAGCGCCTATTTTGCCGCTTGGCTAGATGCTTGGTTTGGGGCTTGGTTTGGCGCTTGGATTATCAGTTGGCTTGGCTCTTGTCTTGGATGTTGGGTTGGCGCTTGGCTAGGTGCTTGGTTTGGCGCTTGGCTTGGCGCTTAGATTTGCGCTTGGTTTGGTGCTTGGCTTGGCACTTGGCTCGGCAATTAGTTTGGCCTTTGGCTTGGCGCTTGGCTTGGCGCGTGGCTCGGCGCTTGGCTTGGCGGTTGCATTGGCGCTTGGTTTGCCGCTTGGCTTAACGCTTACCTTTGCGCTTGGTTTGGCGCTTGGCTTGGCGCTTGGCTTAACGCTTGGCTTGGCGCTTGGTTTGGCGCTTGCCTTGGCGCTTGGCTTAGCGCTTGGTTTGGCGCTTGGCTTAGTGATTTCTTTGGCGCTTGGCTTGGCGCTTGGTTTGGCGCTTGGCTTGGCGCTTGGCTTGGCGCTTGCCCTGGCGCTTGGCTTAGCGCTTGGTTTGGCGCTTGGCTTAGTGATTTCTTTGGCGCTTGGCTTGGCGCTTGGTTTGGCGCTTGGCTTGGCGCTTTTCTTGGCGCGTAGCTTGTCGCTTGGCTTGGTGCTTTTCTTGGCGCGTAGCTTGTCGCTTGGCTTGGTGATTTTCTTGGCGCGTGGCTTGGCGCTTGGCTTTTCGCTTGGCTTAACGCTCTCCTTGGCGCGTGGTTTGGCGCTTGGCTGGGCGCTTGGCTTGGCGCTTGGTTTAGCGTTTGGCTTGACGCTTTTCTTGGTGCGTGGCTTGGCGCGCGGTTTGGCGCTTGGCTGAACGCTTGGCTTGGCGCTTGGCTTGGCGCTTGGCTTGGCGTTTTTTTTTTACGCGTGGCTTGGCGTTTGGTTTGCTGCTTGGCTTGGCGCTTGGCTTGGCTCTTTTTTTGGCGCTTTTCTTAGCGCGTGGTTTGGCGCTTGGCTTGGCGCATGGCTTGGCGCTTGGCTTGGGGCTTGGCTTGGCGCTTTTCTTGGCGAGTGGCTAGTTGCTTGGCTTGGCGCAGGGCGTGGCGCTCTTCTTGGCGCGTTGGATGTCGCTTGGCTTGGCGCTTTTCTTGGCGCGTGGCTTGTCGCTTGGCTTGGCGTTTGGCTTGTCGCATGGCTTGGCGCTTGGCTTGGGGCTTGGCTTGGCGCTTTTCTTGGCGAGTGGCTAGTTGCTTGGCTTGGCGCAGGGCGTGGCGCTTTTCTTAGCGCGTGGGTTGTCGCTTGGCTTGGCGCTTTTCTTGGCGCCTGGCTTGTCGCTTGGCTTGGCGTTTGTCTGGTCGCTTGGCTTGGCGCTTGGCTTGGCGAGTGGCTTGGCGCTTAGCTTGGCGCTTTCTTGGCGCGTGGCTTGTCGCTTGGCGTTTTTCTTGGTGGGTGGCTTGGCACTTGGCTTGGCGCTTGGCGTAGCGCGTGGTTTCGCGCTTTTCTTGTTGCGTGGCTTGGCGCGTGGTTTGTCGCTTGGTTTGGCGCTCTTCTTGGCGCGTGGCTTAGCGCTTTGATTGGCGCGTGGCTTGGCGCTTGGCTTGGCGCTTTTCTTGGCGCGTGGCTTGTCGCTTGGGTTGGCGCTTTTCTTGGCGCGTGGCTTGTCGCTTGGCTTGGCGTTGGGCTTGGCGCATGGCTTGGCGCTTTTCTTGGCGCGTGGCTTGTCGCTTGGGTTGGCGCTTTTCTTGGCGCGTGGCTTGTCGCTTGGCTTGGCGTTGGGCTTGGCGCATGGCTTGGTGCTTTTCTTGGCGCGTGGCTTGGCACTTGGCTTGGCGCTTGGCTTGGCGCTTCGCTTGGCGCTTGGCTTGGCGCATGGTTTGGCGCTTGGCTGGGCGCTTTGCTTGGGGCTTGGCTTAGCGCTTGGCTTGACGCTTTTCTTGGGGCGTGGCTTGGCGCGTGATTTGGCGCTTGGCTTAGCGCTTTTCTTGGCGCGTGGCTTGGCGTTTGGCTTGCTGCTTGGCTTGGCGCTTGGCTTGGCGCTTGACTAGACGCTTGGCTTGGCGCTTTCTTGGCGCGTGGTTTGTCGCTTAGCTTGGCGCTTTCTTGGAGCGTGGCTTGGCACTTGGTTTGGCGCTTGGCTTGGCGCTTGGCTTGGCGCTTGGTTTGGTACTTTTGTTGGCGCGTTGCTTGTCGCTTCGCTTGGCTCTTGGCTGGACGCTTGGCTTGGCGCTGTCTTGGCGTGTGGCTTGTCGCTTGGCTTGGCGCGTGGCTTGGCGCTTGGCTGGACGCTTGGCTTGGCGCTGTCTTGGCGCGTGGCTTGTCGCTTGGCTTGGCGCTTTCTTGGCGAATGGTTTGTCGCTTGGCTTAACGCTTTTCTTAGTGCGCGACTTGGCGCTTGGCTTGGCGCATGGCTTGGCGCTCTCCTTGGTGCGTGGCTTGGTGCTTGGCTTGGCGCTTGGCTTAGCGTTTGGCTTGGAGCATGGTTTGGCGCTCTTTTTGGTGCGTGGCTTGGCGCTTGGCTGGGCGCTTGGCTTGGCGCTTATCTTGGCGCTTGGCTTGGCGCTCTTCTTGGTGCGTGGCTTGGCGCTTGGCTTGGCGCTTGGTTTGGCGCTTTTGTTGGCGCGTTGCTTGTCGCTTCGCTTGGCTCTTGGCTGGACGCTTGGCTTGGCGCTGTCTTGGCGTGTGGCTTGTCGCTTGGCTTGGCGCGTGGCTTGGCGCTTGGCTGGACGCTTGGCTTGGCGCTTGGCTTGGCGCTTGGCTTAGCGCTTGGCTTGGCGCTTGGCTTGGCGCTTTTTTTGACGAGTGGCTTGGCGTTTGGCTTGCTGCTTGGCTTGGCGCTTGGCTTGGCGCTTGGCTTGGCGCTTTTTTTGGCGCTTTTCTTGGCGCGTGGTTTGGCGTTTGGTTTGGCGCATGGCTTGGCGCTTGGCTTGGCGCTTGGCTTGGCGCTTTTCTTGGCGAGTGGCTAGTCGCTTGGCTTGGCGCATGGCGTGGCGCTTTTCTTGGCGCGTGGCTTGGCGCTTGGCTTGGCGCTTGGCTTGGCGCTTTTCTTGGCGCGTGGCTTGTCGCTTGGCTTGGTGTTTGGCTTGTCGCATGGCTTGGCGCTTGGCTTGGGGCTTGGCTTGGCGCTTTTCTTGGCGAGTGGCTAGTTGCTTGGCTTGGCGCAGGGCGTGGCGCTTTTCTTGGGGCTTGGCTAGGCGCTTGGCTTGGCGCTTGGGTTGGCGCTGGGCTTGGCGCTTTTCTTGGCGCGTGGCTTGTCGCATGCCTTGGCGCTTTTCTTGGCGCGTGGCTTGTCGCTTGGCTTGGCGTTTGGCTTGGCGCATGGCTTGGCGCTCTTCTTGGCGCGTGGCTTGTTGTTTGTCTGGGCGCTTGGCTTGGCGCTTGGCTTGGCGCTTTTGTTGCCGCGTTGCTTGGCGCTTGGCTAAGCGCTTTTTTTGGCGCGTGATTTGTCGCTTGGTTTGGCGCTTTTCTTGGCGCGTGGCTTAGCGCTTGGCTTGGCGCTTTTCTTGGCGCATGGCTTGGCGCTCTTCTTGGCGCGTGGCTTGGCATTTGGCTTGGCGCTTCGCTTGGCGCTTGGCTTGGCGCTTTTGTTGGCGCGTTGCCTGGCGCTTGGCTAAGCGCTTTTCTTGGCGCGTGGCTTAGCGCTTGGCTTGGCGCTCTTCTTGGCGCGTGGCTTGGCATTTGGCTTGGCGCTTGGCTTGGCGCTTGTCTTGGCGCTCTTCTTGGCGCGTGGCTTAGCGCTTGGCTTGGCGCTCTTCTTGGCGCGTGGCTTGGCATTTGGCTTGGCGCTTGGCTTAGCGTTTGTCTGGGCGCTTGGCTTGGCGCTTGGCTTGGCTCTTGGCTTGGTGCTTAGCTTGGCGGTTTCTTGACGCGTGGCTTGTCGCTTGTCCCTTTTCTTAGCGGGTGGCTTGGCACTTGGCTTGGCGCTTGGCTTGGCACTTGGCTTGGCGCTTGGCTTGGCGCTTGGTTTGGCGCTTTTGTTGGCGCGTTGCTTGTCGCTTCGCTTGGCTCTTGGCTGGACGCTTGGCTTGGCGCTTGGCTTGGCGCTTTTGTTGCCGCGTTGCTTGGCGCTTGGCTAAGCGCTTTTTTTGGCGCGTGATTTGTCGCTTGGTTTGGCGCTTTTCTTGGCGCGTGGCTTAGCGCTTGGCTTGGCGCTTTTCTTGGCGCATGGCTTGGCGCTCTTCTTGGCGCGTAGCTTGGCATTTGGCTTGGCGCTTCGCTTGGCGCTTGGCTTGGCGCTTTTGTTGGCGCGTTGCCTGGCGCTTGGCTAAGCGCTTTTTTTGGCGCGTGATTTGTCGCTTGGTTTGGCGCTTTTCTTGGCGCGTGGCTTAGCGCTTGGCTTGGCGCTCTTCTTGGCGCGTGGCTTGGCATTTGGCTTGGCGCTTGGCTTGGCGCTTGTCTTGGCGCTTGGCTTGGCGCTTGGTTTGGCGCTTTTGTTGGCGTGTGGCTTGTCGCTTGGCTTGGCGCGTGGCTTGGCGCTTGGCTGGACGCTTGGCTGGGCGCTTGGCTTGGCGCTTGGCTTAGCGCTTGGCTTGGCGCTTGACTTGGCGTTTTTTTTGACGAGTGGCTTGGCGTTTGGCTTGCTGCTTGGCTTGGCGCTTGGCTTGGCGCTTGGCTTGGCGCTTTTTTTGGCGCTTTTCTTGGCGCGTGGTTTGGCGTTTGGTTTGGCGCATGGCTTGGCGCATGGCTTGGCGCTTGGCTTGGCGCTTTTCTTGGCGAGTGGCTAGTCGCTTGGCTTGGCGCATGGCGTGGCGCTTTTCTTGGCGCGTGGCTTGGCGCTTGGCTTGGCGCTTGGCTTGGCGCTTTTCTTGGCGCGTGGCTTGTCGCTTGGCTTGGCGTTTGGTTTGTCGCATGGCTTGGCGCTTGGCTTGGGGCTTGGCTTGGCGCTTTTCTTGGCGAGTGGCTAGTTGCTTGGCTTGGCGCAGGGCGTGGCGCTTTTCTTAGCGCGTGGGTTGTCGCTTGGCTTGGCGCTTTTCTTGGCGCCTGGCTTGTCGCTTGGCTTGGCGTTTGTCTGGTCGCTTGGCTTGGCGCTTGGCTTGGCGAGTGGCTTGGCGCTTAGCTTGGCGCTTTCTTGGCGCGTGGCTTGTCGCTTGGCGTTTTTCTTGGTAGGTGGCGCTTGGCTTGACGCTTGGTTTGGCGCTTTTGTTGGCGCGTTGCTTGTCGCTTCGCTTGGCTTTTGGCTGGACGCTTGGCTTGGCGCTGTCTTGGCGTGTGGCTTGTCGCTTGGCTTGGTGCGTTGCTTGTCGCTTCGCTTGGCTCTTGGCTGGACGCTTGGCTTGGCGCTGTCTTGGCGTGTGGCTTGTCGCTTGGCTTGGCGCGTGGCTTGGCGCTTGGCTGGACGCTTGGCTTGGCGCTGTCTTGGCGCGTGGCTTGTCGCTTGGCTTGGCGCTTTCTTGGCGAATGGTTTGTCGCTTGGCTTAACGCTTTTCTTAGTGCGCGACTTGGCGCTTGGCTTGGCGCATGGCTTATCGCTCTCCTTGGTGCGTTGGATGTCGCTTGGCTTGGCGATTTTCTTGGCGCGTGGCTTTTCGCTTGGCTTGGCGTTTGGCTTGTCGCATGGCATGGCGCTTGGCTTGGGGCTTGGCTTGGCGCTTTTCTTGGCGAGTGGCTAGTTGCTTGGCTTGGCGCAGGGCGTGGCGCTCTTCTTGGCGCGTTGGATGTCGCTTGGCTTGGCGCTTTTCTTGGCGCGTGGCTTGTCGCTTGGCTTGGAGTTTGGCTTGTCGCATGGCTTGGCGCTTGGCTTGGGGTTGGCTTGGCGCTTTTCTTGGCGAGTGGCTAGTTGCTTGGCTTGGCGCTTTTCTTGGCGCCTGGCTTGTCGCTTGGCTTGGCGTTTGTCTGGTCACTTGGCTTGGCGCTTGGCTTGGCGAGTGGCTTGGCGCTTAGCTTGGCGCTTTCTTGGCGCGTGGCTTGTCGCTTGGCGTTTTTCTTGGTGGGTGGCTTGGCACTTGGCTTGGCGCTTGGCGTAGCGCGTGGTTTGGCGCTCTTCTTGTTGCGTGGCTTGGCGCGTGGTTTGTCGCTTGGTTTGGCGCTCTTCTTGGCGCGTGGCTTAGCGCTTTGCTTGGCGCGTGGCTTGGCGCTTGGCTTGGCGCTTTTCTTGGCGCGTGGCTTGTCGCTTGGGTTGGCGCTTTTCTTGGCGCGTGGCTTGTCGCTTGGTTTGGCGTTGGGCTTGGCGCATGGCTTGGCGCTTTTCTTGGCGCGTGGCTTGTCGCTTGGGTTGGCGCTTTTCTTGGCGCGTGGCTTGTCGCTTGGCTTGGCGTTGGGCTTGGCGCATGGCTTGGTGCTTTTCTTGGCGCGTGGCTTGGCACTTGGCTTGGCGCTTGGCTTGGCGCTTGGCTTGGCGCTTGGCTTGGCGCATGGTTTGGCGCTTTCCTTGGCGCGTGGCTTGGCGCTTGGCTGGGCGCTTTGCTTGGGGCTTGGCTTAGCGCTTGGCTTGACGCTTTTCTTGGGGCGTGGCTTGGCGCGTGATTTGGCGCTTGGCTTAGCGCTTTTCTTGGTGCGTGGCTTGGCGTTTGGCTTGCTGCTTGGCTTGGCGCTTGGCTTGGCGCTTGGCTAGACGCTTGGCTTGGCGCTTTCTTGGCGCGTGGTTTGTCGCTTAGCTTGGCGCTTTCTTGGAGCGTGGCTTGGCACTTGGTTTGGCGCTTGGCTTGGCGCTTGGCTTGGCGCTTGGTTTGGTACTTTTGTTGGCGCGTTGCTTGTCGCTTCGCTTGGCTCTTGGCTGGACGCTTGGCTTGGCGCTGTCTTGGCGTGTGGCTTGTCGCTTGGCTTGGCGCGTGGCTTGGCGCTTGGCTGGACGCTTGGCTTGGCGCTGTCTTGGCGCGTGGCTTGTCGCTTGGCTTGGCGCTTTCTTGGCGAATGGTTTGTCGCTTGGCTTAACGCTTTTCTTAGTGCGCGACTTGGCGCTTGGCTTGGCGCATGGCTTGGCGCTCTCCTTGGTGCGTGGCTTGGTGCTTGGCTTGGCGCTTGGCTTAGCGTTTGGCTTGGAGCATGGTTTGGCGCTCTTTTTGGTGCGTGGCTTGGCGCTTGGCTGGGCGCTTGGCTTGGCGCTTATCTTGGCGCTTGGCTTGGCGCTCTTCTTGGTGCGTGGCTTGGCGCTTGGCTTGGCGCTTGGTTTGGCGCTTTTGTTGGCGCGTTGCTTGTCGCTTCGCTTGGCTCTTGGCTGGACGCTTGGCTTGGCGCTGTCTTGGCGTGTGGCTTGTCACTTGGCTTGGCGCGTGGCTTGGCGCTTGGCTGGACGCTTGGCTTGGCGCTTGGCTTGGCGCTTGGCTTAGCGCTTGGCTTGGCGCTTGGCTTGGCGTTTTTTTTGACGAGTGGCTTGGCGTTTGGCTTGCTGCTTGGCTTGGCGCTTGGCTTGGCGCTTGGCTTGGCGCTTTTTTTGGCGCTTTTCTTGGCGCGTTGTTTGGCGTTTGGTTTGGCGCATGGCTTGGCGCTTGGCTTGGCGCTTGGCTTGGCGCTTTTCTTGGCGAGTGGCTAGTCGCTTGGCTTGGCGCATGGCGTGGCGCTTTTCTTGGCGCGTGGCTTGGCGCTTGGCTTGGCGCTTGGCTTGGCGCTTTTCTTGGCGCGTGGCTTGTCGCTGGGCTTGGCGTTTGGTTTGTCGCATGGCTTGGCGCTTGGCTTGGGGCTTGGCTTGGCGCTTTTCTTGGCGAGTGGCTAGTTGCTTGGCTTGGCGCAGGGCGTGGCGCTTTTCTTAGCGCGTGGGTTGTCGCTTGGCTTGGCGCTTTTCTTGGCGCCTGGCTTGTCGCTTGGCTTGGCGTTTGTCTGGTCGCTTGGCTTGGCGCTTGGCTTGGCGAGTGGCTTGGCGCTTAGCTTGGCGCTTTCTTGGCGCGTGGCTTGTCGCTTGGCGTTTTTCTTGGTGGGTGGCTTGGCACTTGGCTTCGCGCTTGGCGTAGCGCGTGGTTTGGCGCTTTTCTTGTTGCGTGGCTTGGCGCGTGGTTTGTCGCTTGGTTTGGCGCTCTTCTTGGCGCGTGGCTTAGCGCTTTGCTTGGCGAGTGGCTTGGCGCTTGGCTTGGCGCTTTTCTTGGCGCGTGGCTTGTCGCTTGGGTTGGCGCTTTTCTTGGCGAGTGGCTTGTCGCTTGGCTTGGCGTTGGGCTTGGCGCATGGCTTGGCGCTTTTCTTGGCGCGTGGCTTGTCGCTTGGGTTGGCGCTTTTCTTGGCGCGTGGCTTGTCGCTTGGCTTGGCGTTGGGCTTGGCGCATAGCTTGGTGCTTTTCTTGGCGCGTGGCTTGGCACTTGGCTTGGCGCTTGGCTTGGCGCTCGGCTTGGCGCATGGTTTGGCGCTTTCCTTGGCGCGTGGCTTGGCGCTTGGCTGGGCGCTTTGCTTGGGGCTTGGCTTAGCGCTTGGCTTGACGCTTTTCTTAGGGCGTGACTTGGCGCGTAATTTGGCGCTTGGCTTAGCGCTTTTCTTGGCGCGTGGCTTGGCGTTTGGCTTGCTGCTTGGCTTGGCGCTTGGCTTGGCGCTTGGCTAGACGCTTGGCTTGGCGCTTTCTTGGCGCGTGGTTTGTCGCTTAGCTTGGCGCTTTCTTGGAGCGTGGCTTGGCACTTGGTTTGGCGCTTGGCTTGGCGCTTGGCTTGGCGCTTGGTTTGGCGCTTTTGTTGGCGCGTTGCTTGTCGCTTCGCTTGGCTCTTGGCTGGACGCTTGGCTTGGCGCTGTCTTGGCGTGTGGATTGTCGCTTGGCTTGGCGCTTTCTTGGCGAATGGTTTGTCGCTTGGCTTAACGCTTTTCTTAGTGCGCGACTTGGCGCTTGGCTTGGCGCATGGCTTGGCGCTCTCCTTGGTGCGTGGCTTGGTGCTTGGCTTGGCGCTTGGCTTAGCGTTTGGCTTGGAGCATGGTTTGGCGCTCTTCTTGGTGCGTGGCTTGGCGCTTGGCTGGGCGCTTGGCTTGGCGCTTATCTTGGCGCTTGGCTTGGCGCTCTTCTTGGTGCGTGGCTTGGCGCTTGGCTTGACGCTTGGTTTGGCGCTTTTGTTGGCGCGTTGCTTGTCGCTTCGCTTGGCTTTTGGCTGGACGCTTGGCTTGGCGCTGTCTTGGCGTGTGGCTTGTCGCTTGGCTTGGTGCGTTGCTTGTCGCTTCGCTTGGCTCTTGGCTGGACGCTTGGCTTGGCGCTGTCTTGGCGTGTGGCTTGTCGCTTGGCTTGGCGCGTGGCTTGGCGCTTGGCTGGACGCTTGGCTTGGCGCTGTCTTGGCGCGTGGCTTGTCGCTTGGCTTGGCGCTTTCTTGGCGAATGGTTTGTCGCTTGGCTTAACGCTTTTCTTAGTGCGCGGCTTGGCGCTTGGCTTGGCGCACGGCTTATCGCTCTCCTTGGTGCGTTGGATGTCGCTTGGCTTGGCGATTTTCTTGGCGCGTGGCTTGTCGCTTGGCTTGGCGTTTGGCTTGTCGCATGGCATGGCGCTTGGCTTGGGGCTTGGCTTGGCGCTTTTCTTGGCGAGTGGCTAGTTGCTTGGCTTGGCGCAGGGCGTGGCGCTCTTCTTGGCGCGTTGGATGTCGCTTGGCTTGGCGCTTTTCTTGGCGCGTGGCTTGTCGCTTGGCTTGGAGTTTGGCTTGTCGCATGGCTTGGCGCTTGGCTTGGGGTTGGCTTGGCGCTTTTCTTGGCGAGTGGCTAGTTGCTTGGCTTGGCGCTTTTCTTGGCGCCTGGCTTGTCGCTTGGCTTGGCGTTTGTCTGGTCACTTGGCTTGGCGCTTGGCTTGGCGAGTGGCTTGGCGCTTAGCTTGGCGCTTTCTTGGCGCGTGGCTTGTCGCTTGGCGTTTTTCTTGGTGGGTGGCTTGGCACTTGGCTTGGCGCTTGGCGTAGCGCGTGGTTTGGCGCTTTTCTTGTTGCGTGGCTTGGCGCTTGGCTTGGCGCTTGGCTTGGCGCTTTTCTTGGCGCGTGGCTTGTCGCTTGGCTTGGCGTTTGGCTTGTCGCATGGCTTGGCGCTTGGCTTGGGGCTTGGCTTGGCGCTTTTCTTGGCGAGTGGCTAGTTGCTTGGCTTGGGGCAGGGCGTGGCGCTTTTCTTGGCGCTTGGCTAGGCGCTTGGCTTGGCGCTTGGGTTGGCGCTGGGCTTGGCGCTTTTCTTGGCGCGTGGCTTGTCGCATGCCTTGGCGCTTTTCTTGGCGCGTGTCTTGTCGCTTGGCTTGGCGTTTGGCTTGGCGCATGGCTTGGCGCTCTTCTTGGCGCGTGGCTTGTTGTTTGTCTGGGCGCTTGGCTTGGCGCTTGGCTTGGCGCTTGGCTTGGCGCTTTTGTTGCCGCGTTGCTTGGCGCTTGGCTAAGCGCTTTTTTTGGCGCGTGATTTGTCGCTTGGTTTGGCGCTTTTCTTGGCGCGTGGCTTAGCGCTTGGCTTGGCGCTTTTCTTGGCGCATGGCTTGGCGCTCTTCTTGGCGCGTGGCTTGGCATTTGGCTTGGCGCTTCGCTTGGCGCTTGGCTTGGCGCTTTTGTTGGCGCGTTGCCTGGCGCTTGGCTAAGCGCTTTTTTTGGCGCGTGATTTGTCGCTTGGTTTGGCGCTTTTCTTGGCGCGTGGCTTAGCGCTTGGCTTGGCGCTCTTCTTGGCGCGTGGCTTGGCATTTGGCTTGGCGCTTGGCTTGGCGCTTGTCTTGGCGCTCTTCTTGGCGCGTGGCTTAGCGCTTGGCTTAGCGCTCTTCTTGGCGCGTGGCTTGGCATTTGGCTTGGCGCTTGGCTTAGCGTTTGTCTGGGCGCTTGGCTTGGCGCTTGGCTTGGCTCTTGGCTTGGTGCTTAGCTTGGCGGTTTCTTGACGCGTGGCTTGTCGCTTGTCCCTTTTCTTAGCGGGTGGCTTGGCACTTGGCTTGGCGCTTGGCTTGGCGCTTGGCTTGGCGCTTGGCTTGGCGCTTGGCTTGGCGCTTGGTTTGGCGCTTTTGTTGGCGCGTTGCTTGTCGCTTCGCTTGGCTCTTGGCTGGACGCTTGGCTTGGCGCTGTCTTGGCGTGTGGCTTGTCGCTTGGCTTGGCGCGTGGCTTGGCGCTTGGCTGGACGCTTGGCTTGGCGCTTGGCTTGGCGCTTGGCTTAGCGCTTGGCTTGGCGCTTGGCTTGGCGCTTTTTTTGACGAGTGGCTTGGCGTTTGGCTTGCTGCTTGGCTTGGCGCTTGGCTTGGCGCTTGGCTTGGCGCTTTTTTTGGCGCTTTTCTTGGCGCGTGGTTTGGCGTTTGGTTTGGCGCATGGCTTGGCGCTTGGCTTGGCGCTTGGCTTGGCGCTTTTCTTGGCGAGTGGCTAGTCGCTTGGCTTGGCGCATGGCGTGGCGCTTTTCTTGGCGCGTGGCTTGGCGCTTGGCTTGGCGCTTGGCTTGGCGCTTTTCTTGGCGCGTGGCTTGTCGCTTGGCTTGGCGTTTGGCTTGTTGCATGGCTTGGCGCTTGGCTTGGGGCTTGGCTTGGCGCTTTTCTTGGCGAGTGGCTAGTTGCTTGGCTTGGCGCAGGGCGTGGCGCTTTTCTTAGCGCGTGGGTTGTCGCTTGGCTTGGCGCTTTTCTTGGCGCCTGGCTTGTCGCTTGGCTTGGCGTTTGTCTGGTCGCTTGGCTTGGCGCTTGGCTTGGCGAGTGGCTTGGCGCTTAGCTTGGCGCTTTCTTGGCGCGTGGCTTGTCGCTTGGCGTTTTTCTTGGTGGGTGGCTTGGCACTTGGCTTGGCGCTTGGCGTAGCGCGTGGTTTGGCGCTTTTCTTATTGCGTGGCTTGGCGCGTGGTTTGTCGCTTGGTTTGGCGCTCTTCTTGGCGCGTGGCTTGTCGCTTGGGTTGCCGCTTTTCTTGGCGCGTGGCTTGTCGCTTGGGTTGCCGCTTTTCTTGGCGAGTGGCTTGTCGCTTGGCTTGGCGTTGGGCTTGGCGCATGGCTTGGCGCTTTTCTTGGCGCGTGGCTTGTCGCTTGGGTTGGCGCTTTTCTTGGCGCGTGGCTTGTCGCTTGGCTTGGCGTTGGGCTTGGCGCATGGCTTGGTGCTTTTCTTGGCGCGTGGCTTGGCACTTGGCTTGGCGCTTGGCTTGGCGCTCGGCTTGGCGCATGGTTTGGCGCTTTCCTTGGCGCGTGGCTTGGCGCTTGGCTGGGCGCTTTGCTTGGGGCTTGGCTTAGCGCTTGGCTTGACGCTTTTCTTGGGGCGTGGCTTGGCGCGTAATTTGGCGCTTGGCTTAGCGCTTTTCTTGGCGCGTGGCTTGGCGTTTGGCTTGCTGCTTGGCTTGGCGCTTGGCTTGGCGCTTGGCTAGACGCTTGGCTTGGCGTTTTCTTGGCGCGTGGTTTGTCGCTTAGCTTGGCGCTTTCTTGGAGCGTGGCTTGGCACTTGGTTTGGCGCTTGGCTTGGCGCTTGGCTTGGCGCTTGGTTTGGCGCTTTTGTTGGCGCGTTGCTTGTCGCTTCGCTTGGCTCTTGGCTGGACGCTTGGCTTGGCGCTGTCTTGGCGTGTGGATTGTCGCTTGGCTTGGCGCGTGGCTTGGCGCTTGGCTGGACGCTTGGCCTGGCGCTGTCTTGGCGCTTGGCTTGTCGCTTGGCTTGGCGCTTTCTTGGCGAATGGTTTGTCGCTTGGCTTAACGCTTTTCTTAGTGCGCGACTTGGCGCTTGGCTTGGCGCATGGCTTGGCGCTCTCCTTGGTGCGTGGCTTGGTGCTTGGCTTGGCGCTTGGCTTAGCGTTTGGCTTGGAGCATGGTTTGGCGCTCTTCTTGGTGCGTGGCTTGGCGCTTGGCTGGGCGCTTGGCTTGGCGCTTATCTTGGCGCTTGGCTTGGCGCTCTTCTTGGTGCGTGGCTTGGCGCTTGGCTTGACGCTTGGTTTGGCGCTTTTGTTGGCGCGTTGCTTGTCGCTTCGCTTGGCTTTTGGCTGGACGCTTGGCTTGGCGCTGTCTTGGCGTGTGGCTTGTCGCTTGGCTTGGTGCGTTGCTTGTCGCTTCGCTTGGCTCTTGGCTGGACGCTTGGCTTGGCGCTGTCTTGGCGTGTGGCTTGTCGCTTGGCTTGGCGCGTGGCTTGGCGCTTGGCTGGACGCTTGGCTTGGCGCTGTCTTGGCGCGTGGCTTGTCGCTTGGCTTGGCGCTTTTCTTGGCGCGTGGCTTGTCGCTTGGCTTGGCGTTTGGCTTGTCGCATGGCTTGGCGCTTGGCTTGGGGCTTGGCTTGGCGCTTTTCTTGGCGAGTGGCTAGTTGCTTGGCTTGGGGCAGGGCGTGGCGCTTTTCTTGGCGCTTGGCTAGGCGCTTGGCTTGGCGCTTGGGTTGGCGCTGGGCTTGGCGCTTTTCTTGGCGCGTGGCTTGTCGCATGCCTTGGCGCTTTTCTTGGCGCGTGTCTTGTCGCTTGGCTTGGCGTTTGGCTTGGCGCATGGCTTGGCGCTCTTCTTGGCGCGTGGCTTGTTGTTTGTCTGGGCGCTTGGCTTGGCGCTTGGCTTGGCGCTTGGCTTGGCGCTTTTGTTGCCGCGTTGCTTGGCGCTTGGCTAAGCGCTTTTTTTGGCGCGTGATTTGTCGCTTGGTTTGGCGCTTTTCTTGGCGCGTGGCTTAGCGCTTGGCTTGGCGCTTTTCTTGGCGCATGGCTTGGCGCTCTTCTTGGCGCGTGGCTTGGCATTTGGCTTGGCGCTTCGCTTGGCGCTTGGCTTGGCGCTTTTGTTGGCGCGTTGCCTGGCGCTTGGCTAAGCGCTTTTTTTGGCGCGTGATTTGTCGCTTGGTTTGGCGCTTTTCTTGGCGCGTGGCTTAGCGCTTGGCTTGGCGCTCTTCTTGGCGCGTGGCTTGGCATTTGGCTTGGCGCTTGGCTTGGCGCTTGTCTTGGCGCTCTTCTTGGCGCGTGGCTTAGCGCTTGGCTTAGCGCTCTTCTTGGCGCGTGGCTTGGCATTTGGCTTGGCGCTTGGCTTAGCGTTTGTCTGGGCGCTTGGCTTGGCGCTTGGCTTGGCTCTTGGCTTGGTGCTTAGCTTGGCGGTTTCTTGACGCGTGGCTTGTCGCTTGTCCCTTTTCTTAGCGGGTGGCTTGGCACTTGGCTTGGCGCTTGGCTTGGCGCTTGGCTTGGCGCTTGGCTTGGCGCTTGGCTTGGCGCTTGGTTTGGCGCTTTTGTTGGCGCGTTGCTTGTCGCTTCGCTTGGCTCTTGGCTGGACGCTTGGCTTGGCGCTGTCTTGGCGTGTGGCTTGTCGCTTGGCTTGGCGCGTGGCTTGGCGCTTGGCTGGACGCTTGGCTTGGCGCTTGGCTTGGCGCTTGGCTTAGCGCTTGGCTTGGCGCTTGGCTTGGCGCTTTTTTTGACGAGTGGCTTGGCGTTTGGCTTGCTGCTTGGCTTGGCGCTTGGCTTGGCGCTTGGCTTGGCGCTTTTTTTGGCGCTTTTCTTGGCGCGTGGTTTGGCGTTTGGTTTGGCGCATGGCTTGGCGCTTGGCTTGGCGCTTGGCTTGGCGCTTTTCTTGGCGAGTGGCTAGTCGCTTGGCTTGGCGCATGGCGTGGCGCTTTTCTTGGCGCGTGGCTTGGCGCTTGGCTTGGCGCTTGGCTTGGCGCTTTTCTTGGCGCGTGGCTTGTCGCTTGGCTTGGCGTTTGGCTTGTTGCATGGCTTGGCGCTTGGCTTGGGGCTTGGCTTGGCGCTTTTCTTGGCGAGTGGCTAGTTGCTTGGCTTGGCGCAGGGCGTGGCGCTTTTCTTAGCGCGTGGGTTGTCGCTTGGCTTGGCGCTTTTCTTGGCGCCTGGCTTGTCGCTTGGCTTGGCGTTTGTCTGGTCGCTTGGCTTGGCGCTTGGCTTGGCGAGTGGCTTGGCGCTTAGCTTGGCGCTTTCTTGGCGCGTGGCTTGTCGCTTGGCGTTTTTCTTGGTGGGTGGCTTGGCACTTGGCTTGGCGCTTGGCGTAGCGCGTGGTTTGGCGCTTTTCTTATTGCGTGGCTTGGCGCGTGGTTTGTCGCTTGGTTTGGCGCTCTTCTTGGCGCGTGGCTTGTCGCTTGGGTTGCCGCTTTTCTTGGCGCGTGGCTTGTCGCTTGGGTTGCCGCTTTTCTTGGCGAGTGGCTTGTCGCTTGGCTTGGCGTTGGGCTTGGCGCATGGCTTGGCGCTTTTCTTGGCGCGTGGCTTGTCGCTTGGGTTGGCGCTTTTCTTGGCGCGTGGCTTGTCGCTTGGCTTGGCGTTGGGCTTGGCGCATGGCTTGGTGCTTTTCTTGGCGCGTGGCTTGGCACTTGGCTTGGCGCTTGGCTTGGCGCTCGGCTTGGCGCATGGTTTGGCGCTTTCCTTGGCGCGTGGCTTGGCGCTTGGCTGGGCGCTTTGCTTGGGGCTTGGCTTAGCGCTTGGCTTGACGCTTTTCTTGGGGCGTGGCTTGGCGCGTAATTTGGCGCTTGGCTTAGCGCTTTTCTTGGCGCGTGGCTTGGCGTTTGGCTTGCTGCTTGGCTTGGCGCTTGGCTTGGCGCTTGGCTAGACGCTTGGCTTGGCGTTTTCTTGGCGCGTGGTTTGTCGCTTAGCTTGGCGCTTTCTTGGAGCGTGGCTTGGCACTTGGTTTGGCGCTTGGCTTGGCGCTTGGCTTGGCGCTTGGTTTGGCGCTTTTGTTGGCGCGTTGCTTGTCGCTTCGCTTGGCTCTTGGCTGGACGCTTGGCTTGGCGCTGTCTTGGCGTGTGGATTGTCGCTTGGCTTGGCGCGTGGCTTGGCGCTTGGCTGGACGCTTGGCCTGGCGCTGTCTTGGCGCTTGGCTTGTCGCTTGGCTTGGCGCTTTCTTGGCGAATGGTTTGTCGCTTGGCTTAACGCTTTTCTTAGTGCGCGACTTGGCGCTTGGCTTGGCGCATGGCTTGGCGCTCTCCTTGGTGCGTGGCTTGGTGCTTGGCTTGGCGCTTGGCTTAGCGTTTGGCTTGGAGCATGGTTTGGCGCTCTTCTTGGTGCGTGGCTTGGCGCTTGGCTGGGCGCTTGGCTTGGCGCTTATCTTGGCGCTTGGCTTGGCGCTCTTCTTGGTGCGTGGCTTGGCGCTTGGCTTGACGCTTGGTTTGGCGCTTTTGTTGGCGCGTTGCTTGTCGCTTCGCTTGGCTTTTGGCTGGACGCTTGGCTTGGCGCTGTCTTGGCGTGTGGCTTGTCGCTTGGCTTGGTGCGTTGCTTGTCGCTTCGCTTGGCTCTTGGCTGGACGCTTGGCTTGGCGCTGTCTTGGCGTGTGGCTTGTCGCTTGGCTTGGCGCGTGGCTTGGCGCTTGGCTGGACGCTTGGCTTGGCGCTGTCTTGGCGCGTGGCTTGTCGCTTGGCTTGGCGCTTTCTTGGCGAATGGTTTGTCGCTTGGCTTAACGCTTTTCTTAGTGCGCGACTTGGCGCTTGGCTTGGCGCATGGCTTGGCGCTCTCCTTGGTGCGTGGCTTGGTGCTTGGCTTGGCGCTTGGCTTAGCGTTTGGCTTGGAGCATGGTTTGGCGCTCTTTTTGGTGCGTGGCTTGGCGCTTGGCTGGGCGCTTGGCTTGGCGCTTATCTTGGCGCTTGGCTTGGCGCTCTTCTTGGTGCGTGGCTTGGCGCTTGGCTTGGCGCTTGGTTTGGCGCTTTTGTTGGCGCGTTGCTTGTCGCTTCGCTTGGCTCTTGGCTGGACGCTTGGCTTGGCGCTGTCTTGGCGTGTGGCTTGTCGCTTGGCTTGGCGCGTGGCTTGGCGCTTGGCTGGACGCTTGGCTTGGCGCTTGGCTTGGCGCTTGGCTTAGCGCTTGGCTTGGCGCTTGGCTTGGCGCTTTTTTTGACGAGTGGCTTGGCGTTTGGCTTGCTGCTTGGCTTGGCGCTTGGCTTGGCGCTTGGCTTGGCGCTTTTTTGGCGCTTTTCTTGGCGCGTGGTTTGGCGTTTGGTTTGGCGCATGGCTTGGCGCTTGGCTTGGCGCTTGGCTTGGCGCTTTTCTTGGCGAGTGGCTAGTCGCTTGGCTTGGCGCATGGCGTGGCGCTTTTCTTGGCGCGTGGCTTGGCGCTTGGCTTGGCGCTTGGCTTGGCGCTTTTCTTGGCGAGTGGCTAGTTGCTTGGCTTGGCGCAGGGCGTGGCGCTTTTCTTGGCGCTTGGCTAGGCGCTTGGCTTGGCGCTTGGGTTGGCGCTGGGCTTGGCGCTTTTCTTGGCGCGTGGCTTGTCGCATGCCTTGGCGCTTTTCTTGGCGCGTGGCTTGTCGCTTGGCTTGGCGTTTGGCTTGGCGCATGGCTTGGCGCTCTTCTTGGCGCGTGGCTTGTTGTTTGTCTGGGCGCTTGGCTTGGCGCTTGGCTTGGCGCTTTTGTTGCCGCGTTGCTTGGCGCTTGGCTAAGCGCTTTTTTTGGCGCGTGATTTGTCGCTTGGTTTGGCGCTTTTCTTGGCGCGTGGCTTAGCGCTTGGCTTGGCGCTTTTCTTGGCGCATGGCTTGGCGCTCTTCTTGGCGCGTGGCTTGGCATTTGGCTTGGCGCTTCGCTTGGCGCTTGGCTTGGCGCTTTTGTTGGCGCGTTGCCTGGCGCTTGGCTAAGCGCTTTTTTTGGCGCGTGATTTGTCGCTTGGTTTGGCGCTTTTCTTGGCGCGTGGCTTAGCGCTTGGCTTGGCGCTCTTCTTGGCGCGTGGCTTGGCATTTGGCTTTTCGCTTGGCTTGGCGCTTGTCTTGGCGCTCTTCTTGGCGCGTGGTTTAGCGCTTGGCTTGGCGCTCTTCTTGGCGCGTGGCTTGGCATTTGGCTTGGCGCTTGGTTTGGCGCTTTTGTTGGCGCGTTGCTTGTCGCTTCGCTTGGCTCTTGGCTGGACACTTGGCTTGGCGCTGTCTTGGCGTGTGGCTTGTCGCTTGGCTTGGCGCGTGGCTTGGCGCTTGGCTGGACGCTTGGCTTGGCGCTTGGCTTGGCGCTTGGCTTAGCGCTTGGCTTGGCGCTTGGCTTGGCGCTTTTTTTGACGAGTGGCTTGGCGTTTGGCTTGCTGCTTGGCTTGGCGCTTCTCTTGGCGCTTTTTTTGGCGCTTTTCTTGGCGCGTGGTTTGGCGTTTGGTTTGGCGCATGGCTTGGCGCTTGGCTTGGCGCTTGGCTTGGCGCTTTTCTTGGCGAGTGGCTAGTCGCTTGGCTTGGCGCATGGCGTGGCGCTTTTCTTGGCGCGTGGCTTGGCGCTTGGCTTGGCGCTTGGCTTGGCGCTTTTCTTGGCGCATGGCTTGGTGCTCTTCTTGGCGCGTGGCTTGGCATTTGGCTTGGCGCTTCGCTTGGCGCTTGGCTTGGCGCTTTTGTTGGCGCGTTGCCTGGCGCTTGGCTAAGCGCTTTTTTTGGCGCGTGATTTGTCGCTTGGTTTGGCGCTTTTCTTGGCGCGTGGCTTAGCGCTTGGCTTGGCGCTCTTCTTGGCGCGTGGCTTGGCATTTGGCTTGGCGCTTGGCTTGGCGCTTGTCTTGGCGCTCTTCTTGGCGCGTGGCTTAGCGCTTGGCTTAGCGCTCTTCTTGGCTCGTGGCTTGGCATTTGGCTTGGCGCTTGGCTTAGCGTTTGTCTGGGCGCTTGGCTTGGCGCTTGGCTTGGCTCTTGGCTTGGTGCTTAGCTTGGCGGTTTCTTGACGCGTGGCTTGTCGCTTGTCCCTTTTCTTAGCGGGTGGCTTGGCACTTGGCTTGGCGCTTGGCTTGGCGCTTGGCTTGGCGCTTGGCTTGGCGCTTGGTTTGGCGCTTTTGTTGGCGCGTTGCTTGTCGCTTCGCTTGGCTCTTGGCTGGACGCTTGGCTTGGCGCTGTCTTGGCGTGTGGCTTGTCGCTTGGCTTGGCGCGTGGCTTGGCGCTTGGCTGGACGCTTGGCTTGGCGCTTGGCTTGGCGCTTTTTTTGACGAGTGGCTTGGCGTTTGGCTTGCTGCTTGGCTTGGCGCTTGGCTTGGCGCTTGGCTTGGCGCTTTTTTTGGCGCTTTTCTTGGCGCGTGGTTTGGCGTTTGGTTTGGCGCATGGCTTGGCGCTTGGCTTGGCGCTTGGCTTGGCGCTTTTCTTGGCGAGTGGCTAGTCGCTTGGCTTGGCGCATGGCGTGGCGCTTTTCTTGGCGCGTGGCTTGTCGCTTGGCTTGGCGTTTGGCTTGTCGCATGGCTTGGCGCTTGGCTTGGGGCTTGGCTTGGCGCTTTTCTTGGCGAGTGGCTAGTTGCTTGGCTTGGCGCAGGGCGTGGCGCTTTTCTTAGCGCGTGGGTTGTCGCTTGGCTTGGCGCTTTTCTTGGCGCCTGGCTTGTCGCTTGGCTTGGCGTTTGTCTGGTCGCTTGGCTTGGCGCTTGGCTTGGCGAGTGGCTTGGCGCTTAGCTTGGCGCTTTCTTGGCGCGTGGCTTGTCGCTTGGCGTTTTTCTTGGTGGGTGGCTTGGCACTTGGCTTGGCGCTTGGCGTAGCGCGTGGTTTGGCGCTTTTCTTATTGCGTGGCTTGGCGCGTGGTTTGTCGCTTGGTTTGGCGCTCTTCTTGGCGCGTGGCTTAGCGCTTTGCTTGGCGCGTGGCTTGGCGCTTGGCTTGGCGCTTTCTTGGCGCGTGGCTTGTCGCTTGGGTTGGCGCTTTTCTTGGCGAGTGGCTTGTCGCTTGGCTTGGCGTTGGGCTTGGCGCATGGCTTGGCGCTTTTCTTGGCGCGTGGCTTGTCGCTTGGGTTGGCGCTTTTCTTGGCGCGTGGCTTGTCGCTTGGCTTGGCGTTGGGCTTGGCGCATGGCTTGGTGCTTTTCTTGGCGCGTGGCTTGGCACTTGGCTTGGCGCTTGGCTTGGCGCTCGGCTTGGCGCATGGTTTGGCGCTTTCCTTGACGCGTGGCTTGGCGCTTGGCTGGGCGCTTTGCTTGGGGCTTGGCTTAGCGCTTGGCTTGACGCTTTTCTTGGGGCGTGGCTTGGCGTTTGGCTTGCTGCTTGGCTTGGCGCTTGGCTTGGCGCTTGGCTAGACGCTTGGCTTGGCGTTTTCTTGGCGCGTGGTTTGTCGCTTAGCTTGGCGCTTTCTTGGAGCGTGGCTTGGCACTTGGTTTGGCGCTTGGCTTGGCGCTTGGCTTGGCGCTTGGTTTGGCGCTTTTGTTGGCGCGTTGCTTGTCGCTTCGCTTGGCTCTTGGCTGGACGCTTGGCTTGGCGCTGTCTTGGCGTGTGGATTGTCGCTTGGCTTGGCGCGTGGCTTGGCGCTTGGCTGGACGCTTGGCCTGGCGCTGTCTTGGCGCTTGGCTTGTCGCTTGGCTTGGCGCTTTCTTGGCGAATGGTTTGTCGCTTGGCTTAACGCTTTTCTTAGTGCGCGACTTGGCGCTTGGCTTGGCGCATGGCTTGGCGCTCTCCTTGGTGCGTGGCTTGGTGCTTGGCTTGGCGCTTGGCTTAGCGTTTGGCTTGGAGCATGGTTTGGCGCTCTTCTTGGTGCGTGGCTTGGCGCTTGGCTGGGCGCTTGGCTTGGCGCTTATCTTGGCGCTTGGCTTGGCGCTCTTCTTGGTGCGTGGCTTGGCGCTTGGCTTGACGCTTGGTTTGGCGCTTTTGTTGGCGCGTTGCTTGTCGCTTCGCTTGGCTTTTGGCTGGACGCTTGGCTTGGCGCTGTCTTGGCGTGTGGCTTGTCGCTTGGCTTGGTGCGTTGCTTGTCGCTTCGCTTGGCTCTTGGCTGGACGCTTGGCTTGGCGCTGTCTTGGCGTGTGGCTTGTCGCTTGGCTTGGCGCGTGGCTTGGCGCTTGGCTGGACGCTTGGCTTGGCGCTGTCTTGGCGCGTGGCTTGTCGCTTGGCTTGGCGCTTTCTTGGCGAATGGTTTGTCGCTTGGCTTGGCGCTTGGCTTGGCGCTTTTTTTGGCGCTTTTCTTGGCGCGTGGTTTGGCGTTTGGTTTGGCGCATGGCTTGGCGCTTGGCTTGGCGCTTGGCTTGGCGCTTTTCTTGGCGAGTGGCTAGTCGCTTGGCTTGGCGCATGGCGTGGCGCTTTTCTTGGCGCGTGGCTTGTCGCTTGGCTTGGCGTTTGGCTTGTCGCATGGCTTGGCGCTTGGCTTGGGGCTTGGCTTGGCGCTTTTCTTGGCGAGTGGCTAGTTGCTTGGCTTGGCGCAGGGCGTGGCGCTTTTCTTAGCGCGTGGGTTGTCGCTTGGCTTGGCGCTTTTCTTGGCGCCTGGCTTGTCGCTTGGCTTGGCGTTTGTCTGGTCGCTTGGCTTGGCGCTTGGCTTGGCGAGTGGCTTGGCGCTTAGCTTGGCGCTTTCTTGGCGCGTGGCTTGTCGCTTGGCGTTTTTCTTGGTGGGTGGCTTGGCACTTGGCTTGGCGCTTGGCGTAGCGCGTGGTTTGGCGCTTTTCTTATTGCGTGGCTTGGCGCGTGGTTTGTCGCTTGGTTTGGCGCTCTTCTTGGCGCGTGGCTTAGCGCTTTGCTTGGCGCGTGGCTTGGCGCTTGGCTTGGCGCTTTTCTTGGCGCGTGGCTTGTCGCTTGGGTTGGCGCTTTTCTTGGCGAGTGGCTTGTCGCTTGGCTTGGCGTTGGGCTTGGCGCATGGCTTGGCGCTTTTCTTGGCGCGTGGCTTGTCGCTTGGGTTGGCGCTTTTCTTGGCGCGTGGCTTGTCGCTTGGCTTGGCGTTGGGCTTGGCGCATGGCTTGGTGCTTTTCTTGGCGCGTGGCTTGGCACTTGGCTTGGCGCTTGGCTTGGCGCTCAGCTTGGCGCATGGTTTGGCGCTTTCCTTGACGCGTGGCTTGGCGCTTGGCTGGGCGCTTTGCTTGGGGCTTGGCTTAGCGCTTGGCTTGACGCTTTTCTTGGGGCGTGGCTTGGCGCGTAATTTGGCGCTTGGCTTAGCGCTTTTCTTGGCGCGTGGCTTGGCGTTTGGCTTGCTGCTTGGCTTGGCGCTTGGCTTGGCGCTTGGCTAGACGCTTGGCTTGGCGTTTTCTTGGCGCGTGGTTTGTCGCTTAGCTTGGCGCTTTCTTGGAGCGTGGCTTGGCACTTGGTTTGGCGCTTGGCTTGGCGCTTGGCTTGGCGCTTGGTTTGGCGCTTTTGTTGGCGCGTTGCTTGTCGCTTCGCTTGGCTCTTGCTGGACGCTTGGCTTGGCGCTGTCTTGGCGTGTGGATTGTCGCTTGGCTTGGCGCGTGGCTTGGCGCTTGGCTGGACGCTTGGCCTGGCGCTGTCTTGGCGCTTGGCTTGTCGCTTGCCTTGGCGCTTTCTTGGCGAATGGTTTGTCGCTTGGCTTAACGCTTTTCTTAGTGCGCGACTTGGCGCTTGGCTTGGCGCATGGCTTGGCGCTCTCCTTGGTGCGTGGCTTGGTGCTTGGCTTGGCGCTTGGCTTAGCGTTTGGCTTGGAGCATGGTTTGGCGCTCTTCTTGGTGCGTGGCTTGGCGCTTGGCTGGGCGCTTGGCTTGGCGCTTATCTTGGCGCTTGGCTTGGCGCTCTTCTTGGTGCGTGGCTTGGCGCTTGGCTTGACGCTTGGTTTGGCGCTTTTGTTGGCGCGTTGCTTGTCGCTTCGCTTGGCTTTTGGCTGGACGCTTGGCTTGGCGCTGTCTTGGCGTGTGGCTTGTCGCTTGGCTTGGTGCGTTGCTTGTCGCTTCGCTTGGCTCTTGGCTGGACGCTTGGCTTGGCGCTGTCTTGGCGTGTGGCTTGTCGCTTGGCTTGGCGCGTGGCTTGGCGCTTGGCTGGACGCTTGGCTTGGCGCTGTCTTGGCGCGTGGCTTGTCGCTTGGCTTGGCGCTTCTTGGCGAATGGTTTGTCGCTTGGCTTAACGCTTTTCTTAGTGCGCGACTTGGCGCTTGGCTTGGCGCATGGCTTGGCGCTCTCCTTGGTGCGTGGCTTGGTGCTTGGCTTGGCGCTTGGCTTAGCGTTTGGCTTGGAGCATGGTTTGGCGCTCTTTTTGGTGCGTGGCTTGGCGCTTGGCTGGGCGCTTGGCTTGGCGCTTATCTTGGCGCTTGGCTTGGCGCTCTTCTTGGTGCGTGGCTTGGCGCTTGGCTTGGCGCTTGGTTTGGCGCTTTTGTTGGCGCGTTGCTTGTCGCTTCGCTTGGCTCTTGGCTGGACGCTTGGCTTGGCGCTGTCTTGGCGTGTGGCTTGTCGCTTGGCTTGGCGCGTGGCTTGGCGCTTGGCTGGACGCTTGGCTTGGCGCTTGGCTTGGCGCTTGGCTTAGCGCTTGGCTTGGCGCTTGGCTTGGCGCTTTTTTTGACGAGTGGCTTGGCGTTTGGCTTGCTGCTTGGCTTGGCGCTTGGCTTGGCGCTTGGATTGGCGCTTTTTTTGGCGCTTTTCTTGGCGCGTGTTTGGCGTTTGGTTTGGCGCATGGCTTGGCGCTTGGCTTGGCGCTTGGCTTGGCGCTTTTCTTGGCGAGTGGCTAGTCGCTTGGCTTGGCGCATGGCGTGGCGCTTTTCTTGGCGCGTGGCTTGGCGCTTGGCTTGGCGCTTGGCTTGGCGCTTTTCTTGGCGAGTGGCTAGTTGCTTGGCTTGGCGCAGGGCGTGGCGCTTTTCTTGGCGCTTGGCTAGGCGCTTGGCTTGGCGCTTGGGTTGGCGCTGGGCTTGGCGCTTTTCTTGGCGCGTGGCTTGTCGCATGCCTTGGCGCTTTTCTTGGCGCGTGGCTTGTCGCTTGGCTTGGCGTTTGGCTTGGCGCATGGCTTGGCGCTCTTCTTGGCGCGTGGCTTGTTGTTTGTCTGGGCGCTTGGCTTGGCGCTTGGCTTGGCGCTTTTGTTGCCGCGTTGCTTGGCGCTTGGCTAAGCGCTTTTTTTGGCGCGTGATTTGTCGCTTGGTTTGGCGCTTTTTTTGGCGCGTGGCTTAGCGCTTGGCTTGGCGCTTTTCTTGGCGCATGGCTTGGCGCTCTTCTTGGCGCGTGGCTTGGCATTTGGCTTGGCGCTTCGCTTGGCGCTTGGCTTGGCGCTTTTGTTGGCGCGTTGCCTGGCGCTTGGCTAAGCGCTTTTTTTGGTGCGTGATTTGTCGCTTGGTTTGGCGCTTTTCTTGGCGCGTGGCTTAGCGCTTGGCTTGGCGCTCTTCTTGGCGCGTGGCTTGGCATTTGGCTTGGCGCTTGGCTTGGCGCTTGTCTTGGCGCTCTTCTTGGCGCGTGGTTTAGCGCTTGGGTTGGCGCTCTTCTTGGCGCGTGGATTGGCATTTGGCTTGGCGCTTGGTTTGGCGCTTTTGTTGGCGCGTTGCTTGTCGCTTCGCTTGGCTCTTGGCTGGACGCTTGGCTTGGCGCTGTCTTGGCGTGTGGCTTGTCGCTTGGCTTGGCGCGTGGCTTGGCGCTTGGCTGGACGCTTGGCTTGGCGCTTGGCTTGGCGCTTGGCTTAGCGCTTGGCTTGGCATTTGGCTTGGCGCTTTTTTTGACGAGTGGCTTGGCGTTTGGCTTGCTGCTTGGCTTGGCGCTTCTCTTGGCGCTTTTTTTGGCGCTTTTCTTGGCGCGTGGTTTGGCGTTTGGTTTGGCGCATGGCTTGGCGCTTGGCTTGGCGCTTGGCTTGGCGCTTTTCTTGGCGAGTGGCTAGTCGCTTGGCTTGGCGCATGGCGTGGCGCTTTTCTTGGCGCGTGGCTTGGCGCTTGGCTTGGCGCTTGGCTTGGCGCTTTTCTTGGCGCGTGGCTTGTCGCTTGGCTTGGCGTTTGGCTTGTCGCATGGCTTGGCGCTTGGCTTGGGGCTTGGCTTGGCGCTTTTCTTGGCGAGTGGCTAGTTGCTTGGCTTGGCGCAGGGCGTGGCGCTTTTCTTAGCGCGTGGGTTGTCGCTTGGCTTGGCGCTTTTCTTGGCGCCTGGCTTGTCGCTTGGCTTGGCGTTTGTCTGGTCGCTTGGCTTGGCGCTTGTCTTGGCGAGTGGCTTGGCGCTTAGCTTGGCGCTTTCTTGGCGCGTGGCTTGTCGCTTGGCGTTTTTCTTGGTGGGTGGCTTGGCACTTGGCTTGGCGCTTGGCGTAGCGCGTGGTTTGGCGCTTTTCTTGTTGCGTGGCTTGGCGCGTGGTTTGTCGCTTGGTTTGGCGCTCTTCTTGGCGCGTGGCTTAGCGCTTTGCTTGGCGCGTGGCTTGGCGCTTGGCTTGGCGCTTTTCTTGGCGCGTGGCTTGTCGCTTGGGTTGGCGCTTTTCTTGGCGAGTGGCTTGTCGCTTGGCTTGGCGTTGGGCTTGGCGCATGGCTTGGCGCTTTTCTTGGCGCGTGGCTTGTCGCTTGGGTTGGCGCTTTTCTTGGCGCGTGGCTTGTCGCTTGGCTTGGCGTTGGGCTTGGCGCATGGCTTGGTGCTTTTCTTGGCGCGTGCCTTGGCACTTGGCTTGGCGCTTGGCTTGGCGCTCGGCTTGGCGCATGGTTTGGCGCTTTCCTTGGCGCGTGGCTTGGCGCTTGGCTGGGCGCTTTGCTTGGGGCTTGGCTTAGCGCTTGGCTTGACGCTTTTCTTGGGGCGTGGCTTGGCGCGTAATTTGGCACTTGGCTTAGCGCTTTTCTTGGCGCGTGGCTTGGCGTTTGGCTTGCTGCTTGGCTTGGCGCTTGGCTTGGTGCTTGGCTAGACGCTTGGCTTGGCGCTTTCTTGGCGCGTGGTTTGTCGCTTAGCTTGGCGCTTTCTTGGAGCGTGGCTTGGCACTTGGTTTGGCGCTTGGCTTGGCGCTTGGCTTGGCGCTTGGTTTGGCGCTTTTGTTGGCGCGTTGCTTGTCGCTTCGCTTGGCTCTTGGCTGGACGCTTGGCTTGGCGCTGTCTTGGCGTGTGGATTGTCGCTTGGCTTGGCGCGTGGCTTGGCGCTTGGCTGGACGCTTGGCCTGGCGCTGTCTTGGCGCTTGGCTTGTCGCTTGGCTTGGCGCTTTCTTGGCGAATGGTTTGTCGCTTGGCTTAACGCTTTTCTTAGTGCGCGACTTGGCGCTTGGCTTGGCGCATGGCTTGGCGCTCCCCTTGGTGCGTGGCTTGGTGCTTGGCTTGGCGCTTGGCTTAGCGTTTGGCTTGGAGCATGGTTTGGCGCTCTTCTTGGTGCGTGGCTTGGCGCTTGGCTGGGCGCTTGGCTTGGCGCTTATCTTGGCGCTTGGCTTGGCGCTCTTCTTGGTGCGTGGCTTGGCGCTTGGCTTGACGCTTGCTTTGGCGCTTTTGTTGGCGCGTTGCTTGTCGCTTCGCTTGGCTTTTGGCTGGACGCTTGGCTTGGCGCTGTCTTGGCGTGTGGCTTGTCGCTTGGCTTGGTGCGTGGCTTGGCGCTTGGCTGGACGCTTGGCTTGGCGCTTGGCTTGGCGCTTGGTTTGGCGCTTTTGTTGGCGCGTTGCTTGTCGCTTCGCTTGGCTCTTGGCTGGACGCTTGGCTTGGCGCTGTCTTGGCGTGTGGATTGTCGCTTGGCTTGGCGCGTGGCTTGGCGCTTGGCTGGACGCTTGGCCTGGCGCTGTCTTGGCGCTTGGCTTGTCGCTTGGCTTGGCGCTTTCTTGGCGAATGGTTTGTCGCTTGGCTTAACGCTTTTCTTAGTGCGCGACTTGGCGCTTGGCTTGGCGCATGGCTTGGCGCTCTCCTTGGTGCGTGGCTTGGTGCTTGGCTTGGCGCTTGGCTTAGCGTTTGGCTTGGAGCATGGTTTGGCGCTCTTCTTGGTGCGTGGCTTGGCGCTTGGCTGGGCGCTTGGCTTGGCGCTTATCTTGGCGCTTGGCTTGGCGCTCTTCTTGGTGCGTGGCTTGGCGCTTGGCTTGACGCTTGGTTTGGCGCTTTTGTTGGCGCGTTGCTTGTCGCTTCGCTTGGCTTTTGGCTGGACGCTTGGCTTGGCGCTGTCTTGGCGTGTGGCTTGTCGCTTGGCTTGGTGCGTTGCTTGTCGCTTCGCTTGGCTCTTGGCTGGACGCTTGGCTTGGCGCTGTCTTTTCGTGTGGCTTGTCGCTTGGCTTGGCGCGTGGCTTGGCGCTTGGCTGGACGCTTGGCTTGGCGCTGTCTTGGCGCGTGGCTTGTCGCTTGGCTTGGCGCTTTCTTGGCGAATGGTTTGTCGCTTGGCTTAACGCTTTTCTTAGTGCGCGACTTGGCGCTTGGCTTGGCGCATGGCTTGGCGCTCTCCTTGGTGCGTGGCTTGGTGCTTGGCTTGGCGCTTGGCTTAGCGTTTGGCTTGGAGCATGGTTTGGCGCTCTTTTTGGTGCGTGGCTTGGCGCTTGGCTGGGCGCTTGGCTTGGCGCTTATCTTGGCGCTTGGCTTGGCGCTCTTCTTGGTGCGTGGCTTGGCGCTTGGCTTGGCGCTTGGTTTGGCGCTTTTGTTGGCGCGTTGCTTGTCGCTTCGCTTGGCTCTTGGCTGGACGCTTGGCTTGGCGCTGTCTTGGCGTGTGGCTTGTCGCTTGGCTTGGCGCGTGGCTTGGCGCTTGGCTGGACGCTTGGCTTGGCGCTTGGCTTGGCGCTTGGCTTAGCGCTTGGCTTGGCGCTTGGCTTGGCGCTTTTTTGGCGCTTTTCTTGGCGCGTGGTTTGGCGTTTGGTTTGGCGCATGGCTTGGCGCTTGGCTTGGCGCTTGGCTTGGCGCTTTTCTTGGCGAGTGGCTAGTCGCTTGGCTTGGCGCATGGCGTGGCGCTTTTCTTGGCGCGTGGCTTGGCGCTTGGCTTGGCGCTTGGCTTGGCGCTTTTTTGGCGCTTTTCTTGGCGCGTGGTTTGGCGTTTGGTTTGGCGCATGGCTTGGCGCTTGGCTTGGCTCTTGGCTTGGCGCTTTTCTTGGCGAGTGGCTAGTCGCTTGGCTTGGCGCATGGCGTGGCGCTTTTCTTGGCGCGTGGCTTGGCGCTTGGCTTGGCGCTTGGCTTGGCGCTTTTCTTGGTGAGTGGCTAGTTGCTTGGCTTGGCGCAGGGCGTGGCGCTTTTCTTGGCGCTTGGCTAGGCGCTTGGCTTGGCGCTTGGGTTGGCGCTGGGCTTGGCGCTTTTCTTGGCGCGTGGCTTGTCGCATGCCTTGGCGCTTTTCTTGGCGCGTGGCTTGTCGCTTGGCTTGGCGTTTGGCTTGGCGCATGGCTTGGCGCTCTTCTTGGCGCGTGGCTTGTTGTTTGTCTGGGCGCTTGGCTTGGCGCTTGGCTTGGCGCTTTTGTTGCCGCGTTGCTTGGCGCTTGGCTAAGCGCTTTTTTTGGCGCGTGATTTGTCGCTTGGTTTGGCGCTTTTCTTGGCGCGTGGCTTAGCGCTTGGCTTGGCGCTTTTCTTGGCGCATGGCTTGGCGCTCTTCTTGGCGCGTGGCTTGGCATTTGGCTTGGCGCTTCGCTTGGCGCTTGGCTTGGCGCTTTTGTTGGCGCGTTGCCTGGCGCTTGGCTAAGCGCTTTTTTTGGCGCGTGATTTGTCGCTTGGTTTGGCGCTTTTCTTGGCGCGTGGCTTAGCGCTTGGCTTGGCGCTCTTCTTGGCGCGTGGCTTGGCATTTGGCTTTTCGCTTGGCTTGGCGCTTGTCTTGGCGCTCTTCTTGGCGCGTGGTTTAGCGCTTGGCTTGGCGCTCTTCTTGGCGCGTGGCTTGGCATTTGGCTTGGCGCTTGGTTTGGCGCTTTTGTTGGCGCGTTGCTTGTCGCTTCGCTTGGCTCTTGGCTGGACACTTGGCTTGGCGCTGTCTTGGCGTGTGGCTTGTCGCTTGGCTTGGCGCGTGGCTTGGCGTTTGGCTGGACGCTTGGCTTGGCGCTTGGCTTGGCGCTTGGCTTAGCGCTTGGCTTGGCGCTTGGCTTGGCGCTTTTTTTGACGAGTGGCTTGGCGTTTGGCTTGCTGCTTGGCTTGGCGCTTCTCTTGGCGCTTTTTTTGGCGCTTTTCTTGGCGCGTGGTTTGGCGTTTGGTTTGGCGCATGGCTTGGCGCTTGGCTTGGCGCTTGGCTTGGCGCTTTTCTTGGCGAGTGGCTAGTCGCTTGGCTTGGCGCATGGCGTGGCGCTTTTCTTGGCGCGTGGCTTGGCGCTTGGCTTGGCGCTTGGCTTGGCGCTTTTCTTGGCGCATGGCTTGGCGCTCTTCTTGGCGCGTGGCTTGGCATTTGGCTTGGCGCTTCGCTTGGCGCTTGGCTTGGCGTTTTTGTTGGCGCGTTGCCTGGCGCTTGGCTAAGCGCTTTTTTTGGCGCGTGATTTGTCGCTTGGTTTGGCGCTTTTCTTGGCGCGTGGCTTAGCGCTTGGCTTGGCGCTCTTCTTGGCGCGTGGCTTGGCATTTGGCTTGGCGCTTGGCTTGGCGCTTGTCTTGGCGCTCTTCTTGGCGCGTGGCTTAGCGCTTGGCTTAGCGCTCTTCTTGGCGCGTGGCTTGGCATTTGGCTTGGCGCTTGGCTTAGCGTTTGTCTGGGCGCTTGGCTTGGCGCTTGGCTTGGCTCTTGGCTTGGTGCTTAGCTTGGCGGTTTCTTGACGCGTGGCTTGTCGCTTGTCCCTTTTCTTAGCGGGTGGCTTGGCACTTGGCTTGGCGCTTGGCTTGGCGCTTGGCTTGGCGCTTGGCTTGGCGCTTGGTTTGGCGCTTTTGTTGGCGCGTTGCTTGTCGCTTCGCTTGGCTCTTGGCTGGACGCTTGGCTTGGCGCTGTCTTGGCGTGTGGCTTGTCGCTTGGCTTGGCGCGTGGCTTGGCGCTTGGCTGGACGCTTGGCTTGGCGCTTGGCTTGGCGCTTGGCTTAGCGCTTGGCTTGGCGCTTGGCTTGGCGCTTTTTTTGACGAGTGGCTTGGCGTTTGGCTTGCTGCTTGGCTTGGCGCTTGGCTTGGCGCTTGGCTTGGCGCTTTTTTTGGCGCTTTTCTTGGCGCGTGGTTTGGCGTTTGGTTTGGCGCATGGCTTGGCGCTTGGCTTGGCGCTTGGCTTGGCGCTTTTCTTGGCGAGTGGCTAGTCGCTTGGCTTGGCGCATGGCGTGGCGCTTTTCTTGGCGCGTGGCTTGTCGCTTGGCTTGGCGTTTGGCTTGTCGCATGGCTTGGCGCTTGGCTTGGGGCTTGGCTTGGCGCTTTTCTTGGCGAGTGGCTAGTTGCTTGGCTTGGCGCAGGGCGTGGCGCTTTTCTTAGCGCGTGGGTTGTCGCTTGGCTTGGCGCTTTTCTTGGCGCCTGGCTTGTCGCTTGGCTTGGCGTTTGTCTGGTCGCTTGGCTTGGCGCTTGGCTTGGCGAGTGGCTTGGCGCTTAGCTTGGCGCTTTCTTGGCGCGTGGCTTGTCGCTTGGCGTTTTTCTTGGTGGGTGGCTTGGCACTTGGCTTGGCGCTTGGCGTAGCGCGTGGTTTGGCGCTTTTCTTATTGCGTGGCTTGGCGCGTGGTTTGTCGCTTGGTTTGGCGCTCTTCTTGGCGCGTGGCTTAGCGCTTTGCTTGGCGCGTGGCTTGGCGCTTGGCTTGGCGCTTTTCTTGGCGCGTGGCTTGTCGCTTGGGTTGGCGCTTTTCTTGGCGAGTGGCTTGTCGCTTGGCTTGGCGTTGGGCTTGGCGCATGTCTTGGCGCTTTTCTTGGCGCGTGGCTTGTCGCTTGGGTTGGCGCTTTTCTTGGCGCGTGGCTTGTCGCTTGGCTTGGCGTTGGGCTTGGCGCATGGCTTGGTGCTTTTCTTGGCGCGTGGCTTGGCACTTGGCTTGGCGCTTGGCTTGGCGCTCGGCTTGGCGCATGGTTTGGCGCTTTCCTTGACGCGTGGCTTGGCGCTTGGCTGGGCGCTTTGCTTGGGGCTTGGCTTAGCGCTTGGCTTGACGCTTTTCTTGGCGCGTGGCTTGGCACTTGGCTTGGCGCTTGGCTTGGCGCTCGGCTTGGCGCATGGTTTGGCGCTTTCCTTGACGCGTGGCTTGGCGCTTGGCTGGGCGCTTTGCTTGGGGCTTGGCTTAGCGCTTGGCTTGGCGCTTTTCTTGGCGCGTGGCTTGTCGCTTGGGTTGGCGCTTTTCTTGGCGCGTGGCTTGTCGCTTGGCTTGGCGTTGGGCTTGGCGCATGGCTTGGTGCTTTTCTTGGCGCGTGGCTTGGCGTTTGGCTTGCTGCTTGGCTTGGCGCTTGGCTTGGCGCTTGGCTAGACGCTTAGCTTGGCGCTTTCTTGGAGCGTGGCTTGGCACTTGGTTTGGCGCTTGGCTTGGCGCTTGGCTTGGCGCTTGGTTTGGCGCTTTTGTTGGCGCGTTGCTTGTCGCTTCGCTTGGCTCTTGGCTGGACGCTTGGCTTGGCGCTGTCTTGGCGTGTGGATTGTCGCTTGGCTTGGCGCGTGGCTTGGCGCTTGGCTGGACGCTTGGCCTGGCGCTGTCTTGGCGCTTGGCTTGTCGCTTGGCTTGGCGCTTTCTTGGCGAATGGTTTGTCGCTTGGCTTAACGCTTTTCTTAGTGCGCGACTTGGCGCTTGGCTTGGCGCATGGCTTGGCGCTCTCCTTGGTGCGTGGCTTGGTGCTTGGCTTGGCGCTTGGCTTAGCGTTTGGCTTGGAGCATGGTTTGGCGCTCTTCTTGGTGCGTGGCTTGGCGCTTGGCTGGGCGCTTGGCTTGGCGCTTATCTTGGCGCTTGGCTTGGCGCTCTTCTTGGTGCGTGGCTTGGCGCTTGGCTTGACGCTTGGTTTGGCGCTTTTGTTGGCGCGTTGCTTGTCGCTTCGCTTGGCTTTTGGCTGGACGCTTGGCTTGGCGCTGTCTTGGCGTGTGGCTTGTCGCTTGGCTTGGTGCGTTGCTTGTCGCTTCGCTTGGCTCTTGGCTGGACGCTTGGCTTGGCGCTGTCTTGGCGTGTGGCTTGTCGCTTGGCTTGGCGCGTGGCTTGGCGCTTGGCTGGACGCTTGGCTTGGCGCTGTCTTGGCGCGTGGCTTGTCGCTTGGCTTGGCGCTTTCTTGGCGAATGGTTTGTCGCTTGGCTTAACGCTTTTCTTAGTGCGCGACTTGGCGCTTGGCTTGGCGCATGGCTTGGCGCTCTCCTTGGTGCGTGGCTTGGTGCTTGGCTTGGCGCTTGGCTTAGCGTTTGGCTTGGAGCATGGTTTGGCGCTCTTTTTGGTGCGTGGCTTGGCGCTTGGCTGGGCGCTTGGCTTGGCGCTTATCTTGGCGCTTGGCTTGGCGCTCTTCTTGGTGCGTGGCTTGGCGCTTGGCTTGGCGCTTGGTTTGGCGCTTTTGTTGGCGCGTTGCTTGTCGCTTCGCTTGGCTCTTGGCTGGACGCTTGGCTTGGCGCTGTCTTGGCGTGTGGCTTGTCGCTTGGCTTGGCGCGTGGCTTGGCGCTTGGCTGGACGCTTGGCTTGGCGCTTGGCTTGGCGCTTGGCTTAGCGCTTGGCTTGGCGCTTGGCTTGGCGCTTTTTTTGACGAGTGGCTTGGCGTTTGGCTTGCTGCTTGGCTTGGCGCTTTTTTTGGCGCTTTTCTTGGCGCGTGGTTTGGCGTTTGGTTTGGCGCATGGCTTGGCGCTTGGCTTGGCGCTTGGCTTGGCGCTTTTCTTGGCGAGTGGCTAGTCGCTTGGCTTGGCGCATGGCGTGGCGCTTTTCTTGGCGCGTGGCTTGGCGCTTGGCTTGGCGCTTGGCTTGGCGCTTTTCTTGGCGAGTGGCTAGTTGCTTGGCTTGGCGCAGGGCGTGGCGCTTTTCTTGGCGCTTGGCTAGGCGCTTGGCTTGGCGCTTGGGTTGGCGCTGGGCTTGGCGCTTTTCTTGGCGCGTGGCTTAGCGCTTGGCTTGGCGCTTTTCTTGGCGCATGGCTTGGCGCTCTTCTTGGCGCGTGGCTTGGCATTTGGCTTGGCGCTTCGCTTGGCGCTTGGCTTGGCGCTTTTGTTGGCGCGTTGCCTGGCGCTTGGCTAAGCGCTTTTTTTGGTGCGTGATTTGTCGCTTGGTTTGGCGCTTTTCTTGGCGCGTGGCTTAGCGCTTGGCTTGGCGCTCTTCTTGGCGCGTGGCTTGGCATTTGGCTTGGCGCTTGGCTTGGCGCTTGTCTTGGCGCTCTTCTTGGCGCGTGGTTTAGCGCTTGGGTTGGCGCTCTTCTTGGCGCGTGGCTTGGCATTTGGCTTGGCGCTTGGTTTGGCGCTTTTGTTGGCGCGTTGCTTGTCGCTTCGCTTGGCTCTTGGCTGGACGCTTGGCTTGGCGCTGTCTTGGCGTGTGGCTTGTCGCTTGGCTTGGCGCGTGGCTTGGCGCTTGGCTGGACGCTTGGCTTGGCGCTTGGCTTGGCGCTTGGCTTAGCGCTTGGCTTGGCGTTTGGCTTGGCGCTTTTTTTGACGAGTGGCTTGGCGTTTGGCTTGCTGCTTGGCTTGGCGCTTCTCTTGGCGCTTTTTTTGGCGCTTTTCTTGGCGCGTGGTTTGGCGTTTGGTTTGGCGCATGGCTTGGCGCTTGGCTTGGCGCTTGGCTTGGCGCTTTTCTTGGCGAGTGGCTAGTCGCTTGGCTTGGCGCATGGCGTGGCGCTTTTCTTGGCGCGTGGCTTGGCGCTTGGCTTGGCGCTTGGCTTGGCGCTTTTCTTGGCGCGTGGCTTGTCGCTTGGCTTGGCGTTTGGCTTGTCGCATGGCTTGGCGCTTGGCTTGGGGCTTGGCTTGGCGCTTTTCTTGGCGAGTGGCTAGTTGCTTGGCTTGGCGCAGGGCGTGGCGCTTTTCTTAGCGCGTGGGTTGTCGCTTGGCTTGGCGCTTTTCTTGGCGCCTGGCTTGTCGCTTGGCTTGGCGTTTGTCTGGTCGCTTGGCTTGGCGCTTGGCTTGGCGAGTGGCTTGGCGCTTAGCTTGGCGCTTTCTTGGCGCGTGGCTTGTCGCTTGGCGTTTTTCTTGGTGGGTGGCTTGGCACTTGGCTTGGCGCTTGGCGTAGCGCGTGGTTTGGCGCTTTTCTTGTTGCGTGGCTTGGCGCGTGGTTTGTCGCTTGGTTTGGCGCTCTTCTTGGCGCGTGGCTTAGCGCTTTGCTTGGCGCGTGGCTTGGCGCTTGGCTTGGCGCTTTTCTTGGCGCGTGGCTTGTCGCTTGGGTTGGCGCTTTTCTTGGCGAGTGGCTTGTCGCTTGGCTTGGCGTTGGGCTTGGCGCATGGCTTGGCGCTTTTCTTGGCGCGTGGCTTGTCGCTTGGGTTGGCGCTTTTCTTGGCGCGTGGCTTGTCGCTTGGCTTGGCGTTGGTCTTGGCGCATGGCTTGGTGCTTTTCTTGGCGCGTGCCTTGGCACTTGGCTTGGCGCTTGGCTTGGCGCTCGGCTTGGCGCATGGTTTGGCGCTTTCCTTGGCGCGTGGCTTGGCGCTTGGCTGGGCGCTTTGCTTGGGGCTTGGCTTAGCGCTTGGCTTGACGCTTTTCTTGGGGCGTGGCTTGGCGCGTAATTTGGCACTTGGCTTAGCGCTTTTCTTGGCGCGTGGCTTGGCGTTTGGCTTGCTGCTTGGCTTGGCGCTTGGCTTGGTGCTTGGCTAGATGCTTGGCTTGGCGCTTTCTTGGCGCGTGGTTTGTCGCTTAGCTTGGCGCTTTCTTGGAGCGTGGCTTGGCACTTGGTTTGGCGCTTGGCTTGGCGCTTGGCTTGGCGCTTGGTTTGGCGCTTTTGTTGGCGCGTTGCTTGTCGCTTCGCTTGGCTCTTGGCTGGACGCTTGGCTTGGCGCTGTCTTGGCGTGTGGATTGTCGCTTGGCTTGGCGCGTGGCTTGGCGCTTGGCTGGACGCTTGGCCTGGCGCTGTCTTGGCGCTTGGCTTGTCGCTTGGCTTGGCGCTTTCTTGGCGAATGGTTTGTCGCTTGGCTTAACGCTTTTCTTAGTGCGCGACTTGGCGCTTGGCTTGGCGCATGGCTTGGCGCTCTCCTTGGTGCGTGGCTTGGTGCTTGGCTTGGCGCTTGGCTTAGCGTTTGGCTTGGAGCATGGTTTGGCGCTCTTCTTGGTGCGTGGCTTGGCGCTTGGCTGGGCGCTTGGCTTGGCGCTTATCTTGGCGCTTGGCTTGGCGCTCTTCTTGGTGCGTGGCTTGGCGCTTGGCTTGACGCTTGCTTTGGCGCTTTTGTTGGCGCGTTGCTTGTCGCTTCGCTTGGCTTTTGGCTGGACGCTTGGCTTGGCGCTGTCTTGGCGTGTGGCTTGTCGCTTGGCTTGGTGCGTGGCTTGGCGCTTGGCTGGACGCTTGGCTTGGCGCTTGGCTTGGCGCTTGGCTTAGCGCTTGGCTTGGCGCTTGGCTTGGCGCTTTTTTTGACGAGTGGCTTGGCGTTTGGCTTGCTGCTTGGCTTGGCGCTTGGCTTGGCGCTTGGCTTGGCGCTTTTTTTGGCGCTTTTCTTGGCGCGTGGTTTGGCGTTTGGTTTGGCGCATGGCTTGGCGCTTGGCTTGGCGCTTGGCTTGGCGCTTTTCTTGGCGAGTGGCTAGTCGCTCGGCTTGGCGCATGGCGTGGCGCTTTTCTTGGCGCGTTGCTTGTCGCTTCGCTTGGCTTTTGGCTGGACGCTTGGCTTGGCGCTGTCTTGGTGTGTGGCTTGTCGCTTGGCTTGGTGCGTGGCTTGGCGCTTGGCTGGACGCTTGGCTTGGCGCTTGGCTTGGCGCTTGGCTTGGCGCTTGGCTTGGCGCTTTTTTTGGCGCTTTTCTTGGCGCGTGGTTTGGCGTTTGGTTTGGCGCATGGCTTGGCGTTTGGCTTGCTGCTTGGCTTGGCGCTTGGCTTGGCGCTTGGCTTGGCGCTTTTTTTGGCGCTTTTCTTGGCGCGTGGTTTGGCGCTTGGCTTGGCGCTTGGCTTGGCGCTGGGCTTGGCGCGTTTCTTGGCGGGTGGCTTGGTGCGCTGTTTGGCGCTTGGCTGAACGCTTAGCTTGGCGCTTGGCTCAGCGCTTGGCTTGGCGCTTGGCTTGGCGCTTTTTTTGACGAGTGGCTTATCGTTTGGCTTGCTGCTTGCCTTGGCGTTTGGCTTGGCGCATATCCTGGCGCTTTTCTTGGCGCGTGGCTTGTCGCATGCCTTGGCGCTTTTCTTGGCGCTGGCTTGTCGCTTGGCTTGGCGTTTGGCTTGGCGCATGGCTTGGCGCTCTTCTTGGCGCGTGGCTTGTTGTTTGTCTGGGCGCTTGGCTTGGCGCTTGGCTTGGCATTTTTGTTGCCGCGGTGCTTGGCGCTTGGCTAAGCGCTTTTTTTGGCGCGTGATTTGTCGCTTGGCTTGGCGCTTTTCTTGGCGCATGGCTTGGCGCTCTTCTTGGCGCGTGGCTTGGCATTTGGCTTGGCGCTTCGCTTGGCGCTTGGCTTGGCGCTTTTGTTGGCGCTTTTCTTGGCGCATGGCTTGGCGCTCTTCTTGGCGCGTGGCTTGGCATTTGGCTTGGCGCTTCGCTTGGCGCTGGGCTTGGCGCTTTTCTTGGCGCGTGGCTTGTCGCATGCCTTGGCGCTTTTCTTGGCGCTGGCTTGTCGCTTGGCTTGGCGTTTGGCTTGGCGCATGGCTTGGCGCTCTTCTTGGCGCGTGGCTTGTTGTTTGTCTGGGCGCTTGGCTTGGCGCTTGGCTTGGCATTTTTGTTGCCGCGTTGCTTGGCGCTTGGCTAAGCGCTTTTTTTGGCGCGTGATTTGTCGCTTGGTTTGGCGCTCTTCTTGGCGCGTGGCTTAGCGCTTGGCTTGGCGCTCTTCTTGGCGCGTGGCTTGGCATTTGGCTTGGCGCTTGGCTTGGCGCTTGTCTTGGCGCTCTTCTTGGCGCGTGGCTTAGCGCTTGGCTTGGCGCTCTTCTTGGCGCGTGGCTTGGCATTTGGCTTGGCGCTTGGCTTAGCGTTTGTCTGGGCGCTTGGCTTGGCGCTTGGCTTGGCTCTTGGCTTGGTGCTTAGCTTGGCGGTTTCTTGACGCGTGGCTTGTCGCTTGTCCCTTTTCTTAGCGGGTGGCTTGGCACTTGGCTTGGCGCTTGGCTTGGCGCTTGGCTTGGCGCTTGGTTTGGCGCTTGGCTTAGCGCTTGGCTTTACGCTCTTATTGAAGCGTGGCTTGGCGCGTGGTTTGGCGATTAACTTAGCGCTTTTCTTGGCGCGTGGCTTGGCGTTTGGCTTGCTGCTTGGCTTGGCGCTTGGCTTGGCGCTTGGTTTGCTGCTTGGCTTAGCGCGTGGCTTGGCGCTTGGCTAGGCGCTTGGCTTGGCGCTTGGCTTGGCGCTTGGCTTGGCGCTTGGCTTGCTGCTTGGCTTAGCGCGTGGCTTGGCGCTTGGCTAGGCGCTTTTCTTGGAGCGTAGCTTGTCGCTTGGCTTGGCGCTTTTCTTGGAGCGTAGCTTGTCGCTTGGCTTGGTGCTTTTCTTGGCGCGTGGCTTGGCACTTGGCTAGGCGCTTGGCTTGGCGCTTGGCTTGGCGCTTTTCTTGGAGCGTAGCTTGTCGCTGGGCTTGGTGCTTTTCTTGGCGCGTGGCTTGGCACTTGGCTTGACGCTTTGCTTGGCGCTTGGCTTGGCGCTTGGTTTGGCGCTTGGCTTGGTGCTTGGCTTGGCGCTTGGTTTGGCGGTTGGCTTGGCGCGTGGCTTGGCACTTGGCTTGACGCTTAGCTTGGCGCTTGGCTTGGCGCTTGGTTTGGCGCTTGGCTTGGCGCTTGGCTTGGCGCGGGGTTTGGCGCTTGGCTTAGCGCTTTTCTTGGCGCGTGGCTTGGCGTTTGGCTTTTTGCTTTTCTTGGAGCATGGCTTGGCGCTCTCCTTGGCGCGTGGCTTGGCGCTTGGCTGGGCGCTTGGCTTGGCGCTTGGCTTGGCGCTTGGCTTAGCGCTTGGCTTTACGCTCTTCTTGAAGCGTGGCTTGGCGCGTGGTTTGGCGCTTGGCTTAGCGCCTTTCTTGGCGCGTGGCTTGGCGTTTGGCTTGCTGCTTGGCCTGGCGCTTGGCTTGGCGCTTGGTTTGGCGCTTGGCTTCGCGCTTGGCTTTACGCTCCTCTTGAAGCGTGGCTTGGCGCGTGGTTTGGCGCTTGGCTTAGCGCCTTTCTTGGCGCGTGGCTTGGCGTTTGGCTTGCTGCTTGGCTTAGCGCGTGGCTTGGCGCTTGGCTAGGCGCTTGGCTTGGCGATTGGCTTGGCGCTTTTCTTGGAGCGTAGCTTGTCGCTTGGCTTGGTGCTTTTCTTGGCGCGTGGCTTGGCACTTGGCTTGGCGCTTGGCTTGGCGCTTGGCTTAGCGCTTGGCTTTACGCTCTTCTTGAAGCGTGGCTTGGCGCGTGGTTTGGCGCTTGGCTTAGCGCTCTTCTTGGCGCGTGGGTTGGCGTTTGGCTTGATGCTTCGCTTGGCGCATGGCTTGGCGTTCTCCTTACCGCGTGGCTTGGCGCTTGGCTGGGCGCTTGGCTTGGCGCTTGGCTTAGCGCTTGGTTTGGCTCTTTCTTGGCGCGTGGCTTGTCGCTTAGCTTGGCGCTTTCTTGGAGCGTGGCTTGGCACTTGGTTTGGCGCTTGGCTTGGCGCTTGGCTTGGCGCTTGGCTTGGCGCTTTTGTTGGCGCGTTTCTAGGCGCTTGGCTGAGCGCTTGGCTGAGCGCTTGGCTTGGCGTTTGGATTGGCGCTTGGTTTGCCGCTCTCCTTGGAGCGTGGCTTGGCGCTTGGCTTGGCGCTTAACTTGGCGCTTTTCTTGGCGCGTGACTTGGCGCTTGGCTTGGCGCTTTCCCTGGCTCTTGGCTTGGTGATTTCTTTGGCGCTTGGCTTGGTGCTTGATTTGGCGCTTGCCTTGGCGCTTTGCTTGGCGCTTGGTTTAGCGCTTGGCTTAACATTTAACTTGGCGCTTGGTTTGGCGCTTGCCTTAACGCTTGGCTTGGCGCTTGGTTTGGTGCTTGGCTTAACGCTTGGCTTAGCGCTTGGCTTAGCGCTTGGCTTAACGCTTGGCTTGGCTCTTGGTTTGGCGCTTGCCTTGGCGCTTGGCTTGGCGCTTGGTTTGGCGCTTGGCTTAACGCTTGGTTTGGCGCTCGGCTTGGCGCTTACCTAGGCGTTTGGCTTGGCGCTTGGTTTGGCGTGTGGCTTAGTGCTTGGGTTAGCGCCTATTTTGCCGCTTGGCTAGATGCTTGGTTTGGGGCTTGGTTTGGCGCTTGGATTATCAGTTGGCTTGGCTCTTGTTTTGGCTGTTGGGTTGGCGCTTAACTTGGCGCTTTTTTTGGCGCGTGACTTGGCGCTTGGCTTGGCGCTTTCCCTGGCTCTTGGCTTGGTGATTTCTTTGGCGCTTGGCTTGGTGCTTGATTTGGCGCTTGCCTTAACGCTTGGCTTGGCGCTTGGTTTGGTGCTTGGCTTAACGCTTGGCTTAGCGCTTGGCTTAGCGCTTGGCTTAACGCTTGGCTTGGCTCTTGGTTTGGCGCTTGCCTTGGCGCTTGGCTTGGCGCTTGGTTTGGCGCTTGGCTTAACGCTTGGTTTGGCGCTCGGCTTGGCGCTTACCTAGGCGTTTGGCTTGGCGCTTGGTTTGGCGTGTGGCTTAGTGCTTGGGTTAGCGCCTATTTTGCCGCTTGGCTAGATGCTTGGTTTGGGGCTTGGTTTGGCGCTTGGATTATCAGTTGGCTTGGCTCTTGTTTTGGCTGTTGGGTTGGCGCTTGGCTAGGAGTAGATAACCAATGTGACTTCTGGGACAAAACGCGTCACTGCGCAGGTCTTCTGCGCAGGTATTTTGCGGGAAATTCAAATTCTGCGCAGGTATTTTTCGGGAAATTCAAATTCTGCGCAGACCGCAAAAAGCATTGCGCAGGTGTGTGGTGGGGGAAGGGGTTACAGGTCCTCTGCGCAGGTCGTCTGCGCAGGTGTCGGGCGCCTGCGCCTGGGGCGGAGTCCTGGTTCGGGGCCCCCATGCTGCGCAGGTGTCGGTGTGCAGGTGTCTGTGTGCAGGGGGCGGGGGCCGGGGGCGAGGGCCGGGGGCGGGGGCCTGAAGCTGTTTTCAACCCTTTCGAAAATATATTATTATTACAGAAATGAGCACGAAGCGATAAGCTGATAAGAAACCGCAAATAGCTGATAAGGCGAGCGCGAGTAACCGCAAGAACTGATAAGCCTCCAAACTGTACATGATGTGCCATCTAGCGGTAATACGGCGGAATTAATTAATGAAATCAGATATTACGCGCCATCTGTGATCAAGCTCTGAAACCATGTAATACAGAAACCTGTAAAAATAACGACTTTCGTTCGGGCGAATTAACAGACTTAACTATTTTAAGCGCAATTGAGTTTTTTATTTAGCCCTAAAAAGGGCTGTTTTGTGTGTGTGTGTGTGTGTGTGTGTGTGTGTGTGTGGGTGTCTAATTCTCCTTGCTACACTGGCAACATGAGTGTACAATGGAACCGTCCGGGATGTTATGTACGTCGGGAAGGCTTCTCGAAGAATTCGAGTTTCCCGACGACATTTTCGATGGTTCCTGGGGCGGCAAAACGGACACGTCCTGTATTGATATGTGTCCATAATCAGGGGTATTGCCCGATGGAGCTGGTGGAACCCCTGTTCATTATTATCGAAGCGACCAACGTAAAAAGGTTTTAGTTGGAACCGGTTAAAACTCGCTTGGTACATGGGACCAGGCTTGATAAGCATAGCCTCCATGTCACAACCGGTTATTTTAATAAACAGAACACAACCACCAGGCCCATCTGGCAACCACACCTGTGTGAATCCAGGATACAAACGCTCAAACTGAGCCCCCACATCAACCCCATCGTCGCCATTGCCAATCACAATATGAGCGGTGCTCAACGAATAATCCATGTTGTGTGCTTGGAGAACAAGGAACAACTAAACTGTATGTGTTTGTAATAGAATGTCATAAGTTGGTAAACTGTTTATCAACGTGATAGAAACGCCTAATTAGAAGTAGATATCTCACCAAATATCCGCTAACAATTTATCGTGTTGGAAACCATAAACGGAAATCTCAACCGAGCATCCTGTTGCAAATATCGCAAAGTAAAACCTAGATAGTACTAATTAACCGAACATCCTGCTAAAAATATCTCGCAGGAAAACCATAATCTTGTGACTAAACCGAGCATCCTGTTGCTAATATCGCAAAGCAAAACCTAGATAGTACTAATTAACCGAGCATCCTGCTAAAAATATCTCGCAGGAAAACCATAATCGAACTAATTATTATTACAGAAATGAACACGAAGCGATAAGCCGATAAGAAACCACAAGAATTGATAAGGCGAGCGCGCTCGTAACCACAAGAACTAATAAGCGGTAAGCGGTTGGAATACATTTGTATATAAGATGAAGATTAATATATGGGAAAACCATTCGTCATCGTAGAGCAGAAGAGATGGCTGGTTTAACGCAACCCGCATCAGCTATGCTGAAATGTGTTGAAAAAATGCATAAAAATATTGTGAATGGTGGGTGTAAACGGAGGGAAGTGGAAATGTTAATAAAACACTGTAAATGTAATACTAAACTATTAAAAAAAGCTATTCGTGCGGAAAATTTAAATATTGGTGAGAAACGTCATCTGGAAACTATATGTGGACACATGAAACGGTATCAAAAAGTACTATGTAATCTTCATATCAACAAAACAGGTGCAGGGGTGAGAAAAGAAGCGCGAAGTGCTCAAATAGTGTGGGAGGAGATGGAGAATGCGTATAAATGCAGACTTCGGACCGGAGTGATTGTAAATTTAAAACAACCATTTTTACAAGATGCATTTTATTTATTCGCTTCACGCATAAAGAATGTGTATAAAAAACAGAAAACCGCTATGAAAGTGAACACAACATTTTGCAGGGAGTTTGTTAAAGAAACCAAGGACAATGTTATTACAGACTTGAAATATTTTAGCACGAAAAACAATGTAATTCTGCAAGAACATGTCGACAATCGCGCAATCTTAAATCAGTGGTATTTCGATAACGTGCAAGACTCTATTCTGAATCAATTAGAAGAATTTCAAGAACAAGAAAGCGGATGGGCGTTATCAGAGATTATATCATTAGCTGTAAATATAAATAGCTGTACTGTGTTCCATGCATCTTCGTACATCGAACTACCGCAATATATAAAAAAGAAGCATGCGTGTGTCAACGTGAAAAACGATGATCAGGCATGTTTTGCGTGGGCAATTGTATCCGCCCTACATCCAGATAATGTCCGAAGCGATAGAGTATCTTCGTATCCTCATTACTCGGATGTGTTGAATTGTGAAGGATTGGACTTCCCAGTGAAGATGACGCAAATTCCGAGGTTTGAAAAAAACAATCCAAACATATCAGTGAATGTGTATGTGTTAAACAGAAACAAATACGGAATTAGTGTGTGCCCCGCGCATCTAACTTCCGACAAGAAACAGAATCATGTGAACCTGCTTATGTTTACCGACCCCGCGAATATGATGGACACAAATCTCGATGAACTGATGGATGCAGACCCCGATGCTGTAGACCCCGAGTCCGAAGTAAATTACCACTACTGCTGGATTAAAGATTTAAGTAGACTTGTAAGTAGCCAGTTAACAATATGTAATCGTGCTAAGAAATATATATGCGATAGATGTCTGCATTATTTTTATAATCAGCAAAGGTTAGACGCCCACGAAATTGACTGTAAAAAATTGAACGAGTGTAAAATTAATCTCCCTCGGCCGGGCGAACTAACCTTCGCTAATTATAAATATCAGCAAACTGTACCATTTATTTTGTATAGCGATATAGAATGCGTATTAAATCCTGTAACTGAAAAGGTGGGGAGTAACACTGTAAAATATCAAAAACATCAAGCCTGCAGCATAGGTTATTATTTGCAATGTTCATATGATGATTCACTTTCACATTATAAATCATATACTGGCGCAGATTGCATGAAATGGTTCGGGAAAGAATTGTACGAAATGGGGTTAGAGTTAAACAAACATTTCAAGACCATAGTTCCAATGGAAGCACTAAATGAATTGCAAGAACGCAAATATCGGGAAGCAACACATTGTTATATTTGCACGAAACCTTTTAAGGATGATGATATCAAGGTAAAATATCATTGTCATTTCACCGGTAATTATAGAGGTCCGGCACATCAAAGCTGTAACCTAAATTATAAAATCGATCATGTAATACCGGTTGTTTACCATAACCTTAGTGGTTATGACAGTCATTTCTTAATCAAAGATGTCGTTACAGCCTTTCCGAGTAACATTTATGTTTTGCCTCAGAATAAAGAGTATATTTCCCGAGCAGACTGAATGTCTTATACAAATTGTTTTTTAAAGTTCTAATTGCTCGTTCGGCAATGGACGCTTTTTTAACACTATACGTGGAGTAATGGTTAAAAAAAATTTTTGACATTAATTGCGAAAAGTCTCTGTTGTAAAACTCTTTACCCTGATCGGTTTGCAAATTACTGGGTAAGCGACCTTGGGCCTGTTTTAAAATGTGTTTCAGCGATTTAACTATATCGACACCTTTTTTCGATTTAAGAGGCTGGGTCCACACGAATTTCGAATAACAATCAATTACAACTAAAATGTACTTATAACCCTTATTGTCTCTAGCATATGGAATAAATTCGGCTAAATCAGCCTGCCATAAATCATCGAATCCTTTAATTATAACCCGTCTTCTAGGAAAATTTCTTCTCGCTTGTTTATGCAACTCCTCAACGACCTGTTTTTTAGACATTTAGTTCGTAATCTATATCACCCACGTCACCACTCGATATGTTTAATCGTGTTCGCAAAGCAGCGATGTTGTTATTAATAACATCTAATTGTGTAGTTATTTCTTTTATACAGTCATCGACAAAATTTTTGTTTACAGCATCATCACCGTTGACAGGATTAGATAGATTAGCAATACGTTTCCCTTGAGAATCAAAATTTAACCCGTCAATTTTTAAAAATTTGCTATGGGCCATTTCGGTATTTGCATTGCGCTTTGTTAATTCTGTTCTAATCAAACCCAATGTTTGCATGTGTGTTGTAGTACCAAGTTCACGAATTTTCTCGTCAATATAGTTTTTATTAGACGCATCCGTCCCCTCAATGGGGGTTTGTACATTAACTAACCTTTTTAAGTTACAATCATTCTTAGTGCTCAAATAATAGTTTAAATTAATGGCGTCGTAACTATCTTTAGGATCTGCGACATTAGTAATTCTTTGATTTCGTGCAACGAAACATTCTTTGTCAAGCATTAAAACGTTTTGTTTATTAACAGCATCACTACCATCAATCGGATTTGCTACGTTAGTTAACCTCTTTCCTTCTAGATCGAAATCGCCATTATCGGTTAACTTAAAACCTACACCAGGAGGGCTGATAACGTGTGAATGATGACGATACTGATGACGTCCGAACTTGTCAATACTCATGTTGATTGTCGCGATTTATACCGCATACACTTATTTTTATAGACTAACTAGAAAACGTTTACTTTTCGTGGGGTCTTTAATGTAACCGGCTTCGTACAATTCTTCTGCTATGGAAATGATTTCGTTACGATGCCCCGTATGACCGGCTTCTTTTTCAATCCATTTCAAATGCAGATCGTCAATTAATTCGTGTACATCATCCCAGTATCTAAATTCTACAGGTTTTCCTACTTCCTTGAATAGGCCCCTACCTGTGACACTCTTAATTCTGCGAGTAGTGGTGCTGCTGCTGCTGCTGCTGGCCGGATATATTAGAGGTTTTATAATGTTTGTGTATTTAAATGCCTTTGTTCCCATTACTTGACCGTGCGAGTCATTATTTCGCTTATGGGCATTTGTATCCATCAGAATATCTTTATAATTTTTTTGATCCTGCTTGGTGAAAATTTTTTTTGGATCGTTCATAATTAGAAGCTCATATAAACCGGGGGTTCCTTCGTATTCCTTTCCATTAATAACAAGATCTTTACCTCGAATATCGATGAGACTATTACCTATTTTCCATTTATCGTTATGTACATCGTAATGCACCCCATAAGTAGTATCCGTAAGATGTTCTGTATCGCGTATCATTCGCTCCACATACTCTCTGGGTAGTGGATGATATTGTTCAAGAAACGAATCTCCCGCCGATTCATCTAATAAAGTCGAAACATGAGATGGTGTGGGGGCTTCCTTCACTTCATCCTCCTCATCAGGCATTATTTCACCTATAACTTGACTCTCTAAGAACTCTGGAGGCGGCGGAATCACTGTTCTTACTGGTGTTGACGTCGCACCTCGTTGTGCCGGTAATGGTAAAGAAGATCGCTTTTTTATTGGTTTTATCTCAGTTTTAACAGCAGTAGTAGTAGGTGACTGCTTTTCAATTTTTATGGCGATATCTTTAAGGGGTTTCGTTACGGGCCTATACATGTCCTCAAATAACTTTTTAGTGGCGGATTTTCCTTTCTGCAGGGAATTATACTTTTCTCGAATACTTTTTCTAAGTTTCACGATTTTTTGTTTTTCTTCCTTTGTTTTGTGATCCATGATAAACCGCTTTTTGGACTGCTTTGGACTGCTTTTGAACTGCTTTGAACCGCTTTTTGGACTGCTTTGAACTGCTTTGAACCGCTTTTTGGGCTGCTTTGGACTGCTTTGAACCGCTTTGGACTGCTTTGAACCGCTTTTTGGACTGCTATGGCACTGCTGTGGCACTGCTATGACACTGATATGGACTGCTTTGGACTGCTTTTGAACTGCTTTGAACCGCTTTTTGAATTGATACTAACAGCAATCATTTGCTATCGAACTGCTTTCTCTAATGAACAGAGCTGTTGTAACCCGCTTGGTAATAATTATAAGTATATATATGAATCGAATCCTTTACGATATCGACCTCGGTCACAGTCTTTGTTTATCACCAGGAAACCGTAAGGTTCTCTCCAGCATTTAGCACACAGTTTACGAAATGTGGCAAAAGACATATCTGTACCAACATGATCATCGTACACGTGACGTAAATTCATTTCATCCTGTTTAAATAGCACCAATAAGTTTGTATTGTCGCGTATTAAATGTTTCGGTATGCGGGTGTATGTCTGACAGAGATAGAAACAATCGATTGCATTATGTCGACCCATACTAAAATATTCGCGCATTACATTCTGTTTATCACATATGATATCATCAAAAATAAAGATAGAATTAGGTTTAGCCTTGTTTGGATGCATAATATCCTCGTGTTCATTAAATGTATAATAACCTAATCCCTTTATCGGACGCAATAACACCTCTAAAAATTTATATTTTGGTTGGTGTAACGATTTCGAGTACACGTATACATTTTCAAATGTTAATCCGTTTGAGTCCTGCAATAAGCTCATCATCACGTTTGTTTTACCGCAGTTCGAGGGTCCAGCAATAATACAGCGACATGTATTTGGTAAAAGCACACCGTGTTTTTTTATGTTATTCACGTGGCCCGAGTCAAAATTTTTTACCGACAACGTGCTCTTTTGTTTGACAATTTTCATTGTGATATGATTAAGAATTCACCCGGCTACCCCTATTTATAGTCACGAATAAAACTCAGCTTTTTGTATTTATTTTGTATTTTGTTTAACTAGGCATACATGTCAAAGCTTATTATTTTAACTATGCATACATGTCAAAGCTTATTATAGACGTCGTACTTCACCGCTGAAGGGGTTGTATTCCATCACTGTATCGTGAATAATTAGACAGTATGCAACGGTTCCTTGTTCGAATGCGCTTAAAGCCTCCATTTCCAACTTGATATCAACGGTAGAAGTTTTGATGGATTCCTTTTGATTAGAACAGTTCAGCACGAATATGGGTGATTTTTAAAAATCGGTGTAGTCGAGTAGCGGTTCGATTCTGTTTTTTCCATAATAACTCTTTTGAAAATCGCAATAACTGCGGTAAGCCAATTGATATTTATTGTTTGCAAAATCTAGATTCCAATTTTCGTAGGGATAACGTTCTGAATTAAGATGTAATTTAAGATTGGTAATATTTGCATGATCAAAATCGGCTGCTTTAGCGCCTTTATTATTCAATTTGTTTTTCTGAAAATCAACCAAAACGTATCGAGGTTTTTCCAAATGTGTTGATGTCTTAATAGCCCACACATCGGATTTGGCCTGTTTAAGAGCAGGTAAATTATATAATTCCCATTCTCGAAAAGCGACGGTTATCAGAGTGTTTCGGTTAATTTTATCGTATAATTGTAGTTTGGCAGCATCGCTCGGCTCCACATGCAGCACCTTCCACTGAATAGAGGTGAGTTCAATCTTTGCCTTATCGGTATCACCTTGGAAACAGTTTAGATCGTTTCTCGAGCGTATCAGAATCAACTCTTGACGTACATTAACAATAAAACGCTTATAATCCTCAGCAAATCCGGCGAATAATTTCAATGGAACGGAAACGAAAAATTTTTTCTCTTTTGCATTAACGACGAGTACGGTTTGCATAGGTTTATTATCCAGCTGCCATCCGGCCACAGATAATGCAGCACTTTCATTTTTTGTATACGATGTTAAACCTTTAATTGCCGCAGTTATACCTGGCAGTCGACTGGTAAACACCCTTTGACCGTTCAATTCATAGCGTATCTCTTCGAATAAAAAGCATGGGAAATTGTGTGTTAAATCGAACGTTTTTCCATCCTCGGTTTCGGTAATTTTACCTTCGATTACAATGAAACTTTCTCCGATATCGGTTATTAGTTCTTGATTTTGTATTAGAATTCTGATTTCATCCGAGTTAGCATAGGTGTTTGATCCATATGGTAGATATGTATGATAGTTTAAATTCTCAATGTCCTCCTCGTAATGCGGTTTTTCGAATACGTTTAGTTTGTCTACCGCCATCTTGTACTAGTTCCAATCCGATAGAAGTTAGAAATTGTTTTTCTGCACGTGTTAGTTCTCCGGAAGCTGGAGAACGATTAAACTTTGATGTTATACCACCTCCTACTTTATAATTAAAATTTATCCCCATTATCTTTCAATTCTAAGATTACGCTAGCTTGTTCGTATCCAAAATCTATTAGTTCGCCCTTCTGATTCACAAGGCGGATCTCGATGTTATAAATAGTTTCGACATTAACCTCCAAATAAATAGGTGCAGTTGGTACACTTTCCATACGAAACCCAGGCGCCACGGAAATACTAAACCCATATAAGATGTGAGCCGGCAAGTTGTTGCGATAAGAACCCCGTGTGATGTTGCATTCGATGTAGACGTTTGTATGTTTGATTATCTGTATATCCAATTCGGATGTGTGAGTATGGTTAGGCTTGTACTCGATTGGTTTGAATCCTAGCATCCGACCGATAGAGTCGGTTTTTGAAAAATCTACGGTATACATCGATTTAATTTCGCATTTTTGTGTATTATTGTTTGCTCTTAGTATGGTGTTGTCTACGTGATTTTCTAAATATGAACTTAGTTGATCGATTTCATATGAACCGTGTGGAATAGCGAGCATATGTTCATGCTCATCCTAGTAATAAAACTTATCGTTGCCGGGGTGTATATTTTTAATTGAATTGCAGCCGTAGAATCCCCTTAGAGCAAGCTCATACCTATGTCTAGGATTTAATCTTATCGGTTCGGCATAAGTAGCATACAATATGTTACCAACACCTTCAACTACCAATAGCACAGACATGACTATGATGTGTTATCATTTACAATCATTTATATAGAAAATGTAGACAAAGGTGACCACATATCACGGTATTATAGTTCTGCTCTCTAACGTAATTATAATAAATTTTACAATCCCGAAAGTAGTCAACGACCTCCAACGGTGGCGGTAAATTCCCAAAACTGTCATAGTATTTAACTATAGAACCACGCTTTTTATAACACACCCAGTGCGTGCCGGGTCCTTTTCTATTATCTAAATTCACAATTGCACTCTCATTCTTCCAGGGTTTTTTAGGTAACCCATCTCTCATAAAGACACCTCTAAAATGGGGAATATCAACTGCATATCGTTTTAGGTCGCCATCGGTTAAAGCTCTTTCGGGTAGTGTTATTAGTTTTTTGATTTGTACTGCTTCAAGTACATTGCCCCTCCTTCATATGGTTTAAGGTACAGAGCACCGCCTCCTTTTTTAGTTTTTTTCAAATACAAACCGCTTCCCTTCTTTCCGAGAGCTATAGCTTCCATGGATTGATTGTGACGCGCTGTTTCGTCCAACTGTTTTCTGGCGGCCTTAGCATCATTGACCGCTTTGGCTATACCGGATGCTCCTCCGGCGAGCGCTCCAGCCGCAGATAATCCCGCAAACAAAGGGATCAGAAAAGGCAGAAATCCACCTTGTTTAGGTAGAGGTAACACTCGAGGAATCAAAATGTTACGTTTACCACCAACACTATTAACAACAGTTTTAGCAACGGCCAGAGCTTTCTTAATTATATTATTTTTATTGCCAAGGTTCTTTACAGCTTGAATAACTTTTCGTAGAACCCCTCCCTTAAAAGACACTTTTTTATTTTTCTTTGATTTGCAACAGCCCATCCCCAATTTAGTTTTTGCTTTCATCGCTGTTGTTACTGCCCACGCTGCAGCCCGTTCTCCAAACCCGGCGTCTTTAGATTTAACACGCTCCCACGCTCTTTCAGCTAATTCTCTATCGGCCAGATGTCTGCTGCTTAAATCTTTGTTATCTCGATATGCAATATCATGCAAACGACATGCGGCGTCTAGAGGATTTATACCTTTATCACCTCTAGCGAGTCTTTTCGCTAAACGAGTTCCAGGTCCACAATATTCGTAACCTCCTGGAATGTGTAATTCAACAGGTAGCTTGTTGATGAGATCGTTTACAAAACCCCTCCCACTCACCTTACCTCGCTTACGGTGAACAATCATTTAAGTGAACGATGCTGTTTTCAGCTCTATTTGTACTTTTTCAGTATCTCACATCTGGAGGTAAGCAAACAAAACAACCATATATATTTTTAATACATTTATTTAAATGACATCGTTACAATACTTAAAATAATAACACGTACACATACATGCCATAAACATACCTAGTAATAGACAAGAAAGAAGAATTATAATGATAAAATAATAATTGTTGTTATTATCTTGGGGAGGCCAAATCCACTCGATGCTAAGTATATCGGTATGATTTTTATTCCAAACCTCCATTCTCCAATCCAAATCTTCCATCAAGCCGTTAATTTGATAACGTATCTTGTAGAACAGGAAATGGTCGGTACGATTTTCGAATTTCTCCAAATTTGCACGATACACGTAATGTTCATGGCCACCGGAAAAATAATCCATAGTCATCGGCGTCCATTTTGATGGCCACGATGATGGTTCATTGTATGCGGGTAGATTTACACTGTCGTTTTCAAATTCCACATAAATATATGCTCTCGTTGCAGTAACAGGCTTACTTATAATTAATTCCTTCTCGGGAGTAAGGAAACTAAGTACTATTATCGATGTAAGATTCAACATCTTTCACCGATCAGAGTCCAATGTCAACTGTTCAAATTGTTTAAACATCCGCCTTTTCATACAATACAAGTCTAAAATTATTCTTAACCTATTCAAATTAATTTTATGCAACTTTAATCGCGTGCGTAACTGTTCACTTCGGTATTTCACCACACCTCGCATGTCTAACAGCTTCCACAAAACAATCCGGATGCAAATGTAGAATTTCCAAAGTGATGGATATTATATACGAATCGCAGTTTAATTCTTTATTTAACAAGAGAATGGCGTCCTGTATAATCCCTTCGTTGGTGAGCTGTTCTCCGTGTTGTGCAGTTTGTGTTACTAAAGTATTAAAAAATGTATTGATATCGTATGTATTCAATAGATTTAAACGATAAGATATCAAGTCACGTATTTGAAACAATTTTTTAAAATCAGTTTCCAGCAGTCTACACTGACACACGTTGCCACATAGTAATTTTTTGATTTCATCACAAACACGCCAATTATAATAGAAACACTCGTATTGTTGAAATATTTCAGTTTCTAATTGCAGTAGCTGTTGCCACAGTTGCTTCGTTAAATGTACTGCTTTGTAGCTTTTATGATCATATATATCCATGCATCCAATACACGAAATTCTTAAAATAGGTTGAACGTTAGTTTTTCCAAGGGCAATTTGCCTTATACCAAAGCCAACCTCGATAATTTTTTTATGATCCCATTCTTCACTGATAAAGAAATTCGTATTTCCAATCATACAAACACATTCTTCTTCTTCTTCTTCTTCTTCTACACATCGATCTAGCGGATATTCAATAATATCTTCATCATATGATAATAGTGGTTGATTGTTGTCTTCTACTTTTTTCCTTTTAGCTTCAGGTTCACCGTTGGTTGTTGTCCATTCAATTTCGATATCGTCGTCATCACAAAATATAGGTGACCGTCTTAGTTTTTGTTTTTCGAGAAACACCCTTATACCTTCGTCTATATTATCGGCGGTAGCACCACCTACACCACACCCAAACATTGTAACTGTTAGAATGTTGGGGCTTTTTACTTGTTTAAAAACCTACGCACGTACCGCCAATTGAACTATTACTTCCGGGCCCCCAATAATTCGAAAAAACCTACAGATTTGTGCTAGTTTTGCATAAGAACCAATGTTAAATTGAAAGAATGCACCCAAAAGTTACAGTTTCATCGCATGCTGACATCAATATAAATCATATACGATTTTCTTAACACATTCGCGTTCTAATTTAATTTTTTTTAAATGCTTCTCGATAGGTTCGATCACACAGTAATAAAACCAGCTCCACCCGTCTGGGAGTTCTATCTTTGGATTATTTTCAAAGTCCGGATGTCCATCTAGCGTAACGGTGATATCCATACGATCGCAACCAAACCAAGGAAATAAATGTGAAAATTCATGGAAATGATTCTTGTAGTAATATTTCTCATATGCTTTCATATTCGGATCACCATCATCACAAGTACAGTCACTTTCATGCACATCTACCGAGTTCGATGTAAAATACATTTTTCTTTACATGCTGAAATACTACAGCTCTATGTATACACACATACACGTACCGCCAATTGAACTATTACTTCCGGGCCCCCAATAATTCGAAAAAACTCACAGATTTGTGCTGGTTTTCCATAAGAATCAATGTTAAATTGAAAGAATGCACCCAAAAGTCGCAGTTTCATAGCATTTCTATTTTTTTAAAGACATTAGATTTGATACTAGATTATTGTTGAATTCTGCTCGCTAACTGCATCAACTACTACTACTAGAAATAAAACAAACATTTGACACATTTTGTGCGTTTAATACAAATTATCGATACATACTAACAACATTTTATAATACAACAGTAAATATAGTATGCTACGAAGACTGTTCTTCCTCCATTTCTATAAATTTGTACACTTCGTCCAACTGGTTGCCTAGTCCGAGACCCTCCATCAGGTTTATAAAACGTCTTTTTCCTATTGCGTTGTTTAAAAATAATTCACACACAGCTGCACCATTTTCATACAATTTCTGTCTCGTATAGAGCTCGTCGTCGCTAAATCCACAAAACCCCATTCCATACACAACTTCATGGCCGGCATCGAATGCTAAGTTCTCACACAAATCTTGAAGATTTTGTATGGCGCTGCGCACATCTGTTGGTATAGCTCGAGCGGCTTCAGAGTAGCACATCCTCATCTTACCGCTGTTTGTGTTCAAGTAATGACATAATAAACCCTTCAAATTGGATATGTTACATTTTACAGTAAACTATTTAACCGCTAGATGGCACATCATGTACAGTTCGGAGGCTTATCAGTTCTTGCGGTTACTCGCGCTCGCCTTATCAGCTCTTGCGGTTTCTTATCAGCTTATCGCTTCGTGCTCATTTCTGTAATAATAATATATTTTCGAGAGGGTTGAAAAGAGCTTCAGGCCCCCGCCCCCGGCCCTCGCCCCCGGCCCCCGCCCCCTGCACACAGACACCTGCACACCGACACCTGCGCAGCATGGGGGCCCCGAACCAGGACTCCGCCCCAGGCACCCGACACCGACACCTGCGCAGCATGGGGGCCCGAACCAGGACTCCGCCCCAAGCGCAGGCGCCCGACACCTGCGCAGACGACTTGCGCAGAGGACCTGCAACCCCTTCCCCCACCACACACCTGCGCAATGCTTTTTGCGGTCTGCGCAGAATTTGAATTTCCCGCCAAATACCTGCGCAGAATTTGAATTTCCCGCCAAATACCTGCGCAGAAGACCTGCGCAGTGACGCGTTTTGTCCCAGAAGTCACATTGGTTATCTACTGCTAGGTGCTTGGCTTGGCGCTTGGCTCGGCAATTGGTTTGGCCTTTGGCTTGGCGCTTGGCTTGGCGCGTGGCTCGGCGCTTGGCTTGGCGGTTGCATTGGCGCTTGGTTTGCCGCTTGGCTTAACGCTTATCTTTGCGCTTGGTTTGGCGCTTGCCTTGGCGCTTGGCTTAGCGCTTGGTTTGGCGCTTGACTTAGTGATTTCTTTGGCGCTTGGCTTGGCGCTTGGTTTGGCGCTTGGCTTGGCGCTTGGCTTGGCGCTTGCCCTGGCGCTTGGCGTAGTGATTTCTTTAGCGCTTGGCTTGGCGCTTTGTTTGACGCTTGGTTTCTTGCTTGGCTTGGCGTTTGGTTTGGCGCTTGGCTTGGCGCTTGCCCTGGCGCTTGGCTTGGTGATTTCTTTGGCGCTTGGCTTGGCGCTTGGTTTGGCGCTTGGTTTGGCGCTTGGTTTGGCGCTTGGCTTGGCGCTTGGTTTGGCGCTTGGCTTGGCGATTGGCTTGGTGCTTTGGTTAGCGCTTATCTTGGCGCTTGACTTGGCGCTTGGCTTGACGCTTGGCTTGGCGCATGTCTTGGCGCTTGATTTGGCGCTTGGCTTGGCATTTGGTTTGCCGTGTGGCTTGGTGCTTGGGTTAACGCCTATTTTGGCGCTTGGCTTGGCGCTTGGCTTGTCGCTTTGGTTAGCGCTTATCTTGGCGCTTGACTTGGCGCTTGGCTTGACGCTTGGCTTGGCGCATGTATTGGCGCTTGATTTGGCGCTTGGATTGGCATTTGGTTTGCCGTGTGGCTTGGTGCTTGGGTTAACGCCTATTTTGGCGCTTGGCTTGGCGCTTGGCTTGGCGCTTGGCTTGGCGCTTGGCTTGTCGCTTTGGTTAGCGCTTATCTTGGCGCTTGACTTGGCGCTTGGCTTGACGCTTGGCTTGGCGCATGTATTGGCGCTTGATTTGGCGTGTAGCTTGGCATTTGGTTTGCCGTGTGGCTTGGCGCTTGGCTTGGCGCTTGGCTTGGCGCTTTCCCTGGCGCTTGGCTTGGCGCTTTCCCTGGCTCTTGGTTTGGCGCTTGCCTTGGCGCCTGGCTTGGCGCTTGGTTTGGCTCTTGGTTTGGCGCTTGCCTTGGCGCTTGGCTTGGCGCTTGGTTTGGCGCTTGGCTTAACGCTTGGTTTGGCGCTCGGCTTGGCGCTTACCTAGGCGTTTGGCTTGGCGCTTGGTTTGGCGCTTGGTTTCGCACTTGCCCTGGCGCTTGCCCTGGCGCTTGGCTCGGCGATTGGTTTGGCGTGTGGCTTAGTGCTTGGGTTAACGCCTATTTTGCCGCTTGGCTAGATGCTTGGTTTGGGGCTTGGTTTGGCGCTTGGATTATCAGTTGACTTGGCTCTTGTCTTGGCTGTTGAGTTGGCGCTTGGCTAGGTGCTTGGTTTGGTGCTTGGCTTGGCGCTTGGCTCGGCAATTGGTTTGGCCTTTGGCTTGGCGCTTGGCATGGCGCGTGGCTCGGCGCTTGGCTTGGCGGTTGGATTGGCGCTTGGCTTAACGCTTGGCTTGGCGCTTGGTTTGGCGCTTGACTTGGCGCTTGGTTTGACGCTTGGCATGGTGCTTGCTTTGGCGCTTGGCTTGGCGCTTAGTTTGGCGTTTGCTTTGGCTCTTGGTTGGGGGCTTGCCTTGGCGTTTGGCTTGGTGCTTGGGTTAGCGCCTATTTTGGCGCTTGGCTTCGCGCTTGGTGTGGCTCTTGGCTTGGCGCTTGGCTTGGCGCTTGGCTTTGCGCTTGGCTTGGCGCTTGGCTTGTCGTGTGGCTTGCTGCTTGCCTTGGCGTTTGGTTTGGTGCATGGGTTAGCGCCTATTTTGGCGCTTGGCTTCGCGCTTGGTGTGGCTCTTGGCTTGGCGCTTGGCTTGGCATTTGGTTTGGCGGTTAACATGGCGCTTGTCTTAACGCTTGGTTTAGCGTGTGGCTTGGTGCTTAGGTTAGCGCCTATTTTGATGCTTGGCTTGGCGCTTGGCTTGGCGCTTAGCTTGGCGCTTGGCGTGGCGCTTGACTTGGCGCTTGGCTTGGCACTTTACTTGGTGCTTGCTTCGGCGCTTGGCTTGGCGCTTGGTTTGGCGCTTGACTTGACGCTTGATTTGGCGGTTGGCTTGGTGTTCGGCTAGGCGCTTCGCTTGGCGCTTGCCCTGGCGCTTGGCTTAATGCTTGCTTTGGCGCTCGGCTTGGCGCTTGGTTTGGCGCTTGGCTTAGCGCTTGGTTCGACGCTTGGCTTGGCGCTTGGCTTGGCGGCTGGCTTGTGCTTGGTGTGACGCTAGGCTTAGCGATTAGTTTTGCGCTTGGCTTCGATTTTAGCTTGGTGCTTGGTTTGACGCTTGACTTGGCGCTTGGCTTGGTGCTTGGTTTGGCGCTTGGCTAAGCGTTAGGTTGACGCTTAGTTTGACGCTTGGCTTGGCGCGTGGCTTAACGCTTGGTTTGTCGTGTGGCTTGGCGCTTGGCTTGACGCTTGGCTTGGCGCTTGGCTTGACACTTGGCATGGCACTTGGCTTGGCGCTTGGTTTCGCGCTTGACTTGGCGCTTGGTTTGACGCTTGGCGTGGTGCTTGCTTTGGCGCTTGGCTTGGCGCTTAGTTTGGCGTTTGGTTTGGCGCTTGGTTGGGGGCTTGCCTTGGCGCTTGGCTTGCCGTTTGCCCTGGCGCTTGGCTTGGCGCGTGGTTTGGCGCTTGACTTGGCCCTTGGCTTGGCGCTTGGCATGGTGCTTTCTTTGGCGCTTGGCTTAACGCTTGGCTTAGCGCTTTGCTTAACGCTTGGCTTGGCTCTTGGTTTCGCGCTTGCCTTGGCGCTTGGCTTGGCGCTTGGTTTGGCGCTTGGCTTAACGCTTGGTTTGGCGCTCGGCTTGGCGCTTACCTAGGCGTTTGGCTTGGCGCTTGGTTTGGCGCTTGGTTTGGCGCTTGGTTTGGCGCTTGCCCTGGCGCTTGTCTTGGCGATTTATTTGGCGTGTGGCTTGGTGCTTGGGTTAGCGCCTATTTTGGCGCTTGACTTGGCGCTTGGTGTGGCTCTTGGCTTGGCGCTTGGCTTGGCGCTTGGCTTGTTGTGTGGCTTGGTGCTTGGCTTGGCGTGTGGCTTGGTGCTTGGGTTAGCGCCTATTTTGACCCTTAGCCTGGCGCTTGGTTTGGCGGTTAACTTGGAGCTTGGCTTAACGCTTGGTTTAGCGTGTGGCTTGGTGCTTAGGTTAGCGCCTATTTTGATGCTTGGCTTGGCGCTTGGCTTGGCGCTTGGCGTGGCGCTTGACTTGGCGCTTGGCTTGGCAATTTACTTGGTGCTTGTTTCGGCGCTTGGCTTGGCGCTTGGTTTGGCGCTTAGCTTGACGCTTGGTTTGGCGGTTGGCTTGGCGCTTGGTTTAACGCTTGGCTTGGCGCTTGCCCTGGCGCTTGGCTTAATGCTTGCTTTGGCGCTTGGCTTGGCGCTTGGTTTGGCGCTTGGCTTAGCGCTTGGTTCGGCGCTTGGCTTGGCGCTTAGCTTGGCGCCTGGCTTGTGCTTGGTGTGACGCTTGGCTTAGCGACTAGTTTTGCGCTTGGCTTTGAGTGTAGCTTGGTGCTTGGTTTGGCGCTCGGCTTGGCGCTTGGCTAAGCGTTTGGGTTGACGCTTAGTTTGACGCTTGGCTTGGCGCTTGGCTTGGCGCTTGTCTTGGCGCTTGGTTTGTCGTGTGGCTTGGTGCTTGGGTTAACCCCTATTTTGGCGCTTGGCTTGGCGCTTGGCTTGGCGCTTGGCTTGGCGCTTGGCTTGACGCTTGGCTTGGCGCTTGGCTTGACGCTTGGCATGGCACTTGGCTTGGCGCTTGGTTTGGCGCTTGACTTGGCGCTTGGTTTGACGCTTGGCATGGTGCTTGCTTTGGCGCTTGGTTTGGCGTTTGGTTTGGCGCTTGGTTGGGGGCTTGGCTTGGCGCTTGGCTTGGCGCTTCCCTGGCGCTTGGCTTGGCGCATGGTTTGGCGCTTGACTTGGCCCTTGGCTTGGCGCTTGGCATGGTGCTTTTTTTGATGCTTGGCTTAACGCTTGGCTTGGCGCTTGGTTTGGCGCTTGATTTGGCGCTTACCTTGGCGCTTGGTTTGGCGCTTGGCTTGGCGCTTGGCTTAGAGCTTGCCCTGGCGCTTGTCTTGGTGATTTCTTTGTCGCTTGGCTTAGTGCCTGATTTGGCGCTTGGCTTGGCGCTTGTTTTGGCGCTTGGCTTGGCGCTTGGCTTGGCGCTTGGCTTGGCGCTTGGCTTGGCGCTTGCCCTGGCGGTTGGCTTAGTGATTTCTTTGGCGCTTGGTTTGGCGCTTGGTTTGACGCTTGGTGTGGCTCTTGGCTTGGCGCTTGGCTTGGCGCTTGGCTTGGCGCTTGGCTTGGCGCTTGGCTTGTCGTGTGGCTTGGAGCTTGGCTTAGCATGTGGCTTGGTGCTTGGGTTAGCGCCCATTTTGACGCTTAGCCTGGCGCTTGGTTTGGCGGTTGGCTTGGCGCTTGGCTTAACGCTTGGTTTAGCGTGTGGCTTGGTGCTTAGGTTAGCGCCTATTCCGATGCTGGGCTTGGCGCTTGGCTTTTCGCTTGGCTTGGCGCTTGGCGTGGCGCCTGACTTGGCGTTTGGCTTGGCACTTTACTTGGTGCTTGATTCGGCGCTTGGCTTGGCGCTTGGTTTGGCGCTTGGCTTGGCGCTTGTTTTGGCGGTTGGCTTGGCGCTTGGCTAGGCGTTTTGCTTGGCGCTTGGTTTAACGCTTGGCTTGGCGCTTGCCCTGGCGCTTGGCTTAATGCTTGCTTTGGCGTTTGGCTCGGGGCTTGGTTTGGCGCTTGGCTTGGCGCTTGGTTCGGCGCTTTTCTTAACGCTTCGCTTGGCGCTTGGTTTGACGCTTGGCTTGCTGCTTGAGTTGGCGCTCACTTTGGCGCTTGGCTTTACGCGTGGCTTGGCGCTTGGCTTGGCGCTTGGCTTGGCGCTTGGCTTGGCGCCTGGCTTGTGCTTGGTGTGACGCTTGGCTTAGCGGTTAGTTTTGCGCTTGGCTTCGAGTGTAGCTTGGTGCTTGGTTTGACGCTTGGCTTGGCGCTTGGCTTGTCGCTTGGCTTGGTGCTTGGTTTGGCGCTTGGTTTGAAGCTTGGTTTGGCGCTTAGCTAAGCGTTTGGCTTGACGCTTAGTTTGACGCTTGGATTGGCGCTTGGATTGGCGCTTGGCTTGGCGCTTGGTTTGTCGTGTGGCTTGGAGCTTGGGGTAACGCCTATTTTGGCGCTTGGCTTGGCGCTTGGCTTGGCGCTTGGCTTGGCGCTTGGCTTGACGCTTGGCTTGGCGCTTGGCTTGACGCTTGGCATGGTGCTTGCTTTGGCGCTTGGCTTGGCGCTTGGTTTGGTGTTTGGTTTGGCGCTTGGTTGGGGGCTTGGCTTGGCGCTTGGCTTGGCGCTTGCCCTGGCGCTTGGCTTGGCGCTTGGTTTGGCGCTTGACTTGGCCCTTGGCTTCACGCTTGGCATGGTGCTTCCTTTGGCGCTTGGCTTAACGCTTGGCTTGGCGCTTGGTTTGGCGTTTGGTTTGGCGCTTGGCTTGGCGCTTGGTTTGGCACTTGGTTTGGCGCTTGGCTTAACGCTTGCCCTGGCGCTTGGCTTAACGATTTCTTTGGCGCTTGGCTTGGCGCTTGGTTTGGCGCTTGGCTTAGCGCTTGACTTGGCGCTTGCCCTGGCGCTTGGCTTAATGATTTCTTTGGCGCTTGGCTTAGCGCTTGACCTGGCGCTTGCCCTGGCGCTTGGCTTAATGATTTCTTTGGCGCTTGGCTTAACGCTTGGCTTGGCGCTTGGTTTCGCGCTTGATTTGGCGCTTGGCTTGGCGCTTGGTTTGGCACTTGGCTTGGCGCTTGGCTTAGCGCTTGCCCTGGCGCTTGGCTTAGTGATTTCTTTGGCGCTTGGCCTGGCGCTTTGTTTGACGCTTGGTTTGGCGCTAGGCTTGGCGCTTGGTTTGGCGCTTGGCTTGGCGCTTGGTTTGGCGCTTGGCTTGGCGATTGGCTTGGTGCTTTGGTTAGCGCTTATCTTGGCGCTTGACTTGGCGCTTGGCTTGGCGCATGTCTTGGCGCTCGATTTGGCTCTTGGCTTGACATTTGGTTGGGCGTGTGGCTTGGTGCTTGGGTTAACGCCTATTTTGGCGCTTGGCTTATTAGCCCTCAAAATGAAAGGGGTAATTTGCGTTGAGTTTCTCAGAGGGAAACGGAGGTGGAAACTCAAGGCACTCGGCTAGCAGCAGGGGCGTTAACCTCGGGTTCGTTTACCTTAAGGGCCTCTGTATAGCTTCAAAAACAAAAACTTACTGCTCCAGCTCAAATGGAATTTATTGGGCGCCACCCTGTAAATCACAGCAGATAACTTTGGGCCAGGGATCCCAAAGAAGTCATTCCTTCTCCCAAGTCCTGAAATAAAGTACTCAGGGCACCTCTGCGGGAAGCACAAAAAAAAAACCAAGACCAATATAGGTATATGAGCTTGTTTATTTGTTAAATAAACTTTGAGCCTGCGCTGACCTGGTTGCCACTAGCAACTATACACATACTCGAAAATAAACTTAATTATAAGTATCATAAACAGTGTACCCGTTTATTTTTAATGAAACACAATAAAAGTTTGATTCCGTTCTGTGTTATCTAATCCTACTATAATTAATGGAACATATATAGCAACGGTTCACGAAAGTGAATTTTATTTTAAATTATTTTGTAAATAACCACGATATGCGAGAAACCCAATTACGGTAGCCAACAACCACCCAACGATTAATCAGTAACACAGCAAATTACTTAAAATAAATCCAAAAATATAAGCAATTGTTGGAAGTTAAATTTTCGTTAGCAAAGGGGCTTATGGCCCTGTAACACAGGAATAATAATCAATGGATCGGAATTCGCGCTCGCAACCACCACTTATAGTACTACTGACCAAGTGGTTATGTTTTAATCAAAAATAATTTTGTAGTATACGGGCGACGGACATTGAGATCTCAACAACTTGACCACGTATTTTTATGTCACCTCTAGGGTGGAAACGCAGGGCTGATTTTAAGCAACCAGATTGCGAGATCGACTATAATCCTAAGTTAATTCGAACGCACCCTGTATATGCAACCGGTAGGGTAGAAATCTATATTCCCTATCTGTTCAGGGTTCGTAATTCTAACCCTCAATTATTTCAAGCTAACCTTAAAGCTTCAATATCTTAATCATATTTGGAATTCAATTAACCAACTATAATAACCAGTAAGTTTAGTAACATATGGCAAGGGGTTGCAAATCCTAGACGTGCATTTACCCTGATTAATTCGCGGGGCGAACACTACCGTAATAATTAGAGGCTTACACAATAAAACTGTACCTTCAAATTCCGGACTGCTTAATGCAGTTAAACCTAACCTATCTGTTACATTCCAATCATTTTAGAAACGTTGCTAGGAAACCCAGAACTAGAATTGTGAAGTCGCAAGCTGCTAGGCGAGCTCTAGTATCGTAAGTAGCACCTGGGGGACGATACGTAGCGTCGCGTTCGACTGGCGAAGTCCAAGGGAACTGCGTCTGTACAGATGATCTGCGGGGAAAGCGTGCTCACGCTACAGCTGTGCAGTCGAAACGGAGGCAGCAAGAGCCTCTGGGTATCTTCATGGGAAAAGAAACAGGGCTGAAATAAAACGACCCACATATAACCTACTAGAACGTAACGAATCTAAAATTTACCTTAGTTGGTGGACGCCCTTTGTAAGTTCACTGCAATTTAATGCCTTTTATGCTTAGATTGCCTTTTATACTTTAGCCTGGGGCCCATGTGACGAGAAGAGTGTTTTATCCGCCAATTTGCGAACGGAATTTCCGTGAACCAAAATATACACTTCTACAAATCCTCTAAATGTTACGGAAACCCATTTGGGGACTGTAGTGCTGATAAACCTTCCGATGGGAAGCCAAAAAGCAGAACACACCAGCCCACACCTTCTCTATTTCACAGTTAAACAGGAAATGCCCAATTTTCTTATCTTTTAGAAACTAGCATATGTGCCAAAATTCCCCAAAACTTTAGATAAGGCCAGTTCCTCCACATTTCCAAAAATAAGTACACAAGGTTGGAGCTAACACATTAATTAATTGAATGAACAAATTGAACTGTAACATCCCCCCCTTACTTGAAGGAAGTAAATCCCCATGGATTTACGACTAGGGCAATCTAAAAGACAGGAAAGAAAAATTAACAAAATAACCGTAGTCAAAACTACAAACCAAAAAGAAAACTAAACATCTATATACTCCATTAATGTCCTCGTACATCTTCATGGACTGGTTTAAGATCCTTCACGTGCCATATTCCTGCAGGAGTTCCGTCATTATCTTCCAACTCATACGTGCAATAGCCAGTTTTCTTACGGACTTTATATGGACCAACAAAAGTGGGAGCCAGTTTGGCTGAATAGAAACGTGCAGCATCGGAAAGCCTTTTATTTCGTCGCCAGACCTGTTGCCCAGCATTATATTCAACATGACGACGACGAAGGTCATAACGTTGTTTACTCTTCTCATGAGCTCTTTGAAGCTTTTTCTGGACGTCTTGAAACATCTTCAGAAAACCTGCCTGACGTCGTTGTACCTCAGAGTCTAAAGTAGCTGACAACTTTCCATCGCCTTCCATAGTGTCCGGATCTACGGTCCCTGAAAGTCTGTGTTCACGACCGAAATTCATAAAGTATGGACTGTATCCCATTGTCTCATGCTTCGCGGTGCGGATGGCACATCCAATAGCGGCTAAGTTAACATCCCAGTGCCGTTGATTCTCCTGGGTATAAGAGGCCATCATCGTCTTCACCACACGATTCACACGCTCCGTGGGATCGGCTTGTGGATGGTAATGTGCAGTAAATGAAATCTTTACTTGATATTTTTCGCAAAGATCAGTGAAAAGTTTGCTTTTCATTTGCTGACCATTGTCGCAGATGATGGATTGAGGAACTCCGTACACCAAGAAAATTCCTTCTTCAATGCGCTTAACCAAGGATTTGGCGGTGGCAGTTCGCAACGGAAATAACACAACGTACTTGCTAAAATAGTCCGTTACTACTAAAAGATAAACGAATCCACTACTTGAACGTGGAAGGGGTCCCATAAAATCCAAGCTAATGAGTTGCCAAGGCTGAGTGGGTACAATTCTCGACCCCATATGTCCAGCAGGAGCTTGCTGTTCAGGCTTCTGAGCGGCACAAACCCTACATGAATTCACATACCGAGCCACTTCGGCTTTCATCCGAGGCCAATAATAACGAGTTCGGATTCGCCAGTAGGTCTTATAGATTCCGGCATGTCCAGCGGTAGGCTCATCATGATTAGACTTCAAGATGGCTTTGCGGCGGTCTCTCGGAATTACTGCTTTCCAGTAGTCGCTTTCGCGGCTTAGTTCCGGGATCTTGCATCTCACGTACTTAAAGAGCCTGCCTCCCTCAATTCGCCATGCAGGAAAGCGTAATGGGTTAGCTTCAACATGCCTCAACATGCGACGATACCATTTATCCGTAGTTTGCTCCGCAGCAGATTCTGGAGCGATTGCATCCAATGATATCGGAACTGACCTAGAAAGTAAATCAGGTACGACGTTCTCTTTACCCTTACGGTGGATAATTGTATAGTCGTAAGGCTGTAATCGGAGAGCCCATCTAGCTAGTCTGCCTTGGGGATCTTTCAGGCGGTTCAGCCACAGTAAACTGTGATGGTCAGTGATGACCGTGAAGTGAACTCCCTCGAGGTAATGCCTCAATTTTTCGACGGCCCAAATGACAGCAAGACACTCACGTTCGGTAGTAGAGTAGTTACGTTCTTGCCGGGTCAGCGAGCGGGACAAGAAACAGATCACACGTTCACCATCATCGAAGGATTGTGTCAGGACAGCACCAAGCCCAAAAGCAGATGCGTCGGTCTGTACGACAAAAGGCCTAGAGAAATCTGGACAACTCAAAATTGGAGCGCTAACTAAATGTTCTTTAATGGACACGAAAGAGCTCCCACATTCTTCAGACCACACAAAGGGAGTGCTCTTCTTCAACAAATTGGTAAGCGGAGCTAGAACAGAAGAGAAATTTGGGATAAACCTCCTGTACCACGATGCTGTTCCGATGAACCTGCGAATGTCTGCTACAGATGTGGGTGTGGGGACTTGTAGAATGGCTTGAACCTTTTCAGGATCTGGATGCAACCCATACTGGTCTACTATGAAGCCTAAGTATTTCAGTTGGGGTCTGCAAAACTGACATTTCTCCTCGCTGACTACGAGACCAGCTTCCCGTAACCGATCTAACACCTTCTCCAAGATATCCAAGTGTGATTCGAAATCTGGTGATACGATTACGATATCATCGAGGTAGACTAACACATGAGGTTGTAGATCAGCTCCTAGTACATTCTCGATAACGCGTTGCCACGTAGCCGCAGCATTCGACAAACCGAACGGCATCCGCCGGAACTGAAAAAAACCTCTTCCTGGTACAGTGAAAGCCGTCAAAGGTTTGCTTCTTTCAGAAAGGGGTACTTGCCAATACGCCGAACGAATATCTAAACTAGACAAAAATTTTGCGTCTCGAAGTTGGTCCAAAATTGATGAAATGTACGGTAGAGGATAAGCATCTTTCTTTGTGACTGCATTGAGCCGACGGAAATCCACACAAAAGCGATAACTTCCGTCCTTCTTTTGTACCAAGCAAACAGGAGATGACCATGCGCTCTTAGATGGTTCAACCACGCCCAACTTCAACATCTTGTTAAGCTCTTCGTCAATGATCTTTTGACGGTGGGGTGAAACGGGATAGTATCTCTGTTTGATGGGCTGGACTCCTGGCAAAAGTTCGATGTCGTGCTCCGCTATCCTTGCTCGACCTATCGCAGTCTTCACTGACCGAATCTTCAAGTCAATCAGACGTTCCAGTGCCTGGCGCTGTTCTAAGGTTAATGTAGCCTCATCAGAGATAGTGGCTAACAAGGGTTGTTGAACTTCAGTAGCAAAATGCCAAATTTTCTGCCTTAGATCCGGAATAATATCCATGGCAAACCAGAAATCCACGCCTAAAATTATCGGCTGAGTTACCTCAGGAATCACCAAAGCTTTAATGATTTTGGTTCGATCTTGCAGCGTAATGGGGAGTTGAATGGTTCCAACTACTACAGATCGATCACCGTTTGCCATCGTGCAGGTGGCTGTATCGTTTTTCATTTGCAACCCTAAAGCACGCAGAATCTCCCAACCAGAATTTCCTATGACTGTTTGCGAGGCTCCAGAATCGAGCAGACCCAAAAAATGGTAGCCCAAAATAGAAATAGATAGGTATGGTCGTTGATCTCCCTTCGCCTGTGAAATCACATATTCCAAGAAAAGTTTCTTCTTCTCTGAAGCAATATAATGGGTAGAAGAAATGTCGGATTTGGCCGATTGTAAAGACAGGAGAGCCTTACGGCCGTTTAGGTCCTCCTTGGCCCGTTTCCCGAAAAGTTACAGCCTGGACAGGTTCGAGAAGTAAAACCATGCTTTCCACAACGATAGCACAAAAGTTGTTTAGGCATCGGACAATCTCGTAGGTGGTGGCCAGTTCGTTCACAGTTCCAGCAAGTCCTAGATGAAGTTGCTGCTTGGGCAGTACTCGTAGTTGCAACGAACGGCGACGACTCGGATGCTGGCAACCTCAGAACACCTGGTGGAGCGGATTCCACAAAGGAAACCTTTGGCCCTCGTCTTGAAGGTGGGTGATACGCCAAATCCGGTTCAAGGGTGGTAGTCGAACATGCTGAAGGAGCATGGTAACGTTGACTCCTTAATCGTGCTTGTTCAATTCGCTTGCACATGTTGGTAAATTCTGCTAATGACCAAGTGACCTGTAATGCAAGCGGAGCCTGAAAATATGGTAGAAGATTTCTTCTGATATACTCCATACGCGTCAACTCGGGTGGCTTAGTTGATAAGCGGCTGAAAAGATTCTCCATAACTGCAACGAAAACAGTTACGGGTTCTTCGGCCCCTTGAGTTCTGTTACGTATTTCATCCCAAAGATCCACCTCATAATCACACGGGAGAAAAGCTTCACGCAAACGCAACACCAAATCGTCCCAACTTGCCAAAGTAGGTCGGACGGACCTAAACCATATTAATGCCTGTCCAGTAAATAATTCTACAGCAGCTACGAATAATTGTTGTTTGGACACTCCTCGTGCCTCTCGATACTCTTCGACTCTTTCCAAAAAGTTGACCAATCCAGATCCTCCATCATAAGACAATTGCCATTTGTTTACTGCCAAGTAATTAGTGTTCACTGCCGCAGCGGGTTGCGGTACCATCGAGCTATTGAAGACTGAAGGCCGTTCATGACGTGTCACCGTCGGATCAGCAGGCTCAAATTGTAAAGGCGAAGTTCCTGCCTGCACGTCAGGTTCAGAAGTGGCGGCCGCAGTACCAATAGGTGGTTGATGCACAGCTACCGTCTGTCCAGAGCTGCTAGGAATATCCAATTCGCTTAGGACGAGAAGACAGCATCGCAGAAGATCTTGATGAACTTCGTGATACATCGCATCCACGGGATGAAGTCGCTCTAGCCTTCCATAAACATGCAATACTCTAGTAGATAATCGTCTTCGGTCATTGTCCTCCAAAGAATCCAAATTCGGGAAATCAGACTCTATAGCTTCGATTTTCAGCCGGCATGTTCTAAGTTCGTCTTCGACATCAAACTGTATTTGTGGAATACTGACGTTGCCTACATGCTCTAAATTCAAACGCGCTCGAAGTACTTTTCTTTTTTCTGCTACGGTATGCAGTCCCTCAATGCCTCTGGAACGCAACTCCCAATCTAATTCATCCTGAAGGAGCCTATTGACATCCATGGCTACTCAACGGAAAGTGAAAAGCAAAGACACGACTAATAAATTTTAAAAGGAAGCAAAAAAAATCCCAGCAAATCACCTTAAATTACCAAAGTCACAAACCAAAAACAAAAAGCATCCAAAAAGGAAACATCAAACACTGCGCAAGAATAAATCACTCTTCGCAAAAAAATACGCTGTAAATAATCCCTATTACAACCAGGTAGCGACTAACTCAAGGCAGCTCAATACCCATGCGCAAAAATTATACAAGTACATCCAACGAGGCCCAACACGTTCGGGCGTCAATTTATTAGCCCTCAAAATGAAAGGGGTAATTTGCGTTGAGTTTCTCAGAGGGAAACGGAGGTGGAAACTCAAGGCACTCGGCTAGCAGCAGGGGCGTTAACCTCGGGTTCGTTTACCTTAAGGGCCTCTGTATAGCTTCAAAAACAAAAACTTACTGCTCCAGCTCAAATGGAATTTATTGGGCGCCACCCTGTAAATCACAGCAGATAACTTTGGGCCAGGGATCCCAAAGAAGTCATTCCTTCTCCCAAGTCCTGAAATAAAGTACTCAGGGCACCTCTGCGGGAAGCACAAAAAAAAAAACCAAGACCAATATAGGTATATGAGCTTGTTTATTTGTTAAATAAACTTTGAGCCTGCGCTGACCTGGTTGCCACTAGCAACTATACACATACTCGAAAATAAACTTAATTATAAGTATCATAAACAGTGTACCCGTTTATTTTTAATGAAACACAATAAAAGTTTGATTCCGTTCTGTGTTATCTAATCCTACTATAATTAATGGAACATATATAGCAACGGTTCACGAAAGTGAATTTTATTTTAAATTATTTTGTAAATAACCACGATATGCGAGAAACCCAATTACGGTAGCCAACAACCACCCAACGATTAATCAGTAACACAGCAAATTACTTAAAATAAATCCAAAAATATAAGCAATTGTTGGAAGTTAAATTTTCGTTAGCAAAGGGGCTTATGGCCCTGTAACACAGGAATAATAATCAATGGATCGGAATTCGCGCTCGCAACCACCACTTATAGTACTACTGACCAAGTGGTTATGTTTTAATCAAAAATAATTTTGTAGTATACGGGCGACGGACATTGAGATCTCAACAACTTGACCACGTATTTTTATGTCACCTCTAGGGTGGAAACGCAGGGCTGATTTTAAGCAACCAGATTGCGAGATCGACTATAATCCTAAGTTAATTCGAACGCACCCTGTATATGCAACCGGTAGGGTAGAAATCTATATTCCCGATCTGTTCAGGGTTCGTAATTCTAACCCTCAATTATTTCAAGCTAACCTTAAAGCTTCAATATCTTAATCATATTTGGAATTCAATTAACCAACTATAATAACCAGTAAGTTTAGTAACATATGGCAAGGGGTTGCAAATCCTAGACGTGCATTTACCCTGATTAATTCGCGGGGCGAACACTACCGTAATAATTAGAGGCTTACACAATAAAACTGTACCTTCAAATTCCGGACTGCTTAATGCAGTTAAACCTAACCTATCTGTTACATTCCAATCATTTTAGAAACGTTGCTAGGAAACCCAGAACTAGAATTGTGAAGTCGCAAGCTGCTAGGCGAGCTCTAGTATCGTAAGTAGCACCTGGGGGACGATACGTAGCGTCGCGTTCGACTGGCGAAGTCCAAGGGAACTGCGTCTGTACAGATGATCTGCGGGGAAAGCGTGCTCACGCTACAGCTGTGCAGTCGAAACGGAGGCAGCAAGAGCCTCTGGGTATCTTCATGGGAAAAGAAACAGGGCTGAAATAAAACGACCCACATATAACCTACTAGAACGTAACGAATCTAAAATTTACCTTAGTTGGTGGACGCCCTTTGTAAGTTCACTGCAATTTAATGCCTTTTATGCTTAGATTGCCTTTTATACTTTAGCCTGGGGCCCATGTGACGAGAAGAGTGTTTTATCCGCCAATTTGCGAACGGAATTTCCGTGAACCAAAATATACACTTCTACAAATCCTCTAAATGTTACGGAAACCCATTTGGGGACTGTAGTGCTGATAAACCTTCCGATGGGAAGCCAAAAAGCAGAACACACCAGCCCACACCTTCTCTATTTCACAGTTAAACAGGAAATGCCCAATTTTCTTATCTTTTAGAAACTAGCATATGTGCCAAAATTCCCCAAAACTTTAGATAAGGCCAGTTCCTCCACATTTCCAAAAATAAGTACACAAGGTTGCCTATAGTAAAGGAGCTAACACATTAATTAATTGAATGAACAAATTGAACTGTAACAGGCTTATCGCTTGGCTTGGCGCTTGGTTTGGCGCTTACACTGGCTCTTGGCTTGCTGATTTCTTTGGCGCTTGGCTTGGTGCTTGATTTGGCGCTTGCCTTGGCGCTTTGCTTGGCGCTTGGTTTAGCGCTTGGCTTAACGTTTGGCTTGGCGCTTGGCTTAACGTTTGGCTTGGCGCTTGGCTTGGCGCTTGGTTTGGCGCTTGGCTTAGCGCTTGGCTTAGCGCTTGGTTTATTGTGTGGCTTGGTGCTTAGGTTAGCGCCTATTTTGATGCTTGGATTGGCGCTTGGCTTGGCGCTTGGCTTAGCGCTTGGCTTGGTGCTTTGGTAAGCGCTAATCTTGGCGCTTGACTTGGCGCTTGGTTTGGCGCTTGGTTTGGCGCTTGGCTTGGCGCTTGGCTAGGCGCTTTGCTTGGCCCTTGGTTTAACGCTTGGCTTGGCGCTTGCCCTAGCGCTTGGCTTAATGCTTGCTTTGGCGCTTGGCTTGGCGCTTGGTTTGGCGCTTGGCTTAGCGCTTGGTTCGGCGCTTGGCTTGGCGCTTGGCTTAGCGCTTGGCTTAGCGCTTGGTTTATCGTGTGGCTTGGTGCTTAGGTTAGCGCCTATTTTGATGCTTGGATTGGCGCTTGGCTTGGCGCTTAGCTTAGCGCTTGGCGTGGCGCTTGACTTGGCGCTTGGCTTGGCACTTTACTTGGTGCTTGCTTCGGCGCTTGGCTTGGCGCTTGGTTTGGCGCTTGGCTTGACGCTTGGTTTGGCGGTTGGCTTGGTGCTTGGCTAGGCGCTTCGCTTGGCGCTTGGTTTAACGCTTGGCTTGGCGCTTGCCCTAGCGCTTGGCTTAATGCTTGCTTTGGCGCTTGGCTTGGCGCTTGGTTTGGCGCTTGGTTTGGCGCTTGGTTTGGCGCTTGGCTTGGCGATTGGCTTGGTGCTTTGGTTAGCGCTTATCTTGGCGCTTGACTTGGCGCTTGGCTTGGCGCATGTCTTGGCGCTCGATTTGGCTCTTGGCTTGACATTTGGTTGTGCGTGTGGCTTGGTGCTTGGGTTAACGCCTATTTTGGCGCTTGGCTTGGCGCTTGGCTTGGCGCTTGGTTTGGCGCTTACACTGGCTCTTGGATTGGTGATTTCTTTGGCGCTTGGCTTGGTGCTTGATTTGGCGCTTGGCTTGGCACTTGGTTTGGCGCTTGGCTTAGCGCTTGGCTTGGCGCTTGGTTTGGCGCTTGCTTTGGCGCTTGGCTTGGCGCTTGGTTTGGCGCTTGGCTTAGCGCTTGGCTTAGCGCTTGGTTTATCGTGTGGCTTGGTGCTTAGGTTAGCGCCTATTTTGATGCTTGGCTTGGCGCTTGGCTTGGCGCTTGGGTTAGCCCTTGGCGTGGCGCTTGACTTGGGGCTTGGCTTGGCACTTTACTTGGTGCTTGCTTCGGCGCTTGGCTTGGCGCTTGGTTTGGCGCTTGGCTTGACGCTTGGTTTGGCGGTTGCCTTGGTGCTTGGCTAGGCGCTTCGCTTGGCGCTTCGCTTGGCGCTTGGTTTAACGCTTGGCTTGGCGCTTGCCCTAGCGCTTGGCTTAATGCTTGCTTTGGCGCTTGGCTTGGCGCTTGGTTTGGCGCTTGGCTTAGCGCTTGGTTTGGCGCTTGGCTTGGCGCTTGGCTAGGCGCTTTGCTTGGCCCTTGGTTTGACGCTTGGCTTGTTGCTTGACTTGGCGCTCACTTTGGCGCTTGGCTTTACGCATGGCTTGGCGCTTGGCTTGGCGCTTGGCTTCGCGCTTGGCTTGGCGCCTGGCTTGTGCTTGATGTGACGCTTGGCTTAGCGATTAGTTTTGCGCTTGGCTTCGAGTGTAGCTTGGCGCTTGGCTTAACGCTTGGTTTGGCGCTTAGCTTAGCGCTTGGTTTGGCGCTTGGCTTGGCGCTTCGCCAAGCGTTTGGCTTGACGCTTAGTTTGAAGCTTGGCTTTACGCTTGGCTTGGCGCTTGGCTTGGCGCTTGGTTTGTCATGTGGCTTGGTGCTTGGGTTAACGCCTATTTTGGCGCTTGGCTTAGCGCTTGGCTTGGCGCTTGGCTTGACGCTTGGCTTGGCGCTTGGCTTGATGCTTGGCATGGCGCTTGGCCTGGCGCTTGGTTTGACGCTTGGCATGGTGCTTGCTTTGGCGCTTGGCTTGGCGCTTGGTTAGGCGCTTGGCCTGGCGCTTGGCTTAGCGCTTGCCCTGGCGCTTGTCTTGGTGATTTCTTTGGCGCTTGGCTTGGTGCTTGATTTGGCCCTTGGCTTGGCGCTTGGTTTGGCGCTTGGCTTGGCGCTTGGCTTGGCGCTTGGCTTGGCGCTTGCCCTGGCGCTTGGCTTAGTGATTTCTTTGGCGCTTGGTTTGGCGCTTGGTTTGACGCTTGGTTTGGAGCTTGGCTTGGCGCTGGGTTTGGCGCTTGGCTTGGCGCTTGGCTTGGTGATTTCTTTGGCGCTTGGCTTGGCGCTTGGTTTGGCGCTTGGTTTGACGCTTGGTTTGGCGCTTGGCTTGTCGCTTGGTTTGGCGCTTGGCTTGGCGATTGGCTTGGTGCTTTGGTTAGCGCTTATCTTGGCGCTTGGCTTGGCGCTTGGCTTGGCGCCTGGCTTGTGCTTGGTGTGACGCTTGGCTTAGCGATTAGTTTTGCGCTTGGCTTCGAGTGTAACTTGGTGCTTGGTTTGACGCTTGGCTTGGCGCTTGGCTTGGCGCTGAGTTTGGCGCTTGGCTTGGCGCTTGGCTTGGTGTTAGACATGGCGCTTGGCTTGGCGCTTGGGTTGGCGCTTGACTTGGCGCTTGGCTTGGTATTAGACATGGCGCTTGGCTTGGCGCTTGGCTTGGCGCTTGGCTTGGCGCTTGGCTTGGCGCTTGGCTTGGCGCTTAGCTTGGCGCTCGGCTTGGCGTGTGGCTTGGTGCTTGGTTTGGCGTGTGGCTTGGTGCTTAGGTTAGCGCCTATTTTGGCGCTTGGCTTGGCGCTTGGTTTGGCGCTTGACTTGGCGTTTGGCTTGACGCTTGGCATAGTGCTTGGTTTGGCGCTTGGCTTGGCGTTTGGTTTGGCATTTGGATTGGCGCTTGGTTGGGGGCTTGGCTTGGCGCTTGGCTTGGCGCTTGCCCTGGCGCTTGGCTTGGCGCTTGGTTTGGCGCTTGACTTGGCCCTTGGTTTGGCGCTTGGCATGGTGCTTGCTTTGGCGCTTGGCTTGGCGCTTGGCTTGGCGCTTAGTTTGGCGCTTGATTTGACGTTTGGCTTGGCGCTTGGTTTGGCGTTGGGCTTGGCGCTTGGCTTAGCGCTTGCCCTGGCGCTTGGCTTGGTGATTTCTTTGGCGCTTGGCGCTTGGCTTGGTGTTAGACATGGCGCTTGGCTTGGCGCTTGGCTTGGCGCTTGGCTTGGCGCTTGGCTTGGCGCTTGGCTTGGCGCTTAGCTTGGCGCTCGGCTTGGCGTGTGGCTTGGTGCTTGGTTTGGCGTGTGGCTTGGTGCTTAGGTTAGCGCCTATTTTGGCGCTTGGCTTGGCGCTTGGTTTGGCGCTTGACTTGGCGTTTGGCTTGACGCTTGGCATAGTGCTTGCTTTGGCGCTTGGCTTGGCGCTTGGTTTGGCGCTTGACTTGGCCCTTGGTTTGGCGCTTGGCATGGTGCTTGCTTTGGCGCTTGGCTTGGCGCTTGGCTTGGCGCTTGGTTTGGCGCTTGATTTGTCGCTTGGCTTGGCGCTTGGTTTGGCGTTGGGCTTGGCGCTTGGCTTAGCGCTTGCCCTGGCGCTTGTCTTGGTGATTTCTTTGGCGCTTGGCTTGGCGCTTGGTTTGGCGCTTCGCTTGGAGCTTGGCTTAGCGCGTGCGCTGGCGCTTGGCTTGGTGATTTCTTTGGCGCTTGGATTGGTGCTCCATTTAGCCCTTGGCTTGGCGCTTGGTTTGGCGCTTGGCTTGGCGTTTGGCTTGGCGCTTGGCTTAGCGCTTGCCCTGGCGCTTGGCTTGGTGATTTTTTTGGCGCTTGGGTTAGCGCTTGGTTTCGCGTTTGGCTTGGCCTTGGTTTGTCGCTTGGCTTGGCGCTTGCCCTGGCGTTTGGCTTGGTGATTTTTTTGGCGCTTGGGTTAGCGCTTGGTTTGGCGTTTGGCTTGGCCTTGGTTTGGCGCTTGGCTTGGCGCTTGCCCTGGCGTTTGGCTTGGTGATTTTTTTGGCGCTTGGGTTAGCGCTTGGTTTGGCGTTTGGCTTGGCCTTGGTTTGGCGCTTGGCTTGGCGCTTGCCCTGGCGCTTGGCTTGGTGATTTCTTTAACGCTTGGCTTGGCGCTTGACTTGGCGTTTGGCTTGACGCTTGGCATAGTGCTAGCTTTGGCGCTTGGCTTGGCGCTTGGTTTGGCGCTTGACTTGGCCCTTGGTTTGGCGCTTGGCATGGATCTTGCTTTGGCGCTTGGCTTGGCGCTTGGCTTGGCGCTTGGTTTGGCGCTTGATTTGTCGCTTGGCTTGGCGCTTGGTTTGGCGTTGGGCTTGGCGCTTGGCTTAGCGCTTGCGCTGGCGCTTGGCTTGGTGATTTCTTTGGCGCTTGGCATGGCGCTTGGTTTGGCGTTTGGCTTGGCCTTGGTTTGGCGCTTGGCTTGGCGCTTGCCCTGGCGTTTGGCTTGGTGGTTTTTTTGGCGCTTGGGTTAGCGCTTGGTTTGGCGCTTGGCTTGGCGCTTGGCTTGGCGCTTGGCTTGGCGCTTGGCTTGGCGCTTGCCCTTTCGCTTGGCTTGGTGATTTTTTTGGCGCTTGGGTTAGCGCTTGGTTTGGCGTTTGGCTTGGCCTTGGTTTGGCGCTTGGCTTGGCGCTTGCCCTGGCGCTTGGCTTGGTGATTTCTTTAACGCTTGGCTTGGCGCTTGGTTTGGCGCTTGGCTTGGCGCTTGGTTTGACGCTTGGCTTGGTGATTGGCTTTGCCCTTGGCTAGGCGTGTGGCTTGGTGCTTTGGTTAGCGCCTATTTTGGCGCTTGCTTTGGCGCTCGGTTGGCGCTTGGTTTGGCGCTTGGCTTGGCGCTTGGTTAGACGCTTGGCTTAGCGATTAGTTTTGCGCTTGGCTTCGAGTGTAGCTTGGTGCTTGGTTTAACGCTTGGCTTGGCGCTTGGCTTGGCGCTTGGCTTGGTGCTTGGTTTGGCGCTTGGCTAAGCGTTTGGGTTGACGCTTAGTTTGACGCTTCTCTTTGCGCTTGGCTTGGCGCTTGGCTTGGCGCTTGGTTTGTCGTGTGGCTTGGCGCTTGGCTTGACGCTTGGCTTGGCGCTTGGCTTGACACTTGGCATGGCACTTGGCTTGGCGCTTGGTTTATCGCTTGGCTTGGCGCTTAGTTTGGCGTTTGGTTTGGCGATTGGTTGGAGGCTTGCCTTGGCGCTTGGCTTGGCGCTTGCCCTGGCGCTTGGATTGGCGCGTGGTTTGGCGCTTGACTTGGCCCTTGGCTTGGCGCTTGGCATGGTGCTTTCTTTGGCGCTTGGCTTAACGCTATGCTTGGCGCTTGGTTTGGCGCTTGGTTTGGCGCTTGGCTTAGCGCTTGGCTTAGCGCTTGGCTTAACGCTTGGATTGGCTCTTGGTTTGGCGCTTGCCTTGGCGCTTGGCTTGGCGCTTGGTTTGGCGCTTGGCTTAGCGCTTGCCCTGGCGCTTGGCTCGGCGATTGGTTTGGCGTGTGGCTTGGTGCTTGGGTTAGCGCCTATTTTGGCGCTTGGCTTGGCGCTTGGTGTGGCTCTTGGCTTGGCGCTTGGCTTGGCGCTTGGCTTAGCGCTTGGCTTGGCGCTTGGCTTGTTGTGTGGCTTGGTGCTTGGCTTGGCGTGTGGCTTGGTGTTTGGGCTAGCGCCTATTTTGACGCTTAGCCTGGCGCTTGGTTTGGCGGTTAACTTGGAGCTTGGCTTAACGCTTGGTTTAGCTTGTAGCTTGTGCTTAAGTTAGCGCCTATTTTGATGCTTGGCTTGGCGCTTAGCTTGGCGCTTGGTTTGGCGCTTGGCTTGACGCTTGGTTTGGCGGTTGGCTTGGTGTTTGGCTAGGCACTTCGCTTGGCGCTTGGTTTAACGCTTGGCTTGGCGCTTGCACTGGCGCTTGGCTTAATGCTTGCTTTGGCGCTTGGCTTGGCGCTTGGTTTGGCGCTTGGCTTAGCGCTTGGTTCGGCGCTTGGCTTGGCGCTTAGCTTGGCGCCTGGCTTGTGCTTGGTGTGACGCTTGGCTTAGCGATTAGTTTTGCGCTTGGCTTTGAGTGTAGCTTGGTGCTTGGTTTGACGCTTGGCTTGGCGCTTGGCTTGTTGCTTGGTTTGGCGCCTGGCTTGACGTCTGGTTTGGCCCTTAGCTTAGCGCTTGGTTTGGCGCTCGGCTTGGCGCTTGGCTAAGCGTTTGGGTTGACGCTTAGTTTGACGCTTGGCTTGGCGCTTGGATTGGCGCTTGTCTTGGCGCCTGGTTTGTCGTGTGGCTTCGTGCTTGGGTTAACGCCTATTTTGGCGCTTGGCTTGGCGCTTGGCTTGGCGCTTGGCTTGACGCTTGGCTTGGCGCTTGGCTTGACGCTTGGCATGGCACTTGGCTTGGCGCTTGGTTTGGCGCTTGACTTGGCGCTTGGTTTGACGCTTGGCATGGTGCTTGCTTTGGCGCTTGTTTTGGCGTTCGGTTTGGCGCTTGTTTGGGGGCTTGGCTTGGCGCTTGCCTTGGCGCTTGCCCTGGCGCTTTGCTTGGCGCGTGGTTTGGCGCTTGACTTGGCCCTTGGCTTGCCGCTTGGCATGGTGCTTTCTTTGGTGCTTGGCTTAACGCTTGGCTTAACGCTTGGCTTGGCGCTTGGTTTGGCGCTTGATTTGGCGCTTACCTTGGCGCTTGGTTTGGCGCTTGGCTTGGCGCTTGGCTTAGAGCTTGCCCTGGCGCTTGGATTGGCGCGTGGTTTGGCGCTTGACTTGGCCCTTGGCTTGGCGCTTGGCATGGTGCTTTCTTTGGCGCTTGGCTTAACGCTATGCTTGGCGCTTGGTTTGGCGCTTGGTTTGGCGCTTGGCTTAGCGCTTGGCTTAGCGCTTGGCTTAACGCTTGGATTGGCTCTTGGTTTGGCGCTTGCCTTGGCGCTTGGCTTGGCGCTTGGTTTGGCGCTTGGCTTAGCGCTTGCCCTGGCGCTTGGCTCGGCGATTGGTTTGGCGTGTGGCTTGGTGCTTGGGTTAGCGCCTATTTTGGCGCTTGGCTTGGCGCTTGGTGTGGCTCTTGGCTTGGCGCTTGGCTTGGCGCTTGGCTTAGCGCTTGGCTTGGCGCTTGGCTTGTTGTGTGGCTTGGTGCTTGGCTTGGCGTGTGGCTTGGTGTTTGGGCTAGCGCCTATTTTGACGCTTAGCCTGGCGCTTGGTTTGGCGGTTAACTTGGAGCTTGGCTTAACGCTTGGTTTAGCTTGTAGCTTGTGCTTAAGTTAGCGCCTATTTTGATGCTTGGCTTGGCGCTTAGCTTGGCGCTTGGTTTGGCGCTTGGCTTGACGCTTGGTTTGGCGGTTGGCTTGGTGTTTGGCTAGGCACTTCGCTTGGCGCTTGGTTTAACGCTTGGCTTGGCGCTTGCACTGGCGCTTGGCTTAATGCTTGCTTTGGCGCTTGGCTTGGCGCTTGGTTTGGCGCTTGGCTTAGCGCTTGGTTCGGCGCTTGGCTTGGCGCTTAGCTTGGCGCCTGGCTTGTGCTTGGTGTGACGCTTGGCTCAGCGATTAGTTTTGCGCTTGGCTTTGAGTGTAGCTTGGTGCTTGGTTTGACGCTTGGCTTGGCGCTTGGCTTGTTGCTTGGTTTGGCGCCTGGCTTGACGTCTGGTTTGGCCCTTAGCTTAGCGCTTGGTTTGGCGCTCGGCTTGGCGCTTGGCTAAGCGTTTGGGTTGACGCTTAGTTTGACGCTTGGCTTGGCGCTTGGATTGGCGCTTGTCTTGGCGCCTGGTTTGTCGTGTGGCTTCGTGCTTGGGTTAACGCCTATTTTGGCGCTTGGCTTGGCGCTTGGCTTGGCGCTTGGCTTGACGCTTGGCTTGGCGCTTGGCTTGACGCTTGGCATGGCACTTGGCTTGGCGCTTGGTTTGGCGCTTGACTTGGCGCTTGGTTTGACGCTTGGCATGGTGCTTGCTTTGGCGCTTGTTTTGGCGTTCGGTTTGGCGCTTGTTTGGGGGCTTGGCTTGGCGCTTGCCTTGGCGCTTGCCCTGGCGCTTTGCTTGGCGCGTGGTTTGGCGCTTGACTTGGCCCTTGGCTTGCCGCTTGGCATGGTGCTTTCTTTGGTGCTTGGCTTAACGCTTGGCTTAACGCTTGGCTTGGCGCTTGGTTTGGCGCTTGATTTGGCGCTTACCTTGGCGCTTGGTTTGGCGCTTGGCTTGGCGCTTGGCTTAGAGCTTGCCCTGGCGCTTGTCTTGGTGATTTCTTTGGCGCTTGGCTTGGTGCTTGATTTGGCGCTCCGCTTGGCGCTTGGTTTGGCGCTTGGCTTGGCGCTTGGTTTGACGCTTGGCTTGGCGCTTGGCTTGGCGCTTGGCTTGGTGCTTGGTTTGGCGCTTGGCTAAGCGTTTGGGTTGACGCTTAGTTTGACGCTTGGCTTGGCGCTTGGCTTGGGGCTTGGTTTGACGCTTGGCTTGCTGCTTGACTTGGCGCTCACTTTGGCGCTTGGCTTTACGCTTGGCTTGGCGCTTGGCTTGGCGCTTGGCTTGGCGATTGGCTTGGCGCCTGGCTTGTGCTTGGTGTGACGCTTGGCTTAGCGGTTAGTTTTGCGCTTGGCTTCGAGTGTAGCTTGGTGCTTGGTTTGGCGATTGGCTTGGCGCCTGGCTTGTGCTTGTTGTGACGCTTGGCTTAGCGGTTAGTTTTGCGCTTGGCTTCGATGTAGCTTGGTGCTTGGTTTGGCGCTTGGTTTGACGATTGGTTTGGCGCTTAGCTTAGCGCATGGTTTGGCGCTCGGCTTGGCGCTTGGTTTGTCGTGTGGCTTGGAGCTTGGGTTAACGCCTATTTTGGCGTTTGGCTTGGCGTTTGGCTTGGCGCTTGGCTTGACGCTTGGCTTGGCGCTTGGCTTGACGCTTGGCATGGCGCTTTGTTTGGCGCTTGGTTTGTCGTGTGGCTTGGTGCTTGGGTTAACGCCTATTTTGGCGCTTGGCTTGGCGCTTGGCTTGGCGCTTGGCTTGGCGCTTGGCTTGGCGCTTGGCTTGGCGCTTGGCTTGGCGCTCAGCTTGGTGCTTGGTTTGGCGCTCGGCTTGGCGCTTGGTTTGGCGCTTGGCTTGGGGCTTGGTTTGACGCTTGGCTTAGCGATTAGTTTTGCGCTTGGCTTCGAGTGTAGCTTGGTGCTTGGTTTGACGCTTGGCTTGGCGCTTGGCTTGGCGCTTGGTTTGTCGTGTGGCTTGGCGCTTGGCTTGACGCTTGGCATGGCACTTGGCTTGGCGCTTGGCATGGCGCTTGACTTGGCGCTTGGTTTGTCGTGTGGCTTGGCGCTTGGCTTGACGCTTGGCTTGGCGCTTGGCTTGACACTTGGCATGGCACTAGGCTTGGCGCATGGTTTGGCGCTCGGCTTGGCGCTTGGTTTGTCGTGTGGCTTGGAGCTTGGGTTAACGCCTATTTTGGCGTTTGGCTTGGAGTTTGGCTTGGCGCTTGGCTTGACGCTTGGCTTGGCGCTTGGCTTGACGCTTGGCATGGCGCTTTGTTTGGCGCTTGGTTTGTCGTGTGGCTTGGTGCTTGGGTTAACGCCTATTTTGGCGCTTGGCTTGGCGCTTGGCTTGGCGCTTGGCTTGGCGCTTGGCTTGGCGCTTAGCTTGGTGCTTGGTTTGGCGCTCGGCTTGGCGCTTGGTTTGGCGCTTGGCTTGGGGCTTGGTTTGACGCTTGGCTTAGCGATTAGTTTTGCGCTTGGCTTCGAGTGTAGCTTGGTGCTTGGTTTGACGCTTGGCTTGACGCTTGGCTTGGCGCTTGGCTTGGTGCTTGGTTTGGCGCTCGGCTTGGCGCTTGGTTTGGCGCTTGGCTTGGGGCTTGGTTTGACGCTTGGCTTAGCGATTAGTTTTGCGCTTGGCTTCGAGTGTAGCTTGGTGCTTGGTTTGACGCTTGGCTTGGCGCTTGGCTTGGCGCTTGGTTTGTCGTGTGGCTTGGCGCTTGGCTTGACGCTTGGCTTGGCGCTTGGCTTGACACTTGGCATGGCACTTGGCTTGGCGCTTGGTTTGGCGCTTGACTTGGCGCTTGGTTTGACGCTTGGCATGGTGCTTGCTTTGGCGCTTGGCTTGGCGCTTTGTTTGGCGTTTGGTTTGGCGCTTGGTTGGGGGCTTGCCTTGGCGCTTGGCTTGGCGCTTGCCCTGGCGCTTGGCTTGGCGCGTGGTTTGGCGCTTGACTTGGCCCTTGGCTTGACGCTTGGCATGGTGCTTTCTTTGGCGCTTGGCTTATCGCTTGGTTTGGCGCTTGGATTAGCGCTTGGCTTAGCGCTTGGCTTAGCGCTTGGCTTAACGCTTGGCTTGGCTCTTGGTTTAGCGCTTGCCTTGGCGCTTGGCTTGGCGCTTGGTTTGGCGCTTGGCTTAACGCTTGGTTTGGCGCTCGGCTTGGCGCTTGGCTTGGCGCTTGGCTTGGCGCTTTTCTTGGCGTTTTTCTTGGCGCGTGGCTTGGCGCTTGGGTTTGCGCTTTTCTTAGCCCGTGGTTTGGCGCGTGGCTTGGCGCTTGGCTGGGCGCTTGGCTTGGCGCTTGGCTTGGCGCTTGGCTTGGCGCTTGGCACGGCGCATGGCTTGGCGCTTGGCCTGGCGCATAGCTTGACGCTCTTCTTGGCGTGTGGATTGGTGTTTTTCTTGGCGCGTGGATTGGCGCGTGCTTGGCGCTTGGTTTGGCGCTTGGCTTGGCGCTTGGCTTGGCGCTTGGCTTGGCGCTTTTCTTGGCGTTTTTCTTGGCGCGTGGCTTGGAGCTTGGCTTGGCGTTTGGCTTGGCGTTTGGCATGGCGCTTGGCTTGGAGCTTTTCTTGGCGTTTTTCTTGGAGCGTGGCCTGGCGCTTGGCTTGGCGCTTGGCTTGGCGCTTTTCTTGGCATTTTTCTTAGCCCGTGGTTTGGCGCGTGGCTTGGCGCTAGGCTTGACGCTTGGCTTGGCGCTTGGCTTGGCGCTTTTCTTAGCGTTTTTCTTGGCGCTTGGCTGGGCGTTTGGCTTGGCGCTCGGTTTGGCGCTTTTCTTGGCGCGTGGCTTGTCGCTTGACTTGGCGCTTTTCTTGGCGCGTAGCTTGGCACTTGGCTTGACGTTTAGCATGGCGCTTGGCTTAACGCATGGCTTGGCGCTCTCCTTGGCGCGTGGCTTGGCGCTTGGCTTGGCGCATGGCTTGGCGCTCTCCTTGTCGCGTGGCTTGGCGCTTGGCTTGGCGCTTGGCTTGGCGTTTGGCTTGGCGCTTTTCTTGGCGCGTGGTTTGTCGCTTGGCTTTGCGCATGGCTTGGCGCTCTCCTTGGTGCATGGGGTGGCGCTTTTCTTGGCGCGTGGCTTAGCGCTTGGCTTGGCGCATTTCTTGACGTTTGGCTTGACGCATTCCTTGGCGCTCTCTTTGGCGCGTGGCTTGGCGCTTGGTTGGGCGTTTGGCTTGGCGCTTGGCTCGGCGCTTGGCTTGGCGCTTTTCTTAAGGTGTGGTTGGCTCGTAGTTTGGCACTTGGCTTGGCGTTTGGCTTGGCGCTTGGCCTGGCGCATAGCTTGTCGCTCTCCTTGGCGCAAGGCTTCGCGTTTGGCTGGACGCTTGGCTTGGCGCTTGGTTTGGCGCTTGGTTTGGCGCTTGGCTTTGCGCGTGGCTTGGCGCCTGGCTGAACGCTTGGCTTGGCACTTGGTATGGCGCTTGGCTTGGCGCTTGGCTTTGTGTTTGTTAGAGCGCGTGGTTTTCCGCGTGGCTTGGCGCTTGGCTGGGCGCTTGGCTTGGCGCTTTTCTTGGCGCGTGGCTTGTCGCTTGGCTTGGCGCTTGGCCTGGCGCATAGCTTGACGCTCTTCTTGGCGAGTGGATTGGTGTTTTTCTTGGCGCGTGGCTTGGCGCTTGGCTTGGCGCTTGGTTTGGCGCTTGGCTTGGCGCTTTTCTTGGCGTTTCTCTAGGCACGTTGGCTTGGCGCTTGGCTTGGCGCTTGGCTTGGCGCTTTTCTTGGCGTTTTTCTAGGCACGTGGCTTGGCGCTTGGCTTGGCGCTTGGCTTGGCGCCTATTTTGGCGCTTGGCTTGGCGCTTGGTTGGCGCTTGACTTGGCGTTTGGCTTGACGCTTGGCATAGTGCTTGCTTTGGCGCTTGGCTTGGCGCTTGGTTTGGCGTTTGGATTGGCGCTTGGTTGGGGGCTTGGCTTGGCGCTTGGCTTGGCGCTTGCCCTGGCGCTTGGCTTGGCGCTTGGTTTGGCGCTTGACTTGGCCCTTGGTTTGGCGCTTGGCATGGTGCTTGCTTTGGCGCTTGGCTTGGCGCTTGGTTTGGCGCTTGATTTGTCGCTTGGCTTGGCGCTTGGTTTGGCGTTGGGCTTGGCGCTTGGCTTAGCGCTTGGCTTGGTGATTTCTTTGGCGCTTGGATTGGTGCTCGATTCAGCCCTTGGCATGGCGCTTGGTTTGGCGCTTGGCTTGGCGCTCGGCTTGGCGCTTGGCTTAGCGCTTGCCCTGGCGCTTGGCTTGGTGATTTTTTTGGCGCTTGGGTTAGCGCTTGGTTTGGTGTTTGGCTTGGCCTTGTTTGGCGCTTGGCTTGGCGCTTGCCCTGGCGTTTGGCTTGGTGATTTTTTTGGCGCTTGGGTTAGCGCTTGGTTTGGCGTTTGGCTTGGCCTTGGTTTGGCGCTTGGCTAGGCGCTTGCCCTGGCGTTTGGCTTGGTGATTTTTTTGGCGCTTGGGTTAGCGCTTGGTTTGGCGCTTGGCTTGGCGCTTGGCTTGGCGCTTGCCCTTTCGCTTGGCTTGGTGATTCTTTTGGCGCTTGGGTTAGCGCTTGGTTTGGCGTTTGGCTTGGCCTTGGTTTGGCGCTTGGCTTGGCGTTTGCGCTGGCGCTTGGCTTGGTGATTTCTTTAACGCTTGGCTTGGCGATTGGTTTGGCGCTTGGCTTGGCGCTTGGTTTGACGCTTGGCTTGGTGATTGGCTTTGCCCTTGGCTAGGCGTGTGGCTTGGTGCTTTGGTTAGCGCCTATTTTGGCGCTTGCTTTGGCGCTCCGCTTGGCGCTTGGTTTGGCGCTTGGCTTGGCGCTTGGTTTGACGCTTGGCTTAGCGATTAGTTTTGCGCTTGGCTTCGAGTGTAGCTTGGTGCTTGGTTTGACGCTTGGCTTGGCGCTTGGCTTGGCGCTTGGCTTGGTGCTTGGTTTGGCGCTTGGCTAAGCGTTTGGGTTGACGTTTAGTTTGACGCTTGGCTTTGCGCTTGGCTTGGCGCTTGGTTTGTCGTGTGGCTTTTCGCTTGGCTTGACGCTTGGCTTGGCGCTTGGCTTGACACTTGGCATGGCACTTGGCTTGGCGCTTGGTTTGGCGCTTGGCTTGGCGCTTAGTTTGGCGTTTGGTTTGGCGCTTGGTTGGAGGCTTGCCTTGGCGCTTGGCTTGGCGCTTGCCCTGGCGCTTGGCTTGGCGCGTGGTTTGGCGCTTGACTTGGCCCTTGGCTTGGCGCTTGGCATGGTGCTTTCTTTGGCGCTTGGCTTAACGCTTGGCTTGGCGCTTGGTTTGGCGCTTGGTTTGGCGCTTGGCTTAGCGCTTGGCTTAGCGCTTGGCTTAACGCTTGGCTTGGCTCTTGGTTTGGCGCTTGCCTTGGCGCTTGGCTTGGCGCTTGGTTTGGCGCTTGGCTTAACGCTTGGTTTGGCGCTCGGCTTGGCGCTTACCTAGGCGTTTGGCTTGGCGCTTGGTTTGGCGCTTGGTTTGGCGCTTGCCCTGGCGCTTGGCTCGGCGATTGGTTTGGCGTGTGGCTTGGTGCTTGGGTTAGCGCCTATTTTGGCGCTTGGCTTGGCGCTTGGTGTGGCTCTTGTCTTGGCGCTTGGCTTGGCGCTTGGCTTAGCGCTTGGCTTGGCGCTTGGCTTGTTGTGTGGCTTGGTGCTTGGCTTGGCGTGTGGCTTGGTGTTTGGGTTAGCGCCTATTTTGACGCTTAGCCTGGCGCTTGGTTTGGCGGTTAACTTGGAGCTTGGCTTAACGCTTGGTTTAGCTTGTGGCTTGGTGCTTAGGTTAGGGCCTATTTTGATGCTTGGCTTGGCGCTTGGCTTGGCGCTTGGCGTGGCGCTTGACTTGGCGCTTGGCTTGGCAATTTACTTGGTGCTTGCTTCGGCGCTTGGCTTGGCGCTTGGTTTGGCGCTCGGCTTGGAGCTTGGTTTGTCGTGTGGCTTGGAGCTTGGGTTAACGCCTATTTTGGCGCTTGGCTTGGCGCTTGGCTTGGCGCTTGGCTTGGCGCTTGGCTTGGCGCTTGCCCTGGCGCTTGGCTTGGCTTGTGGTTTGGCGCTTGACTTGGCCCTTGGCTTGGCGCTTGGCATGGTGCTTTCTTTGGCGCTTGGCTTAACGCTTAACTTGGCGCTTGGTTTGGCGCTTGGCTTGGCGCTTGGTTTAGAGCTTGCCCTGGCGCTTGTCTTGGTGATTTCTTTGGCGCCTGGCTTGGTGCTTGATTTGGCGTTCGGCTTGGCGCTTGGTTTGGCGCTTGGCTTGGGGCTTGGTTTGACGCTTGGCTTAGCGATTAGTTTTGCGCTTGGATTCGAGTGTAGCTTGGTGCTTGGTTTAACGCTTGGCTTGACGCTTGGCTTGGCGCTTGGCTTGGTGCTTGGTTTGGCGCTCGGCTTGGCGCTTGGTTTGGCGCTTGGCTTGGGGCTTGGTTTGACGCTTGGCTTAGCGATTAGTTTGCGCTGGCTTCGAGTGTAGCTTGGTGCTTGGTTTGACGCTTGGTTTGGCGCTTGGCTTGGCGCTTGGCTTAGCGCTTGTTTGTCGTGTGGCTTGGCGCTTGGCATGACGCTTGGCTTGGCGCTTGGCTTGACACTTGGCATGGCACTTGGCATGGCACTTGGCTTGGCGCTTGGTTTGGCGCTTGACTTGGCGCTTGGTTTGACGCTTGGTTTGGCGCTAGGCTTGGCACTTGGCTTGACGTTTAGCATGGCGCTTGGCTTGGCGCATGGCGTAGCGCTCTCCTTGGCGCGTGGCTTGGCGCTTGGCTTGGCGCTTTTTTTGGCGCGTGGCTTGGCGCTTGGCTTGGCGCTTTTCTTGGCGCGTGGCTTGGCGCTTGGCTTGGCGCTTGGCTTGGCGTTTGGCTTGGCGCTTTTCTTGTCGCGTGGCTTGGCGCTTGGCTTGGCGCTTGGCTTGGCGTTTGGCTTGGCGCTTTTCTTGGCGCGTGGTTTGTCGCTTGGCTTTGCGCATGGCTTGGCGCTCTCCTTGGTGCATGGGGTGGCGCTTTTCTTGGCGCGTGGCTTGGCGCTTGGCTTGGCGCTTTTCTTGACGTTTGGCTTGACGCATGCATTGGCGCTCTCTTTGGCGCGTGGCTTGGCGCTTGGTTGGGCCTTGGCTTGGCGCTTTTCTTGGCGCGTAGCCTGTCGCTTGGCTTGCCGCATGGCTTGGCGCCTTTCTTGTCGCGTGGCTTGGCGCTTGGTTTGGAGCTTGGCTTGGCGCTTGGCTTAGAGCTTGCCCTGGCGCTTGTCTTGGTGATTTCTTTGGCGCTTGGCTTGGTGCCTGATTTGGCGCTTGGCTTGGCGCTTGGTGTGGCTCTTGGCTTGGCGCTTGGCTTGGCGCTTAGCTTGGCGCTTGGCTTGGCGCTTGCCCTGGCGGTTGGCTTAGTGATTTCTTTGGCGCTTGGTTTGGCGCTTGGTTTGACGCTTGGTGTGGCTCTTGGCTTGGCGCTTGGCTTGGCGCTTGGCTTGGCGCTTGGCTTGTCGTGTGGCTTGGAGCTTGGCTTGGCATGTGGCTTGGTGCTTGGGTTAGCGCCCATTTTGACGCTTAGCCTGGCGCTTGGTTTGGCGGTTGGCTTGGCGCTTGGCTTAACGCTTGGTTTACCGTGTGGCTTGGTGCTTAGGTTAGCGCCTATTCCAATGCTGGGCTTGGCGCTTGGCTTTTCGCTTGGCTTGGCGCTTGGCGTGGCGCTTGACTTGGCGTTTGGCTTGGCACTTTACTTGGTGCTTGCTTGGGCGCTTGGCTTGGCGCTTGGTTTGGCGCTTGGCTTGGCGCTTGTTTTGGCGGTTGGCTTGGCGCTTGGCTAGGCGCTTTGCTTGGCGCTTGGTTTAACGCTTGGCTTGGCGCTTGCCCTGGCGCTTGGCTTGACGCTCTTCTTGGCGAGTGGATTGGTGTTTTTCTTGGCGCGTGGCTTGGCGCTTGGCTTGGCGCTTGGTTTGGCGCTTGCCTTGGCGCTTTTCTTGGCGTTTCTCTAGGCACGTGGCTTGGCGCTTGGCTTGGCGCTTGGCTTGGCGCTTTTCTTGGCGTTTTTCTAGGCACGTGGCTTGGCGCTTGGTTTGGCGCTTGGCTTGGCGCTTGGCTTGGCGCTTTTCTTGGCGTTTTTTTTTGGCGCGTGGCTTGGCGCTTGGGTTTGCGCTTTTCTTAACCCGTGGTTTGGCGCGTGGTTTGGCGCTTGGCTTGACGCTTGGCGTGGCGCTTAACTTCGCGCTTTTCTTAGCGTTTTTCCTGGCGCGTGGCTTGGCGCTTGCCTTGGCCCTTTTCTTGGCGCGTGGCCTGTCGCTTGGCTTGCCGCATGGCTTGGTGCTTTTCTTGTCGCGTGGCTTGGCGCTTGGCTAGGCGCTTTGCTTGGCGCTTGGTTTAACGCTTGGCTTGGCGCTTGCCCTGGCGCTTGGCTTAATGCTTGTTTTGGCGTTTGGCTCGGCGCTTGGTTTGGCGCTTGGCTTGGCGCTTGGTTAGGCGCTTTTCTTAACGCTTCGCTAGGCGCTTCGCTTGGCGCTTGGTTTGACGCTTGGCTTGCTGCTTGACTTGCCGCTCACTTTGGCGCTTGGATTTACGCGTGGCTTGGCGCTTGGCTTGGCGCTTGGCTTGGCGCTTGGCTTGGCGCCTGGCTTGGTGCTTGGTTTGGCGCTTGGTTTGAAGCTTGGTTTGGCGCTTAGCTTAGCGCATGGTTTGGCGCTCGGCTTGGCGCTTGGCTAAGCGTTTGGCTTGACGCTTAGTTTGACGCTTGGCTTGGCGCTTGGATTGGCGCTTGGCTTGGCGCTTGGTTTGTCGTGTGGCTTGGCGCCTGGCTTGTGCTTGGTGTGACGCTTGGCTTAGCGGTTAGTTTTGCGCTTGGCTTTACGCGTGGCTTGGCGCTTGGCTTGGCGCTTGGCTTGGCGCTTGGCTTGGCGCCTGGCTTGTGCTTGGTGTGACGCTTGGCTTAGCGGTTAGTTTTGCGCTTGGCTTCGAGTGTAGCTTGGTGCTTGGTTTGACGCTTGGCTTGGCGCTTGGCTTGTCGCTTGGCTTGGTGCTTGGTTTGGCGCTTGGTTTGAAGCTTGGTTTGGCGCTTAGCTTAGCGCATGGTTTGGCGCTCGGCTTGGCGCTTGGCTAAGCGTTTGGCTTGACGCTTAGTTTGACGCTTGGCTTGGTGCTTGGATTGGCGCTTGGCTTGGCGCTTGGTTTGTCGTGTGGCTTGGAGCTTGGGGTAACGCCTATTTTGGCGCTTGGCTTGGCGCTTGGCTTGACGCTTGGCTTGGCGCTTGGCTTGACGCTTGGCTTGGCGCTTGGCTTGACGCTTGGCATAGCGCTTTGTTAGGCGCTTGGTTTGTCGTGTGGCTTGGTGCTTGGGTTAACGCCTATATTGGCGCTTGGCTTGGCGCTTGGCTTGGCGCTTGGCTTGGCGCTTGGCTTGGCGCCTGGCTTGACGATTGGCTTGGCGTTTGGCTTGACGCTTGGCATGGTGCTTGCTTTGGCGCTAGGCTTGGCGTTTGGTTTGGCGCTTGGTTGGGTGCTTGGCTTGGCGCTTGGCTTGGCGCTTGCCCTGGCGCTTGGCTTGGCGCTTGGTTTGGCGCTTGACTTGGCCCTTGGCTTTACGCTTGGCATGGTGCTTTCTTTGGCGCTTGGCTTAACGCTTGGCTTAACTCTTGGCTTGGCGCTTGGTTTGGCGTTTGATTTGGCGCTTGGCTTGGCGCTTGGTTTGGCACTTGGTTTGGCGCTTGGCTTAGCGCTTGCCCTGGCGTTTGGCTTAGCGATTCCTTTGGCGCTTGGCTTGGCGCTTGGTTTGGCGCTTGGCTTAGCTCTTGGCTTGGTGCTTGCCCTGGCGCTTGGCTTAGTGATTTCTTTGGCGCATGGCTTGGCGCTTGGTTTGGCGCTTGGCTTAGCGCTTGACTTGGCGCTTGCCCTGGCGCTTGGCTTAATGATTTCTTTGGCGCTTGGCTTAACGCTTGGCTTGGCGCTTGGTTTCGCGCTTGATTTGGCGCTTGGCTTGGCGCTTGGTTTGGCACTTGGCTTGGCGCTTGGCTTAGCGCTTGCCCTGGCGCTTGGCTTAGTGATTTCTTTGGCGCTTGGCCTGGCGCTTTGTTTGACGCCTGGTTTGGTGCTAGGCTTGGCGCTTGGTTTGGCGCTTGGCTTGGCGCTTGCCCTGGAGCTTGGCTTGGTGATTTCTTTGGCGCTTGGCTTGGCGCTTGGTTTGGCGCTTGGTTTGGCGCTTGGTTTGGCGCTTGGCTTGGCGATTGGCTTGGTGCTTTGGTTAGCGCTTATCTTGGCGCTTGACTTGGCGCTTGGCTTGGCGCATGTCTTGGCGCTCGATTTGGTTCTTGGCTTGACATTTGGTTGGGCGTGTGGCTTGGTGCTTGGGTTAACGCCTATTTTGGCGCTTGCCTTGGCGCTTGGCTTGGCGCTTGGTTTGGCGCTTACACTGGCTCTTGGCTTGGTGATTTCTTTAGCGCTTGGCTTGGTGCTTGATTTGGCGCTTGCCTTGGCGCTTTGCTTGGCGCTTGGTTTAGCGCTTGGCTTAACGTTTGGCTTGGCGCTTGGTTTGGCGCTTGCCTTGGCGCTTGGCTTGGCGCTTGGTTTGGCGCTTGGCTTAGCGCTTGGCTTAGCGCTTGGTTTATCGTGTGGCTTGGTGCTTAGGTTAGCGCCTATTTTAATGCTTGGCTTGGCGCTTGGCTTGGCGCTTGGCTTAGCGCTTGGCGTGGCGCTTGACTTGACGCTTGGCTTGGCACTTTACTTGGTGCTTGCTTCGTCGCTTGGCTTGGCGCTTGGTTTGGCGCTTGGCTTGACGCTTGGTTTGGCGGTTGGCTTGTTGCTTGGCTAGGCGCTTCGCTTGGCGCTTGGTTTAACGCTTGGCTTGGCGCTTGCCCTAGAGCTTGGCTTAATGCTTGCTTTGGCGCTTGGCTTGGCGCTTGGTTTGGCGCTTGGCTTAGCGCTTGGTTCGGCGCTTGGCTTGGCGCTTGGCTAGGCGCTTTGCTTGGCCCTTGGTTTGACGCTTGGCTTGTTGCTTGACTTGGCGCTCACTTTGGCGCTTGGCTTTACGCATGGCTTGGCGCTTGGCTTGGCGCTTGGCTTTGCGCTTGGCTTGGCGCCTGGCTTGTGCTTGGTGTGACGCTTGGCTTAGCGATTAGTTTTGCGCTTGGCTTCGAGTGTAGCTTGGCGCTTGGCTTGACGCTTGGTTTGGCGCTTAGCTTAGCGCTTGGTTTGGCGCTCGGCTTGGCGCTTCGCTAAGCGTTTGGCTTGACGCTTAGTTTGACGCTTGGCTTTACGCTTGACTTGGCGCTTGCCCTGGCGCTTGGCTTAATGATTTCTTTGGCCCTTGGCTTAACGCTTGGCTTGGCGCTTGGTTTCGCGCTTGATTTGGCGCTTGGCTTGGCGCTTGGTTTGGCACTTGGCTTGGCGCTTGGCTTAGCGCTTGCCCTGGCGCTTGGCTTAGTGATTTCTTTGGCGCTTGGCCTGGCGCTTTGTTTGACGCCTGGTTTGGTGCTAGGCTTGGCGCTTGGTTTGGCGCTTGGCTTGGCGCTTGCCCTGGAGCTTGGCTTGGTGATTTCTTTGGCGCTTGGCTTGGCGCTTGGTTTGGCGCTTATTTTGGCGCTTGGTTTGGCGCTTGGCTTGGCGATTGGCTTGGTGCTTTGGTTAGCGCTTATCTTGGCGCTTGACTTGGCGCTTGGCTTGGCGCATGTCTTGGCGCTCGATTTGGTTCTTGGCTTGACATTTGGTTGGGCGTGTGGCTTGGTGCTTGGGTTAACGCCTATTTTGGCGCTTGCCTTGGCGCTTGGCTTGGCGCTTGGTTTGGCGCTTACACTGGCTCTTGGCTTGGTGATTTCTTTAGCGCTTGGCTTGGTGCTTGATTTGGCGCTTGCCTTGGCGCTTTGCTTGGCGCTTGGTTTAGCGCTTGGCTTAACGTTTGGCTTGGCGCTTGGTTTGGCGCTTGCCTTGGCGCTTGGCTTGGCGCTTGGTTTGGCGCTTGGCTTAGCGCTTGGCTTAGCGCTTGGTTTATCGTGTGGCTTGGTGCTTAGGTTAGCGCCTATTTTAATGCTTGGCTTGGCGCTTGGCTTGGCGCTTGGCTTAGCGCTTGGCGTGGCGCTTGACTTGACGCTTGGCTTGGCACTTTACTTGGTGCTTGCTTCGTCGCTTGGCTTGGCGCTTGGTTTGGCGCTTGGCTTGACGCTTGGTTTGGCGGTTGGCTTGTTGCTTGGCTAGGCGCTTCGCTTGGCGCTTGGTTTAACGCTTGGCTTGGCGCTTGCCCTAGAGCTTGGCTTAATGCTTGCTTTGGCGCTTGGCTTGGCGCTTGGTTTGGCGCTTGGCTTAGCGCTTGGTTCGGCGCTTGGCTTGGCGCTTGGCTAGGCGCTTTGCTTGGCCCTTGGTTTGACGCTTGGCTTGTTGCTTGACTTGGCGCTCACTTTGGCGCTTGGCTTTACGCATGGCTTGGCGCTTGGCTTGGCGCTTGGCTTTGCGCTTGGCTTGGCGCCTGGCTTGTGCTTGGTGTGACGCTTGGCTTAGCGATTAGTTTTGCGCTTGGCTTCGAGTGTAGCTTGGCGCTTGGCTTGACGCTTGGTTTGGCGCTTAGCTTAGCGCTTGGTTTGGCGCTCGGCTTGGCGCTTCGCTAAGCGTTTGGCTTGACGCTTAGTTTGACGCTTGGCTTTACGCTTGGCTTGGCGCTTGGTTTGGCGCTTGGTTTGTCATGTGGCTTGGTGCTTGGGTTAACGCCTATTTTGGCGCTTGGCTTAGCGCTTGGCTTGGCGCTTGGCTTGACGCTTGGCTTGGCGCTTGGCTTGACGCTTGGCATGGCGCTTGGCTTGGCGCTTCGTTTGGCGCTTGACTTGGCGCTTGGTTTGACGCTTGGCATGGTGCTTGCTTTGGCGCTTGGCTTGGCGCTTGGTTTGGCGCTTGGCTTGGCGCTTGGCTTAGCGCTTGCCCTGGTGCTTGTCTTGGTGATTTCATTGGCGCTTGTCTTGGTGCTTGATTTGGCGCTTGGCTTGGCGCTTGGTTTGGCGCTTGGCTTGGCGCTTGGCTTGGCGCTTGGCTTGGCGCTTGCCCTGGCGCTTGGCTTAGTGATTTCTTTGGCGCTTGGTTTGGCGCTTGGGTTGACGCTTGGTTTGGAGCTTGGCTTGGCGCTGGGTTTGGCGCTTGGCTTGGCGCTTGCCCTGGCGCTTGGCTTGGTAATTTCTTTGGCGCTTGGCTTGGCGCTTGGTTTGGCGCTTGGTTTGGCGCTTGGTTTGGCGCTTGGCTTGGCGCTTGGTTTGGCGCTTGGCTTGGCGATTGGCTTGGTGCTTTGGTTAGCGCTTATCTTGGCGCTTGGCTTGGCGCTTGGCTTGGCGCCTGGCTTGTGCTTGGTGTGACGCTTGGCTTAGCGATTAGTTTTGCGCTTGGCTTCGAGTGTAGCTTGGTGCTTGGTTTGACGCTTGGCTTGGCGCTTGGCTTGGCGCTGGGTTTGGCGCTTGGCTTGGCGTTTGGCTTGGCGCTTGGTTTGGCGCTTGGTTTGGCGCCTGGTTTGGCGCTTTGTTTGGCGCTTGGTTTGGCGCTTGGCTTGGCGCTTGGCTTGGTGTTAGACATGGCGCTTGGCTTGGCGCTTGGGTTGGCGCTTGACTTGGCATTTGGCTTGGTGTTAGACATGGCGTTTGGCTTGGCGCTTGGCTTGGCGCTTGGCTTGGCGCTTAGCTTGGCGCTCGGCTTGGCGTGTGGCTTGGTGCTTGGTTTGGCGTGTGGCTTGGTGCTTAGGTTAGCGCCTATTTTGGCGCTTGGCTTGGCGCTTGGTTTGGCGCTTGACTTGGCGTTTGGCTTGACGCTTGGCATAGTGCTTGCTTTGGCGCTTGGCTTGGCGCTTGGTTTGGCGTTTGGATTGGCGCTTGGTTGGGGGCTTGGCTTGGCGCTTGGCTTGGCGCTTGCCCTGGCGCTTGGCTTGGCGCTTGGTTTGGCGCTTGACTTGGCCCTTGGTTTGGCGCTTGGCATGGTGCTTGCTTTAGCGCTTGGCTTGGCGCTTGGTTTGGCGCTTGATTTGTCGCTTGGCTTGGCGCTTGGTTTGGCGTTGGGCTTGGCGCTTGGCTTAGCGCTTGGCTTGGTGATTTCTTTGGCGCTTGGATTGGTGCTCGATTCAGCCCTTGGCATGGCGCTTGGTTTGGCGCTTGGCTTGGCGCTTGCCCTGGCGTTTGGCTTGGTGATTTTTTTGGCGCTTGGGTTAGCGCTTGGTTTGGCGTTTGGCTTGGCCTTGGTTTGGCGCTTGGCTAGGCGCTTGCCCTGGCGTTTGGCTTGGTGATTTTTTTGGCGCTTGGGTTAGCGCTTGGTTTGGCGCTTGGCTTGGCGCTTGGCTTGGCGCTTGGCTTGGCGCTTGCCCTTTCGCTTGGCTTGGTGATTTTTTTGGCGCTTGGGTTAGCGCTTGGTTTGGCGTTTGGCTTGGCCTTGGTTTGGCGCTTGGCTTGGCGCTTGCGCTGGCGCTTGGCTTGGTGATTTCTTTAACGCTTGGCTTGGCGATTGGTTTGGCGCTTGGCTTGGCGCTTGGTTTGACGCTTGGCTTGGTGATTGGCTTTGCCCTTGGCTAGGCGTGTGGCTTGGTGCTTTGGTTAGCGCCTATTTTGGCGCTTGCTTTGGCGCTCCGCTTGGCGCTTGGTTTGGCGCTTGGCTTGGCGCTTGGTTTGACGCTTGGCTTAGCGATTAGTTTTGCGCTTGGCTTCGAGTGTAGCTTGGTGCTTGGTTTGACGCTTGACTTGGCGCTCGGCTTGGCGCTTGGCTTGGTGCTTGGTTTGGCGCTTGGCTAAGCGTTTGGGTTGACGTTTAGTTTGACGCTTGGCTTTGCGCTTGGCTTGGCGCTTGGTTTGTCGTGTGGCTTTTCGCTTGGCTTGACGCTTGGCTTGGCGCTTGGCTTGACACTTGGCATGGCACTTGGCTTGGCGCTTGGTTTGGCGCTTGGCTTGGCGCTTAGTTTGGCGTTTGGTTTGGCGCTTGGTTGGAGGCTTGCCTTGGCGCTTGGCTTGGCGCTTGCCCTGGCGCTTGGCTTGGCGCGTGGTTTGGCGCTTGACTTGGCCCTTGGCTTGGCGCTTGGCATGGTGCTTTCTTTGGCGCTTGGCTTAACGCTTGGCTTGGCGCTTGGTTTGGCGCTTGGTTTGGCGCTTGGCTTAGCGCTTGGCTTAGCGCTTGGCTTAACGCTTGGCTTGGCTCTTGGTTTGGCGCTTGCCTTGGCGCTTGGCTTGGCGCTTGGTTTGGCGCTTGGCTTAACGCTTGGTTTGGCGCTCGGCTTGGCGCTTACCTAGGCGTTTGGCTTGGCGCTTGGTTTGGCGCTTGGTTTGGCGCTTGCCCTGGCGCTTGGCTCGGCGATTGGTTTGGCGTGTGGCTTGGTGCTTGGGTTAGCGCCTATTTTGGCGCTAGGCTTGGCGCTTGGTGTGGCTCTTGGCTTGGCGCTTGGCTTGGCGCTTGGCTTAGCGCTTGGCTTGGCGCTTGGCTTGTTGTGTGGCTTGGTGCTTGGCTTGGCGTGTGGCTTGGTGTTTGGGTTAGCGCCTATTTTGACGCTTAGCCTGGCGCTTGGTTTGGCGGTTAACTTGGAGCTTGGCTTAACGCTTGGTTTAGCTTGTGGCTTGGTGCTTAGGTTAGGGCCTATTTTGATGCTTGGCTTGGCGCTTGGCTTGGCGCTTGGCGTGGCGCTTGACTTGGCGCTTGGCTTGGCAATTTACTTGGTGCTTGCTTCGGCGCTTGGCTTGGCGCTTGGTTTGGCGCTCGGCTTGGAGCTTGGTTTGTCGTGTGGCTTGGAGCTTGGGTTAACGCCTATTTTGGCGCTTGGCTTGGCGCTTGGCTTGGCGCTTGCCCTGGCGCTTGGCTTGGCTTGTGGTTTGGCGCTTGACTTGGCCCTTGGCTTGGCGCTTGGCATGGTGCTTTCTTTGGCGCTTGGCTTAACGCTTAACTTGGCGCTTGGTTTGGCGCTTGGCTTGGCGCTTGGCTTAGAGCTTGCCCTGGCGCTTGTCTTGGTGATTTCTTTGGCGCCTGGCTTGGTGCTTGATTTGGCGTTCGGCTTGGCGCTTGGTTTGGCGCTTGGCTTGGGGCTTGGTTTGACGCTTGGCTTAGCGATTAGTTTTGCGCTTGGCTTCGAGTGTAGCTTGGTGCTTGGTTTAACGCTTGGCTTGACGCTTGGCTTGGCGCTTGGCTTGGTGCTTGGTTTGGCGCTCGGCTTGGCGCTTGGTTTGGCGCTTGGCATGGGGCTTGGTTTGACGCTTGGCTTAGCGATTAGTTTTGCGCTTGGCTTCGAGTGTAGCTTGGTGCTTGGTTTGACGCTTGGTTTGCCGCTTGGCTTGGCGCTTGGCTTAGCGCTTGGTTTGTCGTGTGGCTTGGCGCTCGGCTTGACGCTTGGCTTGGCGCTTGGCTTGACACTTGGCATGGCACTTGGCTTGGCGCTTGGTTTGGCGCTTGACTTAGCTCTTGGCTTGGTGCTTGCCCTGGCGCTTGGCTTAGCGATTCCTTTGGCGCTTGGCTTGGCGCTTGGTTTGGCGCTTGGCTTAGCTCTTGGCTTGGTGCTTGCCCTGGCGCTTGGCTTAGTGATTTCTTTGGCGCATGGCTTGGCGCTTGGTTTGGCGCTTGGCTTAGCGCTTGACTTGGCGCTTGCCCTGGCGCTTGGCTTAATGATTTCTTTGGCGCTTGGCTTAACGCTTGGCGCTTGGTTTCGCGCTTGATTTGGCGCTTGGCTTGGCGCTTGGTTTGGCACTTGGCTTGGCGCTTGGCTTAGCGCTTGCCCTGGCGCTTGGCTTAGTGATTTCTTTGGCGCTTGGCCTGGCGCTTTGTTTGACGCTTGGTTTGGCGCTAGGCTTGGCGCTTGGTTTGGCGCTTGGCTTGGCGCTTGCCCTGGCGCTTGGCTTAGTGATTTCTTTGGCGCTTGGCCTGGCGCTTTGTTTGACGCTTGGTTTGGCGCTAGGCTTGGCGCTTGGTTTGGCGCTTGGTTTGGCGCTTGGTTTGGCGCTTGGCTTGGCGATTGGCTTGGTGCTTTGGTTAGCGCTTATCTTGGCGCTTGACTTGGCGCTTGGCTTGGCGCATGTCTTGGCGCTCGATTTGGTTCTTGGCTTGACATTTGGTTGGGCGTGTGGCTTGGTGCTTGGGTTAACGCCTATTTTGGCGCTTGCCTTGGCGCTTGGCTTGGCGCTTGGTTTGGCGCTTACACTGGCTCTTGGCTTAATGATTTCTTTGGCGCTTGGCTTGGTGCTTGATTTGGCGCTTGCCTTGGCGCTTTGCTTGGCGCTTGGTTTAGCGCTTGGCTTAACGTTTGGCTTGGCGCTTGGTTTGGCGCTTGCCTTGGCGCTTGGCTTGGCGCTTGGTTTGGCGCTTGGCTTAGCGCTTGGCTTAGCGCTTGGTTTATCGTGTGGCTTGGTGCTTAGGTTAGCGCCTATTTTAATGCTTGGCTTGGCGCTTGGCTTGGCGCTTGGCTTAGCGCTTGGCGTGGCGCTTGACTTGACGCTTGGCTTGGCACTTTACTTGGTGCTTGCTTCGTCGCTTGGCTTGGCGCTTGGTTTGGCGCTTGGCTTGACGCTTGGTTTGGCGGTTGGCTTGGTGCTTGGCTAGGCGCTTCGCTTGGCGCTTGGTTTAACGCTTGGCTTGGCGCTTGCCCTAGAGCTTGGCTTAATGCTTGCTTTGGCGCTTGGCTTGGCGCTTGGTTTGGCGCTTGGCTTAGCGCTTGGTTCGGCGCTTGGCTTGGCGCTTGGCTAGGCGCTTTGCTTGGCCCTTGGTTTGACGCTTGGCTTGTTGCTTGACCTGGCGCTCACTTTGGCGCTTGGCTTTACGCATGGCTTGGCGCTTGGCTTGGCGCTTGGCTTTGCGCTTGGCTTGGCGCCTGGCTTGTGCTTGGTGTGACGCTTGGCTTAGCGATTAGTTTTGCGCTTGGCTTCGAGTGTAGCTTGGCGCTTGGCTTGACGCTTGGTTTGGCGCTTAGCTTAGCGCTTGGTTTGGCGCTCGGCTTGGCGCTTCGCCAAGCGTTTAGCTTGACGCTTAGTTTGACGCTTGGCTTTACGCTTGGCTTGGCGCTTGGCTTGGCGCTTGGTTTGTCAAGTGGCTTGGTGCTTGGGTTAACGCCTATTTTGGCGCTTGGCTTAGCGCTTGGCTTGGCGCTTGGCTTGACGCTTGGCTTGGCGCTTGGCTTGACGCTTGGCATGGCGCTTGGCTTGGCGCTTGGTTTGGCGCTTGACTTGGCGCTTGGTTTGACGCTTGGCATGGTGCTTGCTTTGGCGCTTGGCTTGGCGCTTGGTTTGGCGCTTGGCTTGGCGCTTGGCTTAGCGCTTGCCCTGGTGCTTGTCTTGGTGATTTCATTGGCGCTTGGCTTGGTGCTTGATTTGGCGCTTGGCTTGGCGCTTGGTTTGGCGCTTGGCTTGGCGCTTGGCTTGGCGCTTGGCTTGGCGCTTGCCCTGGCGCTTGGCTTAGTGATTTCTTTGGCGCTTGGTTTGGCGCTTGGGTTGACGCTTGGTTTGGAGCTTGGCTTGGCGCTGGGTTTGGCGCTTGGCTTGGCGCTTGCCCTGGCGCTTGGCTTGGTAATTTCTTTGGCGCTTGGCTTGGCGCTTGGTTTGGCGCTTGGTTTGGCGCTTGGTTTGGCGCTTGGCTTGGCGCTTGGTTTGGCGCTTGGCTTGGCGATTGGCTTGGTGCTTTGGTTAGCGCTTATCTTGGCGCTTGGCTTGGCGCTTGGCTTGGCGCCTGGCTTGTGCTTGGTGTGACGCTTGGCTTAGCGATTAGTTTTGCGCTTGGCTTCGAGTGTAGCTTGGTGCTTGGTTTGACGCTTGGCTTGGCGCTTGGCTTGGCGCTTGGTTTGGCGCTTGGTTTGGCGCCTGGTTTGGCGCTTTGTTTGGCGCTTGGTTTGGCGCTTGGCTTGGCGCTTGGCTTGGTGTTAGACATGGCGCTTGGCTTGGCGCTTGGCTTGGCGCTTGGCTTGGCGCTTAGCTTGGCGCTCGGCTTGGCGTGTGGCTTGGTGCTTGGTTTGGCGTGTGGCTTGGTGCTTAGGTTAGCGCCTATTTTGGCGCTTGGCTTGGCGCTTGGTTTGGCGCTTGACTTGGCGTTTGGCTTGACGCTTGGCATAGTGCTTGCTTTGGCGCTTGGCTTGGCGCTTGGTTTGGCGTTTGGATTGGCGCTTGGTTGGGGGCTTGGCTTGGCGCTTGGCTTGGCGCTTGCCCTGGCGCTTGGCTTGGCGCTTGGTTTAGCGCTTGACTTGGCCCTTGGTTTGGCGCTTGGCATGGTGCTTGCTTTAGCGCTTGGCTTGGCGCTTGGTTTGGCGCTTGATTTGTCGCTTGGCTTGGCGCTTGGTTTGGCGTTGGGCTTGGCGCTTGGCTTAGCGCTTGGCTTGGTGATTTCTTTGGCGCTTGGATTGGTGCTCGATTCAGCCCTTGGCATGGCGCTTGGTTTGGCGCTTGGCTTGGCGCTTGGTTTGGCGCTTGACTTGGCGTTTGGCTTGACGCTTGGCATAGTGCTTGCTTTGGCGCTTGGATTGGCGCTTGGTTGGGGGCTTGGCTTGGCGCTTGGCTTGGCGCTTGCCCTGGCGCTTTGCTTGGCCCTTGGTTTGACGCTTGGCTTGTTGCTTGACTTGGCGCTCACTTTGGCGCTTGGCTTTACGCATGGCTTGGCGCTTGGCTTGGCGCTTGGCTTTGCGCTTGGCTTCGCGATTAGTTTTGCGCTTGGCTTCGAGTGTAGCTTGGCGCTTGGCTTGACGCTTGGTTTGGCGCTTAGCTTAGCGCTTGGTTTGGCGCTCGGCTTGGCGCTTCGCCAAGCGTTTGGCTTGACGCTTAGTTTGACGCTTGGCTTTACGCTTGGCTTGGCGCTTGGCTTGGCGCTTGGTTTGTCATGTGGCTTGGTGCTTGGGTTAACGCCTATTTTGGCGCTTGGCTTGGCGCTTGGCTTGACGCTTGGCTTGGCGCTTGGCTTGACGCTTGGCATGGCGCTTGGCTTGGCGCTTGGTTTGGCGCTTGACTTGGCGCTTGGTTTGACGCTTGGCATGGTGCTTGCTTTGGCGCTTGGCTTGGGGCTTGGCTTAGCGCTTGCCCTGGCGCTTGTCTTGGTGATTTCATTGGCGCTTGGCTTGGTGCTTGATTTGGCGCTTGGCTTGGCGCTTGGTTTGGCGCTTGGCTTGGCGCTTGGCTTGGCGCTTGGCTTGGCGCTTGCCCTGGCGCTTGGCTTAGTGATTTCTTTGGCGCTTGGTTTGTCGTGTGGCTTTTCGCTTGGCTTGACGCTTGGCTTGGCGCTTGGCTTGACACTTGGCATGGCACTTGGCTTGGCGCTTGGTTTGGCGCTTGGCTTGGCGCTTAGTTTGGCGTTTGGTTTGGCGCTTGGTTGGAGGCTTGCCTTGGCGCTTGGCTTGGCGCTTGCCCTGGCGCTTGGCTTGGCGCGTGGTTTGGCGCTTGACTTGGCCCTTGGCTTGGCGCTTGGCATGGTGCTTTCTTTGGCGCTTGGCTTAACGCTTGGCTTGGCGCTTGGTTTGGCGCTTGGTTTGGCGCTTGGCTTAGCGCTTGGCTTAGCGCTTGGCTTAACGCTTGGCTTGGCTCTTGGTTTGGCGCTTGCCTTGGCGCTTGGCTTGGCGCTTGGTTTGGCGCTTGGCTTAACGCTTGGTTTGGCGCTCGGCTTGGCGCTTACCTAGGCGTTTGGCTTGGCGCTTGGTTTGGCGCTTGGTTTGGCGCTTGCCCTGGCGCTTGGCTCGGCGATTGGTTTGGCGTGTGGCTTGGTGCTTGGGTTAGCGCCTATTTTGGCGCTTGGCTTGGCGCTTGGTGTGGCTCTTGGCTTGGCGCTTGGCTTGGCGCTTGGCTTAGCGCTTGGCTTGGCGCTTGGCTTGTTGTGTGGCTTGGTGCTTGGCTTGGCGTGTGGCTTGGTGTTTGGGTTAGCGCCTATTTTGACGCTTAGCCTGGCGCTTGGTTTGGCGGTTAACTTGGAGCTTGGCTTAACGCTTGGTTTAGCTTGTGGCTTGGTGCTTAGGTTAGGGCCTATTTTGATGCTTGGCTTGGCGCTTGGCTTGGCGCTTGGCGTGGCGCTTGACTTGGCGCTTGGCTTGGCAATTTACTTGGTGCTTGCTTCGGCGCTTGGCTTGGCGCTTGGTTTGGCGCTCGGCTTGGAGCTTGGTTTGTCGTGTGGCTTGGAGCTTGGGTTAACGCCTATTTTGGCGCTTGGCTTGGCGCTTGGCTTGGCGCTTGCCCTGGCGCTTGGCTTGGCTTGTGGTTTGGCGCTTGACTTGGCCCTTGGCTTGGCGCTTGGCATGGTGCTTTCTTTGGCGCTTGGCTTAACGCTTAACTTGGCGCTTGGTTTGGCGCTTGGCTTGGCGCTTGGCTTAGAGCTTGCCCTGGCGCTTGTCTTGGTGATTTCTTTGGCGCCTGGCTTGGTGCTTGATTTGGCGTTCGGCTTGGCGCTTGGTTTGGCGCTTGGCTTGGGGCTTGGTTTGACGCTTGGCTTAGCGATTAGTTTTGCGCTTGGCTTCGAGTGTAGCTTGGTGCTTGGTTTAACGCTTGGCTTGACGCTTGGCTTGGCGCTTGGCTTGGTGCTTGGTTTGGCGCTCGGCTTGGCGCTTGGTTTGGCGCTTGGCTTGGGGCTTGGTTTGACGCTTGGCTTAGCGATTAGTTTTGCGCTTGGCTTCGAGTGTAGCTTGGTGCTTGGTTTGACGCTTGGTTTGGCGCTTGGCTTGGCGCTTGGCTTAGCGCTTGGTTTGTCGTGTGGCTTGGCGCTCGGCTTGACGCTTGGCTTGGCGCTTGGCTTGACACTTGGCATGGCACTTGGCTTGGCGCTTGGTTTGGCGCTTGACTTAGCTCTTGGCTTGGTGCTTGCCCTGGCGCCTGGCTTAGCGATTCCTTTGGCGCTTGGCTTGGCGCTTGGTTTGGCGCTTGGCTTAGCTCTTGGCTTGGTGCTTGCCCTGGCGCTTGGCTTAGTGATTTCTTTGGCGCATGGCTTGGCGCTTGGTTTGGCGCTTGGCTTAGCGCTTGACTTGGCGCTTGCCCTGGCGCTTGGCTTAATGATTTCTTTGGCGCTTGGCTTAACGCTTGGCTTGGCGCTTGGTTTCGCGCTTGATTTGGCGCTTGGCTTGGCGCTTGGTTTGGCACTTGGCTTGGCGCTTGGCTTAGCGCTTGCCCTGGCGCTTGGCTTAGTGATTTCTTTGGCGCTTGGCCTGGCGCTTTGTTTGACGCTTGGTTTGGCGCTAGGCTTGGCGCTTGGTTTGGCGCTTGGCTTGGCGCTTGCCCTGGAGCTTGGCTTGGTGATTTCTTTGGCGCTTGGCTTGGCGCTTGGTTTGGCGCTTGGTTTGGCGCTTGGTTTGGCGCTTGGCTTGGCGATTGGCTTGGTGCTTTGGTTAGCGCTTATCTTGGCGCTTGACTTGGCGCTTGGCTTGGCGCATGTCTTGGCGCTCGATTTGGTTCTTGGCTTGACATTTGGTTGGGCGTGTGGCTTGGTGCTTGGGTTAACGCCTATTTTGGCGCTTGCCTTGGCGCTTGGCTTGGCGCTTGGTTTGGCGCTTACACTGGCTCTTGGCTTAATGATTTCTTTGGCGCTTAGCTTGGTGCTTGATTTGGCGCTTGCCTTGGCGCTTTGCTTGGCGCTTGGTTTAGCGCTTGGCTTAACGTTTGGCTTGGCGCTTGGTTTGGCGCTTGCCTTGGCGCTTGGCTTGGCGCTTGGTTTGGCGCTTGGCTTAGCGCTTGGCTTAGCGCTTGGTTTATCGTGTGGCTTGGTGCTTACGTTAGCGCCTATTTTAATGCTTGGCTTGGCGCTTGGCTTGGCGTTTGGCTTAGCGCTTGGTGTGGCGCTTGACTTGACGCTTGGCTTGGCACTTTACTTGGTGCTTGCTTCGTCGCTTGGCTTGGCGCTTGGTTTGGCGCTTGGCTTGACGCTTGGTTTGGCGGTTGGCTTGGTGCTTGGCTAGGCGCTTCGCTTGGCGCTTGGTTTAACGCTTGGCTTGGCGCTTGCCCTAGAGCTTGGCTTAATGCTTGCTTTGGCGCTTGGCTTGGCGCTTGGTTTGGCGCTTGGCTTAGCGCTTGGTTCGGCGCTTTTTCTTGGCGCTTGGCTAGGCGCTTTGCTTGGCCCTTGGTTTGACGCTTGGCTTGTTGCTTGACCTGGCGCTCACTTTGGCGCTTGGCTTTACGCATGGCTTGGCGCTTGGCTTGGCGCTTGGCTTTGCGCTTGGCTTGGCGCCTGGCTTGTGCTTGGTGTGACGCTTGGCTTAGCGATTAGTTTTGCGCTTGGCTTCGAGTGTAGCTTGGCGCTTGGCTTGACGCTTGGTTTGGCGCTTAGCTTAGCGCTTGGTTTGGCGCTCGGCTTGGCGCTTCGCCAAGCGTTTAGCTTGACGCTTAGTTTGACGCTTGGCTTTACGCTTGGCTTGGCGCTTGGCTTGGCGCTTGGTTTGTCATGTGGCTTGGTGCTTGGGTTAACGCCTATTTTGGCGCTTGGCTTAGCGCTTGGCTTGGCGCTTGGCTTGACGCTTGGCTTGGCGCTTGGCTTGACGCTTGGCATGGCGCTTGGCTTGGCGCTTGGTTTGGCGCTTGACTTGGCGCTTGGTTTGACGCTTGGCATGGTGCTTGCTTTGGCGCTTGGCTTGGCGCTTGGTTTGGCGCTTGGCTTGGCGCTTGGCTTAGCGCTTGCCCTGGTGCTTGTCTTGGTGATTTCATTGGCGCTTGGCTTGGTGCTTGATTTGGCGCTTGGCTTGGCGCTTGGTTTGGCGCTTGGCTTGGCGCTTGGCTTGGCGCTTGGCTTGGCGCTTGCCCTGGCGCTTGGCTTAGTGATTTCTTTGGCGCTTGGTTTGGCGCTTGGGTTGACGCTTGGTTTGGAGCTTGGCTTGGCGCTGGGTTTGGCGCTTGGCTTGGCGCTTGCCCTGGCGCTTGGCTTGGTAATTTCTTTGGCGCTTGGCTTGGCGCTTGGTTTGGCGCTTGGTTTGGCGCTTGGTTTGGCGCTTGGCTTGGCGCTTGGTTTGGCGCTTGGCTTGGCGATTGGCTTGGTGCTTTGGTTAGCGCTTATCTTGGCGCTTGGCTTGGCGCTTGGCTTGGCGCCTGGCTTGTGCTTGGTGTGACGCTTGGCTTAGCGATTAGTTTTGCGCTTGGCTTCGAGTGTAGCTTGGTGCTTGGTTTGACGCTTGGCTTGGCGCTTGGCTTGGCGCTGGGTTTGGCGCTTGGCTTGGCGTTTGGCTTGGCGCTTGGTTTGGCGCTTGGTTTGGCGCCTGGTTTGGCGCTTTGTTTGGCGCTTGGTTTGGCGCTTGGCTTGGCGCTTGGCTTGGTGTTAGACATGGCGCTTGGCTTGGCGCTTGGGTTGGCGCTTGACTTGGCGCTTGGCTTGGTGTTAGACATGGCGCTTGGCTTGGCGCTTGGCTTGGCGCTTGGCTTGGCGCTTAGCTTGGCGCTCGGCTTGGCGTGTGGCTTGGTGCTTGGTTTGGCGTGTGGCTTGGTGCTTAGGTTAGCGCCTATTTTGGCGCTTGGCTTGGCGCTTGGTTTGGCGCTTGACTTGGCGTTTGGCTTGACGCTTGGCATAGTGCTTGCTTTGGCGCTTGGCTTGGCGCTTGGTTTGGCGTTTGGATTGGCGCTTGGTTGGGGGCTTGGCTTGGCGCTTGGCTTGGCGCTTGCCCTGGCGCTTGGCTTGGCGCTTGGTTTGGCGCTTGACTTGGCCCTTGGTTTGGCGCTTGGCATGGTGCTTGCTTTAGCGCTTGGCTTGGCGCTTGGTTTGGCGCTTGATTTGTCGCTTGGCTTGGCGCTTGGTTTGGCGTTGGGCTTGGCGCTTGGCTTAGCGCTTGGCTTGGTGATTTCTTTGGCGCTTGGATTGGTGCTCGATTCAGCCCTTGGCATGGCGCTTGGTTTGGCGCTTGGCTTGGCGTTTGCCCTGGCGTTTGGCTTGGTGATTTTTTTGGCGCTTGGGTTAGCGCTTGGTTTGGCGCTTGGCTTGGCGCTTGGCTTGGCGCTTGGCTTGGCGCTTGCCCTTTCGCTTGGCTTGGTGATTTTTTTGGCGCTTGGGTTAGCGCTTGGTTTGGCGTTTGGCTTGGCCTTGGTTTGGCGCTTGGCTTGGCGCTTGCGCTGGCGCTTGGCTTGGTGATTTCTTTAACGCTTGGCTTGGCGATTGGTTTGGCGCTTGGCTTGGCGCTTGGTTTGACGCTTGGCTTGGTGATTGGCTTTGCCCTTGGCTAGGCGTGTGGCTTGGTGCTTTGGTTAGCGCCTATTTTGGCGCTTGCTTTGGCGCTCCGCTTGGCGCTTGGTTTGGCGCTTGGCTTGGCGCTTGGTTTGACGCTTGGCTTAGCGATTAGTTTTGCGCTTGGCTTCGAGTGTAGCTTGGTGCTTGGTTTGACGCTTGGCTTGGCGCTCGGTTTGGCGCTTGGCTTGGTGCTTGGTTTGGCGCTTGGCTAAGCGTTTGGGTTGACGTTTAGTTTGACGCTTGGCTTTGCGCTTGGCTTGGCGCTTGGTTTGTCGTGTGGCTTTTCGCTTGGCTTGACGCTTGGCTTGGCGCTTGGCTTGACACTTGGCATGGCACTTGGCTTGGCGCTTGGTTTGGCGCTTGGCTTGGCGCTTAGTTTGGCGTTTGGTTTGGCGCTTGGTTGGAGGCTTGCCTTGGCGCTTGGCTTGGCGCTTGCCCTGGCGCTTGGCTTGGCGCGTGGTTTGGCGCTTGACTTGGCCCTTGGCTTGGCGCTTGGCATGGTGCTTTCTTTGGCGCTTGGCTTAACGCTTGGCTTGGCGCTTGGTTTGGCGCTTGGTTTGGCGCTTGGCTTAGCGCTTGGCTTAGCGCTTGTCTTGGCGCTTTGCTTGGCGCTTGGTTTAGCGCTTGGCTTAACGTTTGGCTTGGCGCTGGGTTTGGCGCTTGCCTTGGCGCTTGGCTTGGCGCTTGGTTTGGCGCTTGGCTTAGCGCTTGGCTTAGCGCTTGGTTTATCGTGTGGCTTGGTGCTTAGGTAAGCGCCTATTTTAATGCTTGGCTTGGCGCTTGGCTTGGCGCTTGGCTTAGCGCTTGGCGTGGCGCTTGACTTGGCGCTTGGCTTGGCACTTTACTTGGTGCTTGCTTCGGCGCTTGGCTTGGCGCTTGGTTTGGCGCTTGGCTTGACGCTTGGTTTGGCGGTTGGCTTGGTGCTTGGCTAGGCGCTTCGCTTGGCGCTTGGTTTAACGCTTGGCTTGGCGCTTGCCCTAGAGCTTGGCTTAATGCTTGCTTTGGCGCTTGGCTAGGCGCTTTGCTTGGCCCTTGGTTTGACGCTTGGCTTGTTGCTTGACTTGGCGCTTACTTTGGCGCTTGGCTTTACGCATGGCTTGGCGCTTGGCTTGGCGCTTGGCTTTGCGCTTGGCTTCGCGATTAGTTTTGCGCTTGGCTTCGAGTGTAGCTTGGCGCTTGGCTTGACGCTTGGTTTGGCGCTTAGCTTAGCGCTTGGTTTGGCGCTCGGCTTGGCGCTTCGCCAAGCGTTTGGCTTGACGCTTAGTTTGACGCTTGGCTTTACGCTTGGCTTGGCGCTTGGCTTGGCGCTTGGTTTGTCATGTGGCTTGGTGCTTGGGTTAACGCCTATTTTGGCGCTTGGCTTGGCGCTTGGCTTGACGCTTGGCTTGGCGCTTGGCTTGACGCTTGGCATGGCGCTTGGCTTGGCGCTTGGTTTGGCGCTTGACTTGGCGCTTGGTTTGACGCTTGGCATGGTGCTTGCTTTGGCGCTTGGCTTGGGGCTTGGCTTAGCGCTTGCCCTGGCGCTTGTCTTGGTGATTTCATTGGCGCTTGGCTTGGTGCTTGATTTGGCGCTTGGTTTGGCGCTTGGCTTGGCGCTTGGCTTGGCGCTTGGCTTGGCGCTTGCCCTGGCGCTTGGCTTAGTGATTTCTTTGGCGCTTGGTTTGGCGCTTGGGTTGACGCTTGGTTTGGAGCTTGGCTTGGCGCTGGGTTTGGCGCTTGGCTTGGCGCTTGCCCTGGCGCTTGGCTTGGTAATTTCTTTGGCGCTTGGCTTGGCGCTTGGTTTGGCGCTTGGTTTGGCGCTTGGTTTGGCGCTTGGCTTGGCGCTTGGTTTGGCGCTTGGCTTGGCGATTGGCTTGGTGCTTTGGTTAGCGCTTATCTTGGCGCTTGGCTTGGCGCTTGGCTTGGCGCCTGGCTTGTGCTTGGTGTGACGCTTGGCTTAGCGATTAGTTTTGCGCTTGGCTTCGAGTGTAGCTTGGTGCTTGGTTTGACGCTTGGCTTGGCGCTTGGCTTGGCGCTGGGTTTGGCGCTTGGCTTGGCGTTTGGCTTGGCGCTTGGTTTGGCGCTTGGTTTGGCGCCAGGTTTGGCGCTTTGTTTGGCGCTTGGTTTGGCGCTTGGCTTGGCGCTTGGCTTGGCGCTTGGGTTGGCGCTTGACTTGGCGCTTGGCTTGGTGTTAGACATGGCGCTTGGCTTGGCGCTTGGCTTGGCGCTTGGCTTGGCGCTTGGTTTGGCGCTTAGCTTGGCGCTCGGCTTGGCGTGTGGCTTGGTTCTTGGTTTGGCGTGTGGCTTGGTGCTTAGGTTAGCGCCTATTTTGGCGCTTGGCTTGGCGCTTGGTTTGGCGCTTGACTTGGCGTTTGGCTTGAAGCTTGGCATAGTGCTTGCTTTGGCGCTTGGCTTGGCGCTTGGTTTGGCGTTTGGATTGGCGCTTGGTTGGGGGCTTGGCTTGGCGCTTGGCTTGGCGCTTGCACTGGCGCTTGGCTTGGCGCTCGGTTTGGCGCTTGACTTGGCCCTTGGTTTGGCGCTTGGCATGGTGCTTGTTTTGGCGCTTGGCTTGGCGCTTGGTTTGGCGCTTGATTTGTCGCTTGGCTTGGCGCTTGGTTTGGCGTTGGGCTTGGCGCTTGGCTTAGCGCTTGCCCTGGCGCTTGGCTTGGTGATTTTTTTGGCGCTTGGGTTAGCGCCTGGTTTGGCGTTTGGCTTGGCCTTGGTTTGGCGCTTGGCTTGGCGCTTGCCCTGGCGTTTGGCTTGGTGATTTTTTTGGCGCTTGGGTTAGCGCTTGGTTTGGCGTTTGGCTTGGCCTTGGTTTGGCGCTTGGCTAGACGCTTGCCCTGGCGTTTGGCTTGGTGATTTTTTTGGCGCTTGGGTTAGCGCTTGGTTTGGCGGTTGGCTTGGCGCTTGGCTTGGCGCTTGGCTTGGCGATTGCCCTTTCGCTTGGCTTGGTGATTTTTTTGGCGCTTGGGTTAGCGCTTGGTTTGGCGTTTGGCTTGGCCTTGGTTTGGCGCTTGGCTTGGCGCTTGCCCTGGCGCTTGGCTTGGTGATTTCTTTAACGCTTGGCTTGGCGCTTGGTTTGGCGCTTGGCTTGGCGCTTGGTTTGACGCTTGGCTTGGTGATTGGCCTTGCCCTTGGCTAGGCGTGTGGCTTGGTGCTTTGGTTAGCGCCTATTTTGGCGCTTGCTTTGGCGCTTGGCTTGGCGCTTGGTTTGGCGCTTGGCTTGGCGCTTGGTTTGACGCTTGGCTTAGCGATTAGTTTTGCGCTTGGCTTCGAGTGTAGCTTGGTGCTTGGTTTGACGCTTGGCTTGGCGCTTGGCTTGGCGCTTGGCTTTGCGCTTGGTTTGTCGTGTGGCTTGGCGCTTGGCATGACGCTTGGCTTGGCGCTTGGCTTGACACTTGGCATGGCACTTGGCTTGGCGCTTGGTTTGGCGCTTGGCTTGGCGCTTAGTTTGGCGTTTGGTTTGGCGCTTGGTTGGGGGCTTGCCTTGGCGCTTGGCTTGGCGCTTGCCCTGGCGCTTGGCTTGGCGCGTGGTTTATCGCTTGACTTGGCCCTTGGCTTGGCGCTTGCCATGGTGCTTTCTTTGGCGCTTGGCTTAACGCTTGGCTTGGCGCTTGGTTTGGCGCTTGGTTTGGCGCTTGGCTTAGCGCTTGGCTTAGCGCTTGGCTTAACGCTTGGCTTGGCTCTTGGTTTGGCGCTTGCCTTGGCGCTTGGCTTGGCGCTTGGTTTGGCGCTTGGCTTAACGCTTGGTTTGGCGCTCGGCTTGGCGCTTACCTAGGCGTTTGGCTTGGCGCTTGGTGTGGCTCTTGGCTTGGCGCTTGGCTTGGCGCTTGGCTTAGCGCTTGGCTTGGCGCTTGGCTTGTTGTGTGGCTTGGTGCTTGGCTTGGCGTGTGGCTTGGTGTTTGGGTTAGCGCCTATTTTGACGCTTAGCCTGGCGCTTGGTTTGGCGGTTAACTTGGAGCTTGGCTTAACGCTTGGTTTAGCTTGTGGCTTGGTGCTTAGGTTAGGGCCTATTTTGATGCTTGGCTTGGCGCTTGGCTTGGCGCTTGGCGTGGCGCTTGACTTGGCGCTTGGCTTGGCAATTTACTTGGTGCTTGCTTCGGCGCTTGGCTTGGCGCTTGGTTTGGCGCTTGGCTTGACGCTTGGTTTGGCGGTTGGCTTGGTGCTTGGCTAGGCGCTTCGCTTGGCGCTTGGTTTAACGCTTGGCTTGGCGCTTGCACTGGCGCTTGGCTTAATGCTTGCTTTGGCGCTTGGCTTGGCGCTTGGTTTGGCGCTTGGCTTAGCGCTTGGTTCGGCGCTTGGCTTGGCGCTTAGCTTGGCGCCTGGCTTGTGCTTGGTGTGACGCTTGGCTTAGCGATTAGTTTTGCGCTTGGCTTTGAGGGTAGCTTGGTGCTTGGTTTGACGCTTGGCTTGGCGCTTGGCTTGGCGCTTGGCTTGTTGCTTGGTTTGGCGCTTGGCTTGACGCCTGGTTTGGCGCTTAGCTTAGCGCTTGGTTTGGCGCTCGGCTTGGCGCTTGGCTAAGCGTTTGGGTTGACGCTTAGTTTGACGCTTGGCTTGGCGCTTGGATTGGCGCTTGTCTTGGCGCTTGGTTTGTCGTGTGGCTTGGTGCTTGGGTTAACGCTTATTTTGGCGCTTGGCTTGGCGCTTGGCTTGGCGCTTGGCTTGACGCTTGGCTTGGCGCTTGATTTGACGCTTGGCATGGCACTTGACTTGGCGCTTGGTTTGGCGCTTGACTTGGCGCTTGGTTTGACGCTTGGCATGGTGCTTGCTTTGGCGCTTGGTTTGGCGTTCGGTTTGGCGCTTGGTTGGGGGCTTGGCTTGGCGCTTGGCTTGGCGCTTGCCCTGGGGCTTGGCTTGGCGCGTGGTTTGGCGCTTGACTTGGCCCTTGGCTTGGCATGGTGCTTTCTTTGGCGCTTGGCTTAACGCTTGGTTTAACGCTTGGCTTGGCGCTTGGTTTGGCGCTTGATTTAGCGCTTACCTTGGCGCTTGGTTTGGCGCTTGGCTTGGCGCTTGGCTTAGAGCTTGCCCTGGCGCTTGTCTTGGTGATTTCTTTGGCGCTTGGCTTGGTGCTTGATTTGGCGCTCCGCTTGGCGCTTGGTTTGGCGCTTGGCTTGGCGCTTGGTTTGACGCTTGGCTTAGCGATTAGTTTTGCGCTTGGCTTTGAGTGTAGCTTGGTGCTTGGTTTGACGCTTGGCTTGGCGCTTGGCTTGGCGCTTTGCTTGGTGCTTGGTTTGGCGCTTGGCTAAGCGTTTGGGTTGACGCTTAGTTTGACGCTTGGCTTGGCGCTTGGCTTGGCGCTTGGTTTGACGCTTGGCTTGCTGCTTGACTTGGCGCTCACTTTGGCGCTTGGCTTTACGCGTGGCTTGGCGCTTGGCTTGGCGCTCGGCTTGGCGATTGGCTTGGCGCCTGGCTTGTGCTTGGTGTGACGCTTGGCTTAGCGGTTAGTTTTGCGCTTGGCTTCGAGTGTAGCTTGGTGCTTGGTTTGGCGATTGGCTTGGCGCCTGGCTTGTGCTTGTTGTGACGCTTGGCTTAGCGGTTAGTTTTGCGCTTGGCTTCGAGTGTAGCTTGGTGCTTGGCTTGGTGCTTGGTTTGGCGCTTGGTTTGACGATTGGTTTGGCGCTTAGCTTAGCGCATGGTTTGGCGCTCGGCTTGGCGCTTGGTTTGTCGTGTGGCTTGGAGCTTGGGTTAACGCCTATTTTGGCGTTTGGCTAGGCGTTTGGCTTGGCGCTTGGCTTGGCGCTTGGCTTGGCGCTTGGCTTGGCGCTTGGCTTGACGCTTGGCTTGGCGCTTGGTTTAGCGCTTGGCGTAGCGCTTGGTTTGGCGCTTTTCTTAACGCTTCGCTAGGCGCTTCGCTTGGCGCTTGGTTTGACGCTTGGCTTATTGCTTGACTTGGCGCTCACTTTGACGCTTGGTTTTAAGCGTGGCTTGGCGCTTGGCTTGGCGCTTGGCTTGGCGCTTGGCTTGACGCTTGGTTTGGCGCTTGGTTTGACGCTTGGTTTGGCGCTTAGCTTAGCGCATGGTTTGGCGCTCGGCTTGGAGCTTGGTTTGTCGTGTGGCTTGGAGCTTGGGTTAACGCCTATTTTGGCGCTTGGCTTGGCGCTTGCCCTGGCGCTTGGCTTGGCTTGTGGTTTGGCGCTTGACTTGGCCCTTGGCTTGGCGCTTGGCATGGTGCTTTCTTTGGCGCTTGGCTTAACGCTTGGCTTAACGCTTAACTTGGCGCTTGGTTTAGCGCTTGGCTTGGCGCTTGGCTTAGAGCTTGCCCTGGCGCTTGTCTTGGTGATTTCTTTGGCGCTTGGCTTGGTGCTTGATTTGGCGTTCGGCTTGGCGCTTGGTTTGGCGCTTGCCTTGGGGCTTGGTTTGACGCTTGGCTTAGCGATTAGTTTTGCGCTTGGCTTCGAGTGTAGCTTGGTGCTTGGTTTGACGCTTGGCTTGACGCTTGGCTTGGCGCTTGGCTTGACGCTTGGCTTGGCGCTTGGCTTGGTGCTTGGTTTGGCGCTCGGCTTAGCGCTTGGTTTGGCGCTTGGCAAGGGGCTTGGTTTGACGCTTGGCTTAGCGATTAGTTTTGCGCTTGGCTTCGAGTGTAGCTTGGTGCTTGGTTTGACGCTTGGCTTGGCGCTTGGCTTGGCGCTTGGCTTAGCGCTTGGTTTGTCGTGTGGCTTGGCGCTTGGCTTGACGCTTGGCTTGGCGCTTGGCTTGACACTTGGCATGGCACTTGGCTTGGCGCTTGGTTTGGCGCTTGACTTGGCGCTTGGTTTGACGCTTGGCATGGTGCTTGCTTTGGCGCTTGGCTTTGCGCTTAGTTTTTCGTTTGGTTTGGCGCTTGGTTGGGGGCTTGCCTTGGCGTTTGGCTTGGCGCTTGCCCTGGCGCTGGACTTGGCCCTTGGCTTGGCGCTTGGCATAATGCTTTCTTTGACGCTTGGCTTATCGCTTGGTTTGGCGCTTGGATTAGCGCTTGGCTTAGCGCTTGGCTTAGCGCTTGGCTTAACGCTTGGCTTGGCTCTTGGTTTGGCGCTTGCCTTGGCGCTTGGCTTGGCGCTTGGTTTGGCGCTTGGCTTAACGCTTGGTTTGGCGCTCGGCTTGGCGCTTGGCTTGGCGCTTGGCTTGGCGCTTTTCTTGGCGTTTTTCTTGGCGCGTGGCTTGGCGCTTGGGTTTGCGCTTTTCTTAGCCCGTGGTTTGGCGCGTGGCTTGGCGCTTGGCTAGGCGCTTGGCTTGGCGCTTGGCTTGGCGCTTGGCTTGGCGCTTGGCACGGCGCATGGCTTGGCGCTTGGCCTGGCGCATAGCTTGACGCTCTTCTTGGCGTGTGGATTGTTGTTTTACTTGGCGCGTGGCTTGGCGCTTGGCTTGGCGCTTGGCTTGGCGCTTAGCTTGGCGCTTGGCTTGGCGCCTTTCTTGGCGTTTTTCTTGGCGCGTGGCTTGGCGCTTGGCTTGGCGCTTTTCTTGGCGTTTTTCTTGGCGCGTGGCTTGGCGCTTGGGTTTGCGCTTTTCTTAGCCCGTGGTTTGGCGCGTGGCTTGGCGCTTGACTTGACGCTTGGCTTGGCGCTTGGCTTCGCGCTTTTCTTAGCGTTTTTCTTGGCGCGTGGTTTGGCGCTTGGCTTGGCGCTTGGCCTGGCGCTTGTCTTGGCGCATATCTTGGCGCTCTCCTTAGCGTTTAGCTTGGCGCTTGGCTGAAAGTTTGGCTTGGCGCTCGGTTTGGCGCTTTTCTTGGCGCGTGGCTTGTCGCTTGGCTTGGCGCTTTTCTTGGCGCGTAGCTTGGCACTTGGCTTGACGTTTAGCATGGCGCTTGGCTTGGCGCATGGCTTGGCGCTCTCCTTGGCGCGTGGCTTGGCGCTTGGCTTGGCGCTTTTCTTGGCGCGTGGCCTGTCGCTTGGCTTGCCGCATGGCTTGGCGCTTTTCTTGTCGCGTGGCTTGGCGCTTGGCTTGTCGCTTGGTTTTGCGCATGGCTTGGCGCTCTCCTTGGTGCATGGGGTGGCGCTTTTCTTTGCGCGTGGCTTAGCTCTTGGCTTGGCGCATTTCTTTACGTTTATCTTGACGCATGCCTTGGCGCTCTCTTTGGCGCGTGGCTTGGCGCTTGTCTCGGCGCTTGACTTGGCGCTTTTCTTAACGTGTGGTTGGCTCGTAGTTTGGCACTTGGCTTGGCGTTTGGCTTGGCGCTTGGCCTGGCGCATAGCTTGTCGCTCTCCTTGGCGCAAGGCTTGGCGTTTGGCTGGACGCTTGGCTTGGCGCTTGGTTTGGCGCTTGGTTTGGCGCTTGGCTTTGCGCGTGTCTTGGCGCTTGGATGAACGCTTGGCTTGGCGCTTGGTATGGCGCTTGGCTTGGCGCTTGGCTTTGTGTTTTTCTTAGCGCGTGGTTTTCCGCGTTGCTTGGCGCTTGGCTGGGCGCTTGGCTTGGCGCTTGACTTGGCGCTTGGCTCGGCGCATGGCTTGGCGCTCTTTTTGGCGCGTGTCTTGGTGCTTGGTTGGGCGCTTGGCTTGGCGCTTTTCTTGGCGCGTGGCTTGTCGCTTGGCTTGGAGCTTGGCCTGGCTCATAGCTTGACGCTCTTCTTGGCGAGTGGATTGGTGTTTTTCTTGGCGCGTGGCTTGGCGCTTGGCTTGGCGCTTGGCTTGGCGCTTGGCTTGGCGCTTTTCTTGGCGTTTTTCTAGGCACGTGGCTTGGCGCTTGGCTTGGCGCTTGGCTTGGCGCTTGGCTTGGCGCTTGGCTTGGCGCTTGGCTTGGCGTTTTTTTTGGCGCGTGGCTTGGCGCTTGGGTTTGCGCTTTTCTTAGCCCGTGGTTTGGCGCGTGGTTTGGCGCTTGGCTTGACGCTTGGCTTGGCGCTTAACTTCGCGCTTTTCTTAGCGTTTTTCTTGGCGCGTGGCTTGGCGCTTGGCTCGGCGCTTTTCTTAGCCCGTGGTTTGGCGCGTGGTTTGGCGCTTCGCTTGGCAAATGGCTTGGCGCTCTCCTTGGCGCTTGGCTGGATGCTTGGCTTGGCGCTTGGTTTGGCGCTTGGCTTTACGCTTTTCTTAAGGCGTGGCTTGGCGCTTGGTTGGGCGTTTGGCTTGGAGCTTGTCTCGGCGCTAGGCTTGGCGCTTTTCTTAACGTGTGGTTGGCGCGTAGCTTGGCACTTGGCTTGACGCTTAGAATGGCGCTTGGCTTCACGCTTTTCTTGGCGCGTGGTTTGTCGCTTGGCTTGGCGCATGGCGTGGTATTTTTCTTGGCGCGTGGTTTGGCGCTTGGCTTGGCGCTTTTCTTGGCGCGGGGCTTGTCGCGTAGCTTGTCGCTTTGCTTGGCGTTCTCTTTGGCGCGTGGCTTGCCGCTTAGCTTGGCGCGTGGCTTGTCGCTTGGTTTGGCGCTCTCCTTGGCGCTTGGCTTGGCGCTTTTCTTGGCGCTTTTCTTAGCGCGTGGCTTGGCGCTTGGCTTGGCGCTTGGCTTGCCGCTTGGCCTGGCGCTTGGCTTGGCGCTTCTCTTGGGAGCTTGGCTTGGCACTCGGCTTGGCGCTTTTCTTAGCTCGTGGCTTGTCGCCTGATTTGGCGCTTTTCTTGGCGCGTAGCTTGGCACTTGGCTTTACGCTTAGCATGGCGCTTGGCTTGGCACATGGCTTGGCGCTCTCCTTTGCGCTTGGCTGGATGCTTGGCTTGGCGCTTGGTTTGGCGCTTGGCTTTACGCTTTTCTTAAGGCGTGGCTTGGCGCTTGATTGGGCGTTTGGCTTGGAGCTTGTCTCGGCGCTAGGCTTGGCGCTTTTCTTAACGTGTGGTTGGAGCGTAGCTTGGCACTTGGCTTGACGCTTAGAATGGCGCTTGGCTTCACGCTTTTCTTGGCGCGTGGTTTGTCGCTTGGCTTGGCGCATGGCGTGGTGTTTTTCTTGGCGCGTGGCTTGGCGCTTGGCTTGGCGCTTTTCTTGGCGCGTGGCTTGGCGCGTAGCTTGTCGCTTTGCTTGGCGTTCTCTTTGGCGCGTGGCTTGCCGCTTAGCTTGGCGTGTGGCTTCTCGCTTGGCTTGGCGCTCTCCTTGGCGCTTGGCTTGGCGCTTTTCTTGGCGCTTTTCTTGGCGCGTGGCTTGGCGCTTGGCTTGGCGCTTGGCTTGGCGCTTGGCTTGGCGCTTGGTTTAGTGTTTGGCTGGGCGCTGTTCTTGGCGCGTGGTTTAACGCTTGGCTGAACGTTTGGATTGGCGCTTGGCTTTGCGCTTTTCTTAGCCCGTGGTTTAGTGCTTGGCTTGCCGCTTGGCCTGGCGCTTGGCTTGGCGCTTTTCATGGCGCTTTTCTTGGCGCGTAACTTGGCGTTTGGCTTGGCGTTTGGCTTGGAGCTTGGCTTGGCGCATGGCGTGGCGCTCTCCTTGGCGCTTGGCTTTGCGCTTTTCTTAGCGCGTGGTTTAGTGCTTGGCTTGGCGCTTAACCTAACGCTTGGCTTGCCGCTTTTCTTGGCGCTCTTCTTGGCGCGTAACTTAGCACTTGGCTTGGCGCTTGGCCTGGCGCATAGCTTAACGCTCTCCTTGGCGCGTGGCTTCGCGCATGGCTGGACGCTTGGCTTGGCGCTTGGTATGGCGCTTGGCTTTACGCTTTTCTTAAGGCGTGGCTTGGCGCTTGGTTGGGCGTTTGGCTTGGAGCTTGTCTCGGCGCTAGGCTTGGCGCTTTTCTTAACGTGTGGTTGGCGCGTAGCTTGGCACTTGGCTTGACGCTTAGAATGGCGCTTGGCTTCACGCTTTTCTTGGCGCGTGGTTTGTCGCTTGGCTTGGCGCATGGCGTGGTGTTTTTCTTGGCGCGTGGCTTGGCGCTTGGCTTGGCGCTTTTCTTGGCGCGTGGCTTGGCGCGTAGCTTGTCGCTTTGCTTGGCGTTCTCTTTGGCGCGTGGCTTGCCGCTTAGCTTGGCGCGTGGCTTGTCGCTTGGCTTGGCGCTCTCCTTGGCGCTTGGCTTGGCGCTTTTCTTGGCGCTTTTCTTGGCGCGTGGCTTGGCGCTTGGCTTGGCGCTTGGCTTGCCGCTTGCCCTGGCGCTTGGCTTGGCGCTTCTCTTGGCGTTTTTCTTGGCGCGTAACTTGGCGTTTGGCTTGGCGTTTGGCTTGGCGCTTGGCTTGGCGCATGGCGTGGCGCGCTCCTTGGCGCTTGGCTTTGCGCTTTTCTTAGCGTGTGGTTTAGTGCTTGGCTTGGCGCTTAACCTGACGCTTGGCTTGCCGCTTTTCTTGGCGCTTTTCTTGGCGCGTAACTTAGCACTTGGCTTGGCGCTTGGCTTGGCGCTTGGTTTGGCGCTTGACTTTGCGCTGTTCTTAGCGCGTGGCTTGTCGTTTGGCTTCGCGCTTTTCTTGGCGCGTGGCTTGGCACTTGGTTTTTCGCTTGGTTTGGCGCTTGGCCTGGCTTATAGCTTGACGCTCTCCTTGGCGCGTGGCTTGTCGCTTGGCTTCGCGCTTTTCTTGGCGCGTTGCTTGGCACTTGGCTTGGCGCTTGGCTTGGCGCTTGGCCTGGCGCATAGCTTGTCGCTCTCCTTGGCGCAAGGCTTGGCGTTTGGCTGGACGCTTGGCTTGGCGCTTGGTTTGGCGCTTGGTTTGGCGCTTGGCTTGGCGCTTGGCTTGGCGCTTGGCTTAGCGGTTTTTTTGGCGCGTAGCTTCACGCGTGGCTTGGCGCTTGGCTTTGCGCTTTTCTTAGCGCGTGGCTTGGCGCTTGGCTTGGCGCTTGGCTTAGCGGTTTTTTTTGGCGCGTAGCTTCACGCTTGGCTTGGCGCTTGGTTTGGCGCTTGGCTGGGCTCTTGGTTTGGCGCTTGGCTTGGCGCTTGTCTTGGCGCTTTTCTTGGAGCGTGGCTTGTCGCTTAACTTTGCGCTTTTCATGGCGCGAGGCTTGGCACTTGGCTTGGCGCTTGCCTTGGCGCTTGGCTTGGCGTTTGGTTGGGCGCTTGGTTTGGCGTTTGGCTTGGCGCTTGGCTTGGCGCATGGCTTGGCGCTCTCCTTGGAGCGTGGCTTGTCGCTTGGCTTCGCGCTTTTCTTGGCGCGAGGCTTGGCACTTGGCTTGGCGCATGTCTTGGCGCTCTCCTTAGCGTTTGGCTTGGCGATTGGCCGGGCGCTTGGCTTGGCGCTTTTCTTGGCGCTTGGCTTGGCACTTGGCTTGGCGCTTATTTTGACGTTTGGCTTGGCGCATGCCTTGGCGCTCTCTTTGACGCGTGGCTTGGCGCTTGGTTGGACGTTTCCTTGGCGCTTGTGTTGGCGCTTGCCTTGGCGCTTTTCTTAACGTGTGGTTGGCGCGTAGCTTGGCACTTAGCTTGACGCTTAGAATGGCGCTTGGCTTGGCGCTCTCCTTGGCGCGTGGCTTGGCGCTATTTTTGGCGCGTAGCTTGGCATCTGGCTTGACGCTTAGCATGGCGCTTGGCTTGGCGCATTGCTTGGCGCTCTCCTTGGTTCGTGGCTTGGCGCTTGGCTTGCCGCTTTTCCTGGCGCGTGGCCTGTCGCTTGGCTTGGCGCATGGCGTGGCGTTTTTCCTGGAGCGTGGCTTTTCGCTTGGCTTGTCGCTTGGCTTGGCGCTTCTCTTGGCGCGTGGCCTGTCGCTTGGCTTGGCGCATGGCGTGGCGTTTTTCCTGGCGCGTGTCTTGACGCTGTTCTTGGCGCGTGGCTTGTCGCTTGGCTGGACGCTTGGCTTGGCGCTTGGTTTGGCGCTTGACTTTGCGCTGTTCTTAGCGCGTGGCTTGTCGTTTGGCTTCGCGCTTTTCTTGGCGCGTGGCTTGGCACTTGGTTTGGCGCTTGGCTTGGCGCTTGGCCTGGCTTATAGCTTGACGCTCTCCTTGGCGCGTGGCTTGTCGCTTGGCTTCGCGCTTTTCTTGGCGCGTTGCTTGGCACTTGGCTTGGCGCTTGGCTTGGCGCTTGGCCTGGCGCATAGCTTGTCGCTCTCCTTGGCGCAAGGCTTGGCGTTTGGCTGGACGCTTGGCTTGGCGCTTGGTTTGGCGCTTGGTTTGGCGCTTGGCTTGGCGCTTGGCTTGGCGCTTGGCTTAGCGGTTTTTTTGGCGCGTAGCTTCACGCGTGGCTTGGCGCTTGGCTTTGCGCTTTTCTTAGCGCGTGGCTTGGCGCTTGGCTTGGCGCTTGGCTTAGCGGTTTTTTTGGCGCGTAGCTTTACGCTTGGCTTGGCGCTTGGTTTGGCGCTTGGCTGGGCTCTTGGTTTGGCGCTTGGCTTGGCGCTTGTCTTGGCGCTTTTCTTGGAGCGTGGCTTGTCGCTTGACTTTGCGCTTTTCATGGCGCGAGGCTTGGCACTTGGCTTGGCGCTTGCCTTGGCGCTTGGCTTGGCGTTTGGTTGGGCGCTTGGTTTGGCGTTTGGCTTGGCGCTTGGCTTGGTGCATGGCTTGGCGCTCTCCTTGGAGCGTGGCTTGTCGCTTGGCTTCGCGCTTTTCTTGGCGCGAGGCTTGGCACTTGGCTTGGCGCATGTCTTGGCGCTCTCCTTAGCGTTTGGCTTGGCGATTGGCCGGGCGCTTGGCTTGGCGCTTTTCTTGGCGCTTGTCTTGGCACTTGGCTTGGCGCTTATTTTGACGTTTGGCTTGGCGCATGCCTTGGCGCTCTCTTTGGCGCGTGGCTTGGCGCTTGGTTGGACGTTTTCTTGGCGCTTGTGTTGGCGCTTGCCTTGGCGCTTTTCTTAACGTGTGGTTGGCGCGTAGCTTGGCACTTAGCTTGACGCTTAGAATGGCGCTTGGCTTGGCGCTCTCCTTGGCGCGTGGCTTGGCGCTATTTTTGGCGCGTAGCTTGGCATCTGGCTTGACGCTTAGCATGGCGCTTGGCTTGGCGCATTGCTTGGCGCTCTCCTTGGTTCGTGGCTTGGCGCTTGGCTTGCCGCTTTTCCTGGCGCGTGGCCTGTCGCTTGGCTTGGCGCATGGCGTGGCGTTTTTCCTGGAGCGTGGCTTTTCGCTTGGCTTGTCGCTTGGCTTGGCGCTTCTCTTGGCGCGTGGCCTGTCGCTTGGCTTGGCGCATGGCGTGGCGTTTTTCCTGGCGCGTGTCTTGACGCTGTTCTTGGCGCGTGGCTTGTCGCTTGGCTTCGCGCTTTTCTTGGCGCGTGGCTTGGCACTTGGCTTGGTTCATAGCTTGGCGAGTGTGTTGGCGCTTGGTTTGGCGCTTGGCTTGTCGCTTGGCTTCGCGCTTTTCTTGGCGCGTGGCTTGGCACTTGGCTTGGCGCATGGCTTGTCGTTCTCCTTGGCGCGTGTCTTGGCGCTTGGTTGGGAGCTTGGTTTGGCGTTTGGCTTGGAGCTTGGCTTGGCGCATGGCTTGGCGCTCTCCTTGGGGCGTGGCTTGTCGCTTGGCTTCGTGCTTTTTTTGGCGCGTGGCTTGGCACTTGGCTTGTCGCTTGGCTTGGCGCTTGGCTTGGCGCATAGCTTGACGCTCTCCTTAGCGCGTGGTTTGGCGCTTGACTGGACACTTGGCTTGGCGCTTGGCTTGGCGCTTGGCTGGGCTCTTGGTTTGGCGCTTGGCTTTGCGCTTTTCTTGGCGCGTAGCTTCACGCGTGGCTTGGCGCTTGGCTTTGCGTTTTTCTTAACGCGTGGTTTGGCGCGTGGCTTGGCGCCTGGCTGGGCGCTTGGCTTGGCGCTTGGCTTAACGTATGGTTTGGCGTTCTCCTTGGCCCGTGTCTTGGCTCTTGGCTTGGCGCTTGGCTTGGCGCATGGACTAACGCTCTTCTTGGCGCGTGGCTTGGCGCTTTTCTTGGCGCGTGGTTTGGCACTTGGCTTGCCGCTTGGCTTGGCTCTTGGCTTGGCGCTTTTCTTGGCGTTTTTTTTTTGGCGCGTGGCTTGGCGCTTGGGTTGGCGCTTGGCTTGGCGCTTGTCTTGGCGCATGTCTTGGGGCTCTCCTTAGCGTTTGGATTGGCGATTGGCTGGGCGCTTGGCTTGTCGCTTGGCTTGGCGCATGGCGTTCTGTTTTTCTTGGCGCGTGGTTTGGCACTTGGCTTGGCGCTTGGCTTGACGTTTGGCTTGGCGCATCCCTTGGCGCTCTCCTTGGCGCGTGGCTTGGCGCTGGGTTGGGCGTTTGGCTTGGAGCTTGTCTCGGCGCATGTCTTGGCGCTCTCCTTAGAGTTCGGCTTGGCGATTGGCTGGGCGCTTGGCTTGGCGCTCGGTTTGGCGCTTGGCGTGTCGCTTGGCTTGGCGCATGGCGTTCTGTTTTTCTTGGCGCGTGGCTTAGCGCTTGGCTTGCCGCTTTTCTTGGCACTTGGCTTGACGTTTAGCATGTCGCTTGGCTTGGCGCATGGCTTGGCGCTCTCCTTTGCGCGTGGATTGGCGCTTGGCTTGGCGCTTGTCTTGGCGCATGTCTTGGCGCTTTCCTTAGCGTTTGGCTTGGCGATTGGCTGGGCGCTTGGTTTGGCGCTCGGATTATCGCTTGGCTTGACGCTTGGCTTAGCGCATGGCGTTCTGTTTTTCTTGGCGCGTAGCTTGGCGCTTAGCTTGGCGCTTTTCTTGGCACTTGGCTTGACGTTTAGCATGTCGCTTGGCTTGGGGCATGGCTTGGCGCTCTCCTTGGCGCGTGGCTTGGCGCTTGGCTAGACGCTTGGCTTGGCGCTTTCTTGGCGCTTGGCTTTTCGCTATTCTTAGCGCGTGGTTTGGTGCTTGGCTTGCCGCATGGGTTGGCGCTCTCCTTGGCGCGTGGCTTGGCGCTTGGCTGGACGCTTGGCTTGGCGCTTTTTTTGGCACTTGGCTTGACGTTTAGCATGTCGCTTGGCTTGGGGCATGGCTTGGCGCTCTCCTTGGCGCGTGGCTTGGCGCTTGGCTAGACGCTTGGCTTGGCGCTTTCTTGGCGCTTGGATTTTCGCTATTCTTAGCGCGTGGTTTGAAACTTGGTTTGCCGCTTGGCTTGGCTCATGGCTTGGCGCCCTCCTTGGCGCGTGGCTTGGCGCTTGGCTGGACGCTTGGCTTGGCGCTTGGTTTGGCGCTTGGCTTTATGCTTTTCTTAGCGCGTGGTTTGGTGCTTGGCTTGCCGCATGGGTTGGCGCTCTCCTTGGCGCGTGGCTTGTCGCTTGGCTTCGCGCTTTTTATGGCGCGTGGCTTGGCACTTGGCTTGGCGCTTGGCCTGGCGCATAGCTTGACGCTCTCCTTGGCGCGTGGCTTGGCGCTTGGGTGGACGCTTGGCTTGGCGCTTTGCTTGACGCTTGGCTTGGCGCTCGGCTTCACGCGTGGTTTGGCTCTTGGCTTTGCGCTTTTCTTAGCGCGTGGTTTGGCGCGTGGCTTGGCGCTTGGCTGGGCGCTTGGCTTGGCGCTTGGCTTGGCGCTTTCTTTGGCGTGTGGCTTGGCGCATGGCTTGGCGCTGCTTAGCGCGTGGCTTGGCGCTTGGCTTGCCTCTTGGCTTGGCGCTTGGCTTAGCGCATGGTTTGGCGCTCTCCTTGGCACGTAGATTAACGCTTGGCTTTGCGCTTGGCTTGGCGCTTTCCTTTGCGCGTGGCTTGGCGCATGGCTTGGCGCTTTTCTTGCCGCGTGGCTTGGCGCTTGCCTTGGCGTTTGGCTTGGGGCTTGGCTTGGCGCTTGGCTTGGCGCATGGCTTAGCGCCTTTCTTGGCGCGTGGCTTGGCGCTTGGCTTGGCGTTTGGCTTGGCGCTTGGCTTGGCGCTTGGTTTGGCGCTTGGCTTGGCGCTTGGCTTGGCGCTTGGCTTGGCGCTTTCCTTGGCGCGTGGCTTGGCGTTTGGCTTGGCGTTTGGCTTGGCGTTTGGCTTGGCGCTTGGCTTGGCGCTTGGCTTGGCGTTTGGCTTGGCGCATAACTTGGCGCTTTTCTTGGCGCGTGGCTTATTGCTTGGCTTGGCGCTCTCCTTATCGCTTGGCTTAACACTTGGCTTGGCGCGTGGCTTGGCTCTTGGCTTGGCGTTTTTCGTGGAGCGTGGCTTGGCGCTTGGCTTGGCGCTTTTCTTAGCGCGTGGCTTGGCGCGTGGCTTGGCTCTTGGCTTGGCGTTTTTCGTGGCGCGTGGCTTGGCGCTTGGCTTGGCGCTTGGCTTGGCGCATGGCTTGGCGCTTTTCTTGGCGCGTGGCTTGACGCTTGGCTTGGCGTTTGGCTTGGCGCTTGGCTTGGCGCTGGCGCGTGGCTTGGCGGTTGGCTGGACGCTTGGTTTGACGCTTGGCTTGGAGCATGGCTTAGCGCTTTTCTTGGCGCTTGGCTTGGCGTTTGGCTTGAGGCTTGGCTTGGCGCTTGGCTTGGCGCTTTCATTGGCGCGTGGCTTGGCGCATGGCTTGGCGCCTTTCTTGGCGCGTGGCTTGGCGCTTGACTTGGCGCTTGGCTTGGCGCTTTTCTTGGCTTGTGGCTTGGCGCTTGGCTTGGCGCTTTTTTTGGCGCGTGGCTTGGCGTGTGGCTTGTCGTTTGGCTTGGCGCACTCCTTGGCGCATGGCGTGGTGCTTGTCTTGGCGCGTGGCTTGGTGCTTGGCTTGGCGCTTGGCTTGGCGCTTTCTTGGCGCGTGGCTTGGCGCTTGACTTAGCTCTTGGCTTGGCCTTTGGCTTGGCGCATCTCTTGGCGCACTACCTGGCGCGTGGCTTTACGCTTGGCTGGACGCTTGACTTGGCGCTCTTTTGGCGCGTGGCCTGTCGCTTGGCTTGGCGCTTTCTTGGCGCGTGGTTTGTTGCTTGGTTTAGCGCTCGGTTTGGCGCATAGCTTGGCACTCTCCTTGGCGCGTGGCTTGGCGGTTGGCTGGACGCTTGGTTTGACGCTTGGCTTGGAGCATGGGTTAGCGCTTTTCTTGGCGCTTGGCTTGGCGTTTGGCTTGGGGCTTGGCTTGGCGCTTGGCTTGGCGCTTTCATTGGCGCGTGGCTTGGCGCATGGCTTGGCGCCTTTCTTGGCGCGTGGCTTGGCGCTTGGCTTGGCGTTTGGCTTGGCGCTTGGCTTGGCGCTTGGTTTGGCGCTTGGCTTGGCGCTTGGCTTGGCGCTTGGCTTGGCGCTTTCCTTGGCGCGTGGCTTGGCGCGTTTCTTGGCGCGTGGCTTGGCGCTTGGCTTGGCGTTTGGCTTGGCGCGTGGCTTGGCGCATGGCTTGGCGCTTTTCTTGGCGCGTGGCTTGGCGCTTTTCTTGGCGCTTGGCTTGGCGCTTTTCTTGCCGCTTAGCTTGGTGCTTGGTTTGGCGCTTGGCTTGGCGCTTTTTTTGGCACGTGGCTTGGCGTTTCTCTTGGCGCTTGGCTTGACGCGTGGCTTGGCCCATGGCTTGGCGTTTTTCTTGGCGCGTGGCTTGGCGCTTGGCTTGGCGTTTGGCTTGACGCGTGACTTGGCCCATGGCTTGGCGCTTTTTTTGGCGCGTGATTTGGTGCGTGGCTTGGCTTTTGGCTTGGCGCTTGGTTTAGAGCATGGTTTGGCGCTCTCCTTGGCGCGTGGCTTGGCCCATGGCTTGGCGCCTTTCTTGGCGCGTGGCTTGGCGCTTGGCTTGGCGTTTGGCTTAGCGCTTGGCTTGGCGCTTGGTTTGGCGCTTGGCTTGGCGCTTGGCTTAGCGCTGACTTGGCGCGTGACTTGGCGCTTGGCTTGACTCTTGGCTTGGCGCTTGGCTTAGCGCATGGTTTGGCGCTCTCCTTGGCACGTGGATTAACGCTTGGCTTGGCGCTTGGCTTGGCGCTTTCTTTGGCGCGTGGTTTGGCGCATGGCTTGGCGCTTTTCTTGGCGGGTGGCTTATCGCTTGGCTTGGCGCTCTCTTTGGCGCGTAACCTAACGCTTGGCTTGGCGCGTGGCTTGGCGCTTTTCTTGGCGCGTGGCTTGGCGCTTGGCTTGGCAGTTGGCTTGGCGCTTTCCTTGGCGCGTGGCTTGGCGCGTTTCTTGGCGCGTGGCTTGGCGCTTGGCTTGGCGTTTGGCTTGGCGCGTGGCTTGGCGCATGGCTTGGCGCTTTTCTTGGCGCGTGGCTTGGCGCTTTTCTTGGCGCTTGGCTTGGCGCTTTTCTTGCCGCTTAGCTTGGTGCTTGGTTTGGCGCTTGGCTTGGCGCTTTTTTTGGCACGTGGCTTGGCGTTTCTCTTGGCGCTTGGCTTGACGCGTGGCTTGGCCCATGGCTTGGCGTTTTTCTTGGCGCGTGGCTTGGCGCTTGGCTTGGCGTTTGGCTTGACGCGTGACTTGGCCCATGGCTTGGCGCTTTTTTTGGCGCGTGATTTGGTGCGTGGCTTGGCTTTTGGCTTGGCGCTTGGTTTAGAGCATGGTTTGGCGCTCTCCTTGGCGCGTGGCTTGGCCCATGGCTTGGCGCCTTTCTTGGCGCGTGGCTTGGCGCTTGGCTTGGCGTTTGGCTTAGCGCTTGGCTTGGCGCTTGGTTTGGCGCTTGGCTTGGCGCTTGGCTTAGCGCTGACTTGGCGCGTGACTTGGCGCTTGGCTTGACTCTTGGCTTGGCGCTTGGCTTAGCGCATGGTTTGGCGCTCTCCTTGGCACGTGGATTAACGCTTGGCTTGGCGCTTGGCTTGGCGCTTTCTTTGGCGCGTGGTTTGGCGCATGGCTTGGCGCTTTTCTTGGCGGGTGGCTTATCGCTTGGCTTGGCGCTCTCTTTGGCGCGTAACCTAACGCTTGGCTTGGCGCGTGGCTTGGCGCTTTTCTTGGCGCGTGGCTTGGCGCTTGGCTTGGCAGTTGGCTTGGCGCTTTCCTTGGCGCGTGGCTTGGCGCATGGTTTGGCGGTTTTCTTGGCGCGTGGCTTGGCGCTTGGCTTGGCGTTTGGCTTGGCATTTGGCTTGGCGCTTGGCTTGGCGCTTTCCTTGGCGCGTGGCTTGGCGCATGGCTTGGCGCTTTTCTTGGCGCGTGGATTGGCGCTTGGCTTGGCGCTTGTCTTGGCGCATGTCTTGGCGCTTTCCTTAGCTTTTGGCTTGGCGATTGGCTGGGCGCTTGGTTTGGCGCTCGGATTATCGCTTGGCTTGACGCTTGGCTTAGCGCATGGCGTTCTGTTTTTCTTGGCGCGTAGCTTGGCGCTTAGCTTGGCGCTTTTCTTGGCACTTGGCTTGACGTTTAGCATGTCGCTTGGCTTGGGGCATGGCTTGGCGCTCTCCTTGGCGCGTGGCTTGGCGCTTGGCTAGACGCTTGGCTTGGCGCTTTCTTGGCGCTTGGCTTTTCGCTATTCTTAGCGCGTGGTTTGGTGCTTGGCTTGCCGCATGGGTTGGCGCTCTCCTTGGCGCGTGGCTTGGCGCTTGGCTGGACGCTTGGCTTGGCGCTTTTTTTGGCACTTGGCTTGACGTTTAGCATGTCGCTTGGCTTGGGGCATGGCTTGGCGCTCTCCTTGGCGCGTGGCTTGGCGCTTGGCTAGACGCTTGGCTTGGCGCTTTCTTGGCGCTTGGCTTTTCGCTATTCTTAGCGCGTGGTTTGGAACTTGGTTTGCCGCTTGGCTTGGTTCATGGCTTGGCGCCCTCCTTGGCGCGTGGCTTGGCGCTTGGCTGGACGCTTGGCTTGGCGCTTGGTTTGGCGCTTGGCTTTATGCTTTTCTTAGCGCGTGGTTTGGTGCTTGGCTTGCCGCATGGGTTGGCGCTCTCCTTGGCGCGTGGCTTGTCGCTTGGCTTCGCGCTTTTTATGGCGCGTGGCTTGGCACTTGGCTTGGCGCTTGGCCTGGCGCATAGCTTGACGCTCTCCTTGGCGCGTGGCTTGGCGCTTGGGTGGACGCTTGGCTTGGCGCTTTGCTTGACGCTTGGCTTGGCGCTCGGCTTCACGCGTGGTTTGGCTCTTGGCTTTGCGCTTTTCTTAGCGCGTGGTTTGGCGCGTGGCTTGGCGCTTGGCTGGGCGCTTGGCTTGGCGCTTGGCTTGGCGCTTGGCTTGGCGCTTTCTCTGGCGTGTGGCTTGGCGCATGGCTTGGCGCTGCTTAGCGCGTGGCTTGGCGCTTGGCTTGCCTCTTGGCTTGGCGCTTGGCTTAGCGCATGGTTTGGCGCTCTCCTTGGCACGTAGATTAACGCTTGGCTTGGCGCTTGGCTTGGCGCTTTCCTTTGCGCGTGGCTTGGCGCATGGCTTGGCGCTTTTCTTGCCGCGTGGCTTGGCGCTTGCCTTGGCGTTTGGCTTGGGGCTTGGCTTGGCGCTTGGCTTGGCGCATGGCTTAGCGCCTTTCTTGGCGCGTGGCTTGGCGCTTGGCTTGGCGTTTGGCTTGGCGCTTGGCTTGGCGCTTGGTTTGGCGCTTGGCTTGGCGCTTGGCTTGGCGCTTGGCTTGGCGCTTTCCTTGGCGCGTGGCTTGGCGTTTGGCTTGGCGTTTGGCTTGGCGTTTGGCTTGGCGCTTGGCTTGGCGCTTGGCTTGGCGTTTGGCTTGGCGCATAACTTGGCGCTTTTCTTGGCGCGTGGCTTATTGCTTGGCTTGGCGCTCTCCTTATCGCTTGGCTTAACACTTGGCTTGGCGCGTGGCTTGGCTCTTGGCTTGGCGTTTTTCGTGGAGCGTGGCTTGGCGCTTGGCTTGGCGCTTTTCTTAGCGCGTGGCTTGGCGCGTGGCTTGGCTCTTGGCTTGGCGTTTTTCGTGGCGCGTGGCTTGGCGCTTGGCTTGGCGCTTGGCTTGGCGCATGGCTTGGCGCTTTTCTTGGCGCGTGGCTTGACGCTTGGCTTGGCGTTTGGCTTGGCGCTTGGCTTGGCGCTGGCGCGTGGCTTGGCGGTTGGCTGGACGCTTGGTGTGACGCTTGGCTTGGAGCATGGCTTAGCGCTTTTCTTGGCGCTTGGCTTGGCGTTTGGCTTGAGGCTTGGCTTGGCGCTTGGCTTGGCGCTTTCATTGGCGCGTGGCTTGGCGCATGGCTTGGCGCCTTTCTTGGCGCGTGGCTTGGCGCTTGGCTTGGCGCTTGGCTTGTCGCTTTTCTTGGCTCGTGGCTTGGCGCTTGGCTTGGCGCTTTTTTTGGCGCGTGGCTTGGCGTGTGGCTTGTCGCTTGGCTTGGCGCACTCCTTGGCGCATGGCGTGGTGCTTGTCTTGGCGCGTGGCTTGGTGCTTGGCTTGGCGCTTGGCTTGGCGCTTTCTTGGCGCGTGGCTTGGCGCTTGACTTAGCTCTTGGCTTGGCCTTTGGCTTGGCGCATCTCTTGGCGCACTACCTGGCGCGTGGCTTTACGCTTGGCTGGACGCTTGACTTGGCGCTCTTTTGGCGCGTGGCCTGTCGCTTGGCTTGGCGCTTTCTTGGCGCGTGGTTTGTTGCTTGGTTTAGCGCTCGGTTTGGCGCATAGCTTGGGGCTCTCCTTGGCGCGTGGCTTGGCGGTTGGCTGGACGCTTGGTTTGACGCTTGGCTTGGAGCATGGGTTAGCGCTTTTCTTGGCGCTTGGCTTGGCGTTTGGCTTGGGGCTTGGCTTGGCGCTTGGCTTGGCGCTTTCCTTGGCGCGTGGCTTGGCGCGTTTCTTGGCGCGTGGCTTGGCGCTTGGCTTGGCGTTTGGCTTGGCGCCTTTCTTGGCGCGTGGCTTGGCGCTTGGCTTGGCGTTTGGCTTGGCGCTTGGCTTGGCGCTTGGTTTGGCGCTTGGCTTGGCGCTTGGCTTGGCGCTTGGCTTGGCGCTTTCCTTGGCGCGTGGCTTGGCGCGTTTCTTGGCGCGTGGCTTGGCGCTTGGCTTGGCGTTTGGCTTGGCGCGTGGCTTGGCGCTTTTCTTGCCGCTTAGCTTGGCGCTTGGCTTGGCGCTTGGCTTGGCGCTTTTTTTGGCACGTGGCTTGGCGTTTCTCTTGGCGCTTGGCTTGACGCGTGGCTTGGCCCATGGCTTGGCGTTTTTCTTGGCGCGTGGCTTGGCGCTTGGCTTGGCGTTTGGCTTGACGCGTGACTTGGCCCATGGCTTGGCGCTTTTTTTGGCGCGTGATTTGGTGCGTGGCTTGGCTTTTGGCTTGGCGCTTGGTTTAGAGCATGGTTTGGCGCTCTCCTTGGCGCGTGGCTTGGCCCATGGCTTGGCGCCTTTCTTGGCGCGTGGCTTGGCGCTTGGCTTGGCGTTTGGCTTGGCGCTTGGCTTGGCGCTTGGTTTGGCGCTTGGCTTGGCGCTTGGCTTAGCGCTGACTTGGCGCGTGACTTGGCGCTTGGCTTGACTCTTGGCTTGGCGCTTGGCTTAGCGCATGGTTTGGCGCTCTCCTTGGCACGTGGATTAACGCTTGGCTTATCGCTTGGCTTGGCGCTTTCTTTGGCGCGTGGTTTGGCGCATGGCTTGGCGCTTTTCTTGGCGGGTGGCTTATCGCTTGGCTTGGCGCTCTCTTTGGCGCGTAACCTAACGCTTGGCTTGGCGCGTGGCTTGGCGCTTTTCTTGGCGCGTGGCTTGGCGCTTGGCTTGGCAGTTGGCTTGGCGCTTTCCTTGGCGCGTGGCTTGGCGCATGGTTTGGCGGTTTTCTTGGCGCGTGGCTTGGCGCTTGGCTTGGCGTTTGGCTTGGCATTTGGCTTGGCGCTCGGCTTGGCGCTTTCCTTGGCGCGTGGCTTGGCGCATGGCTTGGCGCTTTTCTTGGCGCGTGGCTTGGCGCTTGGCTTGGCGTTTGGCTTGACGCGTGGCTTGGCCCATGGCTTGGCGCTTTTTTTGGCGCGTGATTTGGTGCTTGGCTTGGCGCTTGGCTTGGCGCTTTCCTTGGCGCTTAGCTTGGCGCTTGGCTAGTCGCTTTCCTTGGCGCGTGGCTTGGCGCATGGCTTGGCGCTTTTCTTGGCGCGTGGCTTGGCGTTTGGCTTGGCGCTTGGCTTAACGCGTGGCTTGGCCCATGGCTTGGCGCTTTTCTTGGCCCATGGCTTGGCGTTTTTCTTGGCGCGTGGCTTGGCGCTTGGCTTGGCGTTTGGCTTGGCGCTTGGCTTAGCGCATGGCTTGGCGCTCTCCTTGGCACGTGGATTAACGCTTGGCTTGGCGCTTGGCTTGGCGCTTTCTTTGGCGCGTGGTTTGGCGCATGGCTTGGCGCTTTTCTTGGCGGGTGGCTTATCGCTTGGCTTGGCGCTTTTCTTGGCGGGTGGCTTATCGCTTGGCTTGGCGCTCTCTTTGGCGCGTGGCCTAACGCTTGGCTTGGCGCGTGGCTTGGCGCTTTTCTTGGCGCGTGGCTTGGCGCTTGGCTTGGCGCTTGGCTTGGCGCTTTCCTTGGCGCGTGGCTTGGCGCATGGTTTGGCGGTTTTCTTGGCGCGTGGCTTGGCGCTTGGCTTGGCGTTTGGCTTGGCATTTGGTTTGGCGCTTGGCTTGGCGCTTTTCTTGGCGCGTGGCTTGGCGCATGGCTTGGCGCTTTTCTTGGCGCGTGGCTTGGCGCTTGGCTTGGCGTTTGGCTTGACGCGTGGCTTGGCCCATGGCTTGGCGCTTTTTTTGGCGCGTGATTTGGTGCTTGGCTTGGCGCTCTCTTTGGCGCGTGGCCTAACGCTTGGCTTGGCGCGTGGCTTGGCGCTTTTCTTGGCGCGTGGCTTGGCGCTTGGCTTGGCGTTTGGCTTGACGCGTGGCTTGGCCCATGGCTTGGCGCTTTTTTTGGCGCGTGATTTGGTGCTTGGCTTGGCGCTTGGCTTGGCGCTTTCCTTGGCGCTTAGCTTGGCGCTTGGCTAGTCGCTTTCCTTGGCGCGTGGCTTGGCGCATGGCTTGGCGCTTTTCTTGGCGCGTGGCTTGGCGTTTGGCTTGGCGCTTGGCTTGACGCGTGGCTTGGCCCATGGCTTGGCGCTTTTCTTGGCGCGTGGCTTGGCGCTTTTCTTGGCGCGTGGCTTGGCGCTTGGCTTGGCAGTTGGCTTGGCGCTTTCCTTGGCGCGTGGCTTGGCGCATGGTTTGGCGGTTTTCTTGGCGCGTGGCTTGGCGCTTGGCTTGGCGTTTGGCTTGGCATTTGGCTTGGCGCTCGGCTTGGCGCTTTCCTTGGCGCGTGGCTTGGCGCATGGCTTGGCGCTTTTCTTGGCGCGTGGCTTGGCGCTTGGCTTGGCGTTTGGCTTGACGCGTGGCTTGGCCCATGGCTTGGCGCTTTTTTTGGCGCGTGATTTGGTGCTTGGCTTGGCGCTTGGCTTGGCGCTTTCCTTGGCGCTTAGCTTGGCGCTTGGCTAGTCGCTTTCCTTGGCGCGTGGCTTGGCGCATGGCTTGGCGCTTTTCTTGGCGCGTGGCTTGGCGTTTGGCTTGGCGCTTGGCTTAACGCGTGGCTTGGCCCATGGCTTGGCGCTTTTCTTGGCCCATGGCTTGGCGTTTTTCTTGGCGCGTGGCTTGGCGCTTGGCTTGGCGTTTGGCTTGGCGCTTGGCTTAGCGCATGGCTTGGCGCTCTCCTTGGCACGTGGATTAACGCTTGGCTTGGCGCTTGGCTTGGCGCTTTCTTTGGCGCGTGGTTTGGCGCATGGCTTGGCGCTTTCCTTGGCGGGTGGCTTATCGCTTGGCTTGGCGCTTTTCTTGGCGGGTGGCTTATCGCTTGGCTTGGCGCTCTCTTTGGCGCGTGGCTTAACGCTTGGCTTGGCGCGTGGCTTGGCGCTTTTCTTGGCGCGTGGCTTGGCGCTTGGCTTGGCGCTTGGCTTGGCGCTTTCCTTGGCGCGTGGCTTGGCGCATGGTTTGGCGGTTTTCTTGGCGCGTGGCTTGGCGCTTGGCTTGGCGTTTGGCTTGGCATTTGGTTTGGCGCTTGGCTTGGCGCTTTTCTTGGCGCGTGGCTTGGCGCATGGCTTGGCGCTTTTCTTGGCGCGTGGCTTGGCGCTTGGCTTGGCGTTTGGCTTGACGCGTGGCTTGGCCCATGGCTTGGCGCTTTTTTTGGCGCGTGATTTGGTGCTTGGCTTGGCGCTTGGCTTGGCGCTTTCCTTGGCGCTTAGCTTGGCGCTTGGCTAGTCGCTTTCCTTGGCGCGTGGCTTGGCGCATGGCTTGGCGCTTTTCTTGGCGCGTGGCTTGGCGTTTGGCTTGGCGCTTGGCTTGACGCGTGGCTTGGCCCATGGCTTGGCGCTTTTCTTGGCGCGTGGCTTGGCGCTTGGCTTGGCGCTTGGCTTGTCGCTTTCCTTGGCGCGTGGCTTGGCGCATGGTTTGGCGGTTTTCTTGGCGCGTGGCTTGGCGCTTGGCTTGGCGTTTGGCTTGGCATTTGGCTTGGCGCTTGGCTTGGCGCTTTCCTTGGCGCGTGGCTTGGCGCATGGCTTGGCGCTTTTCTTGGCGCGTGGCTTGGCGCTTGGCTTGGCGTTTGGCTTGACGCGTGGCTTGGCCCATGGCTTGGCGCTTTTTTTGGCGCGTGATTTGGTGCTTGGCTTGGCGCTTGGCTTGGCGCTTTCCTTGGCGCTTAGCTTGGCGCTTGGCTAGGCGCTTTCCTTGGCGCGTGGCTTGGCGCATGGCTTGGCGCTTTTCTTGGCGCGTGGCTTGGCGTTTGGCTTGGCGCTTGGCTTGGCGTTTGGCTTGACGCGTGACTTGGCCCATGGCTTGGCGCTTTTTTTGGCGCGTGATTTGCTGCGTGGCTTGGCTTTTGGCTTGGCGCTTGGTTTAGAGCATGGTTTGGCGCTCTCCTTGGCGCGTGGCTTGGCCCATGGCTTGGCGCCTTTCTTGGCGCGTGGCTTGGCGTTTGGCTTGGCGTTTGGCTTGGCGCTTGGCTTGGCGCTTGGTTTGGCGCTTGGCTTGGCGCTTGGCTTAGCGCTGTCTTGGCGCGTGACTTGGCGCTTGGCTTGACTCTTGGCTTGGCGCTTGGCTTAGCGCATGGTTTGGCGCTCTCCTTGGCACGTGGATTAACGCTTGGCTTGGCGCTTGGCTTGGCGCTTGGCTTGGCGCTTTCTTTGGCGCGTGGCTTGATGCATGGCTTGGCGCTGTCTTGGCGCGTGGCTTGGCGCTTGGCTTGCCTCTTGGCTTGGCGCTTGGCTTAGCGCATGGTTTGGCGCTCTCCTTGGCACGTAGATTAACGCTTGGCTTGGCGCTTGGCTTGGCGCTTTCCTTTGCGCGTGGCTTGGCGCATGGCTTGGCGCTTTTCTTGGGGCGTGGCTTGGCGCTTGGCTTGGTGTTTGGCTTGGGGCTTGGCTTGGCGCTTGGCTTGGCGCTTTCATTGGCGCGTGGCTTGGCGCATGGCTTAGCGCCTTTCTTGGCGCGTGGCTTGGCGCTTGGCTTGGCGTTTGACTTGGCGCTTGGCTTGGCGCTTGGTTTGGCGCTTGGCTTGGCGCTTGGCTTGGCGCTTTCCTTAGCGTGGCTTGGCGTTTGGCTTGGCGTTTGGCTTGGCGTTTGGCTTGGCGCTTGGCTTGGCGCTTGGCTTGGCGCTTGGCTTGGCGCTTGGCTTGGCGTTTGGCTTGGCGCATAACTTGGCGCTTTTCTTGGCGCGTGGCTTATTGCTTGGCTTGGCGCTCTCCTTGGCGCTTGGCTTAACACTTGGCTTGGCGCGTGGCTTGGCTCTTGGCTTGGCGTTTTTCGTGGCGCGTGGCCTGGCGCTTGGCTTGGCGCTTTCCTTAGCGCGTGGCTTGGCGCGTGGCTTGGCTCTTGGCTTGGCGTTTTTCGTGGCGCGTGGCTTGGCGCTTGGCTTGGCGCTTGGCTTGGCGCAAGGCTTGGCGCTTTTCTTGTCGCGTGGCTTGGCGCTTGGCTTGGCGTTTGGCTTGGCGCTTGGCTTGGCGCTTGGCTTGGCGCTTTCCTTGGCGCGTGGCTTGGCGCATGGCTTGGCGCTTTTCTTGGCGCGTGGCTTGGCGCTTGGTTTGGCGTTTGGCTTGGTGCGTGGCTTGGCGCTTGGCTGGGCGTTTGGCTTGGCGCTTGGCTTGGCGCTTAGCTTGGCTCTTGGCTTGGCGTTTTTCGTGGCGCGTGGCTTGGCGCTTGGCTTGGCGCTTGGCTTGGCGCATGGCTTGGCGCTTTTCTTGGCGCGTGGCTTGGCGCTTGGCTTGGCGTTTGGCTTGGCGCTTGGCTTGGCGCGTGGCTTGGCGCTTTCCTTGGCGCGTGGCTTGGCCCATGGCTTGGCGCTTGGCTTGGCGTTTGGCTTGGCGCTTTTCTTGGCGCGTGGCTTGGCGCTTTCCTTGGCGCGTGTCTTGGCGCTTGGTTGGGGGCTTGGTTTGGCGTTTGGCTTGGAGCTTGGCTTGGCGCATGGCTTGGCGCTCTCCTTGGGGCGTGGCTTGTCGCTTGGCTTCGTGCTTTTTTTGGCGCGTGGCTTGGCACTTGGCTTGGCGCTTGGCTTGGCGCTTGGCTGGGCTCTTGGTTTGGCGCTTGGCTTGGCGCTTTTCTTGGCGCGTAGCTTCACGCGTGGCTTGGCGCTTGGCTTTGCGTTTTTCTTAACGCGTGGTTTGGCGCGTGGCTTGGCGCCTGGCTGGGCGCTTGGCTTGGCGCTTGGCTTAACGTATGGTTTGGCGTTCTCCTTGGCCCGTGTCTTGGCTCTTGGCTTGGCGCTTGGCTTGGCGCATAGACTAACGCTCTTCTTGGCGCGTGGCTTGGCGCTTTTCTTGGCGCGTGGTTTGGCACTTGGCTTGCCGCTTGGCTTGGCGCATGTCTTGGGGCTCTCCTTAGCGTTTGGCTTGGCGATTGGCTGGGCGCTTGGCTTGGCGCTCGGTTTGGCGCTTGGCTTGTCGCTTGGCTTGGCGCATGGCGTTCTGTTTTTCTTGGCGCGTGGTTTGGCACTTGGCTTGGCGCTTGGCTTGACGTTTGGCTTGGCGCATCCCTTGGCGCTCTCCTTGGCGCGTGGCTTGGCGCTTGGTTGGGCGTTTGGCTTGGAGCTTGTCTCGGCGCATGTCTTGGCGCTCTCCTTAGAGTTCGGCTTGGCGATTGGCTGGGCGCTTGGCTTGGCGCTCGGTTTGGCGCTTGGCGTGTCGCTTGGCTTGGCGCATGGCGTTCTGTTTTTCTTGGCGCGTGGCTTAGCGCTTGGCTTGGCGCTTTTCTTGGCACTTGGCTAGACGTTTAGCATGTCGCTTGGCTTGGCGCATGGCTTGGCGCTCTCCTTTGCGCGTGGATTGGTGCTTGGCTTGGCGCTTGTCGTGGCGCATGTCTTGGCGCTTTCCTTAGCGTTTGGCTTGGCGATTGGCTGGGCGCTTGGTTTGGCGCTCGGTTTATCGCTTGGCTTGTCGCTTGGCTTAGCGCATGGCGTTCTGTTTTTCTTGGCGCGTAGCTTGGCGCTTAGCTTGGCGCTTTTCTTGGCACTTGGCTTGACGTTTAGCATGTTGCTTGGCTTGGGGCATGGCTTGGCGCTCTCCTTGGCGCGTGGCTTGGCGCTTGGCTAGACGCTTGGCTTGGCGCTTTCTTGGCGCTTGGCTTTTCGCTTTTCTTAGCGCGTGGTGTGGTGCTTGGCTTGCCGCATGGGTTGGCGCTCTCCTTGGCGCGTGGCTTGGCGCTTGGATGGACGCTTGGCTTGGCGCTTTTTTTGGCACTTGGCTTGATGTTTAGCATGTCGCTTGGCTTGGGGCATGGCTTGGCGCTCTCCTTGGCGTGTGGCTTGGCGCTTGGCTAGACGCTTGGCTTGGCGCTTTCTTGGCGCTTGGCTTTTCGCTATTCTTTGCGCGCGGTTTGGTGCTTGGTTTGCCGCTTGGCTTGGCTCATGGCTTGGCGCCCTCCTTGGCGCGTGGCTTGGCGCTTGGCTGGACGCTTGGCTTGGCGCTTGGTTTGGCGCTTGGCTTTATGCTTTTCTTAGCGCGTGGTTTGGTGCTTGGCTTGCCGCATGGGTTGGCGCTCTCCTTGGCGCGTGGCTTGTCGCTTGGCTTCGCGCTTTTTATGGCGCGTGGCTTGGCACTTGGCCTGGCGCTTGGCCTGGCGCATAGCTTGACGCTCTCCTTGGCGCGTGGCTTGGCGCTTGGGTGGACGCTTGGCTTCGCGCTTTGCTTGACGCTTGGCTTGGCGCTCGGCTTCACTCGTGGTTTGGCTCTTGGCTTTGCGCTTTTCTTAGCGCGTGGTTTGGCGCGTGGCTTGGCGCTTGGCTGGGCGCTTGGCTTGGCGCTTGGCTTGGCGCATGGCTTGGCGCTCTCTTTCTCGCGTGTCTTATCTCTTGGTTGGGCGCTTGGTTTGTCGCTTGGCTTCGCGCTTTTCTTGGCGCATAGCTTGACGCTCTTATTGGCGCGTGGCTTGTCGCTTGGCTTGGCGCTTTTTTTGGCGCGCAGCTTGGCACCTGGCTTGACGCTTAGCATGTCGCTTGGCTTGGCGCAAGGCTTGGCGCTCTCCTTGACGCGTGGCTTGGCGCTTGGCTAGACGCTTGGCTTGGCGCTTTCTTGGCGCTTTGCTTTGCGCTTTTCTTAGCGCGTGGTTTGGTACTTGGCCTGCCGCTTGGCTTGGCGCATGGCTTGGCGCTCTCCTTGGCGCGTGGCTTGGCGCTTTCTTGGCGCTTTGCTTTGCGCTTTTCTTAGCGCGTGGTTTGGTACTTGGCCTGCCGCTTGGCTTGGCGCATGGTTTGGCGCTCTCCTTGGCGCGTGGCTTGGCGCTTGGCTGGACGCTTGGCTTGGTGCATGGCTTGGCGCTCTCCTTGGCGCGTAGCTTGACTTCGCGCTTTTCTTATCGCGTGGCTTGGCACTTGGCTTGGCGTTTGACTTGGCGCTTGGCTTGGCGCTTTTCTTGGCGCGTGGCTTCACGCGTGGTTCGGCGGTTGGCTTTGCTTTTTTCTTAGCGCGTGGTTTGGCGCGTGGCTTTGCGCTTGGCTGGGAGCTTGGCTTGGCGCTTGGCTTGGCGCATGGCTTTGCGCTCTTCTTGGCGCGTGTCTTGGCGCTTGGTTAGGCGCGTGGCTTGGCGCTTAGTTTGGCGCGTGGCTTGGCGCTTGGATTGTCGCTTGGCTTGGCGCTCTCATTGGCGCTTAGCTTGGCGCTTGGCTTGGCGCTGTTTTTGGACTTTTTTTGGCGCGTGGTTTGGCGCTTCACTTGGCGCTTGGTTTGGCGCTTGGTTTGGCGCTTGGCTTGGCGCTTGGCTTGGCGCTTGGCTTGGCGCTGTTTTTGGCGCGTGGCTTGGCGATTGGCTGGGCACTTGGCTTGGCACTTGGCTTGGCGTGGCGCTTTTCTTGGCGCGTAGCTTGGCACTTGGCTTGCCGCTTGGTTTGGCGGTTGGCTTGGCACTTGGCTTGACGCTGTTCTTGGCGCGTGGTTTGGCGCTTGGCTGGGCACTTGGCTTGGCACTTGGCTTAGCGTGGCGCGTTTCTTGGCCCGTGGCTTGGCGCTTAGCTTAGAGTGTGCTTGACGCTTAGCTTGGCGCTTTTCTCGGGGAGTGGCTTGGCGCTTGGCTGGGCACTTGGCTTGGCGCTTGGCTTGGCGCATGATTTGGCACTCTCCTTGGCGCGTGGCTTGGCGCTTGGCTGGACGCTTGGCTTGGCGCTTGGCTTTGCGCTTTTCTTAGCGCGTGGTTTGGTGCTTGGCTTGCCGCTTGGCTTGGCGTTTGGCTTGGCGCTTTTTTTGGCGCTTTTCTTGGCGCATGTCTTGGCGCTCTCCTTAGCGTTTGGCTTAGCGCTTGACTAAGCGCTTGGCTTGGCGCTCGGTTTGGCGCTTTTCTTGGCGCGTGGCTTGTCGCTTGGCTTGGCGCTCTCCTTGACGCGAGGCTTGGCGCTTGGCTTGACGCTTTTCCTGGCGCGTGGCCTGTTGCTTGGCTTGGCGCATGGCGTGGCGCTTTTCTTGGCTAGTGGCTTGGCGCTTGGCTTGGCGCTTGGATTGGCGATTGGCTTGTTGCTTTTCTTGGCGCGTGGCTTGGTACTTGGCTTGCCGCTTGGTTTGGCGCTTGGCTTGGCACTTGGGTTGTCGCTTGGCTTGGCGCATGGTTTGGCGCTCTCCTTGGCGCGTGGCTTGGCGCTTGGCTGGACGCTTGGCTTGGCGCTTGTCTTGGCGCTTGGCTTTGCGCTTTTCTTAGCGCGTGGTTTGGTGCTTGGCTTGCCGCTTGGCTTGGCGTTTGGCTTGGCGCATTTCTTGGCGCTTTTCTTGGCGCATTTCTTGGCGCTCTCCTTAGCGTTTGGCTTAACGCTTGACTGGGCGCTTGGCTTGGCGCTCGGTTTGTCGCTTTTCTTGGCGCGTGGCTTGTCGCTTGTCTTGGCGCTCTCCTTGACGAGAGGCTTGGCGCTTGGCTTGACGCTTTTCCTGGCGCGTGGCCTGTCGCTTGGCTTGGCGCATGGCGTGGCGCTTTTCTTGGCGCTTGGCTGGGCACTTGGCTTGGCGCTTGGCTTGGCGCTTGGCTTTGCGCTTTTCTTAGCGCGTGGCTTGGCACTTGGCTTGCCGCTTGGTTTGGCGCTTGGCTTGGCACTTGGCTTGCCGCTTGGCTTGGAGCTTGGCTTAACGCGTGGTTTGGCGCTTAGCTTAAAGCGTGGCTTGACGCTTGGCTTGGCGCTTTTCTCGGGGAGTGGCTTGGCGCTTGGCTGGGCACTTGGCTTGGCGCTTGGCTTGGCGCATCCCTTGGCGCTCTCCTTGGCGCGTGGCTTGGCCCTTGGTTGGGCGTTTGGCTTGGAGCTTGTCTCGGCGCATGTCTTGGCGCTCTCCTTAGAGTTTGGCTTGGCGATTGGCTGGGCGCTGGGCTTGGCGCTCGGTTTGGCGCTTGGCGTGTCGCTTGGCTTGGCGCATGGCGTTCTGTTTTTTTTGGCGCGTGGCTTGGCGCTTGGCTTGGCGCTTTTCTTGGCACTTGGCTTGACGTTTAGCATGTTGCTTGGCTTGGGGCATGGCTTGGCGCTCTCCTTGGCGCGTGGCTTGGCGCTTGGCTAGACGCTTGGCTTGGCGCTTTCTTGGCGCTTGGCTTTTCGCTTTTCTTAGCGCGTGGTGTGGTGCTTGGCTTGCCGCATGGGTTGGCGCTCTCCTTGGCGCGTGGCTTGGCGCTTGGATGGACGCTTGGCTTGGCGCTTTTTTTGGCACTTGGCTTGATGTTTAGCATGTCGCTTGGCTTGGGGCATGGCTTGGCGCTCTCCTTGGCGCGTGGCTTGGCGCTTGGCTAGACGCTTGGCTTGGCGCTTTCTTGGCGCTTGGCTTTTCGCTCTTCTTAGCGCGTGGTTTGGTGCTTGGTTTGCCGCTTGGCTTGGCTCATGGCTTGGCGCCCTCCTTGGCGCGTGGCTTGGCGCTTGGCTGGACGCTTGGTTTGGCGCTTGGTTTGGCGCTTGGCTTTATGCTTTTCTTAGCGCGTGGTTTGGTGCTTGGCTTGCCGCATGGGTTGGCGCTCTCCTTGGCGCGTGGCTTGTCGCTTGGCTTCGCGCTTTTTATGGCGCGTGGCTTGGCACTTGGCTTGGCGCTTGGCCTGGCGCATAGCTTGACGCTCTCCTTGGCGCGTGGCTTGGCGCTTGGGTGGACGCTTGGCTTCGCGCTTTGCTTGACGCTTGGCTTGGCGCTCGGCTTCACTCGTGGTTTGGCTCTTGGCTTTGCGCTTTTCTTAGCGCGTGGTTTGGCGCGTAGCTTGGCGCTTGGCTGGGCGCTTGGCTTGGCGCTTGGCTTGGCGCATGGCTTGGCGCTCTCTTTCTCGCGTGTCTTATCGCTTGGTTGGGCGCTTGGTTTGTCGCTTGGCTTCGCGCTTTTCTTGGCGCATAGCTTGACGCTCTTATTGGCGCGTGGCTTGTCGCTTGGCTTGGCGCTTTTTTTGGCGCGCAGCTTGGCACCTGGCTTGACGCTTAGCATGTCGCTTGGCTTGGCGCAAGGCTTGGCGCTCTCCTTGACGCGTGGCTTGGCGCTTGGCTAGACGCTTGGCTTGGCGCTTTCTTGGCGCTTTGCTTTGCGCTTTTCTTAGCGCGTGGTTTGGTACTTGGCCTGCCGCTTGGCTTGGCGCATGGCTTGGCGCTCTCCTTGGCGCGTGGCTTGGCGCTTTCTTGGCGCTTTGCTTTGCGCTTTTCTTAGCGCGTGGTTTGGTACTTGGCCTGCCGCTTGGCTTGGCGCATGGTTTGGCGCTCTCCTTGGCGCGTGGCTTGGCGCTTGGCTGGACGCTTGGCTTGGTGCATGGCTTGGCGCTCTCCTTGGCGCGTAGCTTGACTTCGCGCTTTTCTTATCGCGTGGCTTGGCACTTGGCTTGGCGTTTGACTTGGCGCTTGGCTTGGCGCTTTTCTTGGCGCGTGGCTTCACGCGTGGTTCGGCGGTTGGCTTTGCTTTTTTCTTAGCGCGTGGTTTGGCGCGTGGCTTTGCGCTTGGCTGGGAGCTTGGCTTGGCGCTTGGCTTGGCGCATGGCTTTGCGCTCTTCTTGGCGCGTGTCTTGGCGCTTGGTTAGGCGCGTGGCTTGGCGCTTAGTTTGGCGCGTGGCTTGGCGCTTGGATTGTCGCTTGGCTTGGCGCTCTCATTGGCGCTTAGCTTGGCGCTTGGCTTGGCGCTGTTTTTGGACTTTTTTTGGCGCGTGGTTTGGCGCTTCACTTGGCGCTTGGTTTGGCGCTTGGTTTGGCGCTTGGCTTGGCGCTTGGCTTGGCGCTTGGCTTGGCGCTGTTTTTGGCGCGTGGCTTGGCGATTGGCTGGGCACTTGGCTTGGCACTTGGCTTGGCGTGGCGCTTTTCTTGGCGCGTAGCTTGGCACTTGGCTTGCCGCTTGGTTTGGCGGTTGGCTTGGCACTTGGCTTGACGCTGTTCTTGGCGCGTGGCTTGGCGCTTGGCTGGGCACTTGGCTTGGCACTTGGCTTAGCGTGGCGCGTTTCTTGGCCCGTGGCTTGGCGCTTAGCTTAGAGTGTGGCTTGACGCTTAGCTTGGCGCTTTTCTCGGGGAGTGGCTTGGCGCTTGGCTGGGCACTTGGCTTGGCGCTTGGCTTGGCGCATGATTTGGCACTCTCCTTGGCGCGTGGCTTGGCGCTTGGCTGGACGCTTGGCTTGGCGCATGGCTTTGCGCTTTTCTTAGCGCGTGGTTTGGTGCTTGGCTTGCCGCTTGGCTTGGCGTTTGGCTTGGCGCTTTTTTTGGCGCTTTTCTTGGCGCATGTCTTGGCGCTCTCCTTAGCGTTTGGCTTAGCGCTTGACTAAGCGCTTGGCTTGGCGCTCGGTTTGGCGCTTTTCTTGGCGCGTGGCTTGTCGCTTGGCTTGGCGCTCTCCTTGACGCGAGGCTTGGCGCTTGGCTTGACGCTTTTCCTGGCGCGTGGCCTGTTGCTTGGCTTGGCGCATGGCGTGGCGCTTTTCTTGGCTAGTGGCTTGGCGCTTGGCTTGGCGCTTGGATTGGGGATTGGCTTGTTGCTTTTCTTGGCGCGTGGCTTGGTACTTGGCTTGCCGCTTGGTTTGGCGCTTGGCTTGGCACTTGGGTTGTCGCTTGGCTTGGCGCATGGTTTGGCGCTCTCCTTGGCGCGTGGCTTGGCGCTTGGCTGGACGCTTGGCTTGGCGCTTGTCTTGGCGCTTGGCTTTGCGCTTTTCTTAGCGCGTGGTTTGGTGCTTGGCTTGCCGCTTGGCTTGGCGTTTGGCTTGGCTTGGCGTTTGGCTTGGCGCATTTCTTGGCGCTTTTCTTGGCGCATTTCTTGGCGCTCTCCTTAGCGTTTGGCTTAACGCTTGACTGGGCGCTTGGCTTGGCGCTCGGTTTGTCGCTTTTCTTGGCGCGTGGCTTGTCGCTTGTCTTGGCGCTCTCCTTGACGAGAGGCTTGGCGCTTGGCTTGACGCTTTTCCTGGCGCGTGGCCTGTCGCTTGGCTTGGCGCATGGCGTGGCGCTTTTCTTGGCGCTTGGCTGGGCACTTGGCTTGGCGCTTGGCTTGGCGCTTGGCTTTGCGCTTTTCTTAGCGCGTGGCTTGGCACTTGGCTTGCCGCTTGGTTTGGCGCTTGGCTTGGCACTTGGCTTGCCGCTTGGCTTGGAGCTTGGCTTAACGCGTGGTTTGGCGCTTAGCTTAAAGCGTGGCTTGACGCTTGGCTTGGCGCTTTTCTCGGGGAGTGGCTTGGCGCTTGGCTGGGCACTTGGCTTGGCGCTTGGCTTGGCGCATCCCTTGGCGCTCTCCTTGGCGCGTGGCTTGGCCCTTGGTTGGGCGTTTGGCTTGGAGCTTGTCTCGGCGCATGTCTTGGCGCTCTCCTTAGAGTTTGGCTTGGCGATTGGCTGGGCGCTGGGCTTGGCGCTCGGTTTGGCGCTTGGCGTGTCGCTTGGCTTGGCGCATGGCGTTCTGTTTTTTTTGGCGCGTGGCTTGGCGCTTGGCTTGGCGCTTTTCTTGGCACTTGGCTTGACGTTTAGCATGTCGCTTGGCTTGGCGCATGATTTGGCGCTCTCCTTGGCGCGTGGCTTGGCGCTTGGCTTTGCGCTTTTCTTAGCGCGTGGCTTGGCACTTGGCTTGCCGCTTGGTTTAGCGCTTGGCTTGGCACTTGGCTTGCCGCTTGGCTTGGAGCTTGGCTTAACGCGTGGTTTGGCGCTTAGCTTAGAGCGTGGCTTGACGCTTGGCTTGGCGCTTTTCTCGGTGAGTGGCTTGGCGCTTGGCTGGGCACTTGGCTTGGCGCTTGGCTTGGCGCATGATTTGGCGCTCTCCTTAGCGCGTGGCTTGGCGCTTGGCTAAACGCTTGGCTTGGCGCTTGGCTTGGCGCTTGGCTTTGAGCTTTTCTTAGCGCGTGGCTTGGCGCTTGGCTTGGCGCTTGACTGGGCGCTTGGCTTGGCGCTCGGTTTGGCGTTCTTCTTGGCGCGTGGCTTGTAGCTTGGCTTGGCGCTCTCCTTGACGCGAGGCTTGGCGCTTGGCATGACGCTTTTCCTGGCGCGTGGTTTGTCGCTTGGCTTGGCGCTCTCCTTGGTGCATGGGGTGACGCTTTTCTTGGCGCGTGGCTTGTCGCTTGGCTTGGCGCTTTTCTTGGCGCGTGGCTTGTCGCTTGGCTTGGCGCTCTCCTTGGTGCATGGGGTGACGCTTTTCTTGGCGCATGGCTTGTCGCTTGGCTTGGCGCTTTTCTTGGCGCGTAGTTTGGCACTTGGCTTGGCGCTTGGCTTGGCGCTTGGTTGGACGCTTGGCTTGGCGCTTGGCTTGGCGCTTGGCTTTGAGCTTTTCTTAGCACGTGGCTTGGCGCTTGGCTTGACGCTTTTCCTGGCGCGTGGCCTGTCGCTTGGCTTGGCGCATGGCGTGGCGCTTTTCTTGGCGCGTGGCTTGGCGCTTGGCTTGGCGTTTGGATTGGCGATTGGCTTGGCGCTTTTCTTGGCGCGTGGCTTGTCGCTTGGCTTGGCGCTCTCCTTGGTGCATGGGGTGACGCTTTTCTTGGCGCGTGGCTTGTCGCTTGGCTTGGCGCTTTTCTTGGCGCGTAGTTTGGCACTTGGCTTGGCGCTTGGCTTGACGCTTGGCTTGACGCTTGGCCTGGCGCATGCCTTGGCGCTCTCTTTGGCGCGTGGCTGGGCGTTTGGCTTGGCGTTTGTTTCGGCGCCTGGCTTGGCGCTTTTCTTGGCGCGTGGCTTGGCGCTTGGCTTGGCGCTTGGCTTGGCGCTGGGCTTGGCGCTTGGTTTGGCGCTTTTCTTAGTGCGTGGCTTGCCGCTTGGCCTGCCGCTTGGCTTAGCGCTTTTGTTCGCGCGTTGCTTGGCGCTTGGCTTGCCGCTTGGCTTGAGGCTTTGCTTGGCGCTTTTCTTGGCGCTTTTCTTGGCGCGTGGCTTTTCGCTTAGCTTGCCGGTTAGCTTGGCGCTCTTCCTGGCACGTGGCTTAGCGCTTGGCTGGGCGCTTGGCTTGGCGTTTGGCTTGGCGCTTTTTTTGGTGAATGGTCTGTTGCTTGGCTTGGCGCTTTTCTTGGCGTGTGGCTTGGCACTTGGCTTGGCGCTTAACTTGGTGCTTGGCTTGGCGCTTAACTTGGTGCTTGGCTTGGCGCTTGGCTTAGCGCATGGCTTGGCGCTCCTCTTGGCGCTTGGCTTAAGGCTTGGCTTGGCGCTTGGCTTGGCGCTTTTCTTAACGTGTGGTTGGCGCGTAGCTTGGCACTTGGCTTGACGCTTAGAATGGCGCTTGGCTTGGCGTTTTTCTTGGCGCGTAGCTTGTCGCTTGGCTTAGCGCATGTCGTGGCGTTTTTCTTGACGCGTGGCTTGGCGCTTGGCTTCGCTTTTGGCTTAGCGCTTTTCTTGGCGCGTGGTTTGGCGCGTGGCTTGTTGCTTGGTTGGCGCTCTTCTTGGCGCGTAGATTGGCGTTAAGCTTGGCGCGTGGCTTGGCGCTTGCCTTGGCGCATTTCTAGGCGCGTGGCTTGCCGCTTGGCTTGGCGCTTGGCTTGGCGCTTGGCTGGGCACTTGGCTTGGCGCTTACCTTGGCGCTTGGCTTGGCGTTTTTCTTGGCATTTTTCTTGGCGCGTGGTTTGGTACTTGGCCTGCCGCTTGGCTTGGCGCATGGCTTGGCGCTCTCCTTGGCGCGTGGCTTGGCGCTTGGCTGGACGCTTGGCTTGGTGCATGGCTTGGCGCTCTCCTTGGCGCGTAGCTTGACTTCGCGCTTTTCTTATCGCGTGGCTTGGCACTTGGCTTGGCGCTTGGCTTGGCGCTTGGCCTGGCGCATAGCTTGACGCTCTTCCTGGCGCGTGGCTTGTTGCTTGGCTTGGCGCTCTTCTTGGCGCGTAGATTGGCGTTAAGCTTGGCGCGTGGCTTGGCGCTTGCCTTGGCGCATTTCTAGGCGCGTGGCTTGACGCTTGGCTTGGCGCTTGGCTTGGCGCTTGGCTGGGCACTTGGCTTGGCGCTTACCTTGGCGCTTGGCTTGGCGTTTTTCTTGGCATTTTTCTTGGCGCGTGGTTTGGTACTTGGCCTGCCGCTTGGCTTGGCGCGTGGCTTGGCGCTTGGCTGGACGCTTGGCTTGGTGCATGGCTTGGCGCTCTCCTTGGCGCGTAGCCTGACTTCGCGCTTTTCTTATCGCGTGGCTTGGCACTTGGCTTGGCGCTTGGCTTGGCGCTTGGCCTGGCGCATAGCTTGACGCTCTCCTTGGCGCGTGGCTTGGCGCATGGGTGGACGCTTGGCTTGGCGTTCGACTTGGCGCTTGGCTTGGCGCTTTTCTTGGCGCGTGGCTTCACGCGTGGTTCGGCGGTTGGCTTTGCTTTTTTCTTAGCGCGTGGTTTGGCGCGTGGCTTTGCGCTTGGCTGGGAGCTTGGCTTGGCGCTTGGCTTGGCGCATGGCTTTGCGCTCTTCTTGGCGCGTGTCTTGGCGCTTGGTTGGGCGCGTGACTTGGCGCTTAGTTTGGCGCGTGGCTTGGCGCTTGGATTGTCGCTTGGCTTGGCGCTCTCATTGGCGCTTAGCTTGGCGCTTGGCTTGGCGCTCTTTTTGGACTTTTTTTGGCGCGTGGTTTGGCGCTTCACTTGGCGCTTGGTTTGGCGCTTGGTTTGGCGCTTGGCTTGGCGCTTGGCTTGGCGCTTGGCTTGGCGCTGTTTTTGGCGCGTGGCTTGGCGATTGGCTGGGCACTTGGCTTGGCACTTGGCTTGGCGTGGCGCTTTTCTTGGCGCGTAGCTTGGCACTTGGCTTGCCGCTTGGTTTGGCGCTTGGCTTGGCACTTGGGTTGGCGCTGTTCTTGGCGCGTGGCTTGGCGCTTGGCTGGGCACTTGGCTTGGCACTTGGCTTAGCGTGGCGCGTTTCTTGGCCCGTGGTTTGGCACTTGGCTTGCCGCTTGGCTTGGCGCTTGGCTTAACGCGTGGCTTGGCGCTTAGCTTAGAGTGTGGCTTGACGCTTAGCTTGGCGCTTTTCTCGGGGAGTGGCTTGGCGCTTGGCTGGGCACTTGGCTTGGCGCTTGGCTTGGCGCATGATTTGGCACTCTCCTTGGCGCGTGGCTTGGCGCTTGGCTGGACGCTTGGCTTGGCGCTTGGCTTTGCGCTTTTCTTAGCGCGTGGTTTGGTGCTTGGCTTGGCGCTTTTCTTGGCGCGTAGTTTGGCACTTGGCTTGGCGCTTGGCTTGGCGCTTGGTTGGACGCTTGCCTTGGCGCTTGGCTTGGCGCTTGGCTTTGAGCTTTTCTTAGCGCGTGGCTTGGCGCTTGGCTTGACGCTTTTCCTGGCGCGTGGCCTGTCGCTTGGCTTGGCGCATGGCGTGGCGCTTTTCTTGGCGCGTGGCTTGGCGCTTGGCTTGGCGTTTGGATTGGCGATTGGCTTGGCGCTTTTCTTGGCGCGTGGCTTGTCGCTTGGCTTGGCGCTCTCCTTGGTGCATGGGGTGACGCTTTTCTTGGCGCGTGGCTTGTCGCTTGGCTTGGCGCTTTTCTTGGCGCGTGGCTTGTCGCTTGGCTTGGCGCTCTCCTTGGTGCATGGGGTGACGCTTTTCTAGGCGCGTGGCTTGCCGCTTGGCTTGGCGCTTGGCTTGGCGCTTGGCTGGGCACTTGGCTTGGCGCTTATCTTGGCGCTTGGCTTGGCGTTTTTCTTGGCATTTTTTTTGGCGCGTGGTTTGGTACTTGGCCTGCCGCTTGGCTTGGCGCATGGCTTGGCGCTCTCCTTAGCGCGTGGCTTGTCTTTTGGCTTGGCGCTTAACTTGGTGCTTGGCTTGGCGCTTAACTTGGTGCTTGCTTGGCGCTTGGCTTGGCGCATGGCTTGGCGCTCTCCTTGGCGCGTGGCTTGGCGCTTGGCTGGACGCTTGGCTTGGCGCATGGCTTGGCGTTCTCCTTGGCGCGTGGCTTGTCGCTTGGCTTGGCGCTTTTTTTGGCGCGCAGCTTGGCACCTGGCTTGACGCTTAGCATGTCGCTTGGCTTGGCGCAAGGCTTGGCGCTCTCCTTGACGCGTGGCTTGGCGCTTGGATAGACGCTTGGCTTGGCGCTTTCTTGGCGCTTTGCTTTGCGCTTTTCTTAGCGCGTGGTTTGGTACTTGGCCTGCCGCTTGGCTTGGCGCATGGCTTGGCGCTCTCCTTGGCGCGTGGCTTGGCGCTTTCTTGGCGCTTTGCTTTGCGCTTTTCTTAGCGCGTGGTTTGGTACTTGGCCTGCCGCTTGGCTTGGCGCATGGCTTGGCGCTTTCCTTGGCGCGTGGCTTGGCGCTTGGCTGGACGCTTGGCTTGGTGCATGGCTTGGCGCTCTCCTTGGCGCGTAGCTTGACTTCGCGCTTTTCTTATCGCGTGGCTTGGCACTTGGCTTGGCGCTTGGCTTGGCGCTTGGCCTGGCGCATAGCTTGACGCTCTCCTTGGCGCGTGGCTTGGCGCATGGGTGGACGCTTGGCTTGGCGTTTGACTTGGCGCTTGGCTTGGCGCTTTTCTTGGCGCGTGGCTTCACGCGTGGTTCGGCGGTTGGCTTTGCTTTTTTCTTAGCGCGTGGTTTGGCGCGTGGCTTTGCGCTTGGCTGAGAGCTTGGCTTGGCGCTTGGCTTGGCGCATGGCTTTGCGCTCTTCTTTGCGCGTGTCTTGGCGCTTGGTTGGGCGCGTGGCTTGGCGCTTAGTTTGGCGCGTGGCTTGGCGCTTGGATTGTCGCTTGGCTTGGCGCTCTCATTGGCGCTTAGCTTGGCGCTTGGCTTGGCGCTGTTTTTGGACTTTTTTTGGCGCGTGGTTTGGCGCTTCACTTGGCGCTTGGTTTGGCGCTTGGTTTGGCGCTTGGCTTGGCGCTTGGCTTGGCGCTTGGCTTGGCGCTGTTTTTGGCGCGTGGCTTGGCGATTGGCTGGGCACTTGGCTTGGCACTTGGCTTGGCGTGGCGCTTTTCTTGGCGCGTAGCTTGGCACTTGGCTTGCCGCTTGGTTTGGCGCTTGGCTTGGCACTTGGCTTGACGCTGTTCTTGGCGCGTGGCTTGGCGCTTGGCTGGGCACTTGGCTTGGCACTTGGCTTAGCGTGGCGCGTTTCTTGGCCCGTGGTTTGGCACTTGGCTTGCCGCTTGGCTTGGCGCTTGGCTTAACGCGTGGCTTGGCGCTTAGCTTAGAGTGTGGCTTGACGCTTAGCTTGGCGCTTTTCTCGGGAAGTGGCTTGGCGCTTGGCTGGGCACTTGGCTTGGCGCTTGGCTTGGCGCTTGGCTTAGCGCATAGCTTGACGCTCTCCTTAGCGCGTGGTTTGGCGCTTGACTGGACACTTGGCTTGGCGCTTGGCTTGGCGCTTGGCTGGGCTCTTGGTTTGGCGCTTGGCTTGGCGCTTTTCTTGGCGCGTAGCTTCACGCGTGGCTTGGCGCTTGGCTTTGCGTTTTTCTTAACGCGTGGTTTGGCGCGTGGCTTGGCGCCTGGCTGGGCGCTTGGCTTGGCGCTTGGCTTAACGTATGGTTTGGCGTTCTCCTTGGCCCGTGTCTTGGCTCTTGGCTTGGCGCTTGGCTTGGCGCATAGACTAACGCTCTTCTTGGCGCGTGGCTTGGCGCTTTTCTTGGCGCGTGGTTTGGCACTTGGCTTGCCGCTTGGCTTGGCGCTTGGCTTGGCGCTTTTCTTGGCGTTTTTTTTTTTGGCGCGTGGCTTGGCGCTTGGCTTGGCGCTTGTCTTGGCGCATGTCTTGGGGCTCTCCTTAGCGTTTGGCTTGGCGATTGGCTGGGCGCTTGGCTTGGCGCTCGGTTTGGCGCTTGGCTTGTCGCTTGGCTTGGCGCATGGCGTTCTGTTTTTCTTGGCGCGTGGTTTGGCACTTGGCTTGGCGCTTGGCTTGACGTTTGGCTTGGCGCATCCCTTGGCGCTCTCCTTGGCGCGTGGCTTGGCGCTTGGTTGGGCGTTTGGCTTGGAGCTTGTCTCGGCGCATGTCTTGGCGCTCTCCTTAGAGTTCGGCTATGCGATTGGCTGGGCGCTTGGCTTGGCGCTCGGTTTGGCGCTTGGCGTGTCGCTTGGCTTGGCGCATGGCGTTCTGTTTTTCTTGGCGCGTGGCTTAGCGCTTGGCTTGGCGCTTTTCTTGGCACTTGGCTAGACGTTTAGCATGTCGCTTGGCTTGGCGCATGGCTTGGCGCTCTCCTTTGCGCGTGGATTGGTGCTTGGCTTGGCGCTTGTCGTGGCGCATGTCTTGGCGCTTTCCTTAGCGCTTGGTTTGGCGCTCGGTTTATTGCTTGGCTTGTCGCTTGGCTTAGCGCATGGCGTTCTGTTTTTCTTGGCGCGTAGCTTGGCGCTTAGCTTGGCGCTTTTCTTGGCACTTGGCTTGACGTTTAGCATGTCGCTTGGCTTGGGGCATGGCTTGGCGCTCTCCTTGGCGCGTGGCTTGGCGCTTGGCTAGACGCTTGGCTTGGCGCTTTCTTGGCGCTTGGCTTTTCGCTTTTCTTAGCGCGTGGTTTGGTGCTTGGCTTGCCGCATGGGTTGGCGCTCTCCTTGGCGCGTGGCTTGGCGCTTGGATGGACGCTTGGCTTGGCGCTTTTTTTGGCACTTGGCTTGACGTTTAGCATGTCGCTTGGCTTGGGGCATGGCTTGGCGCTCTCCTTGGCGCGTGGCTTGGCGCTTGGCTAAACGCTTGGCTTGGCGCTTTCCTGGCGCTTGGCTTTTCGCTATTCTTAGCGCGTGGTTTGGTGCTTGGTTTGCCGCTTGGCTTGGCTCATGGCTTGGCGCCCTCCTTGGCGCGTGGCTTGGCGCTTGGCTGGACGCTTGGCTTGGCGCTTGGTTTGGCGCTTGGCTTTATGCTTTTCTTAGCGCGTGGTTTGGTGCTTGGCTTGCCGCATGGGTTGGCGCTTTCCTTGGCGCGTGGCTTGTCGCTTGGCTTCGCGCTTTTTATGGCGCGTGGCTTGGCACTTGGCTTGGCGCTTGGCCTGGCGCATAGCTTGACGCTCTCCTTGGCGCGTGGCTTGGCGCTTGGGTGGACGCTTGGCTTGGCGCTTTGCTTGACGCTTGGCTTGGCGCTCGGCTTCACTCGTGGTTTGGCTCTTGGCTTTGCGCTTTTCTTAGCGCGTGGTTTGGCGCGTGGCTTGGCGCTTGGCTGGGCGCTTGGCTTGGCGCTTGGCTTGGCGCATGGCTTGGCGTTCTCTTTCTCGCGTGTCTTATCGCTTGGTTGGGCGCTTGGCTTGTCGCTTGGCTCCGCGCTTTTCTTGGCGCATAGCTTGACGCTCTTATTGGCGCGTGGCTTGTCGCTTGGCTTGGCGCTTTTTTTGGCGCGCAGCTTGGCACCTGGCTTGACGCTTAGCATGTCGCTTGGCTTGGCGCAAGGCTTGGCGCTCTCCTTGACGCGTGGCTTGGCGCTTGGCTAGACGCTTGGCTTGGCGCTTTCTTGGCGCTTTGCTTTGCGCTTTTCTTAGCGCGTGGTTTGGTACTTGGCCTGCCGCTTGGCTTGGCGCATGGCTTGGCGCTCTCCTTGGCGCGTGGCTTGGCGCTTTCTTGGCGCTTTGCTTTGCGCTTTTCTTAGCGCGTGGTTTGGTACTTGGCCTGCCGCTTGGCTTGGCGCATGGCTTGGCGCTCTCCTTGGCGCGTGGCTTGGCGCTTGGCTGGACGCTTGGCTTGGTGCATGGCTTGGCGCTCTCCTTGGCGCGTAGCTTGACTTCGCGCTTTTCTTATCGCGTGGCTTGGCACTTGGCTTGGCGCTTGGCTTGGCGCTTGGCCTGGCGCATAGCTTGACGCTCTCCTTGGCGCGTGGCTTGGCGCATGGGTGGACGCTTGGCTTGGCGTTTGAGTTGGCGCTTGGCTTGGCGCTTTTCTTGGCGCGTGGCTTCACGCGTGGTTCGGCGGTTGGCTTTGCTTTTTTCTTAGCGCGTGGTTTGGTGCTTGGCTTGGCGCTTTTCTTGGCGCGTAGTTTGGCACTTGGCTTGGCGCTTGGCTTTGCGCTTTTCTTAGCGCGTGGTTTGGTGCTTGGCTTGGCGCTTTTCTTGGCGCGTAGTTTGGCACTTGGCTTGGCGCTTGGCTTGGCGCTTGGTTGGACGCTTGGCTTGGTGCTTGGCTTGGCGCTTGGCTTTGAGCTTTTCTTAGCGCGTGGCTTGGCGCTTGGCTTGACGCTTTTCCTGGCGCGTGGCCTGTCGCTTGGCTTGGCGCATGGCGTGGCGCTTTTCTTGGCGCGTGGCTTGGCGCTTGGCTTGGCGTTTGGATTGGCGATTGGCTTGGCGCTTTTCTTGGCGCGTGGCTTGTCGCTTGGCTTGGCGCTCTCCTTGGTGCATGGGGTGACGCTTTTCTTGGCGCGTGGCTTGTCGCTTGGCTTGGCGCTTTTCTTGGCGCGTAGTTTGGCACTTGGCTTGGCGCTTGGCTTGACGCTTGGCTTGACGCTTGGCCTGGCGCATGCCTTGGCGCTCTCTTTGGCGCGTGGCTGGCGTTTGGCTTGGCGTTTGTTTCGGCGCTTGGCTTGGCGCTTTTCTTGGCGCGTGGCTTGGCGCTTGGCTTGGCGCTTGGCTTGGCGCTGGGCTTGGCGCTTGGTTTGGCGCTTTTCTTAGTGCGTGGCTTGCCGCTTGGCCTGCCGCTTGGCTTAGCGCTTTTGTTCGCGCGTTGCTTGGCGCTTGGCTTGCCGCTTGGCATGAGGCTTTGCTTGGCGCTTTTCTTGGCGCTTTTCTTGGCGCGTGGCTTTTTGCTTAGCTTGCCGGTTAGCTTGGCGCTCTTCCTATCACGTGGCTTAGCGCTTGGCTGGGCGCTTGGCTTGGCGTTTGGCTTGGCGCTTTTTTTGGTGAATGGTCTGTTGCTTGGCTTGGCGCTTTTCTTGGCGTGTGGCTTGGCACTTGGCTTGGCGCTTAACTTGGTGCTTGGCTTGGCGCTTAACTTGGTGCTTGGCTTGGCGCTTGGCTTGGCGCATGGCTTGGCGCTCCTCTTGGCGCTTGGCTTAAGGCTTGGCTTGGCGCTTGGCTTGTCGCTTTTCTTAACGTGTGGTTGGCGCGTAGCTTGGCACTTGGCTTGACGCTTAGAATGGCGCTTGGCTTGGCGCTTTTCTTGGCGCGTAGCTTGTCGCTTGGCTTAGCGCATGTCGTGGCGTTTTTCTTGACGCGTGGCTTGGCGCTTGGCTTCGCTTTTGGCTTAGCGCTTTTCTTGGCGCGTGGTTTGGCGCGTGGCTTGTTGCTTGGCTTGGCGCTCTTCTTGGCGCGTAGATTGGCGTTAAGCTTGGCGCGTGGCTTGGCGCTTGCCTTGGCGCATTTCTAGGCGCGTGGCTTGCCGCTTGGCTTGGCGCTTGGCTTGGCGCTTGGCTGGGCACTTGGCTTGGCGCTTACCTTGGCGCTTGGCTTGGCGTTTTTCTTGGCATTTTTCTTGGCGCGTGGTTTGGTACTTGGCCTGCCGCTTGGCTTGGCGCATGGCTTGGCGCTCTCCTTGGCGCGTGGCTTGGCGCTTGGCTGGACGCTTGGCTTGGTGCATGGCTTGGCGCTCTCCTTGGCGCGTAGCTTAACTTCGCGCTTTTCTTATTGCGTGGCTTGGCACTTGGCTTGGCGCTTGGCTTGGCGCTTGGCCTGGCGCATAGCTTGACGCTCTCCTTGGCGCGTGGCTTGGCGCATAGGTGGACGCTGGGCTTGGCGTTTGACTTGGCGCTTGGCTTGGCGCTTTTCTTGGCGCGTGGCTTCACGCGTGGTTCGGCGGTTGGCTTTGCTTTTTTCTTAGCGCGTGGTTTGGCGCGTGGCTTTGCGCTTGGCTGGGAGCTTGGCTTGGCGCTTGGCTTGGCGCATGGCTTTGCGCTCTTCTTGGCGCGTGTCTTGGCGTTTGGTTGGGCGCGTGGCTTGGCGCTTAGTTTGGCGCGTGGCTTGGCGCTTGGATTGTCGCTTGGCTTGGCGCTCTCATTGGCGCTTAGCTTGGCGCTTGGCTTGGCGCTGTTTTTGGACTTTTTTTGGCGCGTGGTTTGGCGCTTCACTTGGCGCTTGGTTTGGCGCTTGGTTTGGCGCTTGGCTTGGCGCTTGGCTTGGCGCTTGGCTTGGCGCTGTTTTTGGCGCGTGGCTTGGCGATTGGCTGGGCACTTGGCTTGGCACTTGGCTTGGCGTGGCGCTTTTCTTGGCGCGTAGCTTGGCACTTGGCTTGCCGCTTGGTTTGGCGCTTGGCTTGGCACTTGGCTTGGCGCTGTTCTTGGCGCGTGGCTTGGCGCTTGGCTGGGCACTTGGCTTGGCACTTGGCTTAGCGTGGCGCGTTTCTTGGCCCGTGGTTTGGCACTTGGCTTGCCGATTGGCTTAGCGCTTGGCTTAACGCGTGGCTTGGCGCTTAGCTTAGAGTGTGGCTTGAAGCTTAGCTTGGCGCTTTTCTCGGGAAGTGGCTTGGCGCTTGGCTGGGCACTTGGCTTGGCGCTTGGCTTGGCGCATGATTTGGCACTCTCCTTGGCGCGTGGCTTGGCGCTTGGCTGGACGCTTGGCTTGGCGCTTGGCTTTGCGCTTTTCTTAGCGCGTGGTTTGGTGCTTGGCTTGCCGCTTGGCTTGGCGTTTGGCTTGGCGCTTTTTTTGGCGCTTTTCTTGGCGCATGTCTTGGCGCTCTCCTTAGCGTTTGGCTTAGCGCTTGACTAAGCGCTTGGCTTGGCGCTCGGTTTGGCGCTTTTCTTGTCGCTTGGCTTGGCGCTCTCCTTGACGCGAGGCTTGGCGCTTGGCTTGACGCTTTTCCTGGCGCGTGGCCTGTTGCTTGGCTTGGCGCATGGCGTGGCGCTTTTCTTGGCGCGTGGCTTGGCGCTTGGCTTGGCGCTTGGATTGGCGATTGGCTTGTTGCTTTTCTTGGCGCGTGGCTTGGTACTTGGCTTGCCGCTTGGTTTGGCGCTTGGCTTGGCACTTGGGTTGTCGCTTGGCTTGGCGCATGGTTTGGCGCTCTCCTTGGCGCGTGGCTTGGCGCTTGGCTGGACGCTTGGCTTGGCGCTTGTCTTGGCGCTTGGCTTTGCGCTTTCCTTAGCGCGTGGTTTGGTGCTTGGCTTGCCGCTTGGCTTGGCGTTTGGCTTTGCGCTTTTCTTAGCGCGTGGCTTGGCACTTGGCTTGCCGCTTGGTTTGGCGCTTGGCTTGGCACTTGGCTTGCCGCTTGGCTTGGAGCTTGGCTGGGCACTTAGCTTGGCGCTTGGCTTGGCGCTTGGCTTTGCGCTTTTCTTAGCGCGTGGCTTGGCACTTGGCTTGCCGCTTGGTTTGGCGCTTGGCTTGGCACTTGGCTTGCCGCTTGGTTTGGCGCTTGGCTGGGCACTTAGCTTGGCGCTTGGCTTGGCGCTTGGCTTTGCGCTTTTCTTAGCGCGTGGCTTGGCACTTGGCTTGCCGCTTGGTTTGGCGCTTGGCTTGGCACTTGGCTTGCCGCTTGGCTTGGAGCTTGGCTTAACGCGTGGTTTGGCGCTTAGCTTAAAGCGTGGCTTGACGCTTGGCTTGGCGCTTTTCTCGGGGAGTGGCTTGGCGCTTGGCTGGGCACTTGGCTTGGCGCTTGGCTTGGCGCATCCCTTGGCGCTCTCCTTGGCGCGTGGCTTGGCACTTGGTTGGGCGTTTGGCTTGGAGCTTGTCTCGGCGCATGTCTTGGCGCTCGCCTTAGAGTTTGGCTTGGCGATTGGCTGGGCGTTTGGCTTGGCGCTCGGTTTGGCACTTGGCGTGTCGCTTGGCTTGGCGCATGGCGTTCTGTTTTTTTTGGCGCGTGGCTTGGCGCTTGGCTTGGCGCTTTTCTTGGCACTTGGCTTGACGTTTAGCATGTCGCTTGGCTTGGCGCATGATTTGGCGCTCTCCTTGGCGCGTGGCTTGGCGCTTGGCTGGACGCTTGGCTTGGCGCTTGGCTTGGCGCTTGGCTTTGCGCTTTTCTTAGCGCGTGGCTTGGCACTTGGCTTGCCGCTTGGTTTAGCGCTTGGCTTGGCACTTGGCTTGCCGCTTGGCTTGGAGCTTGGTTTAACGCGTGGTTTGGCGCTTAGCTTAGAGCGTGGCTTGACGCTTGGCTTGGCGCTTTTCTCGGTGAGTGGCTTGGCGCTTGGCTGGGCACTTGGCTTGGCGCTTGGCTTGGCGCATGATTTGGCGCTCTCCTTGGCGCGTGGCTTGGCGCTTGGCTAAACGCTTGGCTTGGCGCTTGGCTTGGCGCTTGGCTTTGAGCTTTTCTTAGCGCGTGGCTTGGCGCTTGGCTTGGCGCTTGACTGGGCGCTTGGCTTGGCGCTCGGTTTGGCGTTTTTCTTGGCGCGTGGCTTGTCGCTTGGCTTGGCGCTCTCCTTGACGCGAGGCTTGGCGCTTGGCATGACGCTTTTCCTGGCGCTTGGCTTGACGCTTTTCCTGGCGCGTGGCCTGTCGCTTGGCTTGGCGCATGGCGTGGCGCTTTTCTTGGCGCGTGGCTTGTCGCTTGGCTTGGCGCTCTCCTTGGTGCATGGGGTGACGCTTTTCTTGGCGCGTGGCTTGTCGCTTGGCTTGGCGCTTTTCTTGGCGCGTAGTTTGGCACTTGGCTTGGCGCTTGGCTTGGCGCTTGGCTGGACGCTTGGCTTGGCGCTTGGCTTGGCGCTTGGCTTGGCGCTTGGCTTTGAGCTTTTCTTAGCGCGTGGCTTGGCGCTTGGCTTGACGCTTTTCCTGGCGCGTGGCGTGTCGCTTGGCTTGGCGCATGGCGTGGCGCTTTTCTTGGCGCGTGGCTTGGCGCTTGGCTTGGCGTTTGGATTGGCGATTGGCTTGGCGCTTGGCTTTGAGCTTTTCTTAGCGCGTGGCTTGGCGCTTGGCTTGACGCTTTTCCTGGCGCGTGGCCTGTCGCTTGGCTTGGCGCATGGCGTGGCGCTTTTCTTGGCGCGTGGCTTGGCGCTTGGCTTGGCGTTTGGATTGGCGCTTGCCTTGGCGCTTGGCTTTGAGCTTTTCTTAGCGCTTGGCTTGGCGCTTGGCTGGACGCTTGGCTTGGCGCTTGGCTTGGCGCTTGGCTTGGCGCTTGGCTTTGAGCTTTTCTTAGAGCGTGGCTTGGCGCTTGGCTTGGCGCTTGGCCTGGCGCATAGCTTGACGCTCTCCTTGGCGCGTGGCTTGGCGCATGGGTGGACGCTTGGCTTGGCGTTTGACTTGGCGCTTGGCTTGGCGCTTTTCTTGGCGCGTGGCTTCACGCGTGGTTCGGCGGTTGGCTTTGCTTTTTTCTTAGCGCGTGGTTTGGCGCGTGGCTTTGCGCTTGGCTGAGAGCTTGGCTTGGCGCTTGGCTTGGCGCATGGCTTTGCGCTCTTCTTGGCGCGTGTCTTGGCGCTTGGTTGGGCGCGTGGCTTGGCGCTTAGTTTGGCGCGTGGCTTGGCGCTTGGATTGTCGCTTGGCTTGGCGCTCTCATTGGCGCTTAGCTTGGCGCTTGGCTTGGCGCTGTTTTTGGACTTTTTTTGGCGCGTGGTTTGGCGCTTCACTTGGCGCTTGGTTTGGCGCTTGGTTTGGCGCTTGGCTTGGCGCTTGGCTTGGCGCTTGGCTTGGCGCTGTTTTTGGCGCGTGGCTTGGCGATTGGCTGGGCACTTGGCTTGGCACTTGGCTTGGCGTGGCGCTTTTCTTGGCGCGTAGCTTGGCACTTGGCTTGCCGCTTGGTTTGGCGCTTGGCTTGGCACTTGGCTTGACGCTGTTCTTGGCGCGTGGCTTGGCGCTTGGCTGGGCACTTGGCTTGGCACTTGGCTTAGCGTGGCGCGTTTCTTGGCCCGTGGTTTGGCACTTGGCTTGCCGCTTGGCTTGGCGCTTGGCTTAACGCGTGGCTTGGCGCTTAGCTTAGAGTGTGGCTTGACGCTTAGCTTGGCGCTTTTCTCGGGAAGTGGCTTGGCGCTTGGCTGGGCACTTGGCTTGGCGCTTGGCTTGGCGCTTGGCTTAGCGCATAGCTTGACGCTCTCCTTAGCGCGTGGTTTGGCGCTTGACTGGACACTTGGCTTGGCGCTTGGCTTGGCGCTTGGCTGGGCTCTTGGTTTGGCGCTTGGCTTGGCGCTTTTCTTGGCGCGTAGCTTCACGCGTGGCTTGGCGCTTGGCTTTGCGTTTTTCTTAACGCGTGGTTTGGCGCGTGGCTTGGCGCCTGGCTGGGCGCTTGGCTTGGCGCTTGGCTTAACGTATGGTTTGGCGTTCTCCTTGGCCCGTGTCTTGGCTCTTGGCTTGGCGCTTGGCTTGGCGCATAGACTAACGCTCTTCTTGGCGCGTGGCTTGGCGCTTTTCTTGGCGCGTGGTTTGGCACTTGGCTTGCCGCTTGGCTTGGCGCTTGGCTTGGCGCTTTTCTTGGCGTTTTTTTTTTTGGCGCGTGGCTTGGCGCTTGGCTTGGCGCTTGTCTTGGCGCATGTCTTGGGGCTCTCCTTAGCGTTTGGCTTGGCGATTGGCTGGGCGCTTGGCTTGGCGCTCGGTTTGGCGCTTGGCTTGTCGCTTGGCTTGGCGCATGGCGTTCTGTTTTTCTTGGCGCGTGGTTTGGCACTTGGCTTGGCGCTTGGCTTGACGTTTGGCTTGGCGCATCCCTTGGCGCTCTCCTTGGCGCGTGGCTTGGCGCTTGGTTGGGCGTTTGGCTTGGAGCTTGTCTCGGCGCATGTCTTGGCGCTCTCCTTAGAGTTCGGCTATGCGATTGGCTGGGCGCTTGGCTTGGCGCTCGGTTTGGCGCTTGGCGTGTCGCTTGGCTTGGCGCATGGCGTTCTGTTTTTCTTGGCGCGTGGCTTAGCGCTTGGCTTGGCGCTTTTCTTGGCACTTGGCTAGACGTTTAGCATGTCGCTTGGCTTGGCGCATGGCTTGGCGCTCTCCTTTGCGCGTGGATTGGTGCTTGGCTTGGCGCTTGTCGTGGCGCATGTCTTGGCGCTTTCCTTAGCGTTTGGCTTGGCGATTGGCTGGGCGCTTGGTTTGGCGCTCGGTTTATTGCTTGGCTTGTCGCTTGGCTTAGCGCATGGCGTTCTGTTTTTCTTGGCGCGTAGCTTGGCGCTTAGCTTGGCGCTTTTCTTGGCACTTGGCTTGACGTTTAGCATGTCGCTTGGCTTGGGGCATGGCTTGGCGCTCTCCTTGGCGCGTGGCTTGGCGCTTGGCTAGACGCTTGGCTTGGCGCTTTCTTGGCGCTTGGCTTTTCGCTTTTCTTAGCGCGTGGTTTGGTGCTTGGCTTGCCGCATGGGTTGGCGCTCTCCTTGGCGCGTGGCTTGGCGCTTGGATGGACGCTTGGCTTGGCGCTTTTTTTGGCACTTGGCTTGACGTTTAGCATGTCGCTTGGCTTGGGGCATGGCTTGGCGCTCTCCTTGGCGCGTGGCTTGGCGCTTGGCTAGACGCTTGGCTTGGCGCTTTCCTGGCGCTTGGCTTTTCGCTATTCTTAGCGCGTGGTTTGGTGCTTGGTTTGCCGCTTGGCTTGGCTCATGGCTTGGCGCCCTCCTTGGCGCGTGGCTTGGCGCTTGGCTGGACGCTTGGCTTGGCGCTTGGTTTGGCGCTTGGCTTTATGCTTTTCTTAGCGCGTGGTTTGGTGCTTGGCTTGCCGCATGGGTTGGCGCTTTCCTTGGCGCGTGGCTTGTCGCTTGGCTTCGCGCTTTTTATGGCGCGTGGCTTGGCACTTGGCTTGGCGCTTGGCCTGGCGCATAGCTTGACGCTCTCCTTGGCGCGTGGCTTGGCGCTTGGGTGGACGCTTGGCTTGGCGCTTTGCTTGACGCTTGGCTTGGCGCTCGGCTTCACTCGTGGTTTGGCTCTTGGCTTTGCGCTTTTCTTAGCGCGTGGTTTGGCGCGTGGCTTGGCGCTTGGCTGGGCGCTTGGCTTGGCGCTTGGCTTGGCGCATAGCTTGGCGTTCTCTTTCTCGCGTGTCTTATCGCTTGGTTGGGCGCTTGGCTTGTCGCTTGGCTCCGCGCTTTTCTTGGCGCATAGCTTGACGCTCTTATTGGCGCGTGGCTTGTCGCTTGGCTTGGCGCTTTTTTTGGCGCGCAGCTTGGCACCTGGCTTGACGCTTAGCATGTCGCTTGGCTTGGCGCAAGGCTTGGCGCTCTCCTTGACGCGTGGCTTGGCGCTTGGCTAGACGCTTGGCTTGGCGCTTTCTTGGCGCTTTGCTTTGCGCTTTTCTTAGCGCGTGGTTTGGTACTTGGCCTGCCGCTTGGCTTGGCGCATGGCTTGGCGCTCTCCTTGGCGCGTGGCTTGGCGCTTTCTTGGCGCTTTGCTTTGCGCTTTTCTTAGCGCGTGGTTTGGTACTTGGCCTGCCGCTTGGCTTGGCGCATGGCTTGGCGCTCTCCTTGGCGCGTGGCTTGGCGCTTGGCTGGACGCTTGGCTTGGTGCATGGCTTGGCGCTCTCCTTGGCGCGTAGCTTGACTTCGCGCTTTTCTTATCGCGTGGCTTGGCACTTGGCTTGGCGCTTGGCTTGGCGCTTGGCCTGGCGCATAGCTTGACGCTCTCCTTGGCGCGTGGCTTGGCGCATGGGTGGACGCTTGGCTTGGCGTTTGACTTGGCGCTTGGCTTGGCGCTTTTCTTGGCGCGTGGCTTCACGCGTGGTTCGGCGGTTGGCTTTGCTTTTTTCTTAGCGCGTGGTTTGGTGCTTGGCTTGGCGCTTTTCTTGGCGCGTAGTTTGGCACTTGGCTTGGCGCTTGGCTTTGCGCTTTTCTTAGCGCGTGGTTTGGTGCTTGGCTTGGCGCTTTTCTTGGCGCGTAGTTTGGCACTTGGCTTGGCGCTTGGCTTGGCGCTTGGTTGGACGCTTGGCTTGGTGCTTGGCTTGGCGCTTGGCTTTGAGCTTTTCTTAGCGCGTGGCTTGGCGCTTGGCTTGACGCTTTTCCTGGCGCGTGGCCTGTCGCTTGGCTTGGCGCATGGCGTGGCGCTTTTCTTGGCGCGTGGCTTGGCGCTTGGCTTGGCGTTTGGATTGGCGATTGGCTTGGCGCTTTTCTTGGCGCGTGGCTTGTCGCTTGGCTTGGCGCTCTCCTTGGTGCATGGGGTGACGCTTTTCTTGGCGCGTGGCTTGTCGCTTGGCTTGGCGCTTTTCTTGGCGCGTAGTTTGGCACTTGGCTTGGCGCTTGGCTTGACGCTTGGCTTGACGCTTGGCCTGGCGCATGCCTTGGCGCTCTCTTTGGCGCGTGGCTGGGCGTTTGGCTTGGCGTTTGTTTCGGCGCTTGGCTTGGCGCTTTTCTTGGCGCGTGGCTTGGCGCTTGGCTTGGCGCTTGGCTTGGCGCTGGGCTTGGCGCTTCGTTTGGCGCTTTTCTTAGTGCGTGGCTTGCCGCTTGGCCTGCCGCTTGGCTTAGCGCTTTTGTTCGCGCGTTGCTTGGCGCTTGGCTTGCCGCTTGGCATGAGGCTTTGCTTGGCGCTTTTCTTGGCGCTTTTCTTGGCGCGTGGCTTTTTGCTTAGCTTGCCGGTTAGCTTGGCGCTCTTCCTATCACGTGGCTTAGCGCTTGGCTGGGCGCTTGGCTTGGCGTTTGGCTTGGCGCTTTTTTTGGTGAATGGTCTGTTGCTTGGCTTGGCGCTTTTCTTGGCGTGTGGCTTGGCACTTGGCTTGGCGCTTAACTTGGTGCTTGGCTTGGCGCTTAACTTGGTGCTTGGCTTGGCGCTTGGCTTGGCGCATGGCTTGGCGCTCCTCTTGGCGCTTGGCTTAAGGCTTGGCTTGGCGCTTGGCTTGTCGCTTTTCTTAACGTGTGGTTGGCGCGTAGCTTGGCACTTGGCTTGACGCTTAGAATGGCGCTTGGCTTGGCGCTTTTCTTGGCGCGTAGCTTGTCGCTTGGCTTAGCGCATGTCGTGGCGTTTTTCTTGACGCGTGGCTTGGCGCTTGGCTTCGCTTTTGGCTTAGCGCTTTTCTTGGCGCGTGGTTTGGCGCGTGGCTTGTTGCTTGGCTTGGCGCTCTTCTTGGCGCGTAGATTGGCGTTAAGCTTGGCGCGTGGCTTGGCGCTTGCCTTGGCGCATTTCTAGGCGCGTGGCTTGCCGCTTGGCTTGGCGCTTGGCTTGGCGCTTGGCTGGGCACTTGGCTTGGCGCTTACCTTGGCGCTTGGCTTGGCGTTTTTCTTGGCATTTTTCTTGGCGCGTGGTTTGGTACTTGGCCTGCCGCTTGGCTTGGCGCATGGCTTGGCGCTCTCCTTGGCGCGTGGCTTGGCGCTTGGCTGGACGCTTGGCTTGGTGCATGGCTTGGCGCTCTCCTTGGCGCGTAGCTTAACTTCGCGCTTTTCTTATTGCGTGGCTTGGCACTTGGCTTGGCGCTTGGCTTGGCGCTTGGCCTGGCGCATAGCTTGACGCTCTCCTTGGCGCGTGGCTTGGCGCATAGGTGGACGCTGGGCTTGGCGTTTGACTTGGCGCTTGGCTTGGCGCTTTTCTTGGCGCGTGGCTTCACGCGTGGTTCGGCGGTTGGCTTTGCTTTTTTCTTAGCGCGTGGTTTGGCGCGTGACTTTGCGCTTGGCTGGGAGCTTGGCTTGGCGCTTGGCTTGGCGCATGGCTTTGCGCTCTTCTTGGCGCGTGTCTTGGCGTTTGGTTGGGCGCGTGGCTTGGCGCTTAGTTTGGCGCGTGGCTTGGCGCTTGGATTGTCGCTTGGCTTGGCGCTCTCATTGGCGCTTAGCTTGGCGCTTGGCTTGGCGCTGTTTTTGGACTTTTTTTGGCGCGTGGTTTGGCGCTTCACTTGGCGCTTGGTTTGGCGCTTGGTTTGGCGCTTGGCTTGGCGCTTGGCTTGGCGCTTGGCTTGGCGCTGTTTTTGGCGCGTGGCTTGGCGATTGGCTGGGCACTTGGCTTGGCACTTGGCTTGGCGTGGCGCTTTTCTTGGCGCGTAGCTTGGCACTTGGCTTGCCGCTTGGTTTGGCGCTTGGCTTGGCACTTGGCTTGGCGCTCTTCTTGGCGCGTGGCTTGGCGCTTGGCTGGGCACTTGGCTTGGCACTTGGCTTAGCGTGGCGCGTTTCTTGGCCCGTGGTTTGGCACTTGGCTTGCCGATTGGCTTAGCGCTTGGCTTAACGCGTGGCTTGGCGCTTAGCTTAGAGTGTGGCTTGAAGCTTAGCTTGGCGCTTTTCTCGGGAAGTGGCTTGGCGCTTGGCTGGGCACTTGGCTTGGCGCTTGGCTTGGCGCATGATTTGGCACTCTCCTTGGCGCGTGGCTTGGCGCTTGGCTGGACGCTTGGCTTGGCGCTTGGCTTTGCGCTTTTCTTAGCGCGTGGTTTGGTGCTTGGCTTGCCGCTTGGCTTGGCGTTTGGCTTGGCGCTTTTTTTGGCGCTTTTCTTGGCGCATGTCTTGGCGCTCTCCTTAGCGTTTGGCTTAGCGCTTGACTAAGCGCTTGGCTTGGCGCTCGGTTTGGCGCTTTTCTTGTCGCTTGGCTTGGCGCTCTCCTTGACGCGAGGCTTGGCGCTTGGCTTGACGCTTTTCCTGGCGCGTGGCCTGTTGCTTGGCTTGGCGCATGGCGTGGCGCTTTTCTTGGCGCGTGGCTTGGCGCTTGGCTTGGCGCTTGGATTGGCGATTGGCTTGTTGCTTTTCTTGGCGCGTGGCTTGGTACTTGGCTTGCCGCTTGGTTTGGCGCTTGGCTTGGCACTTGGGTTGTCGCTTGGCTTGGCGCATGGTTTGGCGCTCTCCTTGGCGCGTGGCTTGGCGCTTGGCTGGACGCTTGGCTTGGCGCTTGTCTTGGCGCTTGGCTTTGCGCTTTCCTTAGCGCGTGGTTTGGTGCTTGGCTTGCCGCTTGGCTTGGCGTTTGGCTTTGCGCTTTTCTTAGCGCGTGGCTTGGCACTTGGCTTGCCGCTTGGTTTGGCGCTTGGCTTGGCACTTGGCTTGCCGCTTGGCTTGGAGCTTGGCTGGGCACTTAGCTTGGCGCTTGGCTTGGCGCTTGGCTTTGCGCTTTTCTTAGCGCGTGGCTTGGCACTTGGCTTGCCGCTTGGTTTGGCGCTTGGCTTGGCACTTGGCTTGCCGCTTGGTTTGGCGCTTGGCTGGGCACTTAGCTTGGCGCTTGGCTTGGCGCTTGGCTTTGCGCTTTTCTTAGCGCGTGGCTTGGCACTTGGCTTGCCGCTTGGTTTGGCGCTTGGCTTGGCACTTGGCTTGCCGCTTGGCTTGGAGCTTGGCTTAACGCGTGGTTTGGCGCTTAGCTTAAAGCGTGGCTTGACGCTTGGCTTGGCGCTTTTCTCGGGGAGTGGCTTGGCGCTTGGCTGGGCACTTGGCTTGGCGCTTGGCTTGGCGCATCCCTTGGCGCTCTCCTTGGCGCGTGGCTTGGCACTTGGTTGGGCGTTTGGCTTGGAGCTTGTCTCGGCGCATGTCTTGGCGCTCGCCTTAGAGTTTGGCTTGGCGATTGGCTGGGCGTTTGGCTTGGCGCTCGGTTTGGCACTTGGCGTGTCGCTTGGCTTGGCGCATGGCGTTCTGTTTTTTTTGGCGCGTGGCTTGGCGCTTGGCTTGGCGCTTTTCTTGGCACTTGGCTTGACGTTTAGCATGTCGCTTGGCTTGGCGCATGATTTGGCGCTCTCCTTGGCGCGTGGCTTGGCGCTTGGCTGGACGCTTGGCTTGGCGCTTGGCTTGGCGCTTGGCTTTGCGCTTTTCTTAGCGCGTGGCTTGGCACTTGGCTTGCCGCTTGGTTTAGCGCTTGGCTTGGCACTTGGCTTGCCGCTTGGCTTGGAGCTTGGTTTAACGCGTGGTTTGGCGCTTAGCTTAGAGCGTGGCTTGACGCTTGGCTTGGCGCTTTTCTCGGTGAGTGGCTTGGCGCTTGGCTGGGCACTTGGCTTGGCGCTTGGCTTGGCGCATGATTTGGCGCTCTCCTTGGCGCGTGGCTTGGCGCTTGGCTAAACGCTTGGCTTGGCGCTTGGCTTGGCGCTTGGCTTTGAGCTTTTCTTAGCGCGTGGCTTGGCGCTTGGCTTGGCGCTTGACTGGGCGCTTGGCTTGGCGCTCGGTTTGGCGTTTTTCTTGGCGCGTGGCTTGTCGCTTGGCTTGGCGCTTTCCTTGACGCGAGGCTTGGCGCTTGGCATGACGCTTTTCCTGGCGCGTGGCCTGTCGCTTGGCTTGGCGCATGGCGTGGCGCTTTTCTTGGCGCGTGGCTTGTCGCTTGGCTTGGCGCTCTCCTTGGTGCATGGGGTGACGCTTTTCTTGGCGCGTGGCTTGTCGCTTGGCTTGGCGCTTTTCTTGGCGCGTAGTTTGGCACTTGGCTTGGCGCTTGGCTTGGCGCTTGGCTGGACGCTTGGCTTGGCGCTTGGCTTGGCGCTTGGCTTGGCGCTTGGCTTTGAGCTTTTCTTAGCGCGTGGCTTGGCGCTTGGCTTGACGCTTTTCCTGGCGCGTGGCCTGTCGCTTGGCTTGGCGCATGGCGTGGCGCTTTTCTTGGCGCGTGGCTTGGCGCTTGGCTTGGCGTTTGGATTGGCGATTGGCTTGGCGCTTTTCTTGGCGCGTGGCTTGTCGCTTGGCTTGGCGCTCTCCTTGGTGCATGGGGTGACGCTTTTCTTGGCGCGTGGCTTGTCGCTTGGCTTGGCGCTTTTCTTGGCGCGTAGTTTGGCACTTGGCTTGGCGCTTGGCTTGACGCTTGGCTTGGCGCTCTCTTTGGCGCGTGGCTGGGCGTTTGGCTTGGCGTTTGTTTCGGCGCTTGGCTTGGCGCTTTTCTTGGCGCGTGGCTTGGCGCTTGGCTTGGCGCTTGGCTTGGCGCTGGGCTTGGCGCTTGGTTTGGCGCTTTTCTTAGTGCGTGGCTTGCCGCTTGGCCTGCCGCTTGGCTTAGCGCTTTTGTTCGCGCGTTGCTTGGCGCTTGGCTTGCCGCTTGGCTTGAGGCTTTGCTTGGCGCTTTTCTTGGCGCTTTTCTTGGCGCGTGGCTTTTCGCTTAGCTTGCCGGTTAGCTTGGCGCTCTTCCTGGCACGTGGCTTAGCGCTTGGCTGGGCGCTTGGCTTGGCGTTTGGCTTGGCGCTTTTTTTGGTGAATGGTCTGTTGCTTGGCTTGGCGCTTTTCTTGGCGTGTGGCTTGGCACTTGGCTTGGCGCTTAACTTGGTGCTTGGCTTGGCGCTTAACTTGGTGCTTGGCTTGGCGCTTGGCTTGGCGCATGGCTTGGCGCTCCTCTTGGCGCTTGGCTTAAGGCTTGGCTTGGCGCTTGGCTTGGCGCTTTTTTTAACGTGTGGTTGGCGCGTAGCTTGGCACTTGGCTTGACGCTTAGAATGGCGCTTGGCTTGGCGCTTTTCTTGGCGCGTAGCTTGTCGCTTGGCTTAGCGCATGTCGTGGCGTTTTTCTTGACGCGTGGCTTGGCGCTTGGCTTTGCTTTTGGCTTAGCGCTTTTCTTGGCGCGTGGTTTGGCGCGTGGCTTGTTGCTTGGCTTGGCGCTCTTCTTGGCGCGTAGATTGGCGTTAAGCTTGGCGCGTGGCTTGGCGCTTGCCTTGGCGCATTTCTAGGCGCGTGGCTTGCCGCTTGGCTTGGCGCTTGGCTTGGCGCTTGGCTGGGCACTTGGCTTGGCGCTTACCTTGGCGCTTGGCTTGGCGTTTTTCTTGGCATTTTTCTTGGCGCGTGGCTTGGCGCTTGGCTTGGCGCTTGGCTTGACGCTTGGCTGGGCACTTGGCTTGGCGCTTACCTTGGCGCTGGGCTTGGCGTTTTTCTTAGGCGTGGCTTGGCACTTGGCTTGCCGCTTGACTTGGCGCTTTTCTTGGCGACTTTTTTAGCGCGTGGCTTGGTGCTTGGCTTAACGACTGTCTTGGCGCATGGCTTGGCGCTCTCCTTGGCGTTTGGCTTAGCGCGTGGCTTGTCGCTTGGCTTGGCGCGTAGCTTGGCGTTTGGCTTAGCGTTTTTCTTGCCGCGTGGCTTAGGGCTTGGCTTGGCGCTTGGCTTGCCGCTTGGCTTGGCGCTTTTCTTGGCGCGTGGTTTGGCGCGTGGCTTGTCGCTTGGCTTGGCGCTCTCCTTGGCGCGTGGCTTGGCGCTCAATTTGGGGCGTGGTTTGTCGACTGGCTTGGCGCTTTTTTTGGCGGGTGGCTTGGCGCTTGGCTTGGCGCTTGGCTTGGCGCTGGGCTTGGACCTTTTCTTAACGCTTGGCTTGGCGCGTAACTTAGCGTTTGGCTGGGCGCTTGGCTTTGCGCTTGGCTGGGCGCTTGGCTTGGCGCTTAGCGCTTGGTTTGGGGCTCAATTTGGCGCGTGGCTTGCCGCGTGGCTTGTCGATTGGCATGGCGCTCTCTTTGGTGCATGGGGTGACGCTTTTCTTGGCGTGTTGCTTGTCGCCTGGCTTGGCGCTTTTCTTGGCGGTTGGCTTGGCGCTTGGCTTGGCGCTGGGCTTGGACCTTTTCTTGGCGCGTGGCTTGGCGCGTAACTTGGCGCTTGACTTTGAGCTTGGCTGGGCGCTTGGCTTCACGCTTTGCTTGAAGATTTGCTTGGCGCATGGCTTGGCGCCTTCCTTGGCGCTTTTCTTGGCGCGTGGCTTGGCGTTTGGCTTGCTGCTTGGCTTGGCGCTTGCCTTGGCGCTTGGCTTGGCGCTTGGCTTGGCGCTTTTCTTAGCGCTTTTTTTGGCGCGTGGTTTGGCGTTTGGCTTGGCGCGTGGTTTGGTGCTTGACTTGCCGCTTGGCTTGGCGTTTTTTTTTACCACTTTTCGTGGCACGTGATTTTGCGCTTGGCTTGGCGCTGGGCTTGGACCTTTTCTTGGCGCGTGGCTTGGCGCGTAACTTGGCGCTTGGCTTTGAGCTTGGCTGGGCGCTTGGCTTCACGCTTTGCTTGAAGATTGGCTTGGCGCATGGCTTGGCGCCTTCCTTGGCGCTTTTCTTGGCGCGTGGCTTGGCGTTTGGCTTGCTGCTTGGCTTGGCGCTTGGCTTGGCGCTTGGCTTGGCGCTTGGCTTGGCGCTTTTCTTAGCGCTTTTTTTGGCGCGTGGTTTGGCGTTAAGCTTGGCGCGTGGCTTGGCGCTTGCCTTGGCGCATTTCTAGGCACGTGGCTTGCCGCTTGGCTTGGCGCTTGGCTTGGCGCTTGGCTGGGCACTTGGCTTGGCGCTTGGCTTGGCGCATGATTTGGCGCTCTCCTTGGCGCGTGGCTTGGCGCTTGGCTAAACGCTTGGCTTGGCGCTTGGCTTGGCGCTTGGCTTTGAGCTTTTCTTAGCGCGTGGCTTGGCGCTTGGCTTGGCGCTTGACTGGGCGCTTGGCTTGGCGCTCGGTTTGGCGTTTTTCTTTGCGCGTGGCTTGTCGCTTGGTTTGGCGCTCTCCTTGACGCGAGGCTTGGCGCTTGGCATGACGCTTTTCCTGGCGCTTGGCTTGACGCTTTTCCTGGCGCGTGGCCTGTCGCTTGGCTTGGCGCATGGCGTGGCGCTTTTCTTGGCGCGTGGCTTGTCGCTTGGCTTGGCGCTCTCCTTGGTGCATGGGGTGACGCTTTTCTTGGCGCGTGGCTTGTCGCTTGGCTTGGCGCTTTTCTTGGCGCGTAGTTTGGCACTTGGCTTGGCGCTTGGCTTGGCGCTTGGCTGGACGCTTGGCTTGGCGCTTGGCTTGGCGCTTGGCTTGGCGCTTGGCTTTGAGCTTTTCTTAGCGCGTGGCTTGGCGCTTGGCTTGACGCTTTTCCTGGCGCGTGGCCTGTCGCTTGGCTTGGCGCATGGCGTGGCGCTTTTCTTGGCCCGTGGCTTGGCGCTTGGCTTGGCGTTTGGATTGGCGATTGGCTTGGCGCTTTTCTTGGCGCGTGGCTTGTCGCTTGGCTTGGCGCTCTCCTTGGTGCATGGGGTGACGCTTTTCTTGGCGCGTGGCTTGTCGCTTGGCTTGGCGCTTTTCTTGGCGCGTAGTTTGGCACTTGGCTTGGCGCTTGGCTTGACGCTTGGCTTGGCGCTCTCTTTGGCGCGTGGCTGGGCGTTTGGCTTGGCGTTTGTTTCGGCGCTTGGCTTGGCGCTTTTCTTGGCGCGTGGCTTGGCGCTTGGCTTGGCGCTTGGCTTGGCGCTGGGCTTGGCGCTTGGTTTGGCGCTTTTCTTAGTGCGTGGCTTGCCGCTTGGCCTGCCGCTTGGCTTAGCGCTTTTGTTCGCGCGTTGCTTGGCGCTTGGCTTGCCGCTTGGCTTGAGGCTTTGCTTGGCGCTTTTCTTGGCGCTTTTCTTGGCGCGTGGCTTTTCGCTTAGCTTGCCGGTTAGCTTGGCGCTCTTCCTGGCACGTGGCTTAGCGCTTGGCTGGGCGCTTGGCTTGGCGTTTGGCTTGGCGCTTTTTTTGGTGAATGGTCTGTTGCTTGGCTTGGCGCTTTTCTTGGCGTGTGGCTTGGCACTTGGCTTGGCGCTTAACTTGGTGCTTGGCTTGGCGCTTAACTTGGTGCTTGGCTTGGCGCTTGGCTTGGCGCATGGCTTGGCGCTCCTCTTGGCGCTTGGCTTAAGGCTTGGCTTGGCGCTTGGCTTGGCGCTTTTTTTAACGTGTGGTTGGCGCGTAGCTTGGCACTTGGCTTGACGCTTAGAATGGCGCTTGGCTTGGCGCTTTTCTTGGCGCGTAGCTTGTCGCTTGGCTTAGCGCATGTCGTGGCGTTTTTCTTGACGCGTGGCTTGGCGCTTGGCTTCGCTTTTGGCTTAGCGCTTTTCTTGGCGCGTGGTTTGGCGCGTGGCTTGTTGCTTGGCTTGGCGCTCTTCTTGGCGCGTAGATTGGCGTTAAGCTTGGCGCGTGGCTTGGCGCTTGCCTTGGCGCATTTCTAGGCGCGTGGCTTGCCGCTTGGCTTGGCGCTTGGTTTGGCGCTTGGCTGGGCACTTGGCTTGGCGCTTACCTTGGCGCTTGGCTTGGCGTTTTTCTTGGCATTTTTCTTGGCGCGTGGCTTGGCGCTTGGCTTGGCGCTTGGCTTGACGCTTGGCTGGGCACTTGGCTTGGCGCTTACCTTGGCGCTGGGCTTGGCGTTTTTCTTAGGCGTGGCTTGGCACTTGGCTTGCCGCTTGACTTGGCGCTTTTCTTGGCGACTTTTTTAGCGCGTGGCTTGGTGCTTGGCTTAACGACTGTCTTGGCGCATGGCTTGGCGCTCTCCTTGGCGTTTGGCTTAGCGCGTGGCTTGTCGCTTGGCTTGGCGCGTAGCTTGGCGTTTGGCTTAGCGTTTTTCTTGCCGCGTGGCTTAGGGCTTGGCTTGGCGCTTGGCTTGCCGCTTGGCTTGGCGCTTTTCTTGGCGCGTGGTTTGGCGCGTGGCTTGTCGCTTGGCTTGGCGCTCTCCTTGGCGCGTGGCTTGGCGCTCAATTTGGGGCGTGGTTTGTCGACTGGCTTGGCGCTTTTTTTGGCGGGTGGCTTGGCGCTTGGCTTGGCGCTTGGCTTGGCGCTGGGCTTGGACCTTTTCTTAACGCTTGGCTTGGCGCGTAACTTAGCGTTTGGCTGGGCGCTTGGCTTTGCGCTTGGCTGGGCGCTTGGCTTGGCGCTTAGCGCTTGGTTTGGGGCTCAATTTGGCGCGTGGCTTGCCGCGTGGCTTGTCGATTGGCTTGGCGCTCTCTTTGGTGCATGGGGTGACGCTTTTCTTGGCGTGTTGCTTGTCGCCTGGCTTGGCGCTTTTCTTGGCGGTTGGCTTGGCGCTTGGCTTGGCGCTGGGCTTGGACCTTTTCTTGGCGCGTGGCTTGGCGCGTAACTTGGCGCTTGGCTTTGAGCTTGGCTGGGCGCTTGGCTTCACGCTTTGCTTGAAGATTTGCTTGGCGCATGGCTTGGCGCCTTCCTTGGCGCTTTTCTTGGCGCGTGGCTTGGCGTTTGGCTTGCTGCTTGGCTTGGCGCTTGCCTTGGCGCTTGGCTTGGCGCTTGGCTTGGCGCTTTTCTTAGCGCTTTTTTTGGCGCGTGGTTTGGCGTTTGGCTTGGCGCGTGGTTTGGTGCTTGACTTGCCGCTTGGCTTGGCGTTTTTTTTTACCACTTTTCGTGGCACGTGATTTTGCGCTTGGCTTGGCGCTGGGCTTGGACCTTTTCTTGGCGCGTGGCTTGGCGCGTAACTTGGCGCTTGGCTTTGAGCTTGGCTGGGCGCTTGGCTTCACGCTTTGCTTGAAGATTGGCTTGGCGCATGGCTTGGTGCCTTCCTTGGCGCTTTTCTTGGCGCGTGGCTTGGCGTTTGGCTTGCTGCTTGGCTTGGCGCTTGGCTTGGCGCTTGGCTTGGCGCTTGGCTTGGCGCTTTTCTTAGCGCTTTTTTTGGCGCGTGGTTTGGCGTTAAGCTTGGCGCGTGGCTTGGCGCTTGCCTTGGCGCATTTCTAGGCACGTGGCTTGCCGCTTGGCTTGGCGCTTGGCTTGGCGCTTGGCTGGGCACTTGGCTTGGCGCTTACCTTGGCGCTTGGCTTGGCGTTTTTCTTGGCATTTTTCTTGGCGCGTGGTTTGGTACTTGGCCTGCCGCTTGGCTTGGCGCATGGCTTGGCGCTCTCCTTGGCGCGTGGCTTGGCGCTTGGCTGGACGCTTGGCTTGGTGCATGGCTTGGCGCTCTCCTTGGCGCGTAGCTTAACTTCGCGCTTTTCTTATTGCGTGGCTTGGCACTTGGCTTGGCGCTTGGCTTGGCGCTTGGCCTGGCGCATAGCTTGACGCTCTCCTTGGCGCGTGGCTTGGCGCATGGGTGGACGCTTGGCTTGGCGTTTGACTTGGCGCTTGGCTTGGCGCTTTTCTTGGCGCGTGGCTTCACGCGTGGTTCGGCGGTTGGCTTTGCTTTTTTCTTAGCGCGTGGTTTGGCGAGTGGCTTTGCGCTTGGCTGGGAGCTTGGCTTGGCTCTTGGCTTGGCGCATGGCTTTGCGCTCTTCTTGGCGCGTGTCTTGGCGCTTGGTTGGGCGCGTGGCTTGGCGCTTAGTTTGGCGCGTGGCTTGGCGCTTGGATTGTCGCTTGGCTTGGCGCTCTCATTGGCGCTTAGCTTGGCGCTTGGCTTGGCGCTGTTTTTGGACTTTTTTTGGCGCGTGGTTTGGCGCTTCACTTGGCGCTTGGTTTGGCGCTTGGTTTGGCGCTTGGCTTGGCGCTTGGCTTGGCGCTTGGCTTGGCGCTGTTTTTGGCGCGTGGCTTGGCGATTGGCTGGGCACTTGGCTTGGCACTTGGCTTGGCGTGGCGCTTTTCTTGGCGCGTAGCTTGGCACTTGGCTTGACGCTTGGTTTGGCGCTTGGCTTGGCACTTGGCTTGGCGCTGTTCTTGGCGCGTGGCTTGGCGCTTGGCTGGGCACTTGGCTTGGCACTTGGCTTAGCGTGGCGCGTTTCTTGGCCCGTGGTTTGGCACTTGGCTTGCCGCTTGGCTTGGCGCTTGGCTTAACGCGTGGCTTGGCGCTTAGCTTAGAGTGTGGCTTGACGCTTAGCTTGGCGCTTTTCTCGGGAAGTGGCTTGGCGCTTGGCTGGGCACTTGTCTTGGCGCTTGGCTTGGCGCATGATTTGGCACTCTCCTTGGCGCGTGGCTTGGCGCGTGGCTTGGCGCTTAGCTTGGCGCGTAGCTTGGCGCTTGGCTTAGCGTTTTTCTTGCCGCGTGGCTTAGGGCTTGGCTTGGCGCTTGGCTTGCCGCTTGGCTTGGCGCTTTTCTTCGCGCGTGGTTTGGCGCGTGGCTTGTCGCTTGGCTTGGCGCTCTCCTTGGCGCGTGGCTTGGCGCTCAATTTGGGGCGTGGTTTGTCGACTGGCTTGGCGCTTTTTTTGGCGGGTGGCTTGGCGCTTGGCTTGGCGCTTGGCTTGGCGCTGGGCTTGGACCTTTTCTTAACGCTTGGCTTGGCGCGTAACTTAGCGTTTGGCTGGGCGCTTGGCTTTGCGCTTGGCTGGGCGCTTGGCTTGGCGCTTAGCGCTTGGTTTGGGGCTCAATTTGGCGCGTGGCTTGCCGCGTGGCTTGTCGATTGGCTTGGCGCTCTCTTTGGTGCATGGGGTGACGCTTTTCTTGGCGTGTTGCTTGTCGCCTGGCTTGGCGATTTTCTTGGCGGTTGGCTTGGCGCTTGGCTTGGCGCTGGGCTTGGACCTTTTCTTGGCGCGTGGCTTGGCGCGTAACTTGGCGCTTGGCTTTGAGCTTGGCTGGGCGCTTGGCTTCACGCTTTGCTTGAAGATTGGCTTGGCGCATGGCTTGGCGCCTTCCTTGGCGCTTTTCTTGGCGCGTGGCTTGGCGTTTGGCTTGCTGCTTGGCTTGGCGCTTGGCTTGGCGCTTGGCTTGGCGCTTGGCTTGGCGCTTTTCTTAGCGCTTTTTTTGGCGCGTGGTTTGGCGTTAAGCTTGGCGCGTGGCTTGGCGCTTGCCTTGGCGCATTTCTAGGCACGTGGCTTGCCGCTTGGCTTGGCGCTTGGCTTGGCGCTTGGCTGGGCACTTGGCTTGGCGCTTACCTTGGCGCTTGGCTTGGCGTTTTTCTTGGCATTTTTCTTGGCGCGTGGTTTGGTACTTGGCCTGCCGCTTGGCTTGGCGCATGGCTTGGCGCTCTCCTTGGCGCGTGGCTTGGCGCTTGGCTGGACGCTTGGCTTGGTGCATGGCTTGGCGCTCTCCTTGGCGCGTAGCTTAACTTCGCGCTTTTCTTATTGCGTGGCTTGGCACTTGGCTTGGCGCTTGGCTTGGCGCTTGGCCTGGCGTATAGCTTGACGCTCTCCTTGGCGCGTGGCTTGGCGCATGGGTGGACGCTTGGCTTGGCGTTTGACTTGGCGCTTGGCTTGGCGCTTTTCTTGGCGCGTGGCTTCACGCGTGGTTCGGCGGTTGGCTTTGCTTTTTTCTTAGCGCGTGGTTTGGCGAGTGGCTTTGCGCTTGGCTGGGAGCTTGGCTTGGCTCTTGGCTTGGCGCATGGCTTTGCGCTCTTCTTGGCGCGTGTCTTGGCGCTTGGTTGGGCGCGTGGCTTGGCGCTTAGTTTGGCGCGTGGCTTGGCGCTTGGATTGTCGCTTGGCTTGGCGCTCTCATTGGCGCTTAGCTTGGCGCTTGGCTTGGCGCTGTTTTTGGACTTTTTTTGGCGCGTGGTTTGGCGCTTCACTTGGCGCTTGGTTTGGCGCTTGGTTTGGCGCTTGGCTTGGCGCTTGGCTTGGCGCTTGGCTTGGCGCTGTTTTTGGCGCGTGGCTTGGCGATTGGCTGGGCACTTGGCTTGGCACTTGGCTTGGCGTGGCGCTTTTCTTGGCGCGTAGCTTGGCACTTGGCTTGACGCTTGGTTTGGCGCTTGGCTTGGCACTTGGCTTGGCGCTGTTCTTGGCGCGTGGCTTGGCGCTTGGCTGGGCACTTGGCTTGGCACTTGGCTTAGCGTGGCGCGTTTCTTGGCCCGTGGTTTGGCACTTGGCTTGCCGCTTGGCTTGGCGCTTGGCTTAACGCGTGGCTTGGCGCTTAGCTTAGAGTGTGGCTTGACGCTTAGCTTGGCGCTTTTCTCGGGAAGTGGCTTGGCGCTTGGCTGGGCACTTGGCTTGGCGCTTGGCTTGGCGCATGATTTGGCACTCTCCTTGGCGCGTGGCTTGGCGCTTGGCTGGACGCTTGGCTTGGCGCTTGGCTTTGCGCTTTTCTTAGCGCGTGGTTTGGTGCTTGGCTTGCCGCTTGGCTTGGCGTTTGGCTTGGCGCTTTTTTTGGCGCTTTTCTTGGCGCATGTCTTGGCGCTCTCCTTAGCGTTTGGCTTAGCGCTTGACTAAGCGCTTGGCTTGGCGCTCGGTTTGGCGCTTTTCTTGGCCCGTGGCTTGTCGCTTGGCTTGGCGCTCTCCTTGACGCGAGGCTTGGCGCTTGGCTTGACGCTTTTCCTGGCGCGTGGCCTGTTGCTTGGCTTGGCGCATGGCGTGGCGCTTTTCTTGGCGCGTGGCTTGGCGCTTGGCTTGGCGCTTGGATTGGCGATTGGCTTGTTGCTTTTCTTGGCGCGTGGCTCGGTACTTGGCTTGCCGCTTGGTTTGGCGCTTGGCTTGGCACTTGGGTTGTCGCTTGGCTTGGCGCATGGTTTGGCGCTCTCCTTGGCGCGTGGCTTGGCGCTTGGCTGGACGCTTGGCTTGGCGCTTGTCTTGGCGCTTGGCTTTGCGCTTTCCTTAGCGCGTGGTTTGGTGCTTGGCTTGCCGCTTGGCTTGGCGTTTGGCTTGGCGCATTTCTTGGCGCTTTTCTTGGCGCATTTCTTGGCGCTCTCCTTAGCGTTTGGCTTAGCGCTTGACTGGGCGCTTGGCTTGGCGCTCGGTTTGGCGCTTTTCTTGGCGCGTGGCTTGTCGCTTGGCTTGGCGCTCTCCTAGACGAGAGGCTTGGCGCTTGGCTTGACGCTTTTCCTGGCGCGTGGCCTGTCGCTTGGCTTGGCGCATGGCGTGGCGCTTTTCTTGGCGCTTGGCTGGGCACTTAGCTTGGCGCTTGGCTTGGCGCTTGGCTTTGCGCTTTTCTTAGCGCGTGGCTTGGCACTTGGCTTGCCGCTTGGCTTGGAGCTTGGCTTAACGCGTGGTTTGGCGCTTAGCTTAAAGCGTGGCTTGACGCTTGGCTTGGCGCTTTTCTCGGGGAGTGGCTTGGCGCTTGGCTGGGCACTTGGCTTGGCGCTTGGCTTGGCGCATCCCTTGGCGCTCTCCTTGGCGCGTGGCTTGGCCCTTGGTTGGGCGTTTGGCTTGGAGCTTGTCTCGGCGCATGTCTTGGCGCTCTCCTTAGAGTTTGGCTTGGCGATTGGCTGGGCGCTTGGCTTGGCGCTCGGTTTGGCGCTTGGCGTGTCGCTTGGCTTGGCGCATGGCGTTCTGTTTTTTTTGGCGCGTGGCTTGGCGCTTGGCTTGGCGCTTTTCTTGGCACTTGGCTTGACGTTTAGCATGTCGCTTGGCTTGGCGCATGATTTGGCGCTCTCCTTGGCGCGTGGCTTGGCGCTTGGCTGGACGCTTGGCTTGGCGCTTGGCTTGGCGCTTGGCTTTGCGCTTTTCTTAGCGCGTGGCTTGGCACTTGGCTTGCCGCTTGGTTTAGCGCTTGGCTTGGCACTTGGCTTGCCGCTTGGCTTGGAGCTTGGTTTAACGCGTGGTTTGGCGCTTAGCTTAGAGCGTGGCTTGACGCTTGGCTTGGCGCTTTTCTCGGTGAGTGGCTTGGCGCTTGGCTGGGCACTTGGCTTGGCGCTTGGCTTGGCGCATGATTTGGCGCTCTCTTTGGCGCGTGGCTTGGCGCTTGGCTAAACGCTTGGCTTGGCGCTTGGCTTGGCGCTTGGCTTTGAGCTTTTCTTAGCGCGTGGCTTGGCGCTTGGCTTGGCGCTTGGCTTGGCGCTTGACTGGGCGCTTGGCTTGGCGCTCTCCTTGACGCGAGGCTTGGCGCTTGGCATGACGCTTTTCCTGGCGCTTGGCTTGACGCTTTTCCTGGCGCGTGGCCTGTCGCTTGCCTTGGCGCATGGCGTGGCGCTTTTCTTGGCGCGTGGCTTGTCGCTTGGCTTGGCGCTCTCCTTTGTGCATGGGGTGACGCTTTTCTTGGCGCGTGGCTTGTCGCTTGGCTTGGCGCTTTTCTTGGCGCGTAGTTTGGCACTTGGCTTGGCGCTTGGCTTGGCGCTTGGCTGGACGCTTGGCTTGGCGCTTGGCTTGGCGCTTGGCTTTGAGCTTTTCTTAGCGCGTGGCTTGGCGCTTGGCTTGACGCTTTTCCTGGCGCGTGGCCTGTCGCTTGGCTTGGCGCATGGCGTGGCGCTTTTCTTGGCGCGTGGCTTGGCGCTTGGCTTGGCGTTTGGATTGGCGATTGGCTTGGCGCTTTTCTTGGCGCGTGGCTTGTCGCTTGGCTTGGCGCTCTCCTTGGTGCATGGGGTGACGCTTTTCTTGGCGCGTGGCTTGTCGCTTGGCTTGGCGCTTTTCTTGGCGCGTAGTTTGGCACTTGGCTTGGCGCTTGGCTTGACGCTTGGCTTGACGCTTGGCCTGGCGCATGCCTTGGCGCTCTCTTTGGCGCGTGGCTGGGCGTTTGGCTTGGCGTTTGTTTCGGCGCTTGGCTTGGCGCTTTTCTTGGCGCGTGGCTTGGCGCTTGGCTTGGCGCTTGGCTTGGCGCTGGGCTTGGCGCTTGGTTTGGCGCTTTTCTTAGTGCGTGGCTTGCCGCTTGGCCTGCCGCTTGGCTTAGCGCTTTTGTTCGCGCGTTGCTTGGCGCTTGGCTTGCCGCTTGGCTTGAGGCTTTGCTTGGCGCTTTTCTTGGCGCTTTTCTTGGCGCGTGGCTTTTCGCTTAGCTTGCCGGTTAGCTTGGCGCTCTTCCTGGCACGTGGCTTAGCGCTTGGCTGGGCGCTTGGCTTGGCGTTTGGCTTGGCGCTTTTTTTGGTGAATGGTCTGTTGCTTGGCTTGGCGCTTTTCTTGGCGTGTGGCTTGGCACTTGGCTTGGCGCTTAACTTGGTGCTTGGCTTGGCGCTTAACTTGGTGCTTGGCTTGGCGCTTGGCTTGGCGCATGGCTTGGCGCTCCTCTTGGCGCTTTGCTTAAGGCTTGGCTTGGCGCTTGGCTTGGCGCTTTTTTTAACGTGTGGTTGGCGCGTAGCTTGGCACTTGGCTTGACGCTTAGAATGGCGCTTGGCTTGGCGCTTTTCTTGGCGCGTAGCTTGTCGCTTGGCTTAGCGCATGTCGTGGCGTTTTTCTTGACGCGTGGCTTGGCGCTTGGCTTCGCTTTTGGCTTAGCGCTTTTCTTGGCGCGTGGTTTGGCGCGTGGCTTGTTGCTTGGCTTGGCGCTCTTCTTGGCGCGTAGATTGGCGTTAAGCTTGGCGCGTGGCTTGGCGCTTGCCTTGGCGCATTTCTAGGCGCGTGGCTTGCCGCTTGGCTTGGCGCTTGGCTTGGCGCTTGGCTGGGCACTTGGCTTGGCGCTTACCTTGGCGCTTGGCTTGGCGTTTTTCTTGGCATTTTTCTTGGCGCGTGGCTTGGCGCTTGGCTTGGCGCTTGGCTTGACGCTTGGCTGGGCACTTGGCTTGGCGTTTACCTTGACGCTGGGCTTGGCGTTTTTCTTAGGCGTGGCTTGGCACTTGGCTTGCCGCTTGACTTGGCGCTTTTCTTGGCGACTTTTTTAGCGCGTGGCTTGGTGCTTGGCTTAACGACTGTCTTGGCGCATGGCTTGGCGCTCTCCTTGGCGTTTGGCTTGGCGCGTGGCTTGTCGCTTGGCTTGGCGCTCACTTTGGCGCGTGGCTTGGCGCTTAGCTTGGCGCGTAGCTTGGCGCTTGGCTTAGCGTTTTTCTTGGCGCGTGGCTTAGGGCTTGGCTTGGCGCTTGGCTTGCCGCTTGGCTTGGCGCTTTTCTTGGCGCGTGGTTTGGCGCGTGGCTTGTCGCTTGGCTTGGCGCTCTCCTTGGCGCGTGGCTTGGCGCTCAATTTGGGGCGTGGTTTGTCGACTGGCTTGGCGCTTTTTTTGGCGGGTGGCTTGGCGCTTGGCTTGGCGCTTGGCTTGGCGCTGGGCTTGGACCTTTTCTTAACGCTTGGCTTGGCGCGTAACTTAGCGTTTGGCTGGGCGCTTGGCTTTGCGCTTGGCTGGGCGCTTGGCTTGGCGCTTAGCGCTTGGTTTGGGGCTCAATTTGGCGCGTGGCTTGCCGCGTGGCTTGTCGATTGGCTTGGCGCTCTCTTTGGTGCATGGGGTGACGCTTTTCTTGGCGTGTTGCTTGTCGCCTGGCTTGGCGCTTTTCTTGGCGGTTGGCTTGGCGCTTGGCTTGGCGCTGGGCTTGGACCTTTTCTTGGCGCGTGGCTTGGCGCGTAACTTGGCGCTTGGCTTTGAGCTTGGCTGGGCGCTTGGCTTCACGCTTTGCTTGAAGATTGGCTTGGCGCATGGCTTGGCGCCTTCCTTGGCGCTTTTCTTGGCGCGTGGCTTGGCGTTTGGCTTGCTGCTTGGCTTGGCGCATGGCTTGGCGCTTGGCTTGGCGCTTGGCTTGGCGCTTTTCTTAGCGCTTTTTTTGGCGCGTGGTTTGGCGTTTGGCTTGGCGCGTGGTTTGGTGCTTGACTTGCCGCTTGGCTTGGCGTTTTTTTTTACCACTTTTCGTGGCACGTGATTTTGCGCTTGGCTTGGCGCTTGGCTTGACGCTTTTCTTGGCGCTTGGCTTGGCGCTTGGCTTGGCGCTTGGCTTGGCGTTTGGCTTGGCGCTTATATTGGCGCTTTTCTTGGCGCGTGGCTTGGCGTTTGGCTTGCTGCTTGGCTTGGCGCTTGGCTTGGCGCTTTTCATGGAGCTTTTCTTGGCGCGTAGTTCGGCGCTTGGCTTGGCGCGTGGCTTGGTGCTTCGCTTGGCGCTTGGCTTGGCGCGTTTCTTGTCGCGTGGCTTGGCGCTTGGCTTGGCGCTTGGCTTGGCGCGTTTCTTGGCGCGTGGCCTAGCGCTTGGCTTGGCGCGTGGCTTGGCGCTTGGCTTGGCGCTTTTCTTGGCGCGTGGCTTGTCGCTTGGCTTAGCGCTCTTCTTGGTGCATAGGGTGGCGCTTTACTTATCGCGTGGCTTGGCGCTTGGCTAAGCGCTTGGCTTGGCGCTTGGCTTGGCGCTTTTCTTGGAACTTTTCTTGGCGCGTAGTTCGGCGCTTGGCTTGGCGCGTGGCTTGGTGCTTCGCTTGGCGCTTGGCTTGGCGCTTTTCTTGGCGCGTGGCTTGGCGCTTGGCTTGGCGCTTGTCTTGGCGCGTGGCTTGGCGCGTGATTTGTCGCTTGGTTTGGCGCTTTCCTTGGAGCATAGCTTGGCGCTTTTCTTGGCGCGTGGCGTGGCGCTCGGCTTGGTTCTTTTTTTGGCCCGTGGTTTGGCGTTTGGCTTGCTGCTTGGCTTGGCGCTTGGCTTGGCGCTTTTCTTGGAGTTTTTCTTGGCGCGTGGTTTGGCGCTTGGCTTGGCGCGTGCCTTGGTGCTTGACTTGGCGCTTGGCTTGGCGCTTTTCTTGGCGCTTTTCTTGGCGCGTGGTTTGTCGCTTAGCTTGGCGCCCTCCTTGGCGCGTGGCTTGGCGCTTGGCTGAGCGGTTGGCTTGGCGCTTGGTTTGACGCTTGGCTTGGCACTTGGCTCTGCGCTTGGTATGACGTTTGGCTTGGCGCTTTTCTTGGCGCTTTTCTTGGCGCGTGGTTTGTCGCTTAGCTTGGCGCCCTCCTTGGCGCGTGGCTTGGCGCTTGACTAAGCGCTTGGCTTGGCGCTCGGTTTGGCGCTTTTCTTGGCCCGTGGCTTGTCGCTTGGCTTGGCGCTCTCCTTGACGCGAGGCTTGGCGCTTGGCTTGACGCTTTTCCTGGCGCGTGGCCTGTTGCTTGGCTTGGCGCATGGCGTGGCGCTTTTCTTGGCGCGTGGCTTGGCGCTTGGCTTGGCGCTTGGATTGGCGATTGGCTTGTTGCTTTTCTTGGCGCGTGGCTCGGTACTTGGCTTGCCGCTTGGTTTGGCGCTTGGCTTGGCACTTGGGTTGTCGCTTGGCTTGGCGCATGGTTTGGCGCTCTCCTTGGCGCGTGGCTTGGCGCTTGGCTGGACGCTTGGCTTGGCGCTTGTCTTGGCGCTTGGCTTTGCGCTTTCCTTAGCGCGTGGTTTGGTGCTTGGCTTGCCGCTTGGCTTGGCGTTTGGCTTGGCGCATTTCTTGGCGCTTTTCTTGGCGCATTTCTTGGCGCTCTCCTTAGCGTTTGGCTTAGCGCTTGACTGGGCGCTTGGCTTGGCGCTCGGTTTGACGCTTTTCTTGGCGCGTGGCTTGTCGCTTGGCTTGGCGCTCTCCTAGACGAGAGGCTTGGCGCTTGGCTTGACGCTTTTCCTGGCGCGTGGCCTGTCGCTTGGCTTGGCGCATGGCGTGGCGCTTTTCTTGGCGCTTGGCTGGGCACTTAGCTTGGCGCTTGGCTTGGCGCTTGGCTTTGCGCTTTTCTTAGCGCGTGGCTTGGCACTTGGCTTGCCGCTTGGCTTGGAGCTTGGCTTAACGCGTGGTTTGGCGCTTAGCTTAAAGCGTGGCTTGACGCTTGGCTTGGCGCTTTTCTCGGGGAGTGGCTTGGCGCTTGGCTGGGCACTTGGCTTGGCGCTTGGCTTGGCGCATCCCTTGGCGCTCTCCTTGGCGCGTGGCTTGGCCCTTGGTTGGGCGTTTGGCTTGGAGCTTGTCTCGGCGCATGTCTTGGCGCTCTCCTTAGAGTTTGGCTTGGCGATTGGCTGGGCGCTTGGCTTGGCGCTCGGTTTGGCGCTTGGCGTGTCGCTTGGCTTGGCGCATGGCGTTCTGTTTTTTTTGGCGCGTGGCTTGGCGCTTGGCTTGGCGCTTTTCTTGGCACTTGGCTTGACGTTTAGCATGTCGCTTGGCTTGGCGCATGATTTGGCGCTCTCCTTGGCGCGTGGCTTGGCGCTTGGCTGGACGCTTGGCTTGGCGCTTGGCTTGGCGCTTGGCTTTGCGCTTTTCTTAGCGCGTGGCTTGGCACTTGGCTTGCCGCTTGGTTTAGCGCTTGGCTTGGCACTTGGCTTGCCGCTTGGCTTGGAGCTTGGTTTAACGCGTGGTTTGGCGCTTAGCTTAGAGCGTGGCTTGACGCTTGGCTTGGCGCTTTTCTCGGTGAGTGGCTTGGCGCTTGGCTGGGCACTTGGCTTGGCGCTTGGCTTGGCGCATGATTTGGCGCTCTCTTTGGCGCGTGGCTTGGCGCTTGGCTAAACGCTTGGCTTGGCGCTTGGCTTGGCGCTTGGCTTTGAGCTTTTCTTAGCGCGTGGCTTGGCGCTTGGCTTGGCGCTTGGCTTGGCGCTTGACTGGGCGCTTGGCTTGGCGCTCTCCTTGACGCGAGGCTTGGCGCTTGGCATGACGCTTTTCCTGGCGCTTGGCTTGACGCTTTTCCTGGCGCGTGGCCTGTCGCTTGCCTTGGCGCATGGCGTGGCGCTTTTCTTGGCGCGTGGCTTGTCGCTTGGCTTGGCGCTCTCCTTGGTGCATGGGGTGACGCTTTTCTTGGCGCGTGGCTTGTCGCTTGGCTTGGCGCTTTTCTTGGCGCGTAGTTTGGCACTTGGCTTGGCGCTTGGCTTGGCGCTTGGCTGGACGCTTGGCTTGGCGCTTGGCTTGGCGCTTGGCTTGGCGCTTGGCTTTGAGCTTTTCTTAGCGCGTGGCTTGGCGCTTGGCTTGACGCTTTTCCTGGCGCGTGGCGTGTCGCTTGGCTTGGCGCATGGCGTGGCGCTTTTCTTGGCGCGTGGCTTGGCGCTTGGCTTGGCGTTTGGATTGGCGATTGGCTTGGCGCTTGGCTTTGAGCTTTTCTTAGCGCGTGGCTTGGCGCTTGGCTTGACGCTTTTCCTGGCGCGTGGCCTGTCGCTTGGCTTGGCGCATGGCGTGGCGCTTTTCTTGGCGCGTGGCTTGGCGCTTGGCTTGGCGTTTGGATTGGCGATTGGCTTGGCGCTTTTCTTGGCGCGTGGCTTGACGCTTTTCCTGGCGCGTGGCCTGTCGCTTGCCTTGGCGCATGGCGTGGCGCTTTTCTTGGCGCGTGGCTTGTCGCTTGGCTTGGCGCTCTCCTTGGTGCATGGGGTGACGCTTTTCTTGGCGCGTGGCTTGTCGCTTGGCTTGGCGCTTTTCTTGGCGCGTAGTTTGGCACTTGGCTTGGCGCTTGGCTTGGCGCTTGGCTGGACGCTTGGCTTGGCGCTTGGCTTGGCGCTTGGCTTTGAGCTTTTCTTAGCGCGTGGCTTGGCGCTTGGCTTGACGCTTTTCCTGGCGCGTGGCCTGTCGCTTGGCTTGGCGCATGGCGTGGCGCTTTTCTTGGCGCGTGGCTTGGCGCTTGGCTTGGCGTTTGGATTGGCGATTGGCTTGGCGCTTTTCTTGGCGCGTGGCTTGTCGCTTGGCTTGGCGCTCTCCTTGGTGCATGGGGTGACGCTTTTCTTGGCGCGTGGCTTGTCGCTTGGCTTGGCGCTTTTCTTGGCGCGTAGTTTGGCACTTGGCTTGGCGCTTGGCTTGACGCTTGGCTTGACGCTTGGCCTGGCGCATGCCTTGGCGCTCTCTTTGGCGCGTGGCTGGGCGTTTGGCTTGGCGTTTGTTTCGGCGCTTGGCTTGGCGCTTTTCTTGGCGCGTGGCTTGGCGCTTGGCTTGGCGCTTGGCTTGGCGCTGGGCTTGGCGCTTGGTTTGGCGCTTTTCTTAGTGCGTGGCTTGCCGCTTGGCCTGCCGCTTGGCTTAGCGCTTTTGTTCGCGCGTTGCTTGGCGCTTGGCTTGCCGCTTGGCTTGAGGCTTTGCTTGGCGCTTTTCTTGGCGCTTTTCTTGGCGCGTGGCTTTTCGCTTAGCTTGCCGGTTAGCTTGGCGCTCTTCCTGGCACGTGGCTTAGCGCTTGGCTGGGCGCTTGGCTTGGCGTTTGGCTTGGCGCTTTTTTTGGTGAATGGTCTGTTGCTTGGCTTGGCGCTTTTCTTGGCGTGTGGCTTGGCACTTGGCTTGGCGCTTAACTTGGTGCTTGGCTTGGCGCTTAACTTGGTGCTTGGCTTGGCGCTTGGCTTGGCGCATGGCTTGGCGCTCCTCTTGGCGCTTTGCTTAAGGCTTGGCTTGGCGCTTGGCTTGGCGCTTTTTTTAACGTGTGGTTGGCGCGTAGCTTGGCACTTGGCTTGACGCTTAGAATGGCGCTTGGCTTGGCGCTTTTCTTGGCGCGTAGCTTGTCGCTTGGCTTAGCGCATGTCGTGGCGTTTTTCTTGACGCGTGGCTTGGCGCTTGGCTTCGCTTTTGGCTTAGCGCTTTTCTTGGCGCGTGGTTTGGCGCGTGGCTTGTTGCTTGGCTTGGCGCTCTTCTTGGCGCGTAGATTGGCGTTAAGCTTGGCGCGTGGCTTGGCGCTTGCCTTGGCGCATTTCTAGGCGCGTGGCTTGCCGCTTGGCTTGGCGCTTGGCTTGGCGCTTGGCTGGGCACTTGGCTTGGCGCTTACCTTGGCGCTTGGCTTGGCGTTTTTCTTGGCATTTTTGTTGGCGCGTGGCTTGGCGCTTGGCTTGGCGCTTGGCTTGACGCTTGGCTGGGCACTTGGCTTGGCGTTTACCTTGACGCTGGGCTTGGCGTTTTTCTTAGGCGTGGCTTGGCACTTGGCTTGCCGCTTGACTTGGCGCTTTTCTTGGCGACTTTTTTAGCGCGTGGCTTGGTGCTTGGCTTAACGACTGTCTTGGCGCATGGCTTGGCGCTCTCCTTGGCGTTTGGCTTGGCGCGTGGCTTGTCGCTTGGCTTGGCGCTCACTTTGGCGCGTGGCTTGGCGCTTAGCTTGGCGCGTAGCTTGGCGCTTGGCTTAGCGTTTTTCTTGGCGCGTGGCTTAGGGCTTGACTTGGCGCTTGGCTTGCCGCTTGGCTTGGCGCTTTTCTTGGCGCGTGGTTTGGCGCGTGGCTTGTCGCTTGGCTTGGCGCTCTCCTTGGCGCGTGGCTTGGCGCTCAATTTGGGGCGTGGTTTGTCGACTGGCTTGGCGCTTTTTTTGGCGGGTGGCTTGGCGCTTGGCTTGGCGCTTGGCTTGGCGCTGGGCTTGGACCTTTTCTTAACGCTTGGCTTGGCGCGTAACTTAGCGTTTGGCTGGGCGCTTGGCTTTGCGCTTGGCTGGGCGCTTGGCTTGGCGCTTAGCGCTTGGTTTGGGGCTCAATTTGGCGCGTGGCTTGCCGCGTGGCTTGTCGATTGGCTTGGCGCTCTCTTTGGTGCATGGGGTGACGCTTTTCTTGGCGTGTTGCTTGTCGCCTGGCTTGGCGCTTTTCTTGGCGGTTGGCTTGGCGCTTGGCTTGGCGCTGGGCTTGGACCTTTTCTTGGCGCGTGGCTTGGCGCGTAACTTGGCGCTTGGCTTTGAGCTTGGCTGGGCGCTTGGCTTCACGCTTTGCTTGAAGATTGGCTTGGCGCATGGCTTGGCGCCTTCCTTGGCGCTTTTCTTGGCGCGTGGCTTGGCGTTTGGCTTGCTGCTTGGCTTGGCGCATGGCTTGGCGCTTGGCTTGGCGCTTGGCTTGGCGCTTTTCTTAGCGCTTTTTTTGGCGCGTGGTTTGGCGTTTGGCTTGGCGCGTGGTTTGGTGCTTGACTTGCCGCTTGGCTTGGCGTTTTTTTTTACCACTTTTCGTGGCACGTGATTTTGCGCTTGGCTTGGCGCTTGGCTTGACGCTTTTCTTGGCGCTTGGCTTGGCGCTTGGCTTGGCGCTTGGCTTGGCGTTTGGCTTGGCGCTTATATTGGCGCTTTTCTTGGCGCGTGGCTTGGCGTTTGGCTTGCTGCTTGGCTTGGCGCTTGGCTTGGCGCTTTTCATGGAGCTTTTCTTGGCGCGTAGTTCGGCGCTTGGCTTGGCGCGTGGCTTGGTGCTTCGCTTGGCGCTTGGCTTGGCGCGTTTCTTGTCGCGTGGCTTGGCGCTTGGCTTGGCGCTTGGCTTGGCGCGTTTCTTGGCGCGTGGCCTAGCGCTTGGCTTGGCGCGTGGCTTGGCGCTTGGCTTGGCGCTTTTCTTGGCGCGTGGCTTGTCGCTTGGCTTAGCGCTCTTCTTGGTGCATAGGGTGGCGCTTTACTTATCGCGTGGCTTGGCGCTTGGCTAAGCGCTTGGCTTGGCGCTTGGCTTGGCGCTTTTCTTGGAACTTTTCTTGGCGCGTAGTTCGGCGCTTGGCTTGGCGCGTGGCTTGGTGCTTCGCTTGGCGCTTGGCTTGGCGCTTTTCTTGGCGCGTGGCTTGGCGCTTGGCTTGGCGCTTGTCTTGGCGCGTGGCTTGGCGCGTGATTTGTCGCTTGGTTTGGCGCTTTCCTTGGAGCATAGCTTGGCGCTTTTCTTGGCGCGTGGCGTGGCGCTCGGCTTGGTTCTTTTTTTGGCCCGTGGTTTGGCGTTTGGCTTGCTGCTTGGCTTGGCGCTTGGCTTGGCGCTTTTCTTGGAGTTTTTCTTGGCGCGTGGTTTGGCGCTTGGCTTGGCGCGTGCCTTGGTGCTTGACTTGGCGCTTGGCTTGGCGCTTTTCTTGGCGCTTTTCTTGGCGCGTGGTTTGTCGCTTAGCTTGGCGCCCTCCTTGGCGCGTGGCTTGGCGCTTGGCTGAGCGGTTGGCTTGGCGCTTGGTTTGACGCTTGGCTTGGCACTTGGCTCTGCGCTTGGTATGACGTTTGGCTTGGCGCATGCCTTGGCGCTCTCCTTGGCGCGTGGCTTGGCGTTTGGCTGGGCGTTTGGCTTGGTGCTTGTCTCGGCGCTTGGCTTGGCGCTTTTAGTGGCGCGTGGCTTGGCGCGTAGCTTGGCGCGTGGCTTGGCTTTTGGCTGGGCGTTTAGGTTATCGCTGGGCTTAACGCTTGGCTTGGCACTTGGCTTGGCGCTTGGCTTGACGCTTGACTTGAAGCATGCCTTGGCGTTCTCCTTGGCGTGTGACTTGGCACTTGGCTTGGCGCTTAACTTGGCGTTTGGCTTGGCGCACGGCTTGGCGCTATCCTTGGGGCTTGGCTTGGAGCTTGGTGTGGCGCTTTTTCTTGGCGCGTGGTTTGGGGCTTGGTTTGGCGGTGGGATTGGCGCTTTTCTTGGCGCGTGGCTTAGTGCGTGGCTTGGCGCGTGGTTTGTCGCTTGGCTTAGCGCTCTCCTTGGGGCGTGGTTTGGCGCTTGGCTTGGCGCGTGGCTTGGCGTTTGGCTTGGCGTTTTTCTTGACGCGTGGCTTGTCGCTTGGCCTGGCGCTTTTCTTGGCGGGTGGCTTGGCCCTTGGCTTGGCGTTTTTCTTGGCTCGTGTCTTGTTGCTTGGCTTGGCGCTTTTCTTAGCGCGTGGCTTAGTGCGTGGCTTGGCGCGTGGTTTGTCGCTTGGCTTAGCGCTCTCCTTGGGGCGTGGCTTGGCGCTTGGCTTGGCGCTTGGCTGGGCATTTGGCTTGGCGTTTGTCTCGGCGCTTGGCTTGGCGCTTTTCTTGGCGCGTGGCTTGGCGCGTAACTGGGGCGCTTGGCTAAGCGCTTGGCTTGGCGCTTGGCTTGGCGCTTGGTTTGGCGCGTTTCTTAGCGCGTGGCTGGGCGTTTGGCTTGGCGCTTGGCTTGGCGCTTGACTTGGCGCTTGGCTTGGCGCTTTTGTTCGCGCGTTGCTTGGCGCTTGGTTTGCCGCTTGGCTTGGGGCTTGGCTTGGCTATTTTCTTGGCGCTTTTCTTGGCGCGTGGCTTGGCGCTTGGCTTGCCGGTTGGCTTGGCGCTCTCCTTGTCGCGTGGTGTGTTGCTTGGCTTGGCGCATTTCTTGGCGTGTAACTTGGCACTTGCCTTGGCGCTTAACTTGGCGCTTGGCTTGGCGCACGGCTTGGCGCTTGACTTGGCGCTTGGCTGGGGGCTTGGCTTCACGCTTTGCTTGAAGATTGGCTTGGTGCATGGCTTGGCGCTTTCCTTGGCGCGTGGCTTGGCGCTTTTCTTGGCGCGTGGCTTGGCGTTTGGTTTGCTGCTTGGCTTGGCGCTTGGCTTAGCGCTTGGCTTGGCGCTTGGCTTGGCGCTTTTCTTAGCGCTTTTTTTGGCGCGTGGTTTGGCGCTTGGCTTGGCGCGTGGCTTGGCGCTTGACTTGGCGCTTGGCTGGGGGCTTGGCTTCACGCTTTGCTTGAAGATTGGCTTGGTGCATGGCTTGGCGCTTTCCTTGGCGCGTGGCTTGGCGTTTGGTTTGCTGCTTGGCTTGGCGCTTGGCTTAGCGCTTGGCTTGGCGCTTGGCTTGGCGTTTTTCTTAACACTTTTCGTGGCACGTGATTTTGCGCTTGGCTTGGTGCATGGCTTGGCGCTTTCCTTGGCGCGTGACTTGGCGCTTTTCTTGGCGCGTGGTTTGGCGCGTGGTTTGGCGCTTTGCTGGGCGCTTGGCTTGGCGCTTGGCTTGGCGCTTGGCTTGGCGCTTGGTTTGGCGCTTGGCTTGGCGTTTGGCTTGGCGCTTGGCTTGGCGCTTGCCCTGGCGCTTGGCTTGGCGCTTGCTTTGGCGCTTGGCTTGGCGCTTAACTTGGCGCTTGGTTTGGCGCTTGATTTGGCGCTTGGCTTGGCTCTTGGTTTGGCGCTTGGCTTGGCGCTTGGCTTAACGCTTGCCCTGGCGGTTGGATTGGTGATTTCTTTGACGCTTGGCTTGGCGCTTGGTTTGGCGCTTCGCTTGGCGCTTGGCTTAGCGCTTGCCCTGGCGCTTGGCGTGGTGATTTCTTTGGCGCTTGGCTTGGTGCTCGATTTGGCGCTTGGTTTGGCGCTTAGTTTGGCGCTTGGCTTGGCGCTTGGCTTGGCGCTTGCCCTGGCGCTTGGCTTGGTGATTTTTTTGGCGCTTGGCTTGGTGCTTAGTTTGACGCTTGGTTTGGCGCTTGGCTTGGCGCTTGGCTTGGCGCTTGGCTTAGCGCTTGGCTTGGCGCTTGGCTTAGCGCTTGGCTTGGCGCTTAGCTTGGCGCTTGCCCTGGCGCTTGGCTTGGTGATTTCTTTGGCGCTTGGCTTGGTGCTCGATTTGGCGTTTGGCTTGGCGTTTGGTTTGGCGCTTGGCTTGGCGCTTGGCTTGGCACTTGGCTTGGCGCTTGCCCTGGCGCTTGGCTTAGTGATTTCTTTGGCGCTTGGATTGGTGCTTGGTTTGGCGCTTGGCTTGGCCTTGGTTTGGCGCTTGGCTTGGCGCTTGGCTTGGCGCTTGCCCTGGCGCTTGGCTTGGTGATTTTTTTAACACTTTTCTTGGCGCTTGGCTTGGCGCTTTTCTTGGCGAGTGTCTAGTCGCTTGTCTTGGCGCATGGCGGTGCGCTTTTTTTGGCGCGTGGCTTGGCGGTTGGCTTGGCGCTTGGCTTGGCGCTAAGCTTGGCGCTTTTCTTGGCGCGTGGCTTGGCGCGTGGTTTGTCGAATGGTTTGGCGCTCTTTTTGGCGAGTGGCTTGGCGCTTGACTTGGCTTGTGGCTTGGCGCTTGGCTTGGCGCTTTTCTTGGCGCGTGGCTTGGCACTTGACTTGGCGCTTGGCTTGGTGCTTGTCTTAGCGCATGGCTTAACGCTCTCCTTTGCCCGTGGCTTGGCGCTTGGTTGGGCGCTTGGCTTGGCGCTTGGTTTGGCGCTTGACTTAGCCCTTGGCTTGGCGATTGGCATGGTGCTTGCTTTGGCGCTTGGCTTGGCGCTTGACTTGGCGCTTGGTTTGGCGCTTGATTTGGCGTTTGGTTTGGCGCTTGGTTTGGCGCTTGGCTTGGCGCTTGGTTTAGCGCTTGCTCTGGCGCTTGGCTTAGTGATTTCTTTGGCGCTTGGCTTGGCGCTTGGTTTGGCGTTTCGCCTTGCGCTTGGCTTAGCGCTTGCCCTTGCGCTTGTCTTGGTGATTTCTTTGGCGCTTGGCTTGGTGCTCGATTTGGCGCTTGGCTTGGCGCTTGGCTTGGCGCTTGGCTTGGCGCTTGCTTTGGCGCTTGACTTGGTGATTTTTTTGGCGCTTTTCTTGGCGCTTAGTTTGACGCTTGGTTTGGCGCTTGGCTTGGCGTTTGCCCTGGCGCTTTTCTTAGTGATTTCTTTGGCGCTTGGGTTGGCGCTTGGTTTGGCGCTTGGCTTGGCGCTTGGTTAGACGCTTGGCTTGGTGCTTGGCTTGGCGCTTGGCTTGCGGCTGGGCTTGGCGCTTGGCTTGGCGCTTGGCTTGGAGCTTGGCTTGGGGCTTGGCTTGCCGCTTGGCTTGGCGCTTGGCTTAGGGCTTGGCTTGGCGTTTGGCTTGGCGCTTGGCTTGGCGCTTGACTTGGCGCTTGGCTTGGTGTTAGACATGGCGCTTGGCTTGGCGCGTGGCTTGGCGCTTGGCTTGGCGCTTGGTTTGTCGCTTGGCATGGCGCTTGGCTTGGCGCTTGGTTTGGCGTTTGACCTAGCGCTTAGCTTGGCGTTTGGATTAGCGCCTGGCTTGGCGCTTGCCTTGGCGCTTGGCTTTGCGCTTAGTTTAGAGCTTGACTTGGCGCTTTGCTTGGCGCTTGGCTGGCCGTTTGATTTGGCTCTTGGCTTGGCGATTAGTTTTGCCCTTGGCTTGGCGTGGGGCTTGGAGCCTTGGTTAGCGCCTATCTAAGCGCTTGAGTTGGCGTTTGGCTTAGCGCCTGGCTTGGCGCTTGCCTTGACGTTTGGCTTGGCGCATGTCTTGGCGCTTGATTTGGCGCTTATCTTGGCGGTTGGTTTGGCGATTGGCTTGGCGCTTGGCTTGGCGCTTGGCTTGGCGCTTGGCTTGGCGCATGCCCTGGCGCTTGGCTTGGTGATTTCTTTGGCGCTTGGCTTGGCGCTTAGTTTGACGCTTGGTTTGGCGCTTGGTTTGGCGCTTGGTTTGGCGCTTGGCTTGGCGCTTGCCCTGGCGCTTGGCTTGGCGCTTGGCTTGGCGCTTGCCTTGGCGCTTGGCTTGGCGCTTGCCCTGGCGCTTGGCTTGGCGCTTGGTTTGGTGCTTGACCTAGCCCTTGGCTTGGCGCTTGGCATAGTGCTTGCTCTGGCGCTTGGCTTGGCGCTTGGTTTGGCGCTTGGCTTGGCGCTTGGCTTAACGCTTGCCCTGGCGCTTGGCTTGGTGATTTCTTTGGCGCATGGCTTGGTGCTCGATTTGGCGCTTGGGTTGGCACTTGGTTTGGTGCTTGGCTTGGCGCTTGGCTTGGCGCTTGGTTTGGCGCTTGCCCTGGCGCTTGGTTTGGTGATTTTTTTGGCGCTTGGCGTGGTGCTTAGTTTGACGCTTGGTTTGGCGCTTGGCTTGGCGCTTGGCTTGGCGCTTGCCCAGGCGCTTGGCTTGGTGATTTCTTTGGCGCTTGGCTTGGTGCTCAATTTGGCTCTTGGCCTGGCGCCTGGTTTGGCGCTTGGCTTGGCGCTTGGCTTGGCGCTTGGCTTGGCGATTGATTTGGCGCTTGGCTTAGTGATTTCTTTGGCGCTTGGATTGGCGCTTGGTTTGGCGCTTGGCTTGGCCTTGGTTTGGCGCTTGGCTTGGCGCTTGGCTTGGCGCTTGCCCTGGCGCTTGGCTTGGTAATTTCTTTAACGCTTGGCTTGGCGCTTTTCTTGGCGAGTGGCTAGTCGCTTGGCTTGGCGCATGGCGTGGCGCTTTTTTTGGCGCGTGGCTTGGCGCTTGGCTTGGCGCTTGGCTTGGCGCTGGGCTTGGCGCTTTTCTTGGCGCGTGGCTTGGCGCGTGGTTTGTCGATTGGTTTGGCGCTCTTTTTGGCGCGTGGCTTGGCGCTTGACTTGGCGCGTGGCTTGGCGCTTGGCTTGGCGCTTTTCTTGGCGCGTGGCTTGTCGCTTGGCTTGGCGCTTTTCTTGGCGCGTGGCTTGGCGTTTGGCTTGGCGCTTAGCTTGGCGCTTTCTTGGCGCGTGTTTTGGCGCTTGGCTTGGCGCTTGGCTGGGCGCTTGGCTTGGCGCTTAGCTTGACGCATGGCTTGGCGCTCTCCTTGGCGTTTTTTTTTTGGCGCGCAGTTTAGCGCTTGGCTTGGCGCTTGACTTAACGCATGGCTTGACGCTCTCATTGGCGCGTAGCTTGGCGCTTTCCTTGGCGGGTGGCTTGGCGCTTGGCTTGGCGCTTGGCTTGGCGCTTGGCTTGGCGCTTTTCTTGGCCCGTGGTTTGGCGTTTGGCTTGCTGCTTGGCTTGGCGCTTGGCTTGGCGCTTTTCTTGGAGCTTTTCTTGGCGCGTGGTTTGGCGCTTGGCTTGGCGCGTGACTTGGTGCTTAACTTGGCGCTTGGCTTGGCGCTTTTCTTGGCGCGTGGTTTGTCGCTTAGCTTGGCGCCCTCCTTGGCGCGTGGCTTGGCGCTTGGCTGAGCGGTTGGCTTGGCGCTTGGTTTGACGCTTGGCTTGGCACTTGGCTCTGCGCTTGGCATGACGTTTGGCTTAGCGCATGCCTTGGCGCTCTCCTTGGCGCGTGGCTTGGCGTTTGGCTAAGCGTTTGGCTTGGTGCTTGTCTCGGGGCTTGGCTTGGCGCTTTTATTGGCGCGTGGCTTGGCGCGTAACTGGGGCGCTTGGCTAAGCGCTTGGCTTGGCGCTTGGCTTGGCGCTTGGCTTGGCGCTTGGTTTGACGCTTGGCTTGGCACTTGGCTCTGCGCTTGGCATGACGTTTGGCTTAGCGCATGCCTTGGCGCTCTCCTTGGCGCGTGGCTTGGCGTTTGGCTAAGCGTTTGGCTTGGTGCTTGTCTCGGGGCTTGGCTTGGCGCTTTTATTGGCGCGTGGCTTGGCGCGTAGCTTGGCGCGTGGCTTGGCTTTTGGCTGGGCGTTTGGGTTATCGCTGGGCTTAACGCTTGGCTTGGCACTTGGCTTGGCGCTTGGCTTGACGCTTGACTTGAAGCATGCCTTAGCGTTCTCCTTGGCGTGTGGCTTGGCGCTTGGCTTGGCGGTTGGCTTGGCGCTCTTCTTGGTTTGTGGCTTAGCGCTTGTCTGGGCGCTTGGCTTGGCGTTTGGCTTGGCACTTGGCTTGGCGCTTAACTTGGCGGTTGGCTTGGCGCACGGCTTGGCGCTATCCTTGGGGCTTGGCTTGGAGCTTGGTGTGGCGCTTTTTCTTGGCGCGTGGTTTGGGGCTTGGTTTGGCGCTGGGATTGGCGCTTTTCTTGGCGCGTGGCTTAGCGCGTGGCTTGGCGCGTGGTTTGTCGCTTGGCTTAGCGCTCTCCTTGGGGCGTGGCTTGGCGCTTGGCTTGGCGTTTTTCTTAACGCGTGGTTTGTCGCTTGGCCTGGCGCTTTTCTTGGCGGGTGGCTTGGCGCTTGGCTTGGCGTTTGTCTCGGCGCTTGGCTTGGCGCTTTTCTTGGCGCGTGGCTTGGCGCGTAACTGGGGCGCTTGGCTAAGCGCTTGGCTTGGCGCTTGGCTTGGCGCTTGGTTTGGCGCGTTTCTTAGCGCGTGGCTGGGCGCTTGGCTTGGCGCTTGGCTTGGCGCTTGGCTTGGCGCTTTTGTTCGCGCGTTGCTTGGCGCTTGGTTTGCCGCTTGGCTTGGGGCTTGGCTTGGCTATTTACTTAGCGCTTTTCTTGGCGCGTGGCTTAGCGCTTGGCTTGCCGGTTGGCTTGGCATTTGGCTTGGCGTTTGTCTCGGCGCTTGGCTTGGCGCTTTTCTTGGCGC